>VDFB02047397.1:113209106-113354007 GCA_007258455.2 Sequoia sempervirens
AACCTTAACCCCAACCCTAACCTTAAACTTGACCCTATTAAAACTCTTATTGAATTCATAACCTTAATTAAACCCCAACCTCATCCTCAATCCTAACCCAAATGGAACATTAATTGAACCCTAAGTGAACAGAACTCTAACTTTTTAGTTAAAAATATTAAAGTGCCTTAGATTTTCTCATTCATTGTCATTTATCATTCAATTCCTAATAAAACTCCAAAAATTTATACTTTTATAATGTTTTAATACATGCCTAATATTAAGGGTTTAGAGTTTAAGGGTTAAGGGTTTAAGGGTTTAGAGTTTAAGGGTTAAGGGTTTAAGGTTTAGGGTTAAGGGTAGAGGGGAGAGAGATAGAGAGAATGAGTGAGAGAGAGAGACCTGAGAGAGGGAGCGGGGGTAGGAGGGTGAGACTTATGAGAGAGAGGAAAAGAGGGAGGGAGTGGGAGAGAGATATGGGGTAGAGGGTTAAACGTAGAGGGTAGAGGGTTTAAGGGTTTAGAGTTTAAGGGTATGGACAGGAGAGAGATAGAGGGAGTGAGTGAGTGAGAGAAAGAGCTATGATAGGGAGAAGGGGTAGGAGGGCGATACTTGAGATAGACTGAATGAGTGAGAGAGAGAGACCTCATAGAGGGAGTGGTGGTAGGAGGGAGAGACTTGAGAGAGAGAGAGAGAGATAAAGGAAGGGAGGGTTAAGGGTAGATGGTAGAGGGTTTAAGGGTTTAGGGTTAAGGGTTAAGGGTTTAGGGTTTAGGGTTAAGGGGAGAGAGATAGAGGGAGTGATTGAGTGAGAGAGAGACCTAAGAGAGGGAGAGGGGGTTGGATATTGATGATACTTGAGAGAGAGAGAGAGAGAGGGAGGAGGTGGGTGTGAGGCCCACCCCTATGTTACATCTAGTACTTGGATTATTTTGCATTTGGTTTGTCTATTCCCATCGATACCATTGATGACATGATATTTAAAAAGTTTAAGTTCATATGATGATTTGATTTTGATTATGCTACATGATAGCTAACTATGATGATTGATCTAATTTTATGTTGGTTATTGAGTTGTTTAATTTGAATCTAAAAATTTAATGATGATTGAACGAAACAAGTGGTGTGAACCAATCATGTTGCAATTAGATGAGTATGAAAATTAAGGCTAATGAAAATGGGATAAGATAGGTGGCTAATGATTTTTCAATTATGTTATGAGATCTTTATACTATGCAAATTATGAAAATTGTGTGAATGCAATTGTGATTCAAATAGTTTTCTTATTATATGAATATGATTTACTTTGATGGATTAACATGTGAATCAAGTGTGCAAGTACACTTTCCATGGCCAATGGAAATTGGAGGCAACCCTTGTGAACCCTGAGTAATTTAACCAATGAAACGGAGCTAAAGTCCATATGGAGGGACTATAGTTCCATTTCGTAATGTATTTTATTTGTGTTGTTATTTCTAAATGTTTGTAAATTGATTTTGATTGTCATGTTAATCCACCCAGGAGATGAGTTGTCCATCCAAATGGACAAACTCGGATTTGAAATTTTAAGCACTTTTTGGGGATTGAAAAATGATATTTTTTAAGTGTTTTTATGGGTTTAAGGTCCCTAGGGTAGGTACCTATGGGTTAGGTAACCTTTTAGCTCAAAATCATGGGTCAGTCTCAATATTGGGCACTCTTTTTAAGGCCTTAAAGAGGTTTGACGAAAATAAGGTTTGGGAAGTGGGATGGGGACTAGTCTCTTTCCATCCCCACTTCTCCAAGTTGCCTTGAAAGGATCCCAACTCCTCACACGTGTGAGAACACATGGATGAGTGTGCCTAAGAGAGTGGATGGGAGGTTGACAAATGTCATCTCCCTATTCAAAGGAATTCAAACTTGAGTTCCTATAAAGAAAACTCAAAACAAGGGTTATGGGATTCTTTTTGCATTCTTGATTTTTGTTGAATTTTGGGGGTGGAGGAGTTGTGTGGATCCTCAACCCAATCCTTCCCCAAGCTTGGTTTTGAGGTAGATTCACCACTCTATCTATTTCTCTATGATTTTATTTGAAAGATTACATGTGTATGTAAAAATGTGCTTGGTATTTTGTCTCTTGTGTTTGCTTGTATGCTTATTTCAAAATGCTTTTGTTCTTGTTTTCTTGTATTGTTGAATGTGTTTTGTGTGATGGGAAAAGGGTTGTATAGGGATAGGCTCACCCAAAATTTGGGAATACCATCCCTTGTTGGGGATGGCATGGAGTAGGAACCTCCATGGGGAAGTTTAATCCCTCCTTGAAAGGAGAGGCTCAAAAAGGGTATGAGTACCCATATGTAATTGTGAAATGGTAGAAATGGTTTTGGTGGTATGGGTTTTGGAGAAAGAGAAGGTATTAAAGAATGGTTGCATGTGAAATGATGGGACTATGATATTGACTTGTTCTTGTTGCTATTAGTATAAGTCCCCATATGGAGTCTGTAGTCCACCCTACATCCCCCACTTTGGATTCTTGATGGAATCCTAAAGTTATGTGAAAATCCCTTGATGGGTGTGAATAATCTTGTGTGTATTATGTGGGTGTAAATATTGTTTTGATTGGTTGTGTTTGTACCCAGTTCCCTTAGTTGCCTCCTAGCTCAGGGGTGGTTGGTTTTCCAACCAAAGGTTGGGAGGTGAGCACCAACTTGGCTATGGAGAAAAATATTGTGTTTCTTGTGTAGGTAGTAAGGAGACTGAAAGACATGCAAAGGTAAAGAGAAGAATATTCATGCTCAATGTACTATTTGTATAAGAAAAATGTATGATGTGAAACCCCTCCTTGTTGTGTGTCTTGTATTATCACTCTTCAAATATTAAAATGAATATAAGAGTACATATATATATATGTATATGTATTATTTTGCTTTACGGTTGTAATCATGATAACAATAAATGTATTCACTTGTAGATGAAAATATTCCACTCTGTATTAGGTGTACATATATATTGCCTTATTTTGAAAAGGAAAGGAAATTATACATTTAAGAGAAAGTAAAATTCTAAACAAATCTTTATGCACCTCTTTCTGTATAAAGAAATATAGTATGATTCTTATAGGATTCATGGATGTTTTCTTATGATTTTCTGAGCTTCCTATCTATAAAGTTTATCTCTTTTTATTTGCAAATAAATACATTGTTTACCCTCTACTTGCAAGGTTTATAGGATGGAAATATATTTATGAGGTTCTATATAAATACAGATAAATAATCAGAGTTTAAACATTTTTTCCTTATGATTACAAGAAATGAAACTTAAAAATATAATATGTATAAAAATAAAATAAAATAAGTTTTTTGCTGGTGGTTACTGCAAACTGTTATTGAGAAATGGAGAAAATAAAAATGATTTGCAATATGCATTATGTGTACATGTAAATCAATGTAACACATTTGTCCATTGAAGGTAAATAGACCTAGTCATTTCAGTTTGCATATACAACATAGATTAGGAGATGTAAAATACTTCTCTGATTTTAATAGCTACATATGTGACGACTCTATTTTAGATCTTGTAGTTATATACATTGAATAAAGCTGGTAGGGAAACTAAAGTTAGTTCTTAGGATACACCCAAAATTTTATAGAAGGAATGCGTATTGTTTTCCCAAGTTAACAAAGTGACTAACACTCAAACATACATATATGTGCCTAGTTAAATCAAATAGTTATCCTCGTACAGGTTCATAAAGATAAACTAATAAAACAAAGACAAGAATATAATTATAAATGTAGAAATAGTTACAGGTATGGGACTTACTAAATTGAAAATTTATACAAACAATGTAGAGGTATGCTAATATGCATCTTACTCAGTCATTCACAGGCATAAAATGTCAAACTGAACACTGTACAGATCGTTAGGTAGAAGAGTTGAATATAAAAAGGAAGCGGTCAAGCAAAATCTATCAATAGAATAAATCTATCAGACATTTAGGGGAACCATTGAATTTCTCTTTCAGTCGTCGTAGGAAGTAGTCACCTCATCATTTCATTCTATAAGGTGTCACTCGATTTCTTCTAGCATGAAGAGGCTTTGACATCACCTGCATAGTCATTGAACATTGCCACTATGATCTTGGCATCTAGAGGAGTAGCACAAGGAGGAGAGAAGTTTTAATAATTGCAAGGAAGGTAGAAGTAGTCGTGCATACTTACATGCCTAGGCCATGACTGGCCAAACTAATAGGTAGCAGTGTTGGCCTATGGTTATCCCATTCCAACCGCCACCTATCCTCTTTCCTCCCCAAGTTCTTGAAATGCTAGGTATATATATATGTTGAGCATTATTTTTTTAGGGTTGAATGAACTATGAGGGAGATTTGTATTTAACAAAATAGTTGCAGAAGTAATTTGCGCCCCCTAAAATCTACTTGATCAGACACAATAGTATGGTACATCCCCCTGTGTTATTCAATTTCATCTTTCACAACAGTTATCGGCCTTGTCCTTACACCTGTAGTTTTCCAATAGGAATACGTAGCACCTGAATATACATCAGGACATCTTTAGCTTGGAAATTTAAGAAGGTAATTCATGTCACTGATGAGATAGCCAATGAGAAGTTTATTTAACTCTGCAAAAGAAAAATAAAAATAATAAATGAAAGAGGTGTTGCATTAAATTACATCCTTATTTTAGTAAGTCATAAATAGCTCATTTTACAGAGGAGATGTTAGGACCTCTCATGTGCAAATAACGCCCTGTCAAATGTCAGTTCTCAAACTTGAGGCTAAAAAGTTATGGCTCTGCTGCTTTCTGGGCATAATTCCTAACAAGGTTTGAACCTGACAGAATCCAACTTCGATTCCCCAGTGCTCCTTTTTATGTCCTATTGACTACCTCCAGCCCATCATATCTCTAGATGTGCCTGACTACCAGATATATGTCCTTTCTTGAGTAAGTCAGATTTAGCGAACTAAATAGTGGAGTTAGTAGAATTCGAGATGTGTAAATGGATTCTTTAATTCTAAGAAATATCCTTATCATAGGTTGCATCCACTTTTGAAGTTGTACACCTATCATCCCTCTAGTAGGCGTGCCCCCTTGTATCCGTATATGTCAACACTCCACTCATTTTAGGCTTGGTCACATGAAAAATTAAAAAATTAAAAAAATTGAATCAGGAAATAAAATTGTGTGTGCGTTGTGCCAGCTGTTTTACGCACTGTGGATACCTGGGTTGGCTGGTCTCTCTCTACTCTAATTTATTAAGCCTGGAAATTAATCCAATTGACCATATTTTTCTATAATCATAATATTATCCTTCATGCAAGGCTCTTTAAAACATATGAGTAGAGTGGTGCAATATATATCTATCTTGAAGTGGTTCATCAATATCCACAATGCTCTTGTGGATGGTGATATCACTAAAATAATCGCTTTATGTAAATGAAAAATAGAAAAAGAATCTATTCATTGCCACAATAGATATGTCAAACCACCCTTTGACTTAAGGAAAATAACGAAGCTCATTCATTGTATTGATATTAGCAAAGAGTAACATGGGGAGGATATTAGCTTACCAAGAGTTATATTGACATCAACGAATCAAATATTGATCAAATTAAACTCAACAATGATAAAACCAGTTTATTGTGCAGTGAACATGAAAATGTATAAATAATAGGCTTTTATAAGAGAAGAATATAGATCAGTAATAAAATTAATTAAAAGTGACACACATCTATGGATTAGGATTTGTAATTGACACCCCCCTTATAACATTTTACAATTCCCACTTTTCCAAGCGTATGGTGTTTTAAGAAGAAGGTGTTTTAAAAACATTGTTATAAGACTATACGTAAACATAATTATCTTTTAAAATAAAAGAGAAGGGTAAAAAGAGCTCTTTATTTATATGGATCACTTTTGTTTCATTTCTTTTTGTTCTTATAAAAAGCCCTTTTGAATTTAGAAATATATATTAAGATTTCCTTAATTATATTTTATATATGTGAGATAAAATATGAAGATTAATTATGATTCTTTTTAGTGAAAGAAGTAAACAAATTAATAAAATAAGAGATCTAGATTATTTATATATATATTATTAATTTTATTATGAGAGTAATTGGAATAAATGAATTATTATTTTTTTTTATAAATATTTAATTATTTATTTGGAATTAGATATGTTTACAAGTGCATAATATTTATGTAAAATAATACATAGAATTTAATGGCATAAAGTTTAAAATAAAAAAGAAAACAAACGAATTGATGTGGGTTGTGTATGTGTAGGTTGAGTAGCAATGTATGACTTAGGGCCTTACTATCTAGTTGGGTAGGTATTTGGGTTCTTTCATCATAGTAATCTATCCGCTCTTGCATTACACACTTCAATTAACTAGTAAGAAGCTCGTCGAGATGTAACTTTATAAATGGAGTTCAAGGCAAGTCACTATATCAATAGAATATTGTATATACCAGTTGTGTTAAAGGCTTAGATGGCTAAGTTACCATATTCCCTCCTTGGAGATTGACTTATTAAAACATTGTTGATTGGCTTGATCAACCTTATAAAACATAGAGAAGTTATCATTTTCAATTCTAGCCAGGTGGTGGTAAACCAAAGTGTAATGTTAGAATATTAGGTTTTTTTTTTGTGAAGATTGTGTATATATTCATGTCCTTTCTTCTAGTGACTTCCCCACTCTTCGTACTTGAGTGATGTTTTAGTGGAGGTCTGCATGTGTGGAGTCACTTGCTACATATAGTTGGCTATATTTATATTGACTTTAAGTGATGTTTCTAAAAAAATTAAAAAATTAAAAAAATATAGTGGTGTTTTTGCCCATGTGTAAGTTATGGGAATTACAATGGGAGAGAGATAGAGGGAGGGAGGGTTAAGGGTAGAGGGTAGATGGTTTAAGGGTTTAAGGTTAAGGGTGGAGGGGATAGAGATAGAGGAAGTGAGTGAGTGAGAGAAAGACCTAAGAGAGGGAGAAGGGGGGAGGGAGAGGGAGGGAGAGGGGTAGGAGGGAGAGACTTGAGAGAGAGAGGGTAGAGGGTTTAAGGGCTTGGGGTTTAAGGGTTAAGGGTTAATGGTTTAGGGTTTAGGGTTATGGGTAGTGATGGAACTTCAAAGTTTTGTTCTCTGTGTTTTATTTTATCCTACCTTGTGTCTCCGGTCATCTGTGGTGTTTGGGAAAATCCTAAGGTTGGTGTTTTACCTTCATCTTCATGTAAGACCCTAGTGTTCATCTTACACCTTGGATGGCATCTATTTGGCCGTTACGTTTTGGGAAGGTTTTAAATCAACTTAAGCCCCATCGCTTTGTCTAGGTTGGGCCCCCTTTTGTTTTATTGTTTTATTTCCTTCACCTGACTTTATTTTTCCTAAGTCTTTTGTTGGTCTCATTTTCCCTCGTTAAAATAACTTATGTCATTGTTTTCCATCGACCTAGTGATGTCCCCTTATTCCTTTAGGGGAGAGGGCCCAGTAGTCATGCAGGCTAACTTTCTCAGCATGTAGAAATTGACTAGAATATCGTAGAACCTTAATTTTTTTTAAATGTAGACTGGTCTCTTATTTATCTATAACTAAGGTTTGGAGGCGCAACTCATCATGCAACTTGCCACATCAGCAGATCTTTTGAGAAGTGACTAAAATTTGACTTTTTTATAGGCTTGACTAAAAGTTAATCATGGAACCCCCAATAGTTGAACCAAAAAAATATCATTTGTTGCTTGTAGAATATGATATTTTTATTTAAATTAAAATTAATATACAACCTAAGTGGACCAAATACTTATTGATAACCATAAATATTTGATATCTCGACCTTTTATATTCAACACATATGGACTAATAGTTGAACACAAAAAATCTATTTGTTGCTATAAAAACAACCTTTAATGATTTAAAATAAAACTTATATTGAAGAAAAATGGACCAATAGTTGAACTATTATAAAATAGGTACCTCGACAAAGATATCTCTTGGCATATTTTGTATATATATTAATAAATAATATATATATGCTAGTAGCATTTGCAGCAAAACATGAAAGAAAATATTAGAATTACTTTTAGTTATAGAATTATAAACCTAACCCTTCTAATTTTTAAAATCCATAAAATATTTATTATCTATTTAGTTTTACTAATTATCTAATATAATTAAATTAAATTAAATTAAATTAAATATTAAATTAATTAAACAATTATTAATTCTAAAGAATTTTAGAATAAATGAACAAATAAGATCTATATAAAATCAACTTTTCTATTTTTTTCTTTGTGTCCAAATCATTTCATTTTCAAAAATTATACTAAATTATAGATATCATAATTAAACACAAAACTTTATTCTATTCTAATCCTAACCCTAGTTAAACCCTAACCCTATTTGGACTCTAACCCTTACCCTAATTAACACTAAATCTAATTGTAATTGACCACCAAGCATAATTGAATTCTACCCCTAACCCTAACCCTAACTCTAACTAAACCCTAAACCTAACTCTAATCAACCCAACCTAAACCCTAATTGAACTTTAAACTAACCTTAATTAAGTATTAACCCTAATTGAACATTTATTGAACACTGAGTCCTAGTACCATAACCATAACCCTAACTTTGAACTATAGTTGAATCTAATCCTAACCCTAACAATAATTTTATCCTAATTGAACCTTAACCCCAACCCTAACCTTAACCTTAACCCTATTTGAACTCTTATTGAATTCATAACCTTAATTAAACCCCAACCTCATCCTCAATCCTAACCCAAATTGAACATTAATTGAACCCTAAACCTAACCCTAAGTGAACACTAATCCTAATTGAACTCTAACTTTTTAGTTGAAAATATTAAAGTGCCTTAGATTTTCCCATTCATTGTCATTTATCATTCAATTCTAATAGAACTCCAAAAATTATACTTTTATAATGTTTTAATACACCCTAATATTAAGGGTTTAGAGTTTAAGGTTAAGGGTTTAGGTTAAGGGGAGATAGATAGAGGGAGTGAGTGAGTGACCCATTTACATATTATTCTTTTATTCTTCGTCAGTTAAATATTTAGTTACCCATTTACCGTTAGCAGAAATGACCCAAGAATTTAATAGAATGGACTACTCATATAATACCTTGCATTATGGAGCTCAATTCTCTGATATATTACTACTTATCAAATCCTTTCTAAATAATTGTAAACTTATGACTCCATTTAAGCATTTAATTAATTTTCTTGAATCAAAGTAAAAGCATAGACACACAATTGAACAAATTCTCAAAAGAAGAATGACAACATCATTAACATTTCATTCAAAATTCACTCAAATCCACATAAGGAGAGAAAATATATTAGAATTATATGTTTATTCATGCTTATAAGTCATATCTGCATACAATTTAAGATAATTTGCATATATTCATCCAAAACTCAAAACAAGATATCTATTCTATTCCATCCGCTTGGGGTTTTAACAGCTAATGGCACCACAGATATCACTTCCTCATCAGAGGACATATATCTTTCTACCCATATATTCAACTCAAAACCTAGGTAGAGCTTTTCATCAGTTCTCTCCCTACAAATGAGCCTTGAGTTCCATTTTATATGACAAGGGAGCAACAAGCTTCACGCTAAAATTTAATTTCACCACAAATTTTCATTTGAAAAAAATCTCCATTGCATTTGACTTTCATTTCAAAACTTCCCACATGTTGAATCTACAAAACATAGTGCATGAACTGGGGAAAGCTAAAAGAAAAGGAAACACAAATTGTCATCAAAATCCCCTTTCTCGCTATCCACGCAAAAAAACCATGCAACCAAATTTCCATGAAGGAACCATAGCAACTTCTTATTTACCTACCACCCTACCCTTACCAACACTCAGACCCTGATATACATGCCCGCTTCTACTTGTTTCCCAATACGGTAGAACCTCAACCTCCTCTTCTTTCTTGTCCCTTCCCAATATGGTTCCATTCTATCCACTTGGGGTTTTAATAGCCAATGGCACCACAGCTATCATTTCCTCATTAGAGGACAGACCATGATTGAAGAGAGGTAAATACCAATAGTAGTTAGAGTCAATCTCAGTTACATCATTAGAAATGTTGCTCATAAGGACAATGGGTGAGTGTTCGCATCCAGAGGAGCCATGCCCATACCTTATTTTCCTACCGACACTAGTAATAGAGCACATGGACTGCTTGCCTTTGTCATCTACCAGTTGAGCAACAACGTCCTAGAATTGCAACCTTCTACTGCATCTAGTGGGCAGAAGCTTGGGCTTTTCAAGCACCTTCCTGAATAGCAGGACCAAGCTTTTGTGAGCTCAAACGAACAGACCTCCTTACTGACTTACTCATTTTCTCTTCTTAGACAAGCACTCAAACTTGATTAGACTTAGCACACAAAGTGCTATAACTGCTACAAGAATGAAACTATTAGCAGTTAATTCCTCTTGTATTTATTGTGTGAGGTAATGGAAACCTTCTTCAATGCTTGGTAAAAATGTATGTGCAAACATGGCAATTTGGCGGCGTATGTACTGTCACCGTTTAACTAGAGCTGCATGAGAATCCAAAGATCACCCTTCATGATTTCCAACAACATCTTCACATAGATTGAGATTGACGTGACTACAAAAGCAATGAATAATTCATTAATGCTTCACCAGTTGTACGACAAAACAACCACCATGTGTTATTTTCCAACTTTGAATACTACCCACTGATCTCCTGAAGAGTTGGCAGATTAAATAGTTTATCTCGAGCTAACTCAGTTTGACATCTAATGAAGCATCATTCACCTTCCTCATGACCAATAACATTAATCCATCTTAGAAACCAACTACTATGTCGACAGGTCCTATGCACTTTACAAACTGAACGGATGGAGCTATGCATCGTAATCTCGTTGACCTCGTAGCTTTTAACCAACATTCATCTTCCTCCTGCGAGCTAGCAGTGAACAACAGAGATTTACATTAGCTTTTGATCTTGGTTGTCGATCTAAAACCACGGGTTATGAGCTCAATAGTGGAGATTGGGCCCCACATTCCATATAGGACACACATCTTCCTTTTTCTAACCTCGCACCAAATAACAAGGTGACACCTTAGGTCTGCGAGTTGGTGGAGTACAATTGAGATCTTCTCCCATATCTTTGAATCTCAAAAACCTACACATTGCACGGTTAGTATTTAATGAAAGGCTTTGGCTAAGCTGTCAGTGACATGACCGCTGGGGTTAATGGCTTAGGCTTATGTCACCGAATTAAAATTAAAACCCAACTTTGATTTTAATACTTTATTTCCTCAGTAGGGTTTTATTTCCTAAGTCTCGGTTGGCCCCATGTTTCATCTTTTAGAAAACAACTTATGTTTTTGTTTGTCATCCACCTAGTAATGCCCACTTCTCCTTTTAATGAATGTTTTATTTCGCAAGGGTTGATTTAGTGTTGCCGTTGATCTATTTCCTGCAGATATCAACAGTGCCTGCCATCCTATGATCGGGAATTCAAGCATCATGAAATCATGGGTGGGCGCCATGTGTCCTATTCGGGGGATCAAATTTGCACTATCGCTAACCAACTACCATTTGATCTGAGCCATTCCCCACCATCCTGCGATGATGCTTGGGTTGATTGTGAAATCATGGGCGAGCGCCATGTGTCCCATCTGATGAAGCTTAAAGAGTAAAGGAAACACTAGCTAGCTTTAAATGTATTAAGGGGCAGATTACTAAAGTGTTCTCGAGACACACATGTTCTAAATCGACAGATATGCTAAAATATCACTAGAAAAGTTGCTCAAAGGTTAATGACATGGCTGGCGACTGTGTTAAAGGAACAAGATCATTGATGCTTAGGGTCAATTGTTGCCCACCATCGCGTGATCAAAATTTTTAGGATTTTGATATTGCAGGCAACTGCCACGTAAAATTTCTTCATAGTTTACGGTAAGGTGGGCCCCTTATCGCCATGTTTCCAATTGTGTCAGCTTGTTTTGAAGGTGGCCATCAATGATTTGGTCAAGCTGAAGAATCGACGGATCGAATTTAAATTTGCATCAAATATGGTTGGAGTCGTTTGTGCAGGGAAAAATTGAGCTTTAATGGAGGATGAGACACTTTCTGGTGTGATTTGATCAACAATAAAATCAATTTTCCTACTTCGTCTATATCACAAAGCATTCAACTATTTCATGGAGCAATTTTAGAGCTAAAGGTAGAACTGTGAGTTTCTGCAGCTAGAATTTGGGAGTTCTCCGAACAGAGCTGTGAGTTTATTTTCTGTGCCTCCTGGTCATTTTGTATTTGAATTTGGGAAAGGTTTAGCTGGATGTGCTGTGAGCTTGTTGATGAATGTGTTAGGGCTAAAGTTTAATTAAAGTTGTGATAAATTGCAATGTTTTCTCCTATAATTTTCTATCTCTAGTTAGTCCTAGCTATCTAAATTATAACATTGTAAAGAAGCCCTAGTTTGTCCAAGATGGCACTACCCAAACAACATTTTGGCCAAACTAAATATTTGAAACGAAGCCTATATGATGATTTCTTGGATCAATTACCCTTGTCAACGAATGATAGAAAGAAGGGATTGTCCTAATGCGAGGGAAAATCATGGGGGAAGGGTTAGTGTATAATTGCTCCAACATTGTCGATGCTAGGGTTCCCCTCACTGGCTTGAAATTATTCATATTGTAGTACAGATAGGAATTTTCCTCACCCTTTTTTAAATGGATGGATGTATGATATGGGGAAGCTGGTGGTACCAAATGTATTCCCTAATGTAGACCTACCTAGGGAAGTGGCTGCAAGATATGACCCTGTTACATGGATAATCAGGGACAATGATGGAAAGGTTCTATTGAGCATTAATAGAGAAGAGGTCCAACATATTTTTGACTTGACTGAACCGAGCGAAGACTTGGTTCCTATCAACCTTGAGGAAATGAAGCAGGAGTATGCAAAGCTGAAATCTTTTTTTAGAGCAAGGTTGCTTCCACCTCATTTGGCTAGAGCAAGAGGTTCAAAATTTCATATCAGCCCCAGTGAACAGGAAACTTTCAAATTAATTTTTTTTGCAAAACATTTATTGGCCACTTTCTATTCTTTATGTCAGATTTTGGTTTCAGTCCTGGTACGGTAATTCCCATTGCTTATATGTTCATGGGGGTGAAAATACAATGTTCACCCTAACTTCTTTGTGACCTATGACTTCACTTCTTTCATGGCTGAGAGGATGCATGAAGGGTTGTCAAACTTGTAAGAAAATGATACTAGCACTCAACTCTTTTTGTATTCTATGCTAATGCATATGTTTTTGTTTAAGAATGCTGATTTTTTCTCTGAGAGGATGAAATTAAGGCAATCAATTGATGGAGAAAGATTGTGAGTACATATATGGGATACAAATTTATCTTGTAATAAGGAAAGCACTAGTTATGTACAATTTGGTAATTGTTTTGCTTCTAGATTAAGGGCTAGATTAATGGTAAATATACCTAGGATCCCTAAGAAATTAAATGATTTCCTCAAGCCAAAGGAGACAAAGCTAGAATTGAAGGTTTACCATAATTGGGGTGACATTATCCTATACCCAGTCAGCACTATCTTGAGAGTATATGGTTTTCAGGGAGCCCCTCATATACTTCCATACAATGTGCCACCAAGAAGAGGATTTGCAGAAGTTATGTGGAAAATATAGGTTGTATTCATGAGGACAACCTCACTGGAAGGGGTGAGGGAACATTTTTCCTAGATTATATAGTGGTGTTTGATTTTGTATTTTCAAAGGGAGGGTGGATGCATTTTGAAAATTTCTTTTATGATTACCATTTGAGTTGTAGACCAAAGCAACATCATGATCCTAAGGGTTTCTTTGCTCTTTTCAAACAAAGAATAAAAGCTGTAAAATTTGTGCATGAGTTCAATTTCCCTGAAGACTTGATTATAAATGAATTTGATTTGAATAGATAGGATTTGAACAAGGAGAAATGGATAGCTTATGGTAAGCTACTAGATGTTGTGCACAAAATGGATCCAAAATATGATCCATTTTTGGAGTTCAGTCCCCCACCATGTAAGAAAATTGATTTTTTAATGGGAAATTTCAAGGAAATTATGGGCACATTGAGGAAAAAAAAGGTAAATTTAGAATTGAGTCTTGGTATACAAGAGAAAAGTGCTAGAACAATTGAAACAAGGCCAACATACCAGCCTACGGAAAGGTGGCCCATTTATAGGAGGAAAAAGGATAGTAGCAGTGATGAAGAAGAAGTGGACAAAAAAGGAAAATAGATTATGAAAGCACCTCCACAACCAAGTCCAAAATTCAAAGTGCCTAGGGAAATAAAAACTATTGATTTAGAATCATCACCGGAAGAAAATCCCTCATCACCACTATCCGAACCAAGCCCTATGAGGCAAAGAATTGATCAACCACAGGAGGATCTGATGGATGAGATTATTGTTACTGATCAAGACATGCAAGTTGGTATGTCTTCCCCTCTTAGGCTAGCTAAATTAGTTTTATCTTATTTAGATATGAAAGGTAAAAGTGTACAAGATGTAAGAATGGAGGCATGGAAGGAGTTTCTATATGACAATACATTTGTAAAAACTCTTGTATTCTTGCAATTGATATGGAGGATGAAGTTTTAAGAGTATTAAGATAAATGTAGGAAAAGAAGAGAACTAAGGCCTGATAGGTCAAACTAGGAGAATGATGAGGAGGTAAAAGCTGAATTAATGGAAGAATTTAAGAACAACACTCCCAAAGAAGGAAGAAAACTGGTGAGTCGAGCTGGTGTATTAATTCTGCCTAAATGGGACATTATAGATGCAATAGCCTTTAATACTATTATGAAGTCTAAGAATCCCTTTCAAGACTCTGAAGAAGAGGTCAAGGCAACATTGCAAAAATCTGCTCTTAGTGAGGAATATGAAACTCTGGAAATTTGGGCATTGGCCCCACAAGGGAGAAAACCAAATGTTTCTAATATTAATCCAAATTTCAAGGGAGGATTGATAATAAAGAGAGCTTCAGAGACCTCAACCACTAAGGCCACTAATTTGACTATGAATGTGGCCAAATTGGCCCAAAAGACTGCTGAAAGGGAGGAAGCTGAAAGGAAGAGCTTAATGGAAAAATATAACCTTTTGATTGAGGAGTACAACAAGATGCAGTAGAAAAATGTTGAGTTGCAAACTGAAGTAGAGAGGTTTAGGTATAAGCAAATTGGGGAGACATCAAGTGCTCCAGGAGCTAGTACATTACCTTCCATAGTAGGGTTAGTGCCTCCTACTCCAATTGTGTTGGGTGAAAATTATGTAATCAGCTTTCGATAGATTACACAACTTAGACTTCAGCCACAACTATGTGAGATGTGAATCTCTCCTCTCGGAAAGGGGAGGCGCCCTTCTTACTGCTAACAGAAGAAATAGTAAATCAAACAAATAATTAAAAAATGTACACAAAAACTACGGAGTGGGGGGTGTGTTACATTCATACTTCTCTCTTTTTTCAGAGAAGATGTTTACAATGCTTCACCGTTGAAAGTTCAGAATTCTTGATAACTTGAAACGAACAACTAGCAGTAATGCCAATATCTCTATTTCATCAAAGCGAAGCGTAGAGATACTGGAAATGATTAAATAACAAACAAATTAATTAAAAAGGGAAAGCTCACGAAGGCACAAAGTCATTCTGTAGCTTTATCAGTGTGGGATCTTTGTAGACGTACCGTTTGATACGTTAGAAGCACAAAGTCTTCTTAGACGCAACAATTCTTCGAACAACATGAACGATTACAAGCACAAAGTCTTGTAGATCATCCAACAAGAGTATCAATTAGCATGAACGATTACAAGCACAAAGTCTTGTAGATCTTTCGACAAGAGTATCCAAGAGTATGAATAATTACAAGCACAAAGTCTTGTAGATCACTCAATCAGAACATGCAAGAGCATGAATGATTACAAGCGCAAAGTCTTGTAGATCATTCAACCAATGATAAACAAAAATAACAATGCAATCTAAATAATAGATGTAACACAAAGTTTACATAAACTATTTAGAGTCCTTCAGATTCTTCGAACTAATCACTACCAAATAAGATCAACTCACAAAAGTATCGAATCCAACGCAAAGTTTCACAAATTTGTTTCAAAAAGGGCAGCACTTCGTTGCAAAACACTAAAGGATAATATTACAATGAAAATCCCTCACATTATATAGAAAGAGGGATGAGCAAAAGAAGGAAAGAGATTGAGAAAATCAGGGAAAGTTAGGTGAGTGATTTTAGGAGATCTCACCTAACTTTGACCAAAGTCAAAGTGTAATTTATTTTGAAAATATTACATCTTTGGACTTGGTGTAATTACAATTTACAAAATGACATTCGAAAATGTCGAGAAATATTTACAAGATGCATAATGGGATGCACCGGAAATGTCTAACACTGGAGAATAGGGGGCTGCTTCACGTTTCTTTGCATTGGGTGCGGAAGTCTTCAAATTTCCTCCTAGTCTCATGCACGAACTTCTCATCTGGACCAACGGTGTAATCCATAATGGTGTGAATTCTCGTGATCGATCTCATGGCAGATGAGTGAACCTTCTTGCACCTGTCAAGATACATCTTCAGGTTGTCCAATGTAAGCCTTGTATCACAAATGATGTTCAGTGAAGCTTCTGAGAAGTCTGAACTGTCAATCAAATTCGTGATGGCTTCCTTGAAGATCAGGGATATTTCTGTGGCCGGCAGGAAGATACGATTTTCCTCAAGAAGTTGACTAGGCAACTCTCTAATACTTTTGTCAAGAATGTTGTGATGCCCGTCGACATCTTCCTGTATTTGGTGGAGATCTTCTGTGAGAGATTGAACCACTTGAATTCTGTGTTTCAGTGATTCTCTTACCTCTACAAACTTTTCTTTGTCAGGAATTACCCCAACCTCCACCAATTTGCTGAGCTTTACCTGTTTCATTTCCGACCATGACAACAAGCACTTTTCCATGTCTCTGCGCTCCTGGGAAAGTACACTCCTTTCTTTATCAAGCTCTGTGGTGAGCTTGTCCAACATGGTAGTTTCCTCATCCGCAGCGAAAATTACCTGAGATCCCTGTTCGACGATCTTTTCAACAAAATCATATAACACCCTACCTTTGGAGGCAAATTTCTTAGCTTTCTTGATAGCTGGGTCTTCAATATTTACCACTGTCAGCAGTTGTGCATTACTTGGAGAACCGGCAAGTCTCTTTACAACAGTGCCATAATGCTCTGCCCTCTATTTGTACATGTTACGAGCTTGCTCAACTTTATCCAGCCTTCCTTCCAAGATATCCAAAGTGACTTGCGCATCGGCTTTTGCACTTTCGTTGGTAACCTTGCCAAGCTAGATCTTTGTTACTGTGTAGTCCTCCATATTGACATCACCTTCTTGATTAGGTGGTATGCCAATTTCAGCATACTTGTGGCTAGACTTATCAACGTTCAGCCTCGAGTATACTTTTGCCTTTTTCTTCCCTTTGGCTTTTGGAAGAACTATATCTTCGAGGTCGAGCTCCTCTGGAGAAATCATTTGCTTTTTGCGCTTCGACACTTGAGATATTAGCCAAGGAGGAAGAAAAGAAGTGTGAACTTCTGGATTTACTGTCAATTCGGTCGCCATTGCTACTTCTAAAGTTATTGTCACATCTGAACTCACCATTGGTATCATGACAATTGGAGAAGTATTTGTCATCATTGCTCCTATAGTTGACACATTGAGCTGATCACGCATTGACTCATTCATGAAACGATTGAATTCATTTTCAGAAGTGATATCATATGTTGGCAAAGACAAGCTAGGAATGGACGATGGTGGGCTTGACAGTATATCAACTGTATGGATGCTTGTCACTGAAGGAGTATCAAGCTAGGTTGATGCTGCAGGGATAGGGGATATCTCGGCTGCAGGAATGCATGTGGTAGGAATAAGTGATGAGGGAATAGGAGGTGGAGGAGTTCTTGAATCTGGAGGGGTATGAGGAACATTTGAAGTCACGGGCGATGATGTTCTGGGAATTTCTTCAACTACATTCTCAGGAGGAGAAGTAGTTATTTCTTTATCATGCCCGGGTTCCTGTTGATCACCCTCTTGTCTCTCCGATTTTGGCTCACCTTCAAAGTCACCTTCAGATCCTTCTTCAGAATCTTCATTAGAGTATTTCCCGCTTTCAGAAACCTCTTCAGCATCGGAGTCTGCTTCTACTGAATCTTCATCTTGAGCGGATTGGTCGCTTGATGTTTCCTCTTCATCGGAATCTATCTCCTCCTGAATAGGCTTTTTACCCTTAGAGCGAGATGGATGAGATTCCATGATTTCTGTCTCTTGGACAACCTGGGTATCTTTCTTACCAACAGTGAACTTGATCCTAGGACCTCTTCGCGAAGAAGTGGGAATGGCCATTGATTTGTTTTTGTCGCAGAGTTCTTACTGTTGGCGAGCTTCTGCTTCGGACTCCTCTCCTTCTGAGTCTATCCTGAAACTTTTCATTGCATGACCATGTTTATGTAACCATTCTTCTGTATTGGCTAGGATTGGTCTCAGCCTTTCTCTCATGCTGGTAACCTCTTTTCTAGACCATTGTATTGCAGGCAACGGCCTTTTAGCAATGCCTTGCTCATCATAGACAGTGTTCATGATATCACCTGGATCCTCAAAATCCTCTAGTAGGTCAGCGATACCAAGATCTATGATTTGTTGAACTGTTAATCTACAATAGTCCATTTTACGAACGGCTTCTTCATCTCTGCAATCTGACCAGATGTCTTCAAAACGATACCTGTGTTGGTGACCTTTTTGCAACTTTTTTCTGACATCTCGGTAGTCAAAATCAAACCTATACCTGTAGGTTTTGATGGTCATGATTTGCATTTCAGCATAGACAGACTTAGCTTTTTGTGCAGTTTGGATAGTATATCTGTCGATGGTCAGTGGGAACTTGAATCCACGCTTGTGGTTGCTTCTTCGTTCTTTCTGCACTGACATCAACTGTCTACATGTTTCCATGAGAACCCACTTATCCGAAGGATAACGTGGTAGCATGTAGGGACAACCAGTGTAGCAACCTACTCTTAAGTAAGTAAACATTGGGAATTGGAGAAAAATGCATCCAACTTTACTTACCACCTTATAAGCCTCATCGGATACTCTTCTTCTTTCCAAAGCTGGATCAAAGTTGAAGAGTAAAGGCGCAAAGAAAGCATCAGTGACCCGTCTGAAATGATGAAAGATCTCCTTCAGCTCTAATTGATAGAAATATCTGTACACAGGCACCATCATTTGATTCCCTTTTGTAGATAGATCTGGCAATTGTCTCATCACATCCGCTGCATACACCAGGTAAGAAGTCATGTAGAACTTCAATGTAGAAGGAGCATTGATCAACTGCTCATGCATCTCATCACTGATTTGTTTGCCCCAGTCGATATGCACCTTCTGCCTTCTTATGATCCTGATGTAATCATACATCCAATCGTGAAAGGTGGATGATTTTGGCAAGCCCTTCACTCTGCTTAGAAACGTGATCATATCCTTGACGTCATCTTTGAAGTCACTTCTCAGGAGTCCTTTCGGCCATCTAGAAATAGATGATCTAGGCTTCTTGAGCCATTGAGTATTTATCAACTGTTTAGCTTTATTGGGATTAGCATCAAAGATCTCATGTGCTTTTGATATAGATATGTCAATATATTTTTCCATATGAGGGACCTTGAAGACAATATCAAAGAAGTCGGGGTCGAGTCTCAGAATCTCATGCCCAGAAGAGTCGATCACGGTTCTGCTTTCTCTGATGTAATGAGACGCAACTTGAAGGACAAACTCAGTATTGTGCGCAGCTGTAGGAAACATTGCCACCAAATGGAGGTTCTTGTGTACGATTAATCTCATTGAATCAGGAAGAGGCTTCGTCTCAGTTAGCTTGGCGAAGTCGACCAAATCTTGATGACCAACTTCTGTATCTTTTATCTCTTCGACCTTGGAAAGCACCATAGTCGGCAGATAGACACCTTAATATTTGTATTTCATCTTGCCTTTTTCTTTCGAAGAAGAAGGAAACTTGGTAGCAGTCATCAAAAGGAACTGGAACTCTGATCAATCTTGACTTGACAATCTTTGAAAGTAGACTGCAATCCATTTAGTCAGAACAAACATCAATTGTTAGGAAACATGGGAAAGCGGAAAATGAGCACAAGGATGGGAAATCATGAAGCGGATGACGAGGCATGCAAAACGATGCACAAATGCAAAAAAATGAGGCTCAGGAGTGCACTGGTCAAAAATGAAGTTCATTTGGGAAGAATTGGAAGAAACTAGGAAAAAGTGTAAGGGCGCTAAAATTCAGCGCCCTTACATCTTTGAAAAATTTCCTTTGATGCAAGGGTGCTAAATTTTAGCGCCCTTACACTTTCAGTGTTAGGATTTTTCTTACATTTTCTCAAAATGTCCTAGCGCTAAAATTCAGCGCTTTAGCATTTTTTGGAAAATTTTCAAATGCAGATGTAAGAGGGAATGGCGAAAGCGCTCGGGCTTGGCAACATGTAGCTTTTGAAGATAATTTGGTTTGTCTTTGGATAGGGTTGCAATTCGCACCATGATTATTTTTGCATTCAAAAGCTGAACTTTTTTCTTTCCAAGTGATAGATCTTTGAAAGTTTGCAACAAAGCCAATGGAGAAGGCGATGTGAAATGAGAATAACAAAAATGTTAGAAAGAGAAACACGGTGGAGAAAGGAGTTAATATGAAATACAAGAGTTGCGTTGTCAAAGAATAGGAAGAAATGCGTGAATGAAGAAGAACACGCAAATGGGAGAAGAACAAAACACATGAAGGGAAAATGTGAATGAAGAATACAATGCGTAGGGTTCAAAACGTGGAAGAATGAAAAACGCGAATAAAGAACACAATGCGTAGGGTTCAAAAATGTAAATAAAGAACATTAGATCATATACAGAACATAAGAAGAAGAAAATGCAAAAAGACTTACCCGAACCAAGACGCAAAAACTTGCTGAAGAAAGAATGGCGAAAGTCTTCAAAACAAAAAACGTGTTTTGCAGTTGAGGTGCAATTCGCCCAGCAAGAGGAAGAAAAGAACATGAAATATGAACAACTAAAATGGAGAATTCATTCACTTAAGTGAAAATGAAAATTAAAAACCTAACTCAAGTTGAGCAATAAATTTAGGCACGAAAAGTGGCACGATTGAAAAAAACGCGAAAACATGAAGAAACGTGCCAGAACCATGAAAAAAGTTTAAGGGGCGAAGAAAAATGTAATGGCGCTAAAATTTAGCACTATTACATTTTTGGCAATTTCACTACGTGCACGAGCTCTAAATTTTAGCGCCCTTGCATTTGCTTACTTAGCCAATTTTTGGCATTAGGGCAGAAGCGCACTTTTTCAGTGCCACTGCATTTTTCGTAATTTGCTAAGTACGAACAGTGAAACTTTGGGAAAGATCTCATTTCGAAGGTCTTCGCGAGGCGAACATAGGGGAATGCTCGAATTGACTATTCGAGGCTTAGGAACACATTTCGAGGTGGCTCAGATATCACCTCTTTATGCATGCTTGAACTACACGAATCCTAGGAAACGGACAAGTTTCGTAGGGGGTTATCCGTGGAACGAGCACTGCTAGATTCCGTGATAACAGCTGGCTCCTGCTGGGGATCTTCCTTCGGTTGTTCTTTTGAAAAGAATGAAGGGAGAAGAAATCCAGAATTCAAGTGCCTTTATCCATCCATTAGGCTTGGAGTCAGGTGACGACGACGACAGAAACAAAAATGCAAAGACTCAAAAGGACTGAAAAATAAAAAGTATTTACATACCAACGTCGACTTCTTTACTGTGTAAAGTGCTTGAGATGTTTCCCACTGTGAGGTAGGGAAAACGGCGTTCCATCTCCGTATGCTAACAAGAAACTATTTTCACTATGCAATTGATGTATTTGGAAAGGTCCTGTCCACAGTGAGTCGAATTTCCCGTGCATACCTTTTGGCTCTCTTCGTTTGTCCCACAAGAGTACGAGATCACCAACTTGAAATTCTCGAGACTTAGCTTTCTTGTCAAAAAGCTTCTTTACTTGGTCTTGGTGTTCCACGATACGGTCAGCCACCTAAACTCGATTCTCTTCCAATTTAGAGAGATACATGATGCGCTTTTCGATAGAATTGTCAAACGTCTCATCCTCAATGGCCTTAGCCAACTTGAGGGCTGGTAGTTCCAAGGTTATAGGAATCTCAGCATTCAACCCGTACAAGAGCTGAAAAGGGGACATGTCAATTGCTCGCTTCAGAGTTATCCTGTCTGCCCACAAAGCATCAAACAAAGCCTAGTGCCACAAACGTTGATTCTCGTCCACCAGCTTGCAGATTATAGTTACCAGATTCTTGTTACTAGATTCCGCTTGACCATTATGCTGCGGATAATAGTCGGAAGAATGTGACAAAGTTATACCATGTTCGAAACAAAACTCCGTGATTTCACTTGATGAGAAAGCAGAAGTGTTGTCCGCAACAATCTTGTTCGGCACACCAAACCTAGAAATAATATTTTCTTTTAAGAAATTGCACACTACTTCTGAAGTAGCACGCTTGGTAGGTATTGCTTCCACCCATTTGGTGAAATAATCTATAGCAGTTAAGACGTAGATATGTCCAGCACTTGACGATGGATTAACTGCACCTATGAAATCAATGCCCCATTGTTGGAAAGGTTCATCAATCACGACAGGTTTTAACGGAAAAGATGCCAATTTTGGACGGCCGACAAACTGTTGGCACAATTCACACTTACGCACCCAAGAGTACGCGTCCTGAAAAAGTGTAGGCTAGTAATACTTTGCTCTCAGGATTTTGTGAGCGATTACTGGCGCTGAGAAATGTCCACCACATGCCAAATCATGATAAGATTTCAGCAACTTATGCTATTGTTCTTTATCAACATACCTAAGAAATGTCCCATCCATCGCATGCTTATACAAGCCGCTATCCCACAAGATGAAACTAGCTAACTTCAGCTTGACTGTCCTTTTTTCTTTTGGGGTCAAGTGATTAGGACATTCTCCGTATGTTAGGAAGTGAGCGATGTTGGAATACCATTCATCGGTAGTGCTAACAAATAGTACCATTGGAAGTGTACTAGGATCGACCTCCTCTTCGTCTGAGATTTCTTCATCCTCTGAAATTTCTTCATCTGGATTTTTTTCAGCAATGAGCTGACAAAGACCACGTCCATGTATCAGCTTAGTAGGATTTATCTCCAGATCATATTCCTGAATCTTGGCAATCTAGTTACCTCTTTTTGTTCCAAATTCCTGTTGTGTGAGGATAGACTTGACAGTCGAATCTGGAACAAGAACTTTGACATGACTGCCTAGAATATAGAACCAGAAATGCTTGACAGCTTTTACAACTACAAAAGCATGTTTTTCCATCTGAGAATATTTCAACTCATAATTCTTTCGAGGGCAACTCATGAATGCAATGGGGGATTCAAAACCCTCATCATTTTCCTGCACCAAAATTGCTGATAGCGTATGCTCGGAAGCATAACTGTACATCACAAAATCTTTGGTGTAGTTAGGGCAGACCAACATGGGCGCATGAGCAATGGCCTCCTTGATGTCGTCGAACGCTGCTTTGCCTTCTGTCGTCCAATGAAACATGGCATTACCCTTCATTATGTTCACAATGTGACGTGTCTTTTCAGCAAAGTCTGGAAGAAACCTCCTTAAGAAGTTTACCTTGCCGAAAAAGGAATGAATGGCTTTCTTGCTTGACGGCAAAGCGAGGGACTTGATTCCATTGACTCTTTCTGAGTCAATCTTCATTCCTTCAACAGATACTACGTGACCAAGAAGTTTACCTTCTGTCACCCCAAAAGTTGACTTTTTGGGATTGAGGGAAATGTCGTGCTGACGGCATCTCTCTAGAGTTTGCCTCAAATGATAGAAATGCTCATGGCGTTGCTTAGAGAAAATCGTAAGATCGTCAAGGTACACCACAATGAACTTACCCATCACATCTCAGAAATTGAGATCCATGGCATGTTGGAATGTAGCACCAGCGTTGATCAAACCAAATGGCATCCTACGATACGCAAAGGTTCCCCAAGGCTTTGTGAAAGCGGTTTTGTGTTGGTCGCTTGAATTCACTTCAATTTGATTATAACCTGAAAATCCATCTAGCATGGAGAGCATCTCAGATCCAGTTACATTTTGTAGAACTTGATCCATCACTGGAAGTGGGTAATTGTCTTTGAGAGACAATTGATTTAGATTTCTGAAATCTACACAAATGCATATTTCACCATTCTTCTTACGAACGGGGACGATATTGGCTATCCACATTGAATGATGGATAGGGAATATTATCCGTGCATTCAGCATCTTTTGAACTTCTACCAGAATAGTTCCAAAGATCTTGGGATTGTATTGCCTCTGCTTTTGTTTGTAAGGCAAAGCTCCAACCTTGAGAGGAATGTCATGTTGCACTTCCTTAGGCCGAAATGATTTTAGATCGTCATATGAATATGCCAAGACATCGATGTACTCCTACAGCAGCTGAGCAAACTGTCTTTTTTCTTCGGTCATGCAACACTTGCCAATGTTGACCATCTTAGGATTGGCTTCAGTTCCTAAATTTATCTATTCAATCTCATTAGATGAGTCAGAATCTGAGAGTTGCTTCTTTATGTGGCGATCATCCTTATCAAAAAGCTTCTCCAAGGATACCAATCCTTTAGGGATCTTATTCCCTTTGAGTTGCAGATATTCCTCGCCTGTAATAGGATCCATATCGGATACGGATTCTCGAAGTGGAGAATCGCTTCCCTCAAAGTACAACTCATCAAAATTGTCCGCTTTCTCAAGAAAGGCGATAATTTGATGGTCGTCATTGAAGATCTGCCAATTCTCTAAATTGTCAGGTACACTTGGGCAGAAAACCAACTCTATGGTGTAAGTAGAACCTTGAAAGTCTTTGTGTGGTACCAAGAGCGTGGCGGAGATTGCGAGGGAATCAGCTCTAGTATTGTATTCTCTGGGAACAATAGAGATATCAAACGCATCGAATTCCTCAATGGAATCCCATACTAGATTACGATAATGCCTAAGTCTCTCATTCTTTGTTTGATAGAGATTTCTTACTTGACACACAATCAACTCGGCATCACCTTGTGCATGAAGATTTTTTATACCTTTTTTCAACGCAACTTGCATTCCTAGCAACAGGGCTTCATACTCGGCGGTGTTATTGGTGTTGTCAAACTACAGCTTGAAGGAGAAAGGGAAAAAATTCCCTGATGGTGAAATGAAAACCATTCCTGCTCCAGAACCATCGAAGAGCAGCTACCATCAAACTCAAGCAACTAGACACCGTTGGAATCACCAACTGGAACAGTGTCGAAGTCCAAAACTTCATCATCTGACGAAGATTCATGATCAGAGATGGATAAATCTCTTGATGACGTTTCATCTAAAGTTGAAGAAATATCATCCTTTTCTAACTCATTTTGAGTCGAAGATTCCCCTATCTCATTTGTCTATAGGTAGTAAGTTCCTACGCCTGATGATTCAAACAAAATCTGAGCTCTGGGATCATCTGACTCAACAACTGAGAATTTTGATTCCTTTTCAGGAATCAGCTTTTGCATCACACCTTTTACTGGTATTCTTGCTTCAGACATATCCATTCTTAGTTCTCCTCGAACATCTTTGCAGAAATTGCGTCTGAGGAGGATACCGTAGGAAGCTGGTACATCGGCCATAAGGACCGTCATCTTTATTTTCTTCTCTGGGTATGCGGCGAATGCATATTGTGCATCTTTGATCTGACCGATCAATGGCACTTGTTTATTCTCCATGGAAAAACAATGGCTGAAGGTTTTGGTCATCTCAAGGCCTAACGCAGTAGCTACCTTGGTGAGCATCACATTGTTAGACGCACCAGAGTCTATGACGCAGTTACTCAGCTTGAAACCATTTACAAGTAGGGAGATGAAAAATGGATCAATGCATCCAGAAGCAGTTGGAGGATTAGATACGAGGTTACTCTGTGATACTTTGGGTTTAGGAGTAACTGGGATGTCAGGAGGAGTATCCTGACTTGGGGAGATCTTTTTATCATTTACGAACTTGACAAGCCTGTCAAATTGGTCGGGGTTGGCTTTGAGGTATTCGGCCTCAGACATTTGAACCTTGGTTTTCTTGGCATGGTCAATGATGTCAAAAGCCTGGAAAGAAATTTGTAGGTTGGAAGTCGTAACTTCGCTGATTGGTTTCACAAAAGGCACACTGGTCTTTGGAACGGGAGGATTAGCTTTAGGCATGACAGGAGTTGACGAAGAAGAATGAGGTGCACTTACTTGTGGATTTTATACTTTCTTAGGTTGCTAAGGGAGGGGAGAGCCTCTTTTGGTGATCGTTATGGGCGGCTTTTCTTTTTCTGGAACAACAATAGCTTGAGCTTTGTCAAGTTGATTTTGTTGATGCCGCGTAAAAACAACATAAGCGTTAGTCACCAAGTCATCTTCTTCTTCTTCTTCTTCCATCATTTGCAGATAGCTAATCTTGGAGTCGCCAGCCGATTCAATTTCTTATTCTTGGAAGAGATCAGCATTTTCTTCTTCAGGATATTTGGGCTGAGCATATTCATCTTGTTCAGTCTCATAGTACCCGGCAGCATTGTTAGCAGGCGAGGCTTCAAGAGCAAGTTGTCCTGGAGGTGCTGGGAGACGATTCTGATTTTTGTTGCCAACATAATTAGGGAAAGTCCTCCTAGGGACGTCTTTGTAGTTGTTACCATTGTTGTTGTTCAACACTTGCTTCTTAAGAGACAAAACTTCATTTGCCAACCTTTGGAGCATGGGATCTGTAAAATTTGAATTGGCAATGGAGGTACTAACATTGGATGCTAAAGATCCTGAGGCTTGCATCCTCTTATTTCCATTAGTCCCCATCCTGATTTCTCCAGCAAGGATCATGTCGTCCTCCAGACTAGTAGCCAATTGCTAGGCTGCTTCAACATTAACCAGATTTTCCCTACGTAAGTAAAAACTTACCTTAGGTAGTTGAGTGTTGATGAAGAAGCATTTCAAGTTATGATCCGTTGGTCTTGCATCATTTGGGATCCATGTCACCAACTTATTGAACTTCGCCACAAACTCGCGCATAGGCTCATGAGCTTCTTTACGCATGGTGGTGAGTTGCGCCAATAGAGCATGTGAATCTTCAGCAGGCTTAAATCTTTCTTCAAATTTAGTGCGAAGAGTGGCCCAATTGGTGACGGAAGCATTGGGAAGGGTAAAGAACCATTCGGCTGCAACCCCTTGAAGGGATTCAATGAACAATCTTACTGAAACGTCTTCGTGTTCAATGCCAAGAATGCCGCATACTATGTAGAATGTGGATATGTGCTCATCGGGGTGTTGTTTGCCATCACCTTGAAATTTTGGAAGATGCTTCCTAGATACACGAGGCAGTTCGTGTAGAGGTGGAGTCAAACGGAGGGGACCAAAAGCATTTCCCCATGGTCTTGTAGGTGGTGCGGCCATGACTGGTTACACAACAGGTACTTGAACAGGACGTCTGTGATAAACTGACCAAACACTTGGGATCAGAGATCTTTGGCTACGTGGAGGGAAGCTTATAGCCCGCTGCAGTGGTGACCTTGCTCGTGGAAGAGTAAATGGAAAATCACGTTGCAACAACTCTTCAAAGAGTGGATCTGTTATTCCTTGAGCCCTCAATCCTCTTGCATATATTCGGTCCGCCATAATGTAGATCTGAATACAAAGGGTGTTACGGAGTTAACAATATACACAAGAACAGAAAGAAAAAGGAAACTTATCTACTTCAATCTGAAGCGTGAGGCTCAGATTGCGTATGTAGGTTCCCCAGTAGAGTCGCCCAAAAACTGTTGGGTGAAAATTATGTAATCAGCTTTCGATAGATTACACAACTTGGACTTCAGCCACAGCTCTGTGAGATGTGAATCTCTCCTCTCGGAAAGGGGAGGCGCCCTTCTTACTGCTAACAGAAGCGATAGTAAATCAAACAAATAATTACAAAATGTACATGAAAACTACGGAGTGGGGGGGGTGTGTTACATTCATACTTCTCTCTTTTTTCAGAGAAGATGTTTACAATGCTTCACCGTTGAAAGTTCGGAATTCTTGATAACTTGAAACAAACAACTAGTAGTAATGCCAATATCTCTATTTCATCAAAGCGAAGCGTAGAGATATTATAAATGATTAAATAACAAACAAATAAATTAAAAAGGGAAAGCTCACGAAGGCACAAAGTCGTTCTTTAGCTTTATCAGTGTTGGATCTTTGTAGACATACCGTTTGCTACGTTAGAAGCACAAAGTCTTCTTAGACACAACAATTCTTCGAACAACATGAACGATTACAAGCACAAAGTCTTGTAGATCATCCAACAAGAGTATCAATTAGCACGAATGATTACAAGCACAAAGTCTTGTAGATCTTTCGACAAGAGTATCCAAGAGTATGAATAATTACAAGCACAAAGTCTTGTAGATCACTCAACCAGAACATGCAAGAGCATGAATGATTACAAGCACAAAGTCTTGTAGATCATTCAACCAATGATAACCAAAAATAACAATGCAATCTAAATAATAGATGTAACACAAAGTTTACATAAACTATTTAGAGTCCTTCAGATTCTTCGAACTAATCACTACCAAATAAGATCAACCCACAAAAGTATCGAATCCAACACAAAGTTTGGCTTGCAATCCTTTTTTCTATTAATCGAATTTCATTCACAAAGCATGAACGCAAAGTTTCACAAATTTGTTTCAAAAAGGGCAGCACTTCGTTGCAAAACACTAAAGGATAATATTACAATGAAAATCCCTCACATTATATAGAAAGAGGGATGAGAAAAAGAAGGAAAGAGATTGAGAAAATTAGGGAAAGTTAGGTGAGTGATTTTAGGAGATCTCACCTAACTTTGACCAAAGTCAAAGTGTAATTTATTTTGAAAATATTACATCTTTGGACTTGGTGTAATTACAATTTACAAAATGACATTCGAAAATGTCGAGAAATATTTACAAGATGCATAATGGGATGCACCAGAAATGTCTAACACTAGAGAATAGGGGGCTGCTTCATGTTTCTTTGCATTGGGCGCGGAAGTCTTCAAATTTCCTCCTAGTCTCCTGTACGAGCTTCTCATCTAGACCAACGGTGTAATCCACAATGGTGTGAATTCTCGTGATCAATCTCATGGCAGATGAGTGAACCTTCTTGCACCTGTTAAGATGCATCTTCAGGTTGTCCAATGTAAGCCTTGTATCACAAATGATGTTCAGCGAAGCTTCTTAGAAGTCTGAACTGTCAATCAAATTCGTGATGGCTTCCTTGAAGATCAAGGATATTTCTGTGGCCAGCAGGAAGATACGATTTTCCTCAAGAAGTTGACCAGGCAACTCTCTAATACTTTTGTCAAGAATGTTGCGATGCCCGTCGACATCTTCCTGTATTTGGTGGAGATCTTCTGTGAGAGATTGAACCACTTGAATTTTGTGTTTCAGTGATTCTCTTACCTCTACAAACTTTTCTTTGTCAGGAATTACCCAAACCTCCACCAATTTGCTGAGCTTTACCTGTTTCATTTCTGACCATGACAATTCATTTCTGACCATGACAATAGGCACTTTTCCATGTCTCTGCGCTCCTGGGAAAGTACGCTCCTTTCTTTATCAAGCTCTATGGTGAGCTTGGCCAACATGGTAGTTTTCTCATCCGCAGCCAAAATTACCTGAGATCCCTGTTCGACGATCTTTTCAACAAAATCATATAACACCATACCTTTAGAGGCAAATTTCTTAGCTTTCTTGACAGCTGGGTCTTCAATATTTACCACTGTCAGCAGTTGTGCATTACTTGGAGAACCGGAAAGTCTCTTTACAACAGTGGCATAATGCTCTGCCCTCTATTTGTACATGTTACGAGCTTTCTCAACTTTATCCAGCCTTCCTGCCAAGATATCCAAAGTGACTTGCGCATCGGCTTTTGCACTTTCGTTGGTAACCTTGCCAAGCTGGATCTTTGTTACTGTGTAGTCCTCCATATTGACATCACCTTCTTGATTCGGTGGTATGCCAATTTCAGCATACTTGTGGCTAGACTTATCAACATTCAGCCTCGAGTATACTTTTGCCTTTTTCTTCCCTTTGGCTTTTGGAAGAACTATCTCTTCGAGGTCGAGCTCCTCTGGAGAAATCATTTGCTTTTTGCACTTTGACACTTGAGATATTAGCCAAGGAGGAAGAAAAGAAGTGTGAACTTCTGGATTTACTATCAATTCGGTCGCCATTGCTACTTCTGAAGTTATTGTCACATCTGAACTCACCATTGGTATCATGACAATTGGAGAAGTATTTGTCATCATTGCTCCTGTAGTTGACACATTGAGCCGATCATGCATTGACTCATTCATGAAACGATTGAATTCATTTTTAGAAGTGATATCATATGTTGGTGAAGATAAGCTAGGAATGGATGATGGTGGGCTTGACAGTATATCAACCGTATGGATGCTTGTCACTAAAGGAGTATCAAGCTGGGTTGATGCTGCAGGGATAGGGGATATCTCGGCTGCACGAATGTATGTGGTAGGAATAGGTGACGAGAAAATAGGAGGTGGAGGAGTTCTTGAATCTGGAGGGGTATGAGGAACATTTCAAGTCACGGGCGATGATTTTCTATCTCTTGGACAGCCTGGGTATCTTTCTTACCAACAGTGAACTTGATCCTAGGACCTCTTCGCGAAGAAGTGGGAACGGCCACTGATTTGTTTTTGTCGCAGATTTCTTGCTATTGGCGAGCTTCTGCTTCAGACTCCACTCCTTCTAAGTCTATCCTAAAACTTTTCATTGCATGACCATGTTTATGTAACCATTCTTCTGTATTGGCTAGGATTGGTCTCAGCCTTTCTCTCATGCTGGTAACCTATTTTCTAGACCATTGTATTGCAGGCAACGGCCTTTTAGCAATTCCTTGCTCATCATAGGCAGCATTCATCATATCACCTGGATCCTCAAAATCCTCTAGTAGGTCAGCGATACCAAGATCTCTGATTTGTTGAATTGTCAATCTGCAATAGTCCATTTTACGAATGGCTTCTTCATCTCTGCAATCTGCCCAGATGTCTTCAAAACGGTACCTGTGTTGGTGACCTTTTTGCAACTTTTTTCTGACATCTCGGTAGTCAAAATCAAACCTATACTTGTAGGTTTTGATGGTCATGATCTGCATTTCAGCATAGACAGACTTAGCTTTTTGTGCAGTTTGGATAGTATATCTGTGGATGGTCAGTGGGAACTTGAATCCACGCTTGTGGTTGCTTCTTTGTTCTTTTTGCACTGACATCAACTGTCTACATGTTTCCATGAGAACCCACTTATCCGAAGGATAGCGTGGTAGCATGTAGGGACAACTAGTGTAGTAGCCTACTCTTAAGTAAGTAAACATTGGGAATTGGAGAAAAATGCATCCAACTTTACTTACCACCTTATAAGCTTCATCGGATACTCTTCTTCTTTCCAAAGCTGGATCAAAGTTGAAGAGTAAAGGCGCAAAGAAAGTATCAGTGACCCGTCTGAAATGATGAAAGCTCTCCTTCAACTCTAATTGATAGAAATATCTGTACACAGGCACCATCATTCAATTCCCTTTTGTAGATAGACCTAGGAATTGTCTCATCACAGCCGCTGCATACACCAGGTAAGAAGTCATTTAGAACTTCAATGTAGAAGGAGCATTGATCAACTGCTCGTGCATCTCATCACTAATTTGTTTGCCCCAGTTGATATGCACCTTCTGCCTTCTTATGATCTTGATGTATTCATACATCCAATCGTGAAAGGTGGATGATTTTGGCAAGCCCTTCACTCTGCTTAGAAATGTGATCATATCCTTGACGTCATCTTTGAAGTCACTTCTCAGGAGTCCTTTCGGCCATCTAGAAACAGATGATCTAGGCTTCTTGAGCCATTGAGTATTTATCAACTATTTAGCTTTATTGGGATCAGCATCAAAGATCTCCTGTGCTTTTGATATAGAGATGTCAATATATTTTTCCATATGAGGGACCTTGAAGACAATATCAAAGAAGTCAGGGTCGAGTCTCAGAATCTCGTCCCCGGAAGAGTCGATCACACTTCTGCTTTCTCTGATGTAATGAGACGCAACTTGAAGGACAAACTCGGTATTGTGCACAGCTGTAGGAAACATTGCCACCAAATGGAGGTTGTTGTGTATGATTGCTCTCATTGAATCAGGAAGAGGCTTCATCTCAGTTAGCTTTGCGAAGTCGACCAAATCTTGATGACCAACTTCTGTATCTTTTATCTCTTCGACCTTGGAAAGCACCATAGTCGGCGGATAGACGCCTTGATATTTGTACTTCATCTTTCCTTTTGCTTTCGAAGAAGAAGGCTTGGTAGCAGTCATCAAAAGGAACTAGAACTCTGATCAATCTTGACTTGACAATCTTTGAAAGTAGACTAAACTCGTTTAGTTAGAACAAACATCAATTGTTAGGAAACATGGGAAAGCGTGAAATGAGCACGAGGATGGGAATTCATGAAGCGGATGACGAGGCATGAAAAACGATGCACAAATGCGGAAAAATGAGGCTCAGGAGTGCACTAGTCAAAAATGAAGTTCATTTGGGAAGAATTGGAAGAAACTAGGAAAAAGTGTAAGGGTGCTAAAATTCAGCGCCCTTACATCTTTGAAAAATTGCCTTTGATGCAAGGGCGCTAAATTTTAGCACCCTTACACTTTCAGTGTTAGAATTTTTCTTACATTTTCTCAAAATGTCCTAGCGCTAAAATTCAGCGCTTTAGCATTTTTTGGAAAATTTTCAAATGCAGATGTAAGAGGGAATGGCGAAAGCACTCGGGCTTGGCAACATGTAGCTTTTGAAGATAATTTGGTTTGTCTTTGGATAGGGTTGCAATTCGCACCATGATTATTTTTGCATTCAAAAGCTGAACTTTTTTCTTTCCAAGTGATAGATCTTTGAAAGTTTGCAACAAAGCCAATGGAGAAGGCGATGTGAAATGAGAATAACAAAAACGTTAGAAAGAGAAACATGGTGGAGAAAGGAGTTAATATGAAATACAAGAGTTGTGTTTTGAAAGAATAGGAAGAAATGCGCAAATGAAGAAGAACACGCAAATGGGAGAACAAAACGCATGAAGGGAAAACGTGAATGAAGAATACAATGCGTAGGGTTCAAAACGTGGAAGAATGAAAAACTTGAATGAAGAACACAATGCGTAGGGTTCAAAAATGTAAATAAAGAACATTAGATCATATATAGAACATAAGAAGAAGAAAATGCAAAAAGACTTACCCGAACCAAGACGCGAAAACTTGCTGAAGAAAGAATGGCGAAAGTCTTCAAAACAAAAAACGTTTTTTGTAGTTGAGGTGCAATTCGCCCAGCAAGAGGAAGAAAAGAACATGAAATATGAACAACTAAAATGGAAAATTCATTCACTTAAGTGAAAATGAAAATTAAAAACCTAACTCAAGTCGAGCAATAAATTTAGGCACGAAAAGTGGCACGATTGACGAAAAATGCGAAAACATGAAGAAACGTGCCAGAACCATGAAAAAAGTTTAAGGGGCGAAGAAAAATGTAATGGCGCTAAAATTTAGCGCTATTACATTTTTGGCAATTTCACTGCATGCAGGGGTTCTAAATTTTAGCGCCCTTGCATTTTCTGACTTAGCCAATTTTTGGCTTCAGGGCAGGAGCGCACTTTTTCAGTGCCACTGCATTTTTCATAATTTGCTAAGTACGAACTGTGAAACTTCGCGAAAGATCTCATTTCGAAGGTCTTCATGAGGCGAACATAGGGGAATGCTTGAATTGACTATTCAAGGCTTAGGAATGCATTTCAAGGTGGCTCAGAAATCACCTCATTATGCGTGCTTGAACTACATGAATCCTAGGAAACGGACAAGTTTCGTAGGGGGGTTATCCGTGGAATGAGCGCTGCTAGATTCCATGATAAAAAATTGTTCCCACACCAGGATCTCCCAGTTAGAATCTTGTCCTCACCCTTTCTTTAGAGGAAGTTGAAGAAGAAACATAATGCTCTGTTGATCCTACAAAGAAGTAGCTCTTGCAAAAAATTGATGAATTGCAGGCATCATTAAAGAAAAGTGATGAGGGATCTCTCTTAAAGCAAAAGGAAATTGTTACTACTATTTTGAGGCATTTAAATGAAAAGGTTGATAGAAAATTGCTATCTATACATTCTTTATATTCTTTGTTGTTAGCAACAATAAATAATATTGATAGGGATCAGGAAGTAGTGATACCAATAATTGAAAATTGGATCCCTAGGGCCAATGATCTGGATATCATGTATAAGGCCTCAAGGTTTGATATAAATAATAGGACCCAATCATTAAAGCCTACTCATGTGTTAGTAAAATAATTGAAAGGTTTTGAGACCTTACCAGATGACTTGAGTAGGAAGATAATTAGGGAGCTGGTGAAGAATTTCAATGATTGGGGTAACACATTGTTACCCGATATAATTGATGAGTAGGGGAAAATTAGGTCATTTCAACAATGGTAGGATCAAGCAAGTGAAGCCATCAATGATCAAATCAATTAAATTTGTGATGACTCAGACTATGATTATTTGGTGAGTTGTATGGACAAAATCATTAGTACCAACTCATTTTTAGAATCTTTTGAAAGGGATACAAATCAGGTAGCGGTAAAATACACACCTTATAATACCAAGGTGGATGAGGTAATTAATTTTGATTGGTCGATTGATGATGAGTACCAGAATTAGGTAACTAAATATTTGGCTAAGGAGGAGTAAAAGGAGTGAACTACTAATAGGTGGCAGATTAGATGTTGCGGTTGCAACGGTTCTAGTTTTGTGTTCACAGCTTTGTCAGTGCAGTTTTCTTGTGGTTTTTTGCATCAACATTCCTTAGCTGATATGATGAACAAAAATATTCTTCAAGGTGGTGGCTATTGTAACAAATTTTGTAATATCACCAAGTGCTCCAATTGACTAGTGACAGGTGTACTTTTTGTCCCAGTGCTTGTTTGCTCCTTCATTTTCTATAAGAAGGATTTCAAGGCCAGAAGTATAGGTTAGCAAGTTAGATAATTTTTGTCGAGTCAAGGTGAAGTTGCAAAGTGAATTGTAAAGTCTGATGGTTTTAGAGAAATGCAATTTAGGTTTTGAGTCATTCTATAACAGGTTTTGAATTCATAGAGATTGAATGTTGTATAACAGTACTAGCATTTGAGTTGAAATGAAAATTTGAGCTCATGTCTCTCCATTGTACATGCATATCTGAACTTTGAATGAAATAACTAAGGGTTGTTTTATTCATCTCACTGTTGTGGTGTGTATGGTTCTATTTTAGCTTTAATTCAAGGAATTAATTAAAATGCTTGAATACAATTATAGGCGGGTATGTGTTGTCTAAGGATTTGACAAGTAGTCCTAGGTTAGAATGCATACTAATGAAATTGTAATGCAATATTGTCAGGGATCTCATATGTGATGTATTAAATCTGTTATAAACCTCTAGATGCTTATGAATTTGACTCATGCAATGGATATATGACACCGATCTAAGTTGTAATTATTAGTGTAGTTCAGTATTCTTTTATCTTTACCTAGAGCTTGCTACAAATTGCAAATCATTGACTATCTTATACAATGGATTGCATTTAGTTATCTCACACCGCAGATAGTTGATATTGTCTATGAACAACCAATTCTAGTTGATATTATCTTATCATGTTGAGCTATTAAGTGTGATCATCTGCTATTGTTAATATTGTTTATAATAATGGTGCAGATGTTGTAAACACATTAAGGGATCACCCTCCTAGGTCTTGTAGAGCCTGAAGTGTAGGAGGCTTTTAAAGTCCTCATCAGTTGGTCCAGGTCCTTTGAGCTATCTTCAATTGGAATTGGAAATTCCATAGGTAGATTAGAAGACAAACCTAGTTACATTGTAAAAAGAACCAACATACACATCAACCATTGAACAACCACCTCTACAACTGAATTTTTAATGTTTTATGATCACATGAAACATAAAAAACACTAATTTCAAGGTTGTTAACATCACTATTGAATTTTTTTAATTTTTTGACCTTTCAAACAATAAAAAGTACATCATTAAATTAATTATGTAATGGAATAAAAATTAAAAACATCATGAATTAATTATGTAACCACATAATTCAAATATAATTCTATCAAGAAATTAATATCAAATAGATAATATAATTGCATAACTTGGGTGATCCCATAATAATGGGTTACAATTTTTGGCCAAACTTGACATTAAAATCAGGATTTGTCACCAGACATTCACTTTCTTACACCTATAGCAGCTAAACCATTAAGGTTTTGAAGATGAATCAAACTAGTTATTTGTTAGATATTTTGTGTAGATTCTAATTATATTTTTTTAAAAAAATTAAAAAATAAATTGTGAATCATTTTATGTAATTTTTAATAACTTATTTTTCTACTAATCAGATTTTTAAAAGTGATGTGTTCACTGCCATTACATAACTTTTTTTATAGATAGGATAAAATTCTGATTTTTAAAATTCAATTTTTTCACACCAATATCTAGGGGATGGATATTTTTTCATAATTTTTTCTTACATATATTTTTTTTAATTAATTTTCCAAGTCAGCGTAATTATAATTTGGACAGAGGTGTACTTCGACACGCATAATTTTTTTTGTATTCATTTGAATTAACTTATTCTTTTTTTGTTGGAATAAGGAAATCAATACCTAGGGCACATGTATTTTTTAGAATTTTTTTTCTCTATTTTTCTATTTTTTCATATATGTGAAATAAAGAAATTGATGTTCATTGAAAATCCTACATTCACAAGAAATAAGAAATAAATATAATAATCAAATTAAACATATTTAAAATTATACTTTTTAGGAAGCTTATAATAAGGGCTACAGGCTTACAAAGCATAAATTTTAAATGAATTCATTTGATCACTCAAAAGGTAAATCAAAAGTGGTTTTTTATCAGCATTTTGATAGGTGTAGAGGAGACTCGATTATAGGTATGATTGAAATTTAACAAGGTTCTATCCAAGGGGTTTTGATCTAAGGGGGTTTGATCAATCCCTCTTTAATTAAAATAATTTAAATGGAACCTTTAAAGTCATAAATCATTGTATTTTTCTAAAATATGTGATTTCGTGCAAAAATCAGATGTCCCAAAAAGTGTAACCCATTATTGCAGTAGGACCCACTTCTTATACATTTCAATGTCATTGATCTTCTTCTTCATCCAACTCTTTGTCTGTATCATCTGATCCAGATTCAACATTGTAAGGATTGGTCATATCATCATCGTCGTCATTGATATCAGTTTTGATAATGCCATCATCCACACGGATATCATCTTCATGAACATTAACTCCTACATCATCATCATCTAGTTCCTTCTCTTCAACATCTTCGTTAGGGACATCATCAACTAACTGCTGATCCTAATCATCATCTAGTTCCTCGGTATCTTCTTCTTCCACCAAATTATACTTTACCGACCTTCCTCTTGGATCATGTCTAACAACAAATGACCAACCCGGTTTACCTGGAACCTCCGAGTAAAATACTTGCTCACATTGGCTTGGAAGAACATAGGGCTCATTTTAGCTCGCTTGATCAACCTTGTATTAACCATGGTAAATCCATTATCATGTTCAATAACAGCTTCTCTCGTGATCATTTTCATTCAATCATAGCCTGTACTATAGGATGACTAACAAAATTAATCAAGGACTTAAATTCACACTTCAAGTATATCATCCAAAAATCCCATAATATCAATTTTTTGAGACTTCGATGTATGTCACTTATAGATGAAACATTAGTCACCGAAGAATGCGCTTATAATTAGAATCACAAGTTTTCATGTCATCCAACATTTTGATTCAAAAATTTATGACCATTGCACCACATAGCCTTGTGGTGTTTCACTTGCAATATGTCAAACATGTAAAAAAATTATTGCAATATCATCGCTTTGATAAACATATTTATTATTGGTCAATGTATGCAAAGAAAACAATCTCAACATATATATACCAATATACTTGAAAAACAATTAAATAATATGGGTGATTAATATATTCATACATACCGCTTTTATCTCTAAACCATATGCTAAATCAATTTTCCCTTTGTGTAACATTGGAATCTCCATTACGATGAGCTTCTTTAACTAATGAAGACACACCTTCCCAGTTAATGTGTGACCAGATTATTGACATCATTCAATCCATACCATCATCCAATCAAAATTTTGGTGACGCATACAAAATGTAGTGCATCCCACTCTCACCAATCAGATCAAAAATTGAAATTCACAAACGATGTATATAATTGAAGAACACAAAGATACAACCTTAATTTATAATTTCAATGTATATTGAAGATTAAAAATTAAATAAGTACAATATACATAAAACCATATGTAAAATGTATTCCAATTAATCTCCATGACCATCTTATAATTACCTCTCACTTTCCTTAATCTACCTTTCCCCAACAGGTACTCCCCTTCGAATTTGTTAATGGAGTTGGGATCCCAAATGCGATCTACATGGATCTTTGCTGCAAACTTAGGAATATATTCACTAATATACACCATGGTCTGGTATACCATATATCCCTCCACCATAGAACCCTCAGGATGTGCTCTTTTCTAACCAAAGCCTTCAAAAATTTCAAGTGCCTCTCAACCATCCACATTGACCTTGTGTGTACAGGTCCACACAATTCAATCTCCTCAACTTGGTGTATGAGGTAGTGTTCTTGTGCATTGAAAAATGCTGAAGGTAGACACTTTTGCATTTCACACATTAGACAAGGAATTTTTCTCTTCCAATAATTTATATCTTCTTTATGGATTTCTTTAGATGACATCCATCTACAAGTGATTCAAGGCGCAAATATATTAACGAGATTTAACAAAAATATACAGTATATTACATAACAAGTAAAACAAATGGCAATTATAAGTTATATACAATGAATTGAAAAAATCTCGCTACTTACCTCATGTATTTTCCAAGATCATATATAACTTGCTTGACATTGTTGTCAAAGTTGTCTAGGAGAGATAGAGGTAGAACGTACTGCAACAATTATAAAATGATATTTTCATTATTTTTTCAAAAGTAGTAAACACAATACACTGAAAAGTACATGCATTATACAAGTGTATATAATATACCATAATAATTACCTTAATGAAGGTATGCCAATCTTGTGTTTTCATCCCTGATCCAAATTCACCTTTCTTTGTTATTATATTGTTTATGTTCGTAGCAAATCCTATGGGAAATCGAATTTTTCATATAACTTATTTTATAGCATTGCTTTGCTACTCTATTAATAACCAATGAAGGGCATTTATATTAATTTTGTCTCCATCGCTATTTAATTGAATAACATTTTTCATTTCATGATTGGCTTCCTGAATGTCACTACAAATTTTGACAATTTTTCTTTTGTCATGACTTCCATCTAATATTTTCCATAATGTTTATGTTATATTCTTTCTGATATGCATTGTATCAAATAAATGCACAATTTCTAGCTACTCATAGTAGGACAACCTACTAAATTTTTTGGGATAACTTTTCAGTCCTCGTGGAAGCCAGCCATTAATGCTTTGACAACTTTCATGAAGCATATAATTTAAACAAATTAACAACAATCATTTTTAATTACAACATGAGTAACACAACACTATAAAAATATAAATTCAAAAAATATCATATATGATAGATAAACAATTTGATCCGATGTATAACCTTGATGATTAATTCTATTATATTCCAACTTCCATAGGCAAGGTGTCATTTTTTGTGGTTTTGATGTAGTCTCCTCTTTCCCATTGAAAATATGTTTTTCGGTAGTTTGATACTTATGATTTATATGGAGGAAGTGCCTATACTCATCAAACACATGCTTTCCTAAACTTGTTGAACGATGAGATTTCATCTTTCGACCGCAAATTCGACATGCAAATTTTCCCTTTGTTTGAAGACCTGCAAGATCATATATAATTGGATTAAATATGTCAATTTTTATAATTATATATTATGAATAGATTATTTTAAAAACATGCATGATATTTACTTCATCAAATTAATTATTGTTAAAGTGCAGTCGAACATTATAACATACCACAAAAATGTGTTAGCCCTAGGGCATCATGAATTGTCCATACAAGCATTGCATGGAATTGACATTGTCTTTGTCCTATTGGTCTAGAGGCGTCATACATAGTGATGTCATTCCATAACTTTAGTAACTCGTCGATGAGAGGCTCAATATAAACATTCATATCTTTAACTTGGTACTTACCTAGTTGAATGAACAAAAACATTACATAACTATTATAACCATTTTACTGCAATATATATAAATTAATATACATTACTATTGAATGAAAAAAATATAAGTCATTATGCAACAAATAAGACAAATGAGATGCTACTACATTAAAAAAAATTGATGTAAAAAAATACCTGGAACAATCATTGACAACATTATGTGCTCCCTCTTTATTGACATCCATGGAGGAATATTATTGTTGATAACAAAAATAGGCCACACTGAGTAAATAGATCTCAACTCTCCAAATGGATTGACACCATCTACTCCCAATGAAAGTCTAAGATTATGAGCTTCTTCTTTAAAGTGTGGCCATTTTTCCTCCATGTCCCTAAATGTAGAACCATTCACAGGCATTTGAAGAATGTTATCTCCACTTCTATTCTATGCATGGTAATCCATAAATTGTGCTAAGCTTTCACACCTAAATAATCGTTGCATATGTGGAATAATGGGAATATAACGAAGACCCTTGTGAGACACCTTTTTTGTTAGTTGATCTCTTCGATATCTACTGATATGACATTCTTGGCATTCTGATGCAAATTCCTATTGTTTATGATATATAATATGATTATTGGTACATGCATCTATTGCTTGATACTCCATTCTGATATCTTTCATAATGGCACATAAATCTTGGTATGAGCGAGGTAAAATATTTGATGGTGGTAACAAAAATTCACCAATTAATCTACAACAAAAAATAATTTGTTCATATAAAGAATATTAATGGTATATATTTCATCTTTTATTTACTAGTGATAAACTCACAACAATTAAAATAGATGAAAAAAGATGGCATATATGACATACCTTAACATTCATGAGATTTCTATGTTTGATAAACCATTCATAACCTTCAAGTTCAACAACAACAATACAGTAGAGAGAAGAGTTGTTTGGGAGCCTTCATAAAAGGGCTTGTATACCTTCTCAAGTACAGGTAAATCATGAGCATCATCAAAGTCATCTTGATCATCATGATCAGCTCTACCACTAAATGTTTCATGGATCAATGTATTTGTACCATCATCTTCAACTGTGTTTTCTATCACATGATCATCTTTTTCCATAGGATCATTAACTTCATCTTCAATATTCATAGCTCTATGTTCGTCCGCTTGCAAAACCACATTCTCTAGGTTGCGATAATCCATATCATCTTCCCTCATCTTCCCTAGGGTGCCCCATCTTTATAATAATGATAGACACAAATAAACCATCATCATGATCAAGTGATTATATATATATATAGATATATATATATATAATGTTAAAACAATATGAACATTTACAAATTCAATCAATATAAACACATATAATGAACAACTTACCAATGGATGATAATCATGCCCCCCTTCAACATGACCATGCTGCCTATAATGTTTCTCAGCTGTTGTGATTAAAAGTTGTCTTGTCTTTAAGCCCTTGCAATTATTGCAAGGACAATAACATTTCCCATCACCCTTTATTTTCAATCTAGCCCACAATCTACCAAGTGTCTCTTCATTTTGTTCTAGACTAATATTATCTGACATGATCTTTCTTTACCAAGCTTGACTATTTAGATCTTCAAAAAATATCAAACTTGCACTCCAATAATTTTTATTCATAGACAAGTAACATAATCTAATAATTCTAATATTTTACACCAAAACAATTTGGCATGCAACCACCCCTACAAAAGATAAGATAGTCAAATGTTAATGACCCCAAAAATCACTTTAAAATGTTAATTCCAAAATTTATTAAATTCTAATTTTACAATGATTTCCAACCGTTAAGACTCCTAAAATCATAATATTGAACTTGATCACAAACTTCCTACAACAATGGAGGTAGCGAGCTAGTAAGAGCAAGTGACCCATTCCTAAGGGGAAACAAGTCATAATCCCCATTGCTAATGTCAATACAGATTTATCCTTTTAGTTAAAGATGCAATGTGTCACTTCTTATGACGAGCTTATCCCTAGGGCCCTCAACATTGAGAGAGCCCTAATAAAAAATAACAGAATCATTGGTAAGAACATGATTAGGGTACAAACCCTAGGCCTCTATAGAAACATAAATAATAACTATAGCAGATTAGTGAGGTTGCAATACCAGAAAGCATGTGACATTGTAGGTAATAACAAAATCTTACAATCTAAAGATTGTAGCCAATAATAAGCACACTATGTAGCTTAGTGAAATTTGTAAATACAATCTATGGTAAGATGAATGACAGTCACTTGAGATGTGACAGTCAAAAAGAGGTTGAGCAGTGACAAGATAATAAAGCTCAAACCTTGCATAGTAAAGTGGAGATTTTAACAATGAGTTTCCTTACCCCCTTGCTAACCTTAAGGGTTTTTCAAATGCTTTTGGTAGTGTTAGACAAGGAAAATGCAATTAGGGAATGACTGTCCAAATGAAGTAATAGTGGTAATCATAGCTTCAATGTTTCTTCTTAGCCATTAATGTATAATGGAGGTAGTGGATTCCATGTTTGAGCAATGCTTTGAGACTCTTCAAAGATGGGAGAATAGTGAATAATACCTTGTGGATAGTGAAATAGTGTCAATAAGGTTGAAGGATCTTAAGAACTATAATACCATGAAATAATGAGTCCCCTGTAGTAAGTAGGCAGTCTATAGGGCATAGTTTGATTTTATAGAAGGATGCTCATGAAAGGAATCTTCAAGTGATAGTGAGTGAGCTGTTTGAGATTGCAGCTAAGGGTACAATACCCAGTCTTAAAGGAAGTTAGCAAAGCAGTGAATGTGCAAGAAAATCAAATTGTACACAACAAACAATTCACAATGTTATCTTGCATAATGCCTTGAGTTTGAAGACAAAAATCTCATTTTATCTTCATGATGAAAATGGTGACCTTAATGTTCAATCACTGGAAACCATGATTTTAAAACATGTTATTGTGCTTATGGAGGCAGCATTTTAAGCAAGGCAGTGAGTGGTGGTTTGGAACAATGGCAGGTATGAAGGACTTGCTTTATATGCATACTATGCAGTCTAGCTTAAGACACCGTTCTTAGAAGAGATTAAAGGTGGATTATGGAACTCAAGGGTTACCATGAAAAGGATTAAAGAAAAGGCTGAGATCTATTTAAAAGCCACGATCATGAAGATATTAAAGATGTCACATATAAAACCCTAGTAGCTGGAGTAATGAATACAATGCCAAAGAGGATAGTGTGTTGGGGAAGATTAGGATATCTCCAAATTATCTAATTACAGAGAAATACATCATTTATTTATTTTTTAATTAAAATAAATCATTCTAAACCCAATATAGGATACATTGATACTTCAAAAGCCTCTGAAGGAATTTGAGATTATGCAAATATATGTCAAGTAACATTCATAAGGTTTAGAAAATCTTGATCACTCTCTAGAATAGAGCCCATTAAACATGGGTTTTGCTTGAATGCACTACATAATTGATATAACACAACCACTCTACATATCAACTAGAGTTATAGGCTCTTTATTCCAGCAAGAGGTAATCACTCTTCAATCATGCTATAATTACATCATAACATGTTAAACTTGAGACAACCTGAATGCACCCAATGATGATTGGCACCTACATTATACAACCTGAATTAACTACATTATATGAGTGCCTTCATTTCTATCACAACATAGCCACATTAAACTTGGGTCACACATGAATGCATCTTGTATTTGTTATAGCACAACCGTGCCACATGACCAATAGAGTTATGGATCACATAATTATAGTCACAAGAATCTGTCCCTTAGTTGTGATCTTATGGTGATTCCAAACAACAAAATATGGACATAAAATTCTCAAAACCCTAAACCTCTAAAAATGAAATATGATGAGATGTTGCTTTAAAATATTATTTTCAAACCTAGAACTACAAATCTGACTTCACAACTGAATTCTGCAAAAAGACAATGACTACCCTCAACCTGGCAATATCTTCTTGAATTTTTTTTTATTTTTCCCAAGAAAATCATCCTTAGTTCTCCACAAACTATCTCAAGTAGAGAAAAACACTATCACAATAAATTAGGCACGAACTCACTTTTCTTTATGTCAGTCACAATTTGATTTTTTTCTATTTTCCATGTTTGCCAAAAATTCGATGAAAATGCTAGCCAACATTTTGACGAACCCGAGGTTCTTTGAAATTTCGACGAACATGGGGGATAAACTTTCAAAAAATTGAAAATTACACATAAAATTTTATGAGCACCCGATGATACATCAAATTATACATATTTCATTAGACAGTTTCATCAGATTTTGTAGTCAAATGAGTTAGTGTGCACACATGAAAAGAGGGAAGAAGGTTGTGTTGTATAGGGGCTTTCCTAAGTCAAACCTCGCATTGGTATTCCTACCTCCACAATAGTGATTGATAATGATCAAGAGAGCATACCATAGATTGGGATAAGGAGAAGAAAAAAAAATTGACTATAAATGATAATGTTACCTTGATATGAAAACCCTTGATAAAGCAATGTCACACTGAAATGACAAAAAATAGGTTTGGGGTGAAAAATGTGTGAGGGTGAGGAACCTATCTTTCACTATTTCATTAGGGAATGAGATACCCAAAATGAATTTATCATCAAACCTTAGGTGAATCAAACCAAAGTGAGAATCTTTAGATTTCCTTATGACTGAAGGATGGGGGTCAAGGTCAGACAACACTTTGGGGAGAAAAACTAAAAATAGAAAATCAACTCCAAAATGTAATCTAACACTTGAAACTTGAGGATTAAAGTCAATAGTTGTAGAACCATAAAATAGAAATTTGCATATCTGAGAAGGGAAAAAACATGTGTGCCACTCACCAAAAGTGTTTTCTAGAAGCTAATCAAAGACTCATTCACCCATGGGTGAATGGGTCCAAGTATAGGGGTTTCAAAAATCTTTCTTGAGGCTCTGGTGCAAATCTAAAGCTTCTAATATGTCCAGGTTTCAATGTTGGAAAGTCATAAATTAGATCTATAGGTTATATTATGTCATTTGATGAAAAATTTGTCAACTTTTGTAACTTTGACAACTTTTTAAATCTTGCTCAGATTCAAAAGTTCTTCAAGTCTTCTTCAACCTAAATTTGCAATCACACATACAAGAGAGAAAAATGTTTATTTTTGGGTGAATGGGGGTTTTCCTTGGTCAAACCCCATTTCAGTAATCAAACCTTGAATTGAAATAATGCATGAAAGAGGGAATTAAGATCCATGGTGGATGATGTATCGTGGGATGTCATGAGTCTCAAAATATGTCTCATAATAGTATTGGCAATAGGACACCAAGTTGTGAAGCTCATACAAGTTTCACAAACCCAAGGTGCGCTCAAAATGGATAACAGGTAAAATGCAATCAAATACCCTAGAATGTAAAGTGCAATCCAACTACATGTAAAAGCAATTTTTAGATTTAAACAAGATAATTTTTTATTATGTTATGTAAAAACCTAAAAATGATGTCTTTTAGATGCCATTTTGAATTCAAGCAATGCACTAAATTGGATAAATTAAGCTTAATATGAACAATTTTAGATAACATAAATTCTACAAATTGAAATAGCAGACTAAATATAGAAACATAGAAGGAAGAAACAATAGTTTTAATGCTCAAAAATTCAAAAAAAACCTTGATCAGGGACTCATTTTCCCATGGGTGAAAAGGTCTCACTTCAGGGTTTTTAACAATTAATTTGCAAGTTTCTGAGATAATTTCTATGGTTTTTAGGTTCTGGTTTTGGACAGTAAGTTGTAGTTTTAGATTTATGTAAAATGAGGTCTAAATGAAAGTGCAAAATAGTACTAAATGACAAGCAAGAAGACCTAATTTGAGATGCAATTTTGATTCAATTTTCTAATGTAAATGATTGATAATTCAATATTATGTAAACATTATGCAAAATGATTGATATTTTTTAATTTTATAGATTTTAAAGAATATAAAACTACAAACCTAAAACCCTAAATAAGATGTAAAATAATGCAAGCAGAAAAAACACTAATTAAGATGCAAATGAATGCAATGTGCAATGCAAATGAATGCAAAAATTAGATCTAGGGATAAAAATGGACTCCAAATCAACAAGGTATGATTCTCAAATGTCAAGTTCACCAAAAAGAAATGATGAAAAATAGGTCTTGGGTAAAAAATGTGTGAGGGTGAGGGACCTATCTTTCACTATTTCATTAGGAAATGAGATCCCCATAATGAATTGATTATCAACCCTTAGGTGAATCAACCCAGAGTGAGAATCTTCATATTTCCTTATGATTGAAGGATGGGGGTCAAGCTCAAACAACACTTTGGGGAGAAATTTAACTAAAAATATCAAATTAGCTCCAAAATGCAATCTAACACTTGAAACTTGAAGATTAAAATCAATATTTGAAGAAACGGAAAATAAAATGCAAATCTAAGAAGGGCAAAAACATGTGTAGCAATCACCAAACGTGCTTTCTAGAAGTTGATCTAAGACTCATTTTCCCATGGTTGAATGGGTCCAAGTACTAGGGTTTCAATAATCTTTCGGGAGCATCTGGTGTAGATTTGAAGCTTCTGATTTGTCTAGGTTTTAGTGTCAAAAAGTCAAAAATCAGATCTATAGGTTAGATTTTGTGATTTGACAACTTTTGTAGCCTCGAAAACTTTGTAAATCTTTCTTTTTAAAAGTTCTTCAATTCTTCTTCAACCTAAATCTGCAATCATACATACAAGAGAGAAAAGTGTTTGTTTTTGGGTGAATGGGAGTTTTCCTTGGTCAAACCCCATTTTGGTAATCAAACCTTGAATTAAAATAATGCATGAAAAAGGGAATGAAGAATGAATAGAGCTATGTTATCACTCAACAAACCATTGTATGAAACCTTGATAATGGAGATCTTAGGAAGTCTACAACTTGCATGAAATGGTTTAATTGGATGTGGATCTTGACACTTTATTCTTGCTTGAAATGATACCTTGAATGCTTGAATATATCATGAAACCTACATCATAATGTTAGCTCCATGCATGATGCAAGAAGAATTTGACATGATGAATAGATCTTGAATGTTGTAATAAATCTCTGATATATCTCCTCTTGAATTCCTTTTTTTTCTCTTGAAATGCTCTTGTAGATCTTCAAAAATGCTCATAAAACTCTAGGTGAAGCTTAGTGAAATGACCTTGTATTTATAGGTATGTATCCTTAATTTCCCAAAATTTAAAAATCACAAGTTGACATTGAATTATGGATTTGAAGACATTAAAATATTATCAAAAACATAATTTAAATTTAGGTCCCACATTTTAGGGAGGACCCATTCTCCCATGGGTGAATGGGTCCTAGGCCCCTATTCTTGGAACACACATTGATCAATGTAAAGTGTTTTTTATTGGCATTAATTATTGTCAGTTTTCCCCTTTGGAAAATGTAATTTATTAGGCTTGGAAATGAACTAAAGGGACAATTAAGGCACAATTAAGCTCAATTTAATTAAGAGGGCCAAAATAAGTGTGTAAATGTAAAGGAAAACATTTAACAACACTAAATTAATACATTAATAAGTCTATTTTAACTAGGAGGGCCCAAACAAGTGAGGAAATGTAAAGGGTTACATTTTTCTACACTACACACACAAGTTGCCACAAGTTGATTGATAGATGTATGGCTTGCTTGATGGACTTGTAAAATGTGAGTTCATATCGAAATGGATTGTTTCAACTAGCTTGTAGAGGATAAATAATTACATCTTCATGATTTGGCATGATTCATCATGATAGCTCCTTGAACATAATTGCTTCCTTCATTTTAATGACTTGTAAGCTTGAACTTAATTAATGAAAGTGTTACTTGATAATATTTCTCTTGACTAACCTTAACTGATTTTAGAATTCATGATTTTCTCAATTAAGTGCTAGGATTAAAATGGCGAAAATAACTTGTATTTATATGCAATTATTCCAATTTCTCAAAAATTAAATATCGATAGTTGACATTTGAAATTGGAAATTAAAATAATAAATTTCCAACACCAATATATTCAAATTTGGGGCCAAATCAAGTGGTCTAAGGCATAGATCACCCTAGACTAGATCCACCTTTTTCAGGAATTAAAAGTGTAGAGGGAAAAATATTAAATGCATAATTTTAATTTTCATGTTTGATTTTCCAAGAATGTTTATAAAATGGGTGATTAATGCATAATTAGGTCCAAGCACATAGGGGGAGCTAAACCTAGTGTGAACTTGTCAAGGATGATATTTTTTTATGCTACATTTAGCCCCCACTTTGGTGAGAGTGTGAACTTACACTCAGACTCACACTAAAGTATGGATTGGTCAAGAGGGGTTCAATTATCCAAATATTAAAGAGATAAGATGGAATTGAATATATGGGATGCAATAGCCCAAAAGATTCAATATCTTCTTTGGGAAGACAACATGAGCACAAAGGAACACACATGTATGAGATGTAATGCAACATGAAAAAATCAAAGCATACACAATGTAGATATGCCAAATAAACATAATGTGAAGAGAAATATGATATGCAAACATGATGTAAACACAATATAAATAATAATACATAATAAAAACAAACACACATGTTAGTACTAAAAAGGATTTGAGTTGATAAGGTAAAGATACCTCAATCTTAAATTGATCTCAAATACTAAATGACATCTCTTGAATGTATTATTTAAACAAAATGATGCTCTCATAAAGATGTTAAATATCTCATGAAACACATGGATCCACTAGAAAGAAAGGTGTGTTATTTTAGGTGGTCATACTAAAATTATCAAGTTCATGAATTATCAAGTCTTGTTATGCCGAATCTATGGACTATTTTTCCAATCACACTTTAGGGAGCATACATAATTTTAATATGATGGGGGATGAATCAATGTTCAATGTCACAAGGAATGAATTGATAACCACACCTCAAGGGAATTGTAAACAAAACCACCACCAAAGGGATATGTTAATAAGTCAAATCTCAGAAGATATATATAAAATGGATAAGGGTTATTTTCCCCCCTTAAAATTCCAACATACTTGCCATGTTGGTATTTTAATAAAAGAAGAGTTGAAGAGAGGATCCTTAAAAACAATACACACCTCCCTAAACTAGTTATCCTTGCCCCCAAGTGTAGAGAAAAGAATAATCGCACTAGAGACTATCGTGTTGATACTATAGAAAGAGATATGGTTGCACTTAAGATTGTACCACCATGAATGACAATGAGCAAACACATAAAGCAACAAATACCACATAGTTGTTGGAGTAATCAGGATAATCACTTGATAATTTGGAACAACCCTAGTGTTCTACTCACTAAAATTTTCAATGTTTTCACCTCTAGTAAATGATCCATAATGCCACAACATAGCAATAAATTTTTCTTTTCCATTTAATGTAAATTACATGCATATTTGAAATAAACACTTTTCCAACTTCCATTGCATTTCATTGTAATTTCACAAATCTTTTCATTAAATAGATTTCATATTGAATAAACTCAATTTCCTCATTCAAGAATACATCCTTCCATATAAATGGGTACAAGATACATACATAGATCATCTGAGCTTCATTTGATAATAGATATACATACTGGTCCTAATGTCGTCGTATTCATGTGTACATTCTAGATGTCTCCAATCCCTGGTGCATACACTCTAGTTTTCCCCGACTTTGGAAAAAACATCCGCAAACCTCAACCATCAACTAATGAGGAGAAGCATCACTCAAGTGCTTTTTCACTAACCGTGGACTTAATGCGGTTCCCTGAACATCTATCAATGGATAGATGGCCCTACCATTTGATGAACTAATTGGTTGGTAAACCTAATAACAATAGCCTATTTGAGCTTAGTTTTGTATCCTACAAGCCAAAACCTAATCATATGATTGTTTCCCCTATGAGTATGAAAATATTGAACTAGAATGCATAAAAGGAACACAGTGAATTGGCAGTGTACCTAATGGCTACTTACACTATGTTGGCCAAAGTATTGTCACCCAGTACTTTGATTGATAGTCTTTCTATTCACATACACTACCATAGCTTGGTTTGGATCATAACCAATCATATACTAATCTTAGGTTATTTCCTTCCATAGACAATCCTAACCTCAAAAATAACCTAATCCCCTTTTCCAAATCATGATGGTATCTCTACAAATAAAGCATAAGTTACCTCCCCTTCAATGGATATTTTAATCCCTAGGTATAACATACAAGATTTTATATTCTACACATTAACTTTGCATAAACAACTTAACAAACTATTCCCTTCAATGGATAGTCTAGTTCCAAGATTAACCTTACAATCTAATGTATAGATACATAAGCTTCAGCTTATCATAGAATAAATAATCATAAATATATCACATCAATAAATGATTCTCATCAAGAGTATAGTCTCTTTAATAAATGAGCTCAATCGAAGATTAATCATATCAATATATGGTTCTATTTGAGAGTGTAATCTCCTTAATAAAAAGGATCTTGTCAACCATATGACTTCCTATCAAGAAAATAAAACAACCAATTAGGTAACAACTCTAACCCAATAGGTGATCCCACCTATGGCTTCATACATATAGTATTTCATAAACTCAAGTGATCTATTTTACCACATAGGTGAGTCTCATCCTTGGTATACCCTAATCCTAGATATGATTTACTATCATAGGGTTTAAATCATAAATCAAATAGACCTCAAGACCCACATAGGTTACACCCAACCTAGGTTTTCAATCATTAATAAAGCAATGATCAAGTGATCATACAAGTACACATTAGCAATGATTCCTCCTATCATTTCTTCATACTATTAATGTATAGCTAAACCCTATTATCCCTAAAGTTTCCTAGCATTATAAGTTAACAGTCAAGTCAGTTCATGAGATTGACACCTATCACATTATACATGAAGCATAATCTATCTATGTATAGAAACATCATATGAGTTCCCAAATAAGTTATTTAGGAGTATTCATCACTCCCTTAACTTATTTGCTAGATCTAGTATATAAATATTGTTGATAGACAATCACTCCTTACTATAGAGTATGTAAACACTTACAAGGAAATCAGAACAACCATATTCTTTTCCTTTCCTATAAGAAAATAGAATATAACTCTATTGCAAACATCTTAGTGCAAGCATTCTCATGCAACTTTAAAAATTTCAAAAAGATAAATAGAAGGGGAATAGTATTCCATGCATTTCAAATGCTTAATCCATTCATCTCTTTGAGCCCCTAGCTTGGACTCCTCCTACAATCAACCTAAATATCAATCTCTTTCTTCACAAAACCTCACTAAACTATCTCACCACAACTCTCAGCAAAAATAACAAGCTCTCAAATCAAGACTACAATAGAAATTGTAGCATAAGTATATTGAATATGAAAAGTGTGAATAATGGGGTATGATTGACCCATATTTATAAGCAAGAATCAGCTCTATAAGGCTACAAATAAGTTTCATAGATTTCCACTTCTCGTTCCTTACAAATCGACTCAACTTATATGAAGAAAGATGGTGAATTTACATGATAGTCACTATTTCATCACAAAAAATGGATCAAATGATCGACACAATAGTTTGACATATTCAAAAAGCCACATGTTAAAGCACAACTATTCGATTCTAGGTATAACATAATTCTACAACATTCAGCCATTTCATATCATGGCACCAAGTTTACATCTTTTCCCCTATTTACAAGGCCACAATTTAGCATTTGGAAATGGTCTCACATAGATTTGAAGCACATTTAAAGTTCACTCAGTCAAAGCTAAATAGTCGACATACAATATGATTGGATTGTTTGTATTTACATATGCATTTTGACTTGGTTCACTAGGTATACATTACACTATTTCTTAGCTTATCCATAAATATACAATAGTATAAAGTCTCACATGACTTATTATCATTAAGTTTGAAATGATATTCATGCCTTTACATTTTCTTTGGCGCTATAATATAGTTTGCCACATTTTCCATATATCACCAAAGCATAAACTTTATGTATTGGCCTTTATTACTTTCTTATGTGTTGGCTATTGATGATTCTTGATTATTTTCTATTCATGTGCCTTATATTCAACACACTTCTAGTTCCAATGTTATATGTATGGATTTGTATTTTTCATTTTAAATTATGCTCTTATCTACGTGGCAACTTTTCCATTTCTCCTTTCATGGCAATGACAAAATCTTACTAATCCATCCTCCCTTGTTATGCTGGCTTATGTAATTAATATCATTCTTTGTGCTATTACCATCTATGCACCATCATTATTAACCCACGTTATCAACCATTACATTATGCATATATAGTATATATAATATATATACATATATCATATATCAAGTATATATATATATGTATATATATATTCCAATCAACTTTTAAGTTTATTTCTATGCATCATTTGATATTCAAATGTATATAATCTTATTAACATTTATTCACAAAATGATACTTCATGTATACGTATTATACATATAAGTTCTCGTATTTTATATTTCAACTTACAAATTCATAGAGTACATTGGTCGATACTTGAATGTCTATACGAGTTCATATTATCACTTTCCATAAAACTATTTCCCATGTGTAACTTATATATATACACATTACACATAACTATATTATTTTTACCATATAAAGTGTTTCATTCATATAGTCATGGTTTGATATTAAATACATTAACTGCGATATAAATAAATATATATATATATATACAAACATGTCAACACATCTATGTGTCGACATATTCATATACACCTATACTTATATTAAATATATAAAAATATATGATAATCAATTACTCGCATTAACACCTTATATGTATACATCATTGATGCCATATATACATGTATATTTAATATTCATTCACTCTTATATATATGAGTTCACAAACATAAACACTACTTTGTAAAAAGTATGTTTCAATACCAAAACCCTAATGGGTAAAACTATCATAAGGAGATCGTAGAAATAACCTTATCAACCCAAAGGAAATCAAAGACCAAAAACCTAACCCAAAAATCATCCCAAGAATATGACCAAAGGCACTTACCTAGATTTTACGGACTATCCATTCTATTAGTGGGTGTGTGAAAGATCGGTTAGGCTTCATTAAGGGTTACTTAATCAAACACTTCTCTTGAGTGATACTTCCCCTCCCTTTTGGAGGCGTGAACCTATTCCTACATCCAACATGGCACATATTCAATGGTAGTTAGATGTTCACATAAAAACCACATGCACCATAAAACATTAGCATATTCATAGTGCAATACATGTTCTTTCATTGTACTTCATCAATATAAGCATAGTTACGATTTCAAAACAAAAATAACTTAATACCCATTCCAATATTCCATAGCTTCATCAAACATATCAAAATCGTGATTGCATTTCTCATTCTATTTACTCGTGAAGGTAAAAGTAAATTAGCAACATCAAGATGAGGTGTGACATAATTAACTAATCATTAATTAATTATTAATCCCTTATTAGTTTATTTACTTAAGCTAAACTTAGGAGTGTTTTTTTATTATTAGTTGGAATTAAATTTAGGACACCTTGTCTCATTGCATGAGATTAGAACACTTGTCACTATCTAGTCAAATCCTCATCTAGGGTTTTCTTTTGCATGATTTTATAAATCTTCCACATTCATTAAAATAATCAATTCAGAACCATTCACATTAATACATTGCACATATTATTTTTCTTCTAGATTCAATCTTTTCTCTCTTGGTTCAATAACAAATAGTTGCTTTGATTGCTTGCTTGTGATAGGCATTTTCGTTGCAAGGATTTCTAGGAGCTGTGGGGTTCACTATCAACTCCAACATGGTATCAAAGCTTCATATCTATAGCTTCATTTTTTAATCTTGAGAGATATGGCCTTGAGGGAAAAATCGGCTCATCCTAGGGAAAAAAAGGGCATCATTGTTGCATCCAAAATGGTCAAAAACCCTAAGATAACTTGTTGTTTCATAAATTTTGGTGTAGTTTCAGAAAAGGAAAAATTCTTTTAGTAGTAGGGCCATTTGTATGGATCCCTACAACCCTACTACATTGTTTTGTGTGCTAGACTAAAAGTGCAAGTTTTTTTTAGACTGTAGGAATCAGGTAGCATGACCCCCTATAAACTACAGTGCACTTCGTAAATTTTTTAAAGTGATTGATAGCGTTGGCGCGACATGCCCTTCAGTACCATAGGGGTGGGGGAGACTAGACCTTGTGACCAACCTCTTGCAATAGGAAAGATTTAGCCAACAAAGTTAGGGCCCTCGCCTTGCTAAAAGTGCAAGTTTCTTCGAATTCTTTTTTTTTTTTTCCAATAATAAAATAAAAGGTCTCATATTTTGTTTTTTGAAATTAGAAAATAAAAATAAAAAGGGGAGCTCTGTGCATGGCTTGTACCTTGTCGTAGGCTCTTACTCAGAAGGTGGTCAGGTAGTACTACCCACATGGGTTCCATAAGCCTACTGGTGTCTAAATAAGAAATTGTCTTTGATCTTTCAAGCACCCATTTAACTCGCCGCTCACCAAGTCAGCCTTGGTGGCATAAAACCTAGGCAACCGACAAAAATCTAATCACCTCATCTTTTCGAGAGGTTAGAATAGCTAACGACAGAATTCCAAGCAGATTCTAATGGTGAAATCAAACCCACAAAATATTTCATTTTAGATTCCAACCTCAAGCATCATATTGGAATATTCCTTTCATGATGATGGGAAATTTTTCAAGGTAATTGACCTTTTTTGACAAGTGAGAATATTCTAGGAATATTCTTTGATGACCAAAAGACCATCAAATTAAAGCTCATGAAGTGATGATGTCATGCTAATGTCAGTCGTACAACTGACCTCTCAAGCCCCCCCCTCCAAGGTCCAATTTTCCCTTAAGGAGCAATTTTTTTGATTTTTGGCATGTAACTTGGGCATACAGTGTCAAAATCAAGCAAAAAAGATATCATTTGAAAGTGGGTTCTGAGTATTTTCTAGTGGTACAAGTCTCATTATCAGATTTTTTTTAGTTCTTGTTATTCTCAGTCAAAGTCGGATCTTTATTTTGTGCTTACATGCTCACAATTTTTTTCTTCATATCTATGATTTTCATGATTCAAATAGTGTTGGAAAGGTATTTCAAAGCTCTTCAAATTTATTCATGCACCTTCCAAAATCTTCCCTATGTATATTTTATGCAATATTTTCTGTTTTCACATTCTACTTAATTACTTGGACATCTTAGCACCTGGAAAGGATATGTTTACGTAGGATGACATCATTTGATCTTCTTTATTAGTACACTAAGGTTTTTAGTCTCTGATTTTTTCATTTGAGTATAATTTTTTTTTTGTTCATCCTTCTAAGATCAACTTGGATAAGGACAACTATGAGTCTTGGCGAAATGGCATCTTGACACATCTAATGTGGCTTGATATTTTTCCTTATCTATATGGACTCATACCTGCAGTAGATACACCAAGGATTTTATTAGGATGGGCATCATCAAATATCATATTGTAGGGGTTATATGTTCTAGTGTTGATCTTGACTATGTATGTTGTATTAGACATTGAATGTCCCCACAGACTTTAGAAATGACTTTGGGAGATCTAGGGAGACCCTCATAGCTCTCCATACCCAGAGGATCCTACTCTAGATTGCCTCATCCATCTTGAAAATGTAGATTCCATACCATTTGATGAGGATTCTTTAGAGGAGCTTGAGTATATCACAATTCTTGGATATTTTGATGGTTTAGAGACTTGGCTTCATGTTCCCACTCTATAGATTAAGACTAAATCAACATCTCCTATTATTTCTGATTAGCTTGCCATCACCTCATCTTTGGCTGCTATTAGTTAAGTAAAATAGGACATCATACATCTTCTAAACACAACTACTTGGGATTCATATCTTATAGACATATCATCCTTTTTTGTAGAGTCTTAGATTATAGATTTGGAGGATTACTTTGAGGACATTCATCTCTCTTTGTTAACAGCCACATCATCACTATTGGGCCACCATCTTGGATCAACATTCATCTCTCTTTGTTGACAGACATATATTAGCCTTCACAGAATCTTGGATCAACATCATCGTTTTCCAACATGTGGACACGTGAGCACTTTTTAGAGGCACACATAATCTAGATTTGGATTCCAGGATCACCCATTCTTTTGGATTGGTTTCTCCAATCACTAGTGGATTTGTTTATTCCTAAGGGGATAAATGTTGTTTGCAGGCAGTGGATCATATATTATGTTTTCAAATGTTATTCATTGGAATGGGAGCTACTTATTTATGGGGGGATTCATATCCTCCTTTTCTCTCTCCTATTGGGGAGACATCTATTATACTTGCATAAAAAAACAACCCTTCGGGGTCACATTGATTCCTCCTATCCTTCTTTCATTAGTACAATCTTTCTTTTTCTCTCTTTTGGGGAGGATTTTTTCCCATGTGGTTTTCTCCTTTTCTCCAGTTATAAAAGTTTCATTTATTTGTACATGGGTACCTCGTCGGGACTTGTATCCAGGACCCATCCATGCATCCATCATTGCATTATATATTAAGGTTTTATAGCTTCTCCCTAAGTTGATCTTAAGGGGGGACTTGGAGTAATCAAGATAATCACTTGATAATTAATTAATCATTAATTAATTATTAAGTGCTCTATTACTTCATTCACTTAAGCTAAACTTAGGATTTTTTTTTATTATTAGTTTGAATTAAATTTAGGACAAGTTGTCTCATTGCATGAGATTAGAACACTTTTCACTATCTAGTCAAATCCCCATCTAGGGTTTTCTTTTGCATGCTTTTATAAATCTTGCACATTCATGTTAAAATAATTAATTTAGAACCATTTAGTTTAATACATTGGACATATTAGTGCTCTTCTGGATTCAATCTTTTCTCTCTTGGTTGCATAGCAAATCAATTACTTTGATATCTTGCTTGTGACATGAATTTTGGTTGTAGGGATTTCTAGGAGCTATGGGTTTCACTATCAACTCGAACAATAGTGAGGAGCAACATCATAGAATAGATCATTATTGTTTAGAGTGATTAGGTGCATCAACACATGAAAGAGCACCATAATCAACCAGTTGTATTTTACTACTCAAGGCTTGACATTCATTGGTGGAATGACCATGCACAAAGTTACTTTTTACTATAAAATTTATTTCATTTTGGAGGAGGAAGAGTAATCAATTGCACTTTGAGAGTTTGAAAAAATATGCTCTTGCTTGGGTATAGGATAAGTAGTAGGAGACATCCTTTTCTCTTGTGAAGAAAAGCTTGCTCGCTTACCACAAGAATTCATAAATACAGTATATTATGGAGCATGAGATGAAGATGGGGATAGAGGTTGGAAACTTAAACCCTTTTTAGAAATTTACGGCATAGACTTCAAATTATTCTTAACTCCTTGTTATGTGTTTTCATTATATCCAATTTTAGAAATAATTTTATATAAGCCTATAACATTTTTCCAACTTAGATGAAGAAGTCTTATGTAAATGCTCATGAGAAAAATTAGCTCTTTTGTAAGAATGAAAATCCTTTTTAAATTTTTTAAAGTTAGGTATTGCCAACACATGAGGGACAAAAGCTAAAGAGCCCCCATCACCATCATAGGGTGATGTTTTTGTATTTGTTGATGTAGAAAGAGATTAGATGAATGAAACAAGAGATTCCTTAGGTTTAGATTATGATATTTTGTACTCTCCAATAAAGGAGGGTGTAAAATATCATGAACCCTAATCATCCCCAAAACTATTGTTTGAAGATAAAGTAATCTCATGATCATCATTTGTATTTGACTCTCTAGACTTTCATGGCAAGATTTTAGACTCCCCTAGAAACAAGGTGTAAAATATAATGACCCCTAATCGTTGTCCAATATTTTTTGATATAGGTGAAATACAATTATGATTATGTCCAATATGTATAGGTTCTACCTTTGAAGTTGGGATCAAATTATTAAGAAAGTTCCAAAAGTGTTATGTTCAGCTTTGATGCGTGATAACTTTGTGTGGACATCAAATCTGCAATATGTTAAGCCCTAACAAGAATAAATCATGCAAAACACAACAAATCTAATATCCCTATGAAATATTGCATCATGTGAGATATGCTAAACAATAAGACAAGCTAATAAGCATATAAACAACATGAATCCAAATTTATCCCATAGTGGATTGGTGCTATTGTTGAAAATAGCCCTTTCCCAATCCTTGATTGATAAGCTAGTGATGAAATTGCTATGGATATGGAGATGATAAATGGACAAGATCAGTTCTCAAAGAGAATGACCTTGCATCAAGTTGTGGAGAATTTTCTTGAGGATGAAGCCTCTATTTAAAGATTTTCAAATGCTAAGTGTGTCAAACATGGAGGATGTGGGACTAAGATTGGACAAATGAGAAGAAGACACTTGTCAAGTGGTGAGTGGTTGATGCAAGTGCAAGATTTGGGAAGTGTGCCCATGAGAGGGAGAATTTGAATTCAAATTTGGCAATAAATTTAGAGAGGGGGACAAGAAAAAGAGCAATAAATGCAATATTGGAGGGACAAATCAACTTGTCATGATTTTCAAATTTGAGGGCCATGTTGAGTGAAAATGAGAGTTTTAATAAATCAATAAATTGATTTATTTGTGCAAGTGGAGATATCTAGAGGATGCAAGTGGGTGGGTTAGGTTAGGCTAATTAGGATTAGGTTAGCTTAATGGTGATTAGGTGAGTTTGACTTTTAGGACTTTGATATTTGATTTATTTAATTCAGAAAAGGATGAAGTATGATTTGGGATTTGATTTAATTAAATGGATGTTTGATTTATTGAAAGGTTGATGATAATGTTTGCTTGATTTTAAATAAATGACCTTAGGAAATGGAGATTAATGAAATTACCTGTTGAATGAATGAAGGTGAACCTGATTAATTGATGAATGGACCTAATGTGAAATGTAGTTTAGTTGATGAATGAACTTGATCAAATGCAAAATGTTAATTTTGCATGTCTACACTTTGTTCATCTAACTTTACTATATATATATCTTATTATTATATTCATATTTTATCTCACAATGGAGAGTAGATGAGATTCTCTTCATGACATGAATCCATGGTCGACCTAGGAGAATATTGTATGAAAGAGGTTGTGGCATGATATGGATAAGGGTAGGAAAAGTCACGAGTCCTACTTTAATAGGTAGTGTGATTGACCCTAATGGTTTCCTATTAACATTATCAAATTTATGAATAGCAAGTTCATTAAGTTCTATAAGATTCTTATCCACAACAATTTTATCTAAAAGACCAATGCTACAAACATAAAGACTTGATCCATTATCTATAATAGTCTATCTAATTTCTCAACTATATTAGTGACCACCATTATCATTAAAGCTTCATGTTTATTTTGGATTTCAAGCAAGGGAAATTCATGTTGATGGAATGCAATATCCAACTTTTTTGTTTGCATACAATCAAGCAAAGAAATTACATCATTCGGTTTGACAAAAGTTGAGACATCAATCTTTTTGTGCAAAGCCTTGTGCATGTTTTGCACACACGCTTCGTCGTAGGTAGGGAACCCCCTTTTTTCACTCCTAACAAGCTACTTTGCTCCTGTCTTGTTTTGTGTGCCCCATTTTCCAAGCCCAAATTGGTCATGTGCCTTCAAATGATCATATTCCCCTTACCAAATTCACCTACTTAGTGTATTCCAATCTATAGAGAAATGAAGTCCCCCATCCCTTTTCTGCCCATTGTCTTGTTTCTACTGACTTGCTCCCTAGCCGCTCAATTTGCTTTTTCTACATTTTTGACTTTGGGGCCAACTTTTTGATGGATTTGGGATGTGTTTGAGGTGTCTAATTGAACTGCCAAGGTTTCGTCAACGTTTCGTAAAGTTTCGGTGGTTTTGGAGCTTCATCCCTCTTTGGCCATTTTGGAACATCCGTGGACCCCTGCCGGTTCGGTTTCCACATTTTTGACTTTGGGGCAAACTTTTTGATGGATTTGGGATGTGTTTGAAATGCTTAATTTAACTACCAAGGTTTCGTCAACGTTTTGTAAAGTTTCGGTGGTTACAGAGCTTTGTCCCCTTTGGCTGTTTTAGAACATCCGTGAAGCCCCGACGGCTCGGCCTCCGGAGTCCGGCCCCTCCGTGGCCGTTTTGAACATCCGTGGAGCCCTGGTGGCCCGGCCTCCAGAGCCCGGCCCCTCTGTGGCTGTTTCTAGGACTCTATCCCTCTTTGGCCATTTTGAACATCCATGGACCCCCGTCGATCCGATTTCCACATTTTTGACTTTTGGGATAACTTTTTGATGGATTTGGGATGTGTTTGAGGTGCCTAATTGAACTGTCAAGGTTTCATCAACATTCCATTAAGTTTCTATGGTTTCAAAGCTTCATCCCCCTTTGGCTATTTTAGAACATTCGTGCAGCCCTGGTGGCCCGACCTTCGGAGCTTAACCCCTCTGTGGCTGTTTTGAACATCCATGGACCCCTGGCGACCCGGCCTCTGGAGCTCAGCCCCTATGTGGCCATTTCTGAGACTTTGTCCCTCTTTGGCCATTTTGAACAACTGTGGAGCCCTGGTGGCCCGGCCTTTGGAGCCTGGCCCCTCCGTGGCCATTTCCGGGACTTCATCCCTCTTTGGCCGTTTTGAACATTTGTGGACCCCCGTCGATCCAGTTTCCACATTTTTTGACTTTGGGGACAACTTTTTGATGGATTTGGGATGTGTTTGAGGTGCCTAATTGAATTACCAAAGTTTTGTCAACGTTCGGTTAAGTTTCGGTGGTTTTGGAGCTTCATCCCCCTTTGGTTGTTTTGGAACATCCGTGGAGCCCCGATGACCCAGCCTCCAGAGCCTAGCCCCTCTATGGCCATTTTTGGGACTTCGTCCCTCTTTGGCCATTTTGAACATTAGTGGAGCCCCGGTGACCCGACCTCTGGGGCCCGACCCCTCCGTGACCATTTTGGAAACATTTGTGCACCCCCATCAATCCAGTTTCCACATTTTTGATTTTGGGGCTAACTTTTTGGTGGATGTGGGATGTGTTTGAGGTGCCTAAGTGAATTGCCAAAGTTTCATCAACGTTTAGTTAAGTTTCGATGGTTTTGGAGCTTCGTCCCCCTTTGGCTATTTTGGAACATCTATGGAGCCCGACGACGTGGCCTCTGTAGCCCGGCCCCTCTGTGGCTATTTTTGGGACTCCATCCCTCCATGGCTGTTTTGAACATCTGTGGAGCCCCGGTGACCGGGCCTCCAGAGCCCGGCCCCCCATGGCCATTTTTGGGCCTCTGTCTCTCCATGGTTGTTTTAAGCTTCCGCTTTTTTCAAATGGGTCCAATCTTAAGGAATTTTTTTGGGCACTCTTCCTTCCCCTTTTCCCATGTGCTATAATTGAAAAAACTTAGTTTTGCTAAGTTTTGTGAGGTCCAGGAACTTCCCTTCCAGTTTGTTGTCCCTCATTCGCTGCCTGCCCCCTTGGGCCCGCATTAATCTTTATGGGCCAAATAAGCACCAAATATGAATAATATGATCTTTTGATGATGCATAGATGGATCTAACAAGTATTTTGCAAGATTTGACTAATTTTTTCCTTGATTTGTGTATGAAAGCACTTACAACACTTCATGTATGCAGGATCCAAGAAGCCTACCACGGGTCCGTTGAGGAGACCCATTGAGAAAGTTGAACAAGGAATGCACATAGCTCCTATCACCATTCATTTCATGTTCACCTCTCCCCTTAGCACCCACCAATAGGGTCACCGTTAGAAGAATGCCTGTGCCAAGGAAGTCGAGGACAAAAATGAAAGGGGGTGGCCTTGAAGAAAGCATAAGGGAGCTATCTGCCTAAATAAGGGGCAACCAATCTATTGATGCTAATCGTCGATAGACTCATTTAATCCAAGGAAGAACACTGTGAACACATCAAGTAAGAAGGCAGCTTTCAGGAAGCTTCAACTACAGTAAAAGGGAAATTAGCTAAATGATAAAATTGCTACAACACCTAAGCACTAGATGACAAAACAGAGAAAAGACAAAGATGTTTTTTAAATTATTGAATATTGTGGGGTAGGTGAAACCCTAATGTAATTGAATCTAAGCCACTCATTGTGAATTAATCCTAGCAATTCATTCAAGCCTTCAAAAACTATAAATAGGGGCTTTCCCCTCATTTGTAAGGGTTGGAGAGTTGTTGTAAAAGACATTTGAAGCAATAGAAGACAACATTGCATGATTTTATGGATGTTCTCTTTGATTTTTCTCATCTTGCATGCATGGTTCTACCTTCCATAGCAGTTTTAGTTGTAGATTCTTGAATGGAGGTGATAATGGAGATTGTTATTTTGGTGTTTGATGAACTTTCAGCCCATACTTTTAGTACTTGTTGATGACAAACTGTTGTGTAAAGTTAGCCTGGGCTTCTTAATTTCAATGTTGCAACTTAGTTCAATTGCATGTGCATGATGTGCATGTGCAATTTGAAAATTTGCAGTCCTTATAAGATTGCACTAGTTTTGTGCAACTATAGGTTTCTCTTGGCCAAGCAAAAGATAGTTTAGGGAGTTTTTCTACTATAGCAGCCTCCATGATCACTATTCATTTGTAGTTTTAGATCCAGGAACCTTCTCTCTTCCTTGCCCTTTTTTCCTTTTTTTATAAGTACCTTAGGAAAGGTTCATTGCACATCATAAAGCTAAATCCAATTATAAAATTGGAGTTCAAGACTATTGTTTGAACCTACAACAAACACATAACAACTTCTCCATCTTAGGAACTCCATTTCAAGACCCAACATCCCATGCTTAGTAACTCATTTGTAAGACCGCCTTGTGATTCCAGTAAATCATATCAAACAACTGAGATATTCCAAGCACTATCAAGACCTGACATTAGAGACCTTGGGATAGCATTCTACAATTTGATTGTGGAAGATTGTCTTTCAAGAGAAGTGATGCACCTATGCATTTCTTGTGTTGAGAAGTGCATAAAAAACACATCAACAAGCCTCTTGGAGCATCCTATGGTATGCAGGCAATGTTTGAATCAAGTTCCAAAAGGAAATATTGGTTGGAGTATTATAAAGTTGCTCTTGAACATGATCATATTCTTTACCACTATGTTGAGAAAGGCTAGGTGGGGGTGGAAGGTATGGTTGAGGTAATGGGATGGGTGTTAGTGTTTATTTTGGTTTCTTATTATTTCTAGAATTATATGTGTGAGGAACTACATGATATCTTGGTTGTTGCAACACATCTTGTTGCACATGTTTACTACTGAGTTGTTTTGAAAGGTTTAAGATATGGCCATGAGGTTTATGAGGTCCTATAATGAGAGGTGATTTAAGAGGTCCAATAATTAAAGGAGTTTTAGGAGGTCCAATAATTAAAGGAGGTTCAATAACCAATTTTCTATTCATAACTTCCACTAAGTTAACTACTTATGGATGACCTTCCATTAATAGGGGATCTAATGGAAATTTAGCATCTTCATTTATGCAATCCATTTTACTGTCTTTTGAAAGAAATGTAACAATGATTTCATCTTCTTTTGTCATGATATCCTCCCAAGTAGGAGAGGTCCCTTGCAAAAATCTCTAGTACCATAGATCAATGCAAGCACATTGTCTAGAACTAGTATCACGGCGCTCCACACTTCCATCAAGTTTTTCCACTTGACAACTTAGCAAATTAACCTACAAAAATGAACCAGATTTTCTAGTGAGTATAGAGTAGTAACACATGATCAACTTCATACAAAATAAAACTACCAACATCATAATATCAGCTATAAGAAAGCAAAAGTAGCTAAGAGAGGTAGGAAGGGTTGTGAAAGAGGTATGGCCCATGCTCTTGAGTTGCAAGGGTTGTAAATATTGGTAATGCTTGAGTTCCACTCACAAAAAATGAGCCTACATAAACCTTGCATAATGATGGCCTTAGAGTTGCTATCAAGGTAGCACTTGCCATATTCATACAACCCTAAAAAAAATACATATTTCATCATCTTAGATCTCAGAACTCCCAAAATTTAAGCTCAATATATCACTTACCTGAAAAAAAAATTCATAAAAATATTGTTGCAAATCAACAAAACCTTAACTGGATCAATGTGAATACAAAATCATATTTTGGTGAGACATGAGATAATATTATTGAGTAAATAAAAGTAGATAAACGGAAAAAAAAATAGATAAAGAATCAAACACACACAAGAAAAATAGAGATGCAAATTTAACATGGTTCACCATCAGTATGGCTACATCCACCAAGGGAAGCAATGCAAACTATTTTATAAATCAACCCAAGTACATCAGTCATCATCTAAACCAAAAATAGAATAAGAATGAATTATATCAACTCTTCAGGCAAGTGAAGAGACATGGGAAGAGGAAGACGAAAGGGAAATGACAGTTGGACTTCACTTCCAACAATCTCCCACTTGAAGTCCAAACCACACTGTTGACCCCACTTTCCTAGTTGAAACTCATTGTTACTTAACTATAGTACCAAGTAACCAGTACATTGGCCGACCAATCCTGGTGAGAATTCCAACCAACTCAACCAAGCTAACACCCTATTCACCTTTAATCCTTTGTCTATCACTAGCAATTAATATTTCTTTACTATAATACAGACCAAGATGAGGAGAGAAGTCCCCACCTTCTATCATAAAACCTTTGATAACATGATGAAAGGGAACTCCCTAACTTTGCAACACTGGACCTCCATGTTAGAATTAGGTGTTGTACACCTTGCATAATGTTTATAATGATTTATTTATTATTATGTGTGTGGTGTACCTAGGGGTACCTGGATGGACATGCATCACTAGGAGTTATAATTTTGAGGCCACTTTATGTTGTATGTAACATTGGGACATAATTGTAAAATGTAATTATTTAATATTGGGGAAAAATAAAATATAATAAAGTACCCAATATTAAATGTGGGGTCACATGATATTTTATGGTTTTGGGTACATGGTTTATGTAATACTACTTAGTGGTTTTGTGGGAGCTTGTTTCTATAAAAGCAACCACAAGGGTAGTTGTTTAAGGTTGGACAGTTTGGTGCAGGTTAGCAAGTTGAGCTTTTGCATGTGTGAGGGTTTGAAGCATGGCATGGGATGTGTGGATTCATGGTTGGTCACATGGAATGCATGAATAGCTTGTGCTTCATAAGTGTTCATGGAATCTCTGTAAATGTATTGTAATGGGTTTTCATTGCTGAATAATACATGGAGTGTGGGTGCTTTTGGAGGTTGGGTTTTTCCCAAGGTATATCTTGTGTCATCTTTGATGGGTATGTTATCTTTTCTATTGCATGTTGATATTGAGCATTTACTTGCATGTTTTTAGATTTGGGTTATGTGGAAATTATCATTATATGGTTGCAAGTTTCCTTACACTCCAACCAACACCTGCACCCTAGTACTCCCATAATGGATGGTATTCATAGTATTTTCATAATAAATAGGTAGATTCTTTGACAAGGATTGGACCAACCTATCATTACCTCCAGGCACAAAAAAATGATCTTCCTTATTAGTCTCCTTCTTCGTCATCTTCTTGGTCCCTAGATATATGGGGTAGCTGATAAACTCTGAGTGCTTCTTGATCAAATCCTTGAGCCTTCGCTCTTCAAGATATTCCATATAATCCTCTTTCATTGAGAGTGATGTTAGATCCTCTACCAAGAGGCTCACCACTAACATCCTTGGTAATAGTGAAGGACCCCTCGACTTGTGAATCCAAACTGCCCAATCATTCTTACATCTACCCCAGCCTACAAAGCCTCCATGAATTCCTTCATGCCTGATCTCACAATTTTGCCAAAATTATTCATCAAACCAGCCTTAGTCATGCCAATTCCACTGTCCACAATGTTGAGGCACTTGTTAGCCTTTCCAGGAAGCATTTGAATGAAAAGCTCTAGATGAACATCGAGTTTTCTCTTATCTATCAGCCCTTCAAACCAATTTTTTTCTAAAGCATCATATGCATTGCTAACATGTTCCCAAAGAAAAATCTCATTATTGCTATAAGATATATATTAATAATGAGGCTCAGAAGCTGAATAATTTTAGCCTGAAATGCAAAGGTTTCTACCTCTCCCATATTTACATTTGGTGACTCTGATTCATTCCAAATTTCCCATGGCGAGAACCCACACCATGGTGAGCATGTTTTGGACCTTGAGTGAAACTTTGTGCGTGAACATGACATTCAATTCAATCTCCTTTTTGGAGGAGGTGAAAAACTCTAATTTCTTTCTCTTAAGCGATGGTCCAATGACCAGAGAAGAGAATGACCAATTAAAGTAGATGGCTCATGCTAGTGCTTTGTCCTCTATTGTGGAGGAATATCATCAAAACAATCATTTTTATTGCAAGAACAATCTCTTACCCATGAATTCTCTCCAGGAATAGGAACACAATTCATAAGGTGGTGATTCGACACTTCACTTTCTCGCCGTTTGAAAGGGTAGTTGTGTTGGTCTATTTATTTGCCATTAGTGTCCTCAAAGGAGCACTTGGACTTCCTACCATTTTGTAATGTCTTTTGTCTTCCCGTCATTTCTTGCAATGACTTATCTCTTCCTACCCTTATTTTGCTAATAGATGCTTTGACCATTGCATAATGCAAAAGATCGACAATCGTATGTCTCTCCCCTTGCTTATCAAAAATAGTTCCACCTAGCTTGGTTCCATGAACATGGTCATAAATGAAGCCATTATAAAGCTTAATACTAACTTCCACTCCTGGACGATCCAGTAGCACTAGTATTCCCATCAACTTCTAACAACTTGTACAAGAGACTTTTGTATAGGGCACATTGATAGGATGAGGATTGCATTCATGGGGTTTTCTGCCATGCCTTTTACCCAACAACTATGCTGATATTATGACCTCACTTCTTTTGTTTCTCAAGTAGGCCACATGCCTTTTCCCTTTTATGTCTTTGTAAATCATGCCCCGAGTAATGGCCTTCACTTCCACATCATTGAAAAGAAGTTAATTTTGAAGTAAAGCTCTAAAATTTCTTGTCTACCTCTGGGATGCTTCTTGTGCTTGCCAATATGCCTGTGCCCTGCACTCACATGACCTCTCTTCTTCTTGTCCTTCTTCAATTGATTCGTCATCATGAGATTAATTCCTAACCTGTAGACATTAGAGTGTGTGATGGGCATGGCCTCATGGACGACCTCTACATCAGAGGGAGGAATAAAAGTGTCCTCAAAGGTGTTCATGATCTCATTTTCTTTGTGCCTTTCAAAGTCAACATCCAATATCACTGCCTTTCTAATTTCTATATTTTATGTAGAGGCTCTCACACTTTCTTGCATAAATATTTAATCAAATTCTAATAGGTTAATAAATTCATCAATGATGAAATCAACTTCAACATTTAACCTATCCATTGCACATGAAACGAGACTCTTTACAACATACAAGGTGCCTACTTTGCTGTCCTGAGCAATTTCTAAGGCCCCTTTTGTGAATTTTAATCTATTCAATTCAAAATCAATTTTACATCCTTGTGAAAATAATTGTCCAACTAAAATAAAAAAAAATTGAGCTAAAGGACATATCTAACATCTTGCAACAACCAACTAATTCCATTTTTTTAATTTTAAAAAAGCATCCCCTTTGCCAAGAACATCACAAGATTCATCATTTCCAAGAAGAACCTTACCAAAGTCACTACTTTGCACATTTCTAAAGTACTCCTTGCATAGAGTGGCATGAAATGATGCTCTCAAATTGAACACCCAAACATTTGGTGCTATTTCTTCTGAGGCCAAAATAAGAACACCAATTATTGCACTGACATCCTCTTTACATACTGAATTCGCTTCATCTTCTTTTGGTTGTTTTTTAGCCTTCTTAGAAAACCAACAATTCTTCTTGATGTGACCTTGCTTGCCACAACACTAGCAACCAACATCTCTCTCATTGGATTTTGACCTCCCTTGTGATTTCCTATGACTTCCTTCGTTAGGCAGCATTGCTCCCACTCAAACTCAAACCTCTCATGCCAAAAGATTGAGCACCATGACTTTGATACCAATTGTTGACTAAATAAAATAAAATAAAATAAATGAAAAGCTAAAATATCTAGATAAAGAATCAAACACACACAAGAAAAATAGAGACAAGAATTTAATTTAGTTCACCATCAATATGGCTACATCTACCAAGGAAATCAAGACAAACTATTTCATAAATCAACCCAAATACATCAGTCTTCATCTACACTAAAAAGAGAATAAGACTGAATTATATCAACTCTTCAGGAAAGTGAAGAGACATGGGAAGAGGAAGACGAAAGGGTAGTGACAGTTGGGCTTCACTTCCAACAAGCATTAATTTAGATCCAAAGTCCGCCAATCCCTCACATTGATGCTAACATGGGAGACATACTTGAATTCGGGGATTTCTTTTTTTGAGTTTTGTTTGCTAAGCAGCTGCAATGTTTCCATGACGTTGGGTGGCAAATGAAACTGTGCAAAAATTCTAATTACTTATCTTTGTTTAGGCACTAAAAAAAATTCAAAGATAAATGAACCAATATGGTGTATGAAACATTTTATTGAATTGTTTTAAGATTAGTTTTAAGGTCACTTGTTCCAAATTGGAAGCATTGCATGCATACATCTTAAGGATTTTTTTGCAAAGTGTGAAGTTTACAATGGTAGAGATATTTAATCTTCAGTTAAAGGGTGTATTATCAATAGAAATCAATATTCAAATTTTTAATTTTATATATGATCACATATTGCATGACTAATTCACTTAATGTTTGTGTTTTTGAAGTCAAACATGCTACACCTAATAGATATTTTAGAATAAAATGTCTATGATATTGGAGATTCTATTGCAAAATCAAATGGATAAAGTATAATAGAGTCACATTGGAGGTTGGAGGCACTAGAGGCTAGAAGATTTTAATCATCTCAAGCTAGCTTTTCACTCAGAGATGATACTTTGAATGAGAAGAGCCAATTTCATATGATCCATGTCCCTTCATGGACCAAGGGGGCTTGTCATTTCTTGGTAGAACTTGTAGGTGTAGTTAATGTATTAACTTTTGGTTTCATTTCTTTTATACAATTGAGGAGGGATTGGTTCCCACAATATTGGAGGAGGGATATTGACACTTTCAAAGAATAATTGTTCTCTCATGTGCAACATTATCTAAGAGGTATTTTTCCACACTCATGGGAGATATTTTATCTCACTATGCATGGAGGATTGAAGACTTTATAGTCTCTAATACTATACCAAGGTTTTGTAGGTTTGATTGTTAGGAGATCCATTGATGGATTCATTTTAGTGTTCCTAGGCAAGCTAGGAGAATTGGTGGAGGTGATCCATCAAAGTTTCTAGAAGGTTTGTTGTGCATTCAACTCTTGTAGTGTTTCATTTTTTTATTGAAATTGATGTAATAAGGGTTGGGGGGGGGAGAGGGGGAAATGTTGGAGTTGTTACATCATTTGATAGATATATAGGCTAGTTTAGATAATAATGATACAACAAATTAACATATAGATGTTAATTTATAAATAAATAGGTTAGTTAGTTACATTCACATAAATAAGTTAAGGGAGTTTACATTACATTTTCATTCAATCCCTAGTACATGTCATGACTAATGACATCAGGGTCTTCTATATCATGATGCACAAATTCATATGCCTAGTTGGCTATTAGTCTTCATGCACACACCACACATTCATGCCCTAGTCAAATTTCATACCCTAGTGCATAATGTGAAGTGCTACATCAAACATATATTTCTCACCATATGTCAACATATACTTGTATCCAATTTTCATCACATCGATTCTTCATATACTAACCATCCTTACCATTCTTTCTATCATTCTTTTTATGCTCATCCAATCATTTTCATCATTTACTAAAATCATGTATTCATCTAATTGCATCCCAACCTTCATATATCTAACCATCTCCTCTACATTCCTTCTATCTCTCAAGACCCCCTCCTCTCCTTATCTATTTAGACATAGTTCTCCTTTTGAGAGACCACTAGGTGTTATCACCTCACTTGCTCTCATGAAGGGGCATAACTAACTTACCTTCTAACATCATTTCCTCTCAACAACTAGGCAATCCTATTACCAAATACATCCTATCAAGTGTTCAACATCATTTCCTTGAAACAACAATACTTTTACCAAAAAGGATAAAATGTAGATACGTGAAATTGATCACATCCTAATGACACATCTAACATCACTAATGTCACCACTTTTGATACCATACCAGTTTCATCTTAACCAAACTTGCATGATCTTAAAACTAATTAATTAAAAAAATAGATTTATTGAATAAATTAGGAGTTATCCTTAACATTCCCTCCACCATCAAATTAATTAGTTAATTAAACTAGAATTGTATATCCTTCTCCCCTGATTGATTAACTGATTTAGTTATATTAATTATCTTATAGCCCCAAATCTTAATCTAATCCCCCACTAATAGGACAACCATGTCCCATCCACAATTATTATTTTTTAAATAAATACAAGTCACCAATTAAAAATAAAGTCACCATTCAATCCTAGGCATCAAATCAAGTAAACTAATCCTAGTCACCCATCTCCAACTACCTTCAATCCAAATTCAAACTAACTTTTAACCCCTAATAAAGTCAAACCTAGTCATCCATCCACTAACCACTAGCATTTATTCCCTCCTCCCTTCCAAATTTAAATTTAAATATCCTCTTAAGCAATCCTATTCATCAATCCTAAATGAATCTCAACCCTTGATATATCATTATCAAATTTTATAGATGAAACCATCCCGGAGCTATTATGAAGGAAGAAGATTAGATGCAACAAAGTTGTGTTGTAGAATTGGGCAACCACATTCTAGTTCAACCATCAACATTACTTGGATCACAACACTTAGGCCATAAAATGTTTGTGTGGTGAGAGGTTTCATACTTTTATCATCAGTTACATTCCTTTTTCTTTATTGGACACACATGCTTGATATGCATCAAGATTTTCATTAGATGCATGCTTCCTATTATTTAACATTATATTTTAGTGTTTACAATGGAAAAAAATAAAGACATTAGATGTAAATGAGTTTCATAAGTCTATGTGTAAAAGACATTACAAAGAGGAAAAATATTACCTTGAAGAATTTAACTCCACTTCCAACCATCAACAAAAGACTTATTTAGAGGCCAATATCTCTTGGATGGGAAATATTCGCATAGTTTAATTAAAGTCTAACTTCCATTGTCTTCGTAATGATAGAGGTAGATATAAAATGCCACAAAAGTTATAGGAAGATATAGTTTGTATTTTGCACAATTGGGATAATGGAAAGACAAAAATGACTTATTTTGGAATCCAAAGCTTATAATGACATTTAGTTCAAGAGCACAATAATTTAGCAACGACTTCATTTAACGATATATTCAAGGAAAAGATGGTTAAAAGAATGGGGAAGCTCATTATCAAATTAAATAGTAAAAAAACAATAATTCAAAAAGTAAAAATCCCAAAATTTAATACTCCATTAACTAGGGTAGAGGGGCCCATAGTGGAGTGGGGTCTAATAGTGGGGATAGAAGTAGTCCTTAGTGGGCCTCATAGTGGAATACCTTAATATTCAATTGCAAAACACTTTTTATCCATAAAGTACATAAACTAACAAATCATGTGATGCCACACTAATGCACCAATAAAATGTGACTTAGTGCACCACTATCGGTCTCACTTTTTTGAGTTGGATAAAAAAGTGAATTGCCCTCAAAACGAAAAAATAGAAGCATGTGAATTGCCAAATAAATTGTTGTACAAAATGGGAAGTGATTTGAAATTTTCACATAGGATTTTGAGAAAGGTGAAGTTAGGGTGCTCCACTATAGACCCCTCTCCCCTATCATTAATCTCATAGACATTAAAAAAATCTTCTATTTTATTTCACATTAAATAACCATTAACTTTTATAAACAATAAATTAAAATTATTTAAAATTATTGTAATCATTAAAGTGGATCTATGGCGTACACCATTAGTGTGATGGTCTAGCGGCCACCTCTTTCTCTACATGGCTCTGGTCGAGGCGCCTCCACCTCTCACTTTCTTCTTTCTTTCATTCCCGACCGCCTCTTTTCTATTTCACTTTATCCTCACCGACTTTTTTCTCTACTCCTCTCCCTTTCGCATTTATCGTCACTGACTAGTCCGCGTTCTTTCGTTGTACAAGTACGTAGAGACTTCTTCCACATGTTTTCCTGCGTTACTCCCGCATGCTTTCCTGTACGAAATGGGTCCACCTCTCCCGTGATTCTGCATTCTTTCCTGCACGATGGGTCCATCTCTCCCATGATTCTGCGTTTCTTCCACAAAATGTCATTCCCGTTAAGTTCATCCACGATTTGTAATATTCATCGCCTGAGCCTCCTCCCTCTTCCCTGCAACACACGTCGCGTTTCAATCGGTCAAAACAAAGCCTGTTTTCTTTAATTGCCCTTCTGTGTTCCCACTAAGTTTGAAAAGACTTGTGCATGCTATCCTGTACAAGATTCTGCGTTTCTTCCGCAAAAGTTTCGTTCCCCTGCTCCGTCTTCCGCAAGAATTGTCTGGTTACTTCTTCCTTGCTTTTCTGTGTTCTCATGTACCTCCACACAGTAGTTTCAAAAGACTTGTACAAGAGCACTCAAATCCAACTTCTAAATTAAAAGAGGAAAGATATATTTCCCATCGTCGCAAAGCTGTAACTTATCGAGGAGCAGAGTCACTAAATCTACGAATACTAAGCGCTCCACCTGCCCCAACACCAAGCCTCCCTTCATTGCTTTTCTTTCCTTTTTTCATTCATCGCCTTACTTTGATCCAACTCCATGGCGTCTACTTCTATCTCCGGGAGTAAAAGAAAGATTGAGGATATGGGCGCTTTTGACGGAGTCGCACCATCCGCATCTTCTTCTGCCTCAAAACTCATAAATAAACCGTCGTACGATGTATTCATCAATCATCGTGGACCAGACGTCAAATCCACCTTAGCCAGCGCTCTCTATGCTATCCTTACTGCTATGGCGCTCTCAGTTTTTTTGGATTCACCGCAGTTGGAATATGGAGATTTCTTGCCCAGAACAATAGAAGCAGCAATGACCAGCGCTTTGGTCCATATAGCTATTTTTTCCGAGAGGTATGCAGAATCACCCTGGTGTTTGGCAGAGCTGTCGTTTATGCTTAAATCTGGCGCCATAATTATTCCTGTGTTCTACCATGTAGAGCCTTATAATCTCAAACAGGCAGCTGAAGGGAAAGGGATATATGCTAAAGCGTTTCAGGATCATGAACAGAAAGGCAGATACAGCCGGGAAAAACTTCAGGAATGGAAGGACGCACTCTTCAAAGTCTCATTTTACTCTGGTGAAATCATAAGAAATGGAGAGTAAGTGCCACACATTCGACCTCCCTATTTTAACAAAATGTATTCTTTTTCATGTATATGTAGTTTAACTTTGGCAACCCATTGTACCTGTCCGTATTTTGATTTTTCAATGTTTTTACTTGTTCAGCGATGAGATGAGACTGCAGAAAAATATTGCCAGTCGTGTTTTGAAAGAAATAAAATATGAGCCGTTAAAGGTTGCCGAACATCCAGTCGGTATGGAAAAAATAAGGGAAGACTTTGAGATGAACACACTCCGATCTGCTGGGGGTGATCAGGATGTACGAATTGTGGGTATCTGGGGAATGGGTGGTTCTGGCAAAACCACGCTAGCCCGAGAGTTATACAACAAAAGTTCGTTGTCCATGGACAGATGCAGTTTTATTGTTGATGTTAGAGATGGTGCAGCCAAAGGCCGGTTGCATAAAAAGCAGATCCAACTCCTCAACGACCTTGGTGTCCAAAATGTAAAATTTGACAATATAGAGAAAGGTAAGACAATTCTTGCTAGGCATTTGAGATCTGCTAGGGTGCTCTTTGTTTTTGATGATGTGGATCACAAGGATCAATTGGATGCTCTCCTGCCCGTGAAAGACAGCCTTGGAGGGGGCAGTCTCATCATTGTTACAACACGAGAGCTTGAAGTTCTTAGATCTTGGGGCATATTTTCTGTACATAAAATGAAATCACTTGATTTTTCTTTTGGAGTGGAACTTTTTTGTAGGCATGCATTCTCACAATCCTACCCTTCAAATGGATTGGAGGAGCTTGTTAAAAAGTTTGTAAATGTTTGCAATGGATTGCCTTTGTCTCTTAAGGTATTTGGGGGACAGCTATATGGAGAGTCTCGTAAAGAATATTGGGAGTCTTTATTGCATAAGATCTCAAGAATATTGCCTGATGATATAAAAAATAGACTCAAAGTAAGTTATGATGCCCTTGATTATGAAGAGAAAGAGGTGTTCTTAGATACTGCCTGTTTCTTTATTGGGGAGGAAAACAATTTGGCAATTGAAGTATGGAATGGTTCAGGATGGAGTGGTTTGTACAGTTGGGAAAGGCTCAAGAATAAGTGTTTGGTTGAGTTGGACAATAAAAATCATATAACAATGCATGATCATTTAAGAGATTTGGGAAGAGAAATTGCAAATCAATGCTCACCCTATCGAATTTGGTTGCCTGAACAGATTATTGATGTTGATAAACCAATAGAGGTGAGGTTAATTCTTTCTTTTATTGTGTCAATTATCAATAGAAAATAAATCATCTTTATATGTACATACATTTCTCTAAGAAGTTTATTGTTATCCCCATTAAATAGTTGTTAAATGATAGCCTCATTAGTCTATTTGACAATCAAATTACCTATTACTTCTATATAAGTCAAATAAATTTTCTTTTATTTTTACAAGATTTTCTTGAATAAAAAATAGAAATGTTGCATGACACTCACATTCATTCAATAAAAAGATTATAATTTTATAACTTTAGATAAATTCAAAAACTTCCTAAGAACTTGCAACCTAACATGATAGGTAATTGGATATTGGAGTTGTTGGACAACACACTATAGACTTTTAACACATCTACAACTCTTGTTGACACTTATTCAACATGTGAAAGATTAGATATTTATTATTCCAACTCTCCATAGTAAATAATTGAATGTCGATGGACTCTTTAGCACATCTCTATGTTGTACAAAATTTATCTTTTCAAAGGCTTAGTTAATACATTAGCCAGGTTGTTATTTGTCTTACAATACATCAACTATATAACTTGTGATTAAATCTTGTCCCTTACAAAATGATGTTGAAATTTTAATATATTTTGACCTAAAATGATTAAATTTTGCAGCTATAATAGTGATAAAAAATTTATATTCACTCAACATGCCATTCAAAGTAATAGTAATTAGATTGCTACTAGAAACTTGCTCACTAATATCCCCAAGTTTATCCTTTAATTTCTCAATTGTAGAAAAATAATTATTGATAGTTTCATTTGCTTTCATTTTGATTAAAAATAGTTTTCTTTTTAGAAATAAAATGCTATTTGTAATTACACATAGATATTATTTCTCTCACATGATAAGAAAAACTCAGTCCTCTATTGCTTCCTTCACAATTGATTGAAATAAAACTTTAAGATTTTAGACCACTCTATATCAAACCACAATAAAATATCTACAATTTTAATAATGAACACCAAAACACTTCATTAATCATCTATAATCTAACAGTTAATACCACTCAACTCATATCAAAATAGAAAAATGAATTGCTATATGACATTTACATTCATTCAACAAAAAAAGTTACAATTTTATAACTTTGAAGAAGCTCAACTATAACTTCAGAGAAATTCAACGACCCCCTACAAACATACAACATAACATTACAACTAACTGAAAGTGATTGACAAACACAATAAAAACTTTTGATACCTCTCCAATACTAAATAACACATCTACATATCTACTTGACACTTATTCTAACATGTGAAAGATTACTTATTTATTATTCTAAAACTTTTTTTTTACCAGAGAAGAAACGCCATTCGAGGGATAAAGGCGGATGGATTTTGCTGGGGTTATCAGGTATGCTTGTCTGCGTCCTTTGTTTCTCCACTTATATTATTTGTATGCATTAATTTTTGCTTTTATTTCTTTATTTTTTGAGAATATTTCATGTTTTTCCTATCAGCAAGGAAAGTCCTTTCCATAAATAGATTAATTAGTGAGGCTAAGGAATTTCATGGTTGCTGCTTGCAGAGTAATATAGATAGAGTAATTTTTTCACTTCCACCGTCTTTAGTTGGACTAAAGATTTTGGTGATAGAATATAATGATTGGAATCGAGTAATCGGTGAAATATCAAGAGAGCTAGTCTGGCTTCGCTGGATAGGTATTACGCAAAGAAATCTTCCCTCACAGCTTTCATTGAAAAGTTTGAGGGTTTTAGAAATCTCTGAACAAAACTGGGAACCTTTCTTAGAAGAGCTGTGGGAAGCTGACAACGATGTACGTATGTTCATTTCAACTCTAGTAAATCTGTAGCTGAACATTTTTTTCTGATAATTGCTGTATGTTTTACATTTCTATACTTGGAAATGTTCTTCAGGTGCCTGTGCACTTAAGAGAGTTGGCTATTTACGATTGTTCGAAATTACGGACATTGCCAAGCTCAATAGGATGTCTCAAGGAGCTGAAAAAGATAGTAATTGTCTATTGTAAGAGACTCCGTCTGCCAGAAGAATTTTGTCATCTTCAATCATTGGAGCATTTGGAATTAACTTACTGTGGGTTCCTATCGCTGCCTAGCTGTTTCGGTGATTTGAGAAATCTGCGGTATCTAAGTATGTTCTGTTGTGAAAATTTGACGGGGTTACCAGTTTCTTTTAGGAACCTGATGCTCTTGCAACATCTCAATTTAGGTCGTTGTGAAGAGCTCATGCTTACGTCAGAGGATTTCCAACACATCACAAAGCTGGAGTATTTGAATCTTGACTCGTGCAGGAAAGTGGAAGAGTTGCCTCGTCACATCACAGATCAGGCGTCCTTAACAGAACTCTGTTTGGATCAGACGGAGAGTTTAAGGGAGCTACCAATTAACATCGGCCAACTCAGCAAGCTGCAAAAGATGGAGATAGTGAGTGAGATGTTGACGGGTTTGCCTCCCTCTCTTGGACAATTGTCTTCCTTAACTAATCTTACAATTCGAAGGTGTACCAAGCTAGAGTCTTTGCCACCCTCCCTTGGAGATTTGTCTTCCTTGACTCGTCTTATAATTAAATATTGTCCCGGGCTAGAATGTTTGCCGTCCTCTCTTGGAGATTTGTTCTCCTTGACTCATCTTTCAGTTTCTGGTTGTCACGGGGTGAAATGCTTACCATTCCTGGGGCGTCTTAATCTCTTAGAGCATTTAAAAGTAACGGCGTGTTCAATTAGCCAAGTAGATTTTGGGGCGGTAATGAGCAACCTGAAGGAGATAGAGCTATCGGCAACAAAAATGCGCAAGATTTCGATTTCTGAAGACCGTTGTCCCATTCTTGAGAGACTGGTACTATACTTTAATTCTCATTTAATGGAGATCGAAGCATTGCCAGTACACCTTGAATCGCTGAGAATATCTGAATGTCCGGGGTTGTATAAGCTTCCTAGCTTTAGAAGTTTGACTTCTCTCAGAGAACTTCACCTAGACCGTTGTGGCCGAATTGATAAAATTGCAGGTCTAGAATATTGCACAAGATTGGAAATATTGGAAGTAGAAAGCAATTGGGAGATGCCCAGAATAGAAAGTTTGAAGGCCATGGAAAAATTGAGGAGCCTGCAACTCAGAGCAAAGGAGGGATCGGCTATTGCACGTTGCATTCAAACGATACAGGTAATAATAGCTTCTACAATAAATTTTTTTAATTATCTTTACCTAATTGTGCGTTGACTGAATTTTGTGCAAGGAATTTGCAGAAACGGCCTGATGAAATCATGATATGTACGCGGGCAGTCCCTCATGTGGCCTCTCTTGTAAACTCCTTACTCTCCTCGAATCTCGATATGGTCGACTCCATTTCTAACCAGAAACTTGACTCCAATGGTCGAGAATTGGTGCAGAGGAGTTACTCGAATGGCGGTGCCATTATGTTCTGTTTTGTTATAAATTGTGTTTCTTCAAAACGTTTCTACATGTGTTGTGAAAAATACTATTCAATGTGGATGCACAAGGGTAAATGGGTATGGATAGTTTTCTGCAGACAATGTTCCAATGAAAAGAGTTTCGAAATAACTGCTGGCGACGAAGACAGTGAAGAGGAGGACGAAGAGAACGGAGATCGTGAAGAAAAGGACGAAGAGGAAGAGGAGGACGAAGAGGACGGAGATCGTGAAGAAAAGGACGAAGAGGAAGAGGAGGACGAAGAGGACGGAGATCGTGAAGAAAAGGACGAAGTGGAGATCGGTTTGATGTTAAGAGGGGAAGAGAACATACTTGTGGATGCTTTTACCAAAATATTGAAGCCACTAAATCATTGAAGTAAATATTATTATTTCCAGGTAATAAGTGTGGAATTAATTATTATAGTGCAGTAGTAATAATTATTCGCTGTCTAAATGTAAAAAATGCACCTCTTTCCCTTTTCTCATCGAAACTACCTACTGTTTAATATATTTGTTTTCGGATACATGATAACTAACTCACTTGTTGATTATGACTAATTTGACACTTATATAAATTTACCTTTTTTTTGAATTTAAATAAACGATTACATAGATTTTATATTTCTAGTTTGATATTTGATATAGCAGATTATAAAATTATGGGTAAGTATATATTTTATACATATTTATTTATTTAAGTTTTTATATAAAAAAATTAAGTGCAGAATAATTTAGTCTCTGAAAATTTGATGCTCACATATACTATTTTTTGATGTAAATAAATGATTATGTAGATATTAATATATCTACTTTTATATAGTAGAGTACGATATTATAAGAGAGCATATATTTAAATTAGAAGATGTCCTTCACAATTAAGTTTTTATGAGTAGACTAATTTAATCCATTAAATTATTTCTAGAGTTTAATTTGAACCAATCACATCTCTAGGGGAATTTGAACCAATCAAGGCACATATTATCATCCTCACTAATTGAACTACAAACCTTTGATAAATTTTCATTTTCACAATGTAAGAAAGGTAGAAAACCCCCCTTTTACATAATTATGCACTAAAAGACAAATAAGTATTCATAATCTACATTAGATTAAAACATTGGGTGAATATGAGAGACTTTGGTTTAAAATTTTCTATTTGAGTTATTTTTGCATTAATAGTTTCAAGCATATTTTGTGATTTTGTTATCATCATCCTAATGATGGATTATAATGGAATATGAAAATATCATATCTTTAAAGCATTTGGTATAATAAATATATTGAATAAAATAATAATAAATAATAAATAGAATTAGATGAAGATATATTATAACAGGTATATTTAAATGATTCTTCAAGATGTAGGAAATTTAGTGACACTCAAACAAATTCTTCTAGAATATTTAAACTTATTTTCCATTTGGAATTCACTTTCACAACTATGAAATCAATTATGCACCTATGAATATGACTTGCACAAATGTAGATCTAGTCAATTTACATGGATTTGATCTTTGAAAATTCTAGGATATTTTATTTTAGTCTATGATGAATTTTTGTGTCAATCTTTACTTACAAGATTGCTTTTTGTTAGGAATTTGTAATTGATGGAGATAATTAGTCCCTTATCAAACCTCATGAGGATATGGAGAAAATAAATTAAAATGGTTAAATACAACAAGAAAACATCTCATGAGTGCTTAAAATGAAGATAGTATTACCTTGAAAAGTTTAGAATGATATTTTTTTGGGGAAGTTAGTTTTACATCTCAAATTTTATTAGGTAAGGAAAATATATTTTATTAAGTTAGATCTATATTTTTATACAAGTGAATGATTGAGAAAATATTTATATCCATATATAAATGGTTGTAAATAATATGTTTGACAATTCATGTATCCCAATTGAAGATAATTATTAAGGAAATAAATAATTAATCATATATAAATAAATATAAATATATATAGATAGTGTAAGAGAGGGGGACCAATCAGGTTCAAGGCCCCGGGTCACAGAGAGCCAAGAGTGAAAGGCTGCCCTAACTTACCTCAGCTTAAAGGGGTGTTAGGAAATGCGGTACAAGAATGATGAGGACTATAAGGCCCTTTGATCACTCTGTAGACCTAAAACTCAGAATGGGGCTAAGCGATCCAGTTTTCGAGTTCAACTCTGCACCTCAGGAAGCTCTTTTTTCGAGGACAAAAGTGTGGTTCTGAGACGACAACATGAAATGCTAGCATTTCTTAGGTGCACTAGCATCTGTAGGACCAAAGAACTAAAGAGACAAGGTTAAACGAAAGAAAATGGAATAAGAGCCTAGCTAGTGGTTTTTAGGAGAACAAAATAACAATATGATTTATAAGAAATTATTGGATGGTGTGGATGTGTTGCTGATATGTGGTTGTCATTGATGTTAACACTACTAGCATTTGGTGTATCAGTTGTTGTATATCTCAAGGATATTGAAAAAATTGTAAAAGGAATTGTTTCAGGTTTCATGTGGAACTGTGCAGGTCATTAAGGTGTCATATTCTATACATTGAAGATTAGCTGGTGTGGATTAAAGGGTTTATTGTTGTGTGTTTCTAGATCATCCACCGGAAGTTTCAGAGGTCCGCGTAAATTTTCAAGTGTGTTGTGGTTTGATAGTCTTTTTCTGGTCTCTGTCAGTGTTCCTCAACGAAGATTGTGTGGTGATGATAATTCAAGTTATTGTGGATCTATTGTTTCTTGGTGTTCTCAAATGTCTCTAGATCATTCCCTATCTTTGTTGTACGTCCACATTAATTTTTTTGCTCGTGGTTGAAGATCTTTCCTTGCACATGTTTGGTTTTTCATGTTCCTCGTCGGCATGTTGGTGATAGCGTGTTGTGGATCTTCGAGGAGAGATTAATTAAATTACTTTTGTATTGGAGATGTTAATTTGGGTCTCCACTATATTGTGGTCGACCTTGGTGGATTCACATTAAAATTTTATTTGCAAGATTGGGGCCGACATTGCAAAATATGTTATATTTTCTAGGCCGACTAAGTTATGATGAAATCTCATGTAGCGGATATATAAATTTGATATTTTCATCAATGGTGAGTATGCTTCATGTGCTCCTATGTGTGTATGTGTGAATATCATTTGATAGCAGAGTAGAGTGTGAAGAATATTGTGTGAAGTGTGAAGAAGTGTTGAGCTTAATTGGGACTGTAATCAAGCTTGTGCAGAAGCTATTCTCTTAGTTCATACCCTCTGGATTTTTAATCCTATTTTGTTGGGCAGTGAGCCCCTTTTGTAAATGAGCAGTGAGCTCTAGGCAGTGAGCCTAAATGCATGTGCATTCCCCTTATTATTTCTCTTTATACTTTTAGCAGAGTATAATCTTGTGGACTAACATCCACCATGGTTTTTCCCCTAACAGTGTTTCCACTAAAAAAATCTTGGTGTTATTTGTCTCTCTGGTGTGTTAATTATTTGTAGTTAATTGCATATTCATCAAATCTAAGATTAAAGTTAATGTTAAGTTAGAAAAGTTTAAATTTTTGTGACAACTGATTCACCCCCCCTCTCAGTTGTATGTCCTTGTTTTGCCAACAATTGGTATCAGAGCGAGTTTCTATAAAAGAGCCTAATAGCTTGAGGCGATCTAGGATGGCAACATTCAAGAAGGACAGTCCAAGATTTGATGGCACCAACTATTCAATGTGGAAAGTCAGGATGCAATATCATCTAAAATGCATTGGTGATGCCTACTGGAAGATTACAAAAGATGCATATACTATTCCTGAGAATGGCCCTTCCACTATTGATGAGATCAAAGATGTTGAAAGTAATACCCGAGCCGTTGAAGCTTTGGTGAGCGCTCTGACAGATTTGGAGATGGCTAATGTGTTAGGTCTGCAGACAGCTCATGAGATATGGATGAAGCTAGAAAATTTGTATGAAGGTGATGCACAGGTGAATATGGCTAAGCTACAAAGCTTAAAAGGAAAGTATGAGAATTTGAAGATGGATGAAGATGAAAATATCACTTCTTTTATGCAGAGAGTAAATGAAATAGTGATGGGCATTAAAAGTGTTGGTGGTTTTGTGGATGAGGATGAAATTGTAGCTAAGGTACTTAGATCCTTGCCTCCCTCCTACAAAATGAATGTTCATGCTATAGAAGAGTTCAAATCTGTGAACAAAATGACAAGAGATACATTGATTGGTAAGCTTGTTGCTTTTGAAATAAGTGAATTTGGTGAATCCACACCAAAAACTGAATCTGCATTCAAGGATACTATATCTAGAAGTAAAAGGAAAAGATATAGTCCAAGAGAAAGCTTTGAAAAGGTATCCAAGTATGATGAAGAACTGAAACAGCTTGAAGATAAAGAAAGAGAGGTAGAAGAATTGGAAGCACTGATTGCAAAGCAAGAAGGGAGAGGAAAAGGTAAGTATGAAGATGTATCGCTTATTAAATATTTTTCATGCAATAAAATAGGTCATTTTGTATCAAGATTCCCTAAAAGAATCCCTAGATCTAAGCCTAGAAATTCTAGATTCCCAAAGAAATGTTATTTTTCTAAAGAAGCAGTGACTGATGATGAATTTGATAAGGATAATGGAAAAGAAGATGAATAGGCTTTCATTGCTACCATTGAAGATAATTTTGTGGCTACTGAATCTACCAAAGATGAAAAGGCTCTTGCATCCCAAGTTAAAGAAAAAGATGAGTGGGTCATTGATAGTGGATGCTCACACCATATGACTGGTGATAAAAGAAAATTTATAAGTCTAGAGAAGTATGATGGTGGGGTTGTGAGATTTGGAGATAACAATGCTAATGTGATTCATGGAAGAGGATCTATTTTCCTTGGTGGTAAGGACAACACTAATGATGCCCTCTATGTTGAAGGTTTGAAGCACAAATTGTTGAGTTTTGGACCAATGGTTCACAAAGGATATGATCTCCAACTCAAATATGGAAGATGCAAGATACGTGGAAGTTCCAAGAATATGATTGCAATAGGTAAACAGACAAAAGGTAATATTTCACACCTAAACATTGCTAATGGGAGTTGTTTAATTACTCAAATATATGAAAGTTGATTGTGGCATAGGAGGTTGTGTCATGTAAACTTTCACAAAATTATCAAGATAAGTTCTACTCAAGCAGTAAGAGATCTACCTAAGTTACTAAAGCCTGCTAATGTAATTTGCAAGGAATGTCAGATGTGTAAAAAAACTAGAGTCTCTTTCTGGAGCAAATAGTTTCATCTAAACAATTTATTGGAGCTGCTACATACTAGCCTTTGTGGTCCCTCCAGAGTCAGAAGTATTCATGGAGAAAGGTACTTTATGTTGGTTATTGATGATTACTCTAGAATGATTTGGGTTTCCTTTTTAAGAGAAAAGTGTGAAGCATTGGAGAAGTTCAAAATTTTCAATTCTATGGAAAAAAATGAGAAAGGTCTGAAAATCAAGTGTCTGAGATTTGACAGAGGTGGTGAGTTCACTTCCAAGGAATTCAACTCTTATTGTGAAGAGCATGGAATTAAAAGACAATTATCTGTTCTCTGAACCCCTCAACAGAATGGAGTTGTAGAGAGAAAGAATAGAACAATTTTGGATGCTATCAGAACTATGATGATGGAAGGAAATGTACCTTAGATGTACTAGAGTGAAGCAGTAAGCACTGTTGTGTATACCTTGAACCGGGTAAATTTCAATGGTAACTCTGGCAAGACTCCTTATGAGTTATGGTTTGGTTATAAGCCTACTGTTAAGTATTTTAAGATCTTTGGAAGCAAGTGTTATATCAGGAGAGATGATGATATAGGAAAATTTGATGCAAGAAGTGATGAAGGAATCTTCCTAGGTTACTCCACTAAAAGCAAGGCATACCGGTGCTATAACAAAATAATGAGAAAGATGGTTGAGAGTGCAAATGTCAAAGTTGATGAGGACTCTGTAAAATCATCCAGACACTACAGTTATGATTCGGATGAAGACAATAAAAGTCAAGGGAAGAATTTTCAGATACATAATTTATTTTAGATTATCCCATATGTTTTGGTAAAGCAACCTCAATTCGTTTCAGTAAGTCAATTCAATCAGGAGACATAGACAAGTGCAAGTGTCTAGAAGAAAGATCAGAAGAGTCAGAAGCTCAAGAATGTCCCAAAACTCTGAGGTATGTAAAGTTGAATCACTTTGAAAATAAAATCATAGGAGATAAGAGTAAAGGAGTACAAACTAGAAGAAAAAATATAGAAGAATATTGTCTTATTTCCAAGATTGAACCCAAAAATGTCACTGAAGCCTGTCAAGATGAACACTAGATGATAGCTATGAAGGAAGAGTTGGCACAGATTGAAAAGAATAACACATGGCTACCAGTTCCCAAACCTAAAGAAAAAAATGTGATTGGTACTAAATGAGTATTTAGAAACAAGCTGAATGAAGAAGGTGAAGTTGTTCAGAATAAGGAAAGACTAGTATGTAAAGGGTATTCACAAATGGAAGGTGTTGATTTTCAAGAAACCTTTGCTCTTGTCACCAAAATTGAAGCTGTTAGACTATTTCTTGCTTGTGTTGCTTAAAATAACTACAAAGTCTATCAAATGGATTTTAAGTCGACATTTCTGAATGGAGAACTAGAAGAAGTGTACATTGAATAACCAGATGGATTTCAGCTAACTGACGAGGGAGATATGGTTTGTAGATTGAAGAAAGCTCTATATGGACTTAAGCAAGCCCCCAGAGCCTGGTACGCTAGATTGGAAAAATACCTACTGAAGCTTGGATACACTAAGCTACTGCTAATAGCAACTTATACTTCAAATTAGATAATGATAAGGAATTAATCATAGAAGTTTTTGTTGATGACATTATTTTTGGAGGTAATGACAATCTATGTATGAATTTTGTTGATGAAATGAAAAGTGAATTTGAGATGAGTATGATTGGAGAAATGAAATTATTTCTGGGATTGCAAATCACACAGTTGGACAGGGGGATTTTTATATCTTAATCCAAATATGTAAGAGAACTGTTGAAGAAGTTTGGAATGGATGACTCCAAACCTATTGATACTCCCATGGTGACCAGATGTAAGCTAATGCAAAATGATGACTCTCCTAAAGAAAATCAAACTAGGTACAGGTCAATGATTGGTGGATTGCTTTACTTGACTCAAACTAGACCAAACATTATGAATGATGTATGTAGGGTTGCTAGATTTCAAGCTGACCTAAAGGAATCAAATGTAACTGTTGTTAAGAGAATCTTCAGATATTTAAAGGAACAACTAACTTTGGACCGTGGTATCCAAAGGATGATGATCTCACTTTGTGTGCATATATTGATGCAGATTGGGCTGGTGATGTAGATGATAGGAAAATTACTAGTGGTGGTACTTTATTCCTAGGGAAGAAGTTTGTATCTTGGTTAAGTAAAAAGAAAAACTCAATTTCTCTATCTACTGCTGAAGCATAATACATTGCTGCTACCAATAATTGTACTCAAGTGATATGGATGAAATAGATGTTGAAAGATATCAAGGTAAATATGAAGAGCCTATTGCCATATATTGTGATAATTCAAGTGTAATAAATATCTTAAGAAATCCAGTGCTACACTCTAAGACTAAACATATATCAATCAAGTTTCATTTCTTAAGAGAGAAAGTTAATGAGAAAGAATTCAGATTGGAGTATGTGACTACTAAGGAACATATTGTAGATATATTTACTAAGCCTTTTCCGAAGGATACTTTTGAGTATCTTAGAGGAATGCTAGGGGTAATTACCCCTCTTGATATGAACTAAAATATGCATTTACTTGCATCAATCCATGAGCTATATTGCTATATTTTGATCTGGATTGATGGTTTTGTGGTTTCTACTAAGGGGGAGTAATCAGATGTGCAGATATGTGGTTCAAAGCATGTTCATGGGAAGGTCATGGTTAGCTTTTCCATTGATGTCAAAGGGGGAGAAGAGGAATGTGAAAAATATCTTAGGGGGAGAAGTGCAATGAGAAGTCAATGTGTGGGGTTGATGGCATTTTTCACATCATGTGTTGCCATCAATGCCAAAGGGGTAGATTATTGGATGTTGTGGATGTGTTGTTGATATGAGGTTTTCATTGATGTCAACACTATTAGCATTTGGTGTATCAGTTGCTATATATGTCAAGGATATTGAGAAAATTGTAAAAGGAAGTGTTCCAGGTTTCCTGTGGAACTGTGAGGTCATTAAGGTGTCTTGTTCTATACATTGAAGATTAGCTGGTGTGGACTGAAGGGTTTACTATTTAGTGTTTCTAGATCATCCACCGGAACTTTCAGAGGTTCATGTAAAGTTTCAAGTGTGTTGTGGTTTGATAGTGTTCCTCAACGAAGATTGTGTGGTGATGATAATTCAAGTTGTTGCGGATTTTTTTCTATTATTTCTTGGTGTTCTTGGATGTCTCTAGATCATTCCCTATCTTTGTGGTACGTACACATTAATTTGTGTGCTCATGGTTGAAGATCTTTCCTTGCACATGTTCGGTTTTTCATGTTCTTGGCCGACATGTTGGTGATAGTGTGTTGTGGATCTTTGAGGAGAAATTAATTAAAGTAATTTTGTATTCGAGATGTTAATTTGGGTCTCCAATATATTGTGGTCAACCTTGGTGGATTCGCATTAAAATTTTATTTGCAAAATTGGGGCCAACATTGCAAAATATGTTCTATTTTCTTGGCCGACTAAGTTATGATGAAATCTCATGTAGCGGATATATAAACTCGATTGTTTCATTAATGGTGAGGATGATTCATGTGCTCATATGTGTGTATGTGTGAATATCATTCGATAACATAGCAGAGTGTGAAGAAGATTGTGTGAAGTGTGAAGAAGTGTTGAGCTTAATTGGAACTATAATGAGGCTTGTGAAGAAGCTATTCTCTTAGTTCATACCCTCCAGATTTTTAATCCTATTTTGTTGGGTAGTGAGCCCCTTTTGTAATTGAGCAGTGAGCTCTAGGCAGTGTGCCTGAATGCATGTGCATTCCCCTTATTATTTCTCTTTATACTTTTAGTAGAGTATAATCTTGTGGACTAACATCCACCATGGTTTTTCCCCTAACAAGGTTTCCACAAAAAAAAACTTGGTGTGTTAATTTTTGTGGTTAATCGCATATTCATCAGATTTGAGATTAAAGTTAAAGTTAAGTTAGAAAATTTTAAATTTTTGTGACAACTAATTCACCCCCCCTCTTAGTTATCTATCCTTGTTTTCCCAACAGAAATGTATAGAAGAATGTGATAAAGTAAGTAGATTAATGCTAGGATGACAAGAATGATCTCATAGAAAATCATGTTCACCAGCTAATTCCAAGTAGCATGTCTAGCTACACACAATAAAGAAGAAAATTGTTGGGTGACTATATAGGGGTCTGCCTCAATCAAACCTTGGTTTAGGTGTTTCCACTCCATGAACAACCAATCGATAATGGAGAAATATATGATAAAGAAAGGAATGAAGTAAAGAACACAAAAGCACTACAAAAACAGTAGGGTGCTACCCACCAAATCATAGAGGAGAGGAGTAGAAATATTGCCACCTCCACTAAGAGCTCACTAGCTAATGGAAGAGAAAATGAGAGGACTCAAGCCTCTACTGCAATGGTGTTTGTTTCACACTTTCTCTACAGAATTGACAGAGTATTGTTGCTACTGCTATGCAGTGCAAAGTGTTGCTTGAAAGTGATGGATGCTAAGAGAATGCTTAAGAAAGTGTGTAGAGAGTTGAGTTGAATGTTTAAGCTTGTGAAGAAGATTAAAATGCATGAAGGAGTGAATTTGAAGGAGAGAATGAAGAAAAAAACCATATTCAGGTTGGTTAGTCGAAGGGGGCATTACAAACCAACCTCCAATGGGAAGTGTAACACCTCTGCAAGCTTCAAATACAAGAATCTGGTAGGGACATAAGCGCACCATGTAGACATCTGCGTGTTGTGTGGGCATCCCCAACAGTTATTCCTTTGTCAAGGCACAAAACAGACGCCAAGTGGAATGAAGGAAATAGGCTTAAATGAGGAATTTAGCCTTCAAATTTGGTTTTCTAAAGTGAGGAAGGACAAAAGGGGAATTTGCATAAGGGGTGAAAATTCCCTTCTATACATGTTTCCCCCACTTGAGCAAGCACAAATACTGATGAGTTCTTTGGTAAAGTAGAATGAAGAAGTAGTAGAGTTAGAAATTTATAATTGAAACGTCGAGGAAGCAGACTGTGATCTGGAAAACTTGAGAGTGCGAGAGAAGAAGAGGACTTCATAGCCCCGTAGAACTATGAAGCTAAAGAATGAAAGCGTCTTATAGGCCCCCAGACCTGTAAGGAGGCAACCTCCAAGATCTCTCAAATGAAAGAAGCCCTGGGCATGAAGAAAGCACCTCATAGGTCCGTAGACCTACAAGGAAGGTGTCCCCCAATATCTCTCACATAAAGGATACCCATAAAAGCGCCTTACATGCCCACAAACCTATAAGGAAGCATCCTCCAAGATCTCCCACATGGAGGAAGCTAGGAAAGTGCCCTACAAACCCGCAAACCTGCAAGGAAGGAGTCCGTCAACTCACATGAAGGAAACCCCAAAAAATTTCCCTACAGACCCACAAACCTGTACGAAAGGTATCAGGCCCAAAGATCTCTCACATGGAGGAAACCCTAGAAAACACCCTAAAAACTTGCAGACTTGCAGAGGAGCCACCCCCAAGATCTCTCACATGGAGGAAACCCAAGAAATTGAACTCCACAGAGTCAAAAAGTAGCTTCACAAGCACACCTATAAAGTGACATGTTTACCCACAGATAGAATATATCAAAAAGAGGCTACACAAGCAAGCGAGTAGTCACGTAGATTATCAGCAAGTTGGAAGACTTTTACAGGGGTCCCTCGGGAACCCATTATGAAGAAGGGGTCCACTTAAGGACACATTGTTCCAAACTACGAAGGAGATATTTCTTTCTCGAATCAATTCATCATCAAGGAATCCTTTTGAAAGATGTTCACTTCATCAAGGAATTCGAAAGAAAGAATATACCCCCATGCAAGGGGAAGACCAAAGTTGTTCCCACTTCAGAGGAAGGTTCTCAAGTTCTTTGCGAACCCATGATGACAAAAACACGTTTCATTAGGGTTTCAAGTCAAGAATGTGATTCTTGAAAAGAAGATTCTTGAGAAAAGATTTGTTGGCAAAGAATGTGTTTTCTAAAAATCAAAATGTTGAAGTGGCTTTGTCACATGTATGAGAGGGAAAACTCAAGCAAAGAAGAGAGAGATAAAATAAAAAGGAAACAAGAAATATTACGAACAAAAGGCACAGTGGTAGCCTGATATTTGAGGTTAGAACTGCTCATATATATATATAGTATATAAAATGAACTATAATCAACCTCCTACTATATCAGACCATGTGAAGAATGCACAAGAAGACAAAGTAAAAATAAAAAATTGGGTCAACATGGAAGGGAAGCCTAAATTCCCCCAACACTTTGCATTGTCCCCAATTTATCGAAAATAAAGTTACAAACATGGAAGAATGATGATACAAATAGAAGAAGGTTTATGACACGAAAACCACACCTATATTCAAGCACCAATAGGGGTGACAAGGGTCATCTAGGCACACATAACATGATCATGGAGGAACATGCCACAACACACACACATCTAATCTAAAGATAAAGAAGAGGCCTCCCCCTAACACTAATCGACTAAGAGGTCATCTGCTTCGCACTGTAGATCATCGTAGGGGGAAGGAGGACAAGCCTACAGTGGTAGGATGTTAAGAGGAGGAGCATCTGAACCTCTCGCAACAAGGCTAAGGAAGACGGACCTACAAGGTCATCTCCACTAAGCTCCTTTGGAGCTAAGGTCAACAATTTTGCGAAGATAGTCGACAATGCCAAAATCTCATCCAAAGAGTTAAACATGCACTTTTATAGGAGTTCCATGTCTTACCTCAATAGATGGGGAAGGTTGTGCCTGAGGTTCACCGCTAGGATCATCGAGTGATTCGGGAGCGATGAAAAACTCAAGGGAAGCTGGGACTGGTTCCATCACTAGGATAGAACAAGTCAGCATGGGACCACCTTTCAAAGAAGGCGAACTTCTCTTACATCCTCTATTGCTAGGAGGACCACTCTCTACCTTTTGCTTTGTCAGAGGAGGAAAACTCCCCATAGATGAGGAAAGAACCACAGTAGATACGATCAAGTTGTTTATCATATTTGCACGCTTCGGGAAAGGCTGGACATCTAGAAGGACATCAACAGAGGTAGCTCCATCGAAGGACCAATGAACACCTAAACCTTTTTTAGTGTTAGGAACATTCGTACTCACGATGGAAGCCAAAAGTGATATAGAGCTGGTTTGAATGGAAGCAGAGTGGAGGAGAGAGGATGATGCAGCAAGAGGCCCTGATGCAGGGGTGGTCATCTCCTCTTCCTTCCTCTGTAAGGCGACCTACTCAGCCATGAGATCCTTTCGTCGGTGCTTATGCTCACGTGCAAGGTAGTTTTTGTGACTCTTTGAACTAGAGGCCGAAGACTACGAAGGAACGAAAGCCTCCTACTTAGCCATGGGAGTGTCCACTATAGTTGTTTCTAGCAGAGGAACAGACCCATGAACAGGAGTAGGAGGAGCAGGTTGAGAAGTAGCATGGGGTTCGGCTCAAGTGCCTCGGTAGCAAGCCTCTTCCCATTCACCACTTTGGGAGTAGGAGCGGTAGGAGGCCACGAAGGTCAAGACAAAGAGGACTCTCCATGGGGACCTTTCTTCCTGTTATACCGAACGGGCCTACGCTCTGTGGGAAAAATAGGAAGATCAAATGTGAGACACTTGGGTTTTCACCAAGCAAGCACCATAGGATTCTCTCACAAACACAAAACATAATCTGATGGTGCATCAGTGGGGTGAGTGGAAGCATCAGGATGAATAGTAGAAGAGAAGGAAGGAGGGTCTCGAGACCTCTTCTCTTCTTCCCTTCTATGTGCCTTAGTTGCATCATTGTCAACTTTTAGCAAGCCCTATGTGAAATAACATAAGGCGATGGAGGGTATCTCACTTTCAACCTTAGGCGCCCTTTCTTATAATTTTGATATGTTTGATGTAGGAGGTTCATCCTAGGCGGGAGAGGATTGACGGGTGCAGGACAAGAGGAATCCAAGGAGTAGCTACCATGAGCAACCAATGGTTTATAACCGATGTCATGAATTACATGCACAGAACCCCATGGATAAATTTTAAAAATTTATGCACGATCGAGGGTACGAAATTCATAGCTACTAACCAAGGGATACCCATCTTCACTCTAAAGAGTTCAAACCCAGGGATAATGTTAAACAAAAGCTTCATGAAGTTAGGTCCAACCAAGACCAACATGACAAAACTACGCAAAGGGGGCACAAAAAGTTCGTCATGCGTGTAGATGGTGCTCACAGGTGCATCATATCCATCTTTATGCAAGAAGTTGATTAGCATGATATCCTCAATTATAATGTTTACTTGAGACATTGAATCAATGAGAACAACTGCTACAATGTTTCCATTGATTCACACAAGGATGTAGAGAGGAGTTTGTTCCCTATTAAAACCCATCGACAGGTCCTATGAAGTGAAGGTTATACTAGTACCACTTTCCACAGGCTAGATAAAGGGGTTAGGTTGATGAAAAAAGAGGCCATTGTGCATACTAGGCGATACTTTCACAAAGTCCCTAAAGGTTAAAGGATAAGATGGTGGGGTATGTGTAGGATCATGATGGGCCAAAAAGTGGCGATATGATGGGTATGTGTAGGGTATGTGGTTGACAACTTTTTTTTTACCCAAAATTGATGAAACGAAAAAAGGATTTTAAAGGAGATTCTTAACTATCCACCAATATAAATTATGCTTTACTTCAAATTTAATAAATAATTATTATTCATTTTCTATTTGAATTACGACTAAAGTCTTGATTGATAGGCTGATTGAAAAACATCTATAGCTTTCAAACAGTATCACATTTTTTGAATCTAAAACATGTGTCACATTCTATACTTTGCATACTATAGGATTAAAAATAATAATAATTTCATGAATTTTTCACCAAGTTAAGGTGGTTAGACATACGAGTTTTTATATTTTTTAAAAGTTGTAATAAAAAATTCATAATTAATTATTTACTAGGAAAAAACTTATTAAAAAATATGCATCACATTGGGACATGAGTCCTCTACTTACATCTAAAGTATTATAAAAAAAATTATGATTTTATTGTGGTTAGAGTGGTTAGACAGACACCTACTTCTTATTTTTTTCCTGAAATTTAGAAACTACATTCAATTTTCTACAAATTATATTCTTACATATTTTTAAAATAATATAGATAACTTATTCAAATTTTTATTTCAAGTTGTCTAACTCTGATTTTTTTGAATTTTTTGCCACTTAAGGGCATCTTTTTTCCATGATGATCCTACACATACCAGGTGACCCAATTAAGGTTTGGTTATGCAACACCTTCAGAACCTTCCAACTATTCCAACTAGGGGTCACAAGTTGTAAGGTGAAAGCCCCACACCACTCACACCTACAACACTCCTAGAATGTAAGGAAAGGAACTTTCAATATCACAAAACGGAACCAAAAATAGTTCACGTCGTGTTCACCAAAAAAGTAAGAGAGGGGGACCAACAATGTTCAAGGCCCCAAGTCATGGAGAGCCAAGAGCGGAAGGCTGCCTAACTTACCTCAACTTAAAGGGGTGTTAGGAAATGTGAGACGAGAATGATGAGGATTATAAGGCACTTCGATCACTCTATAGACCTGAAACTCAGAATGGGGCTAGGCAAGCTAGTTTTCGAGTTCAACTCTGTGCCTCATGAAGCTCTCTTCCCAAGAATGAAAGTGTGGTTCTTGGATGACAATGCGACACACTGGCGTCTCTCAGGTGTGCTAGTGCATGTTCATCAAGAGGACTAAAGAGATAAGGTTAAACATAGGAAAATAGACTAATAGCCTAGCTAGTGGTTTTTAGGAGAACAAAAGAACACTATGAAATAAGAAATGTATAGAAAAATGTGATAAACTAAGTAGATTAATGCTAGGGTGATAAGAATGGTCTCACAAAAAATCCTATTCGCCAGCTAGCTCCAAGTAGCATGTCCACCTGATGGAGCCTCCAATTTTTTGTAGATTTTGATCACCTCCTGGTTTGGTCTTGATTGTAAGCTTTGTGTTCAAGGTTGGAGTTAAGGTTTTGGTTTGAGAACCCTTACCTTATAAATTTTCTATCCTAAAACCCTTTGAGCATTTTAATTTGATGTTGACTTTCTACGGTCGGTTACCAATAGCCTAAGTCATCACTTGAGCCTTTGGATGGATCTGTTTACCAACCCCTATTGTCTAGGGATGTCAGTCACCCCGCCCACTTTCTGACTTAAATAATCCCTAAAGTCTGGTAAAATATTTTCTTGCAAAAGACTTGAATTAAGTCTTTAGCTAAGGGTCCAACTATTGTTTCCCTAGAAATGGCCCCATTTTTAAAGCTAACTTGGTGTCACGTGTAGGTTGAGGGACCAATGGATCTTGAGATTAGATCCTAGTCATTCCCTACTGGTTCACTAAACTGAGTTGCTCATGGGTTAAAAGCCATAGGGTCTACAAGATAAGGATGCATGTCCTAGTACAGTGGTGGGATCCAGGTTCCACTAGTGGTCTTGTCATGGGATGGCTTGATCAGATGGTGGTGATTGGTTTTTGGGAATAATCTGTCATACCCTGCTCTGTCGCAAAGGAAAAGTGATGGCTTGTTATAAATTGTGTGGTCTGTGAGATCCTGACACATGGCTTCGCTTCATCTACCTAGAGCAAGGAGTGGGGCTTGTAGAAAAATGATGTGGCTCCCAGCTTGGATTAATCTCATTAGTCAAGGATTGGTGAGTGATTGCCTCATGGGATTCAAACCCTGTTGAACTGTTGTGAACCGTTCGATTTGCGACCTCATTAGAAGACAAAAGGACAATATTCAAAGATCAAAAACATGCATGTGATAGTCATTTTGTTTTGCAACCAAAAAGTATTAATGGTGTATGCTCTTGAGGAGTGATCAATTGGGTCCTGATGCATGTAAATAATTAATTCCCGGCCATTATGAGGAATGATATGCAGATCTCCAAGTACCTAGGTGATTAACGGTGATGAAATGAAGGCCAACAATTAATTACCTGCTAAAGTGTGTGATGCCAAAATTGATGATCAAATATTATCAATAAGAGTGAAGAGTGCTTCACTGTGAGTTTGAGAAGCTATTGAGCTAAGAAGATGAGCAAGCCAGTTACTATTGCATTACCAATAAGGAGGTCTCCAAGACTCAACATGAAAAAGCCTCCTGACAACTTCTCTGAACATGAGCAGAATGTACCTAAACAAATTCCAATCCTTAAGGAGAAAGCCCCTAGTGAGAAATCCTTATTTTTCCCTACTAAATGCAACATTAGGTTGAGAAACCAATGCATCACTATAGAGATGGTGGAGGAGAAGGGCAAAGAGCCCGCATGGTTTGTACTAGAAGTGCAAAGAAAAATAAGGTATGGTTGAGGCTCCTATGGAAGGAAGAGCTCCCCAATTTCCATCACGAACAACCCTTCTGATAGTGCAACAAAAACGAACTTAGGCTATCAGTAGTATCTTGTGATGCTGAATCAACTAGTAGTCCTGGGAGTGGAAGTATTATTGTTCCCATCGATATCTGTAAAAAATTCAAGTGGCCATGATGGATTTGTACCTAGTAACAACAAAGATGAAGAGGGAGTGGTAGTTTCTTCCCCATATCCTGCAAGGACGCACAGTGGGTGTGTGTACTGAGGGTCGGGTTCTAGTGTCGGTTCTTCTTCTGGTTAAGTGAAATGGTGTGTTTTATTTTTGTGATGATAATAAAATTTCCATGGTGGTTTTATTTTGTTCTATGCATATGTTGGTTTTTGGTTTTCATGCTGATTGTGGACACTTGAGGCCAATATAATGAAGATTTTGTTCGACGTGGATGTGGAATGTAATGCCTAACTGGCGGTTAAAAGAAATTTTGGTGGTGTCAACTTTTTCCTTTTGATGGTGGTTATCAATTTTGTGTCCCTATACTCAACAAATGATTGCAAGTGACCATGTGGGGAATTTTGAAATGAAATCCAAATTTGTGCTTAAATGAAACATTCTTCAAATGTAATTGCATTAGAGCTTGATGCTTGTTGCTCCCTTGTGCTATAAAAGGGATTTCATGGCTCATTGTAAATGGTTTTGAAATTTTGGGTCTTGTAGCTAGTCCGAGTAGAAATTAGGTGTAGAAAAGATGCTAATGAATAGAACAGTTGAATCATATTGGTTTTCAATCTTATATGTAATGATCTTAAAGTAGTTTTACAAAAATTACTGATATCGAAACAAATCTTATATCCAAAACATTTACTCTCCTATTGTAAATTTCTACAAATTATAAATGAAATATCAATGGTAGGGTATGTGCAGGATCATGATGGGCCAAAATGTGGCGACATGATGGGTATGTGTAGGATATGTGGCTGACGACTTTTTTTTACCCAAAATTGATGAAACAAAAAGGGTTTTTAAAGGAGAATCATTGCTTTTTAGCAATATAAATTATGTTTTACTTTAAATTTAATAAATAATTATTATTCATTTTCTATTTGAATTACAACTAAAGTCTTAATTAATAGGCTGATTGAAAAAATTTATATCTTTCAAACGGTATCACACTTTTTGAATCTAAAACATAGATCACATTTTATGCTTCATATACTATAGGATTAAAAAAGAAATTGAATTTCATGAAGTTTTGACCAAGTTAAGGTGGTTAGACATATGAGTTTTTATATTTTTTAAAATTTGTAATAAAAAATTCATAATTAATTATTACTTGGAAAAAAATTACAAAAAAATATGCATCACATCAGGACATGAGTCCTCTACTTATATCTAAAATATTATAAAAAAATATTATCATTTTATTGTGGTTAGGGTCATGACACCTACTTCTTATTTTTTCCTTGGAATTTAAGTACCATTGCATTAAAATTTCAAATTTTCACCAAATAGATTTTTAAAAAATAAACCTAGTAGTTTAGAAACTACATTCAATTTGCTACAAATTTTATTCTTACATATTTTTGAAATAATATAGATAACTTGTTCAAAATTTTACGTCAAGTTTCCTAACTCTTTTTTTTTGAATTTTTTGCCACCCTATTTTTTTCATGATGATCCTGCACATAATTGGTATTTTTGTTTATCATTGAATGCTTATTTGAATATGTGTCCTTGTTTCTTATTTAACTCAAAGAGTTAATTAAATGCTTGAATAGGGTCACATATTTATTAGAATTTACAAATGATTTGGTAAGAAGTCATGTTTTAGGAATTGTGAGTTTTTATGATGTAAGGCATTGTGAAAATAGTCCATTTTTGTCAGAGTTAAAGAATTTGTGTACTACTGGTTACTACATGTTGGACTCCATTTCCCAACTGATGAAACATTGGCCTATTTTTCAGAAGTTTACTATTGAAGGTGTCGATGGTTTATCTGACCATGGACATAGAATGAGAATACAAATTCATTTAAAATTTGTCAATCATGAAGCATGTATTTGAAATAATTCCTAGTTCCTGGTAAATAAATGATTATTTACTTAAAGATTAGCCAAATCTTTAGTGGATTATGTTTATTTGCAAATTACAAGAATTAATCTGTGCATTGAACTGTTCACCACAAAATAGATCAAAATGAACATAGTAAGGAACACCCTCCTAGGTCTCACAAAGCATGAAGTGAAGGAGTGAAAGATCTTAGGATCCTTTTCTTGTTAAGTTGGCCATTCATCTTGAGGATTCTTGATTATAGGAGTTTGCTATTCTTTAGATAATTCTAACGATGTACTAAAGAAAACACCAATAGAATGACAACTCTACTGGGGAAATTTCCACTCTCAAGAAAAAAATGATTGTATCACAAAGTCAAATTGTGATGTAATTCTGGACATCTTGTTCAAATATTGACAAATTCTTGAACCTGGTAGAATATTTGATTGCATCAAAGTACGAAGGATCTGAAAGTGACTCCATTGTGGAAGAAAACCCAAAACATGTTCTATTTTTGAAGAAACTTCATCCCATTTGAAGTTTAATCCTCCATAATAGGAGGTGGCAACTCTAACTAAAAGAAGTTGATAAAGCATACATCAAATATCCAGATCTGCAGATCTAAAGACAAAAGATAGGTGGTTGCTGCAAAATTCCAAGTATTCTCATAGAATTGAAGAAAATTTGATCATGTTTGTAAGAAAATTATGATAAATTTTATGTGCTCGATATGTAAATGACTCCCTGCGAAGTGAATTAGCACTAGATCAGGGAATAGTGGTGGTAATTTAGCATGCCTTTTGAATGTGAATTACAATTATTCCATTATCATAAAAAAGCATGTTGTATTGTAAGATCTTAAGAAAAAATCATAGGAGATGTGCATTGTAAAGGCTTAGGGTCATAATCGCTAAAAGGAACTTGTGTAGCATTGTATAATGGCAAAGAAAATTCCATAATTAATCCATTTTCAAGGTGTGAGGATGCATTGTCAAGCTACACATTCTACTGTAGATATGAATGTGACCATGCATGATAGAGAACCTTTGTTGGGTCAAGGGAATTTTAGAACCAAGAGGTACAGAGCCATTAGTTTTGATAACATTTTCAGTTATCCAAATGTTGTACCACCTAAGATCAAAGATAAGATACCAAAGTTGAATGGTGTAAAAATTGAATCAGCAAGCAAACATCTACAAGAGTTTGTTGATATGATGGGAGATTATGAAAATTGGACTTAGAAGATGTTGTCATAACATTATTTATTCAATCGTTGAGAGGAGATGCAAGAGATTTGTTCTCTTATTTTTTGGCTTCCTCCATACATTCATGGGAGGAGTTTAAGGTAATGTTCATGGAACAACTTGGAGAAAGGATTGATCCAATCCTAATTAGACAAAAGTTCATGAGTATAGAGAAGGAAGATGATGAGTTAGTTCCTTCTTTCAATCTCAGATTCTCAAAGATAATAAGAGAGATCCCTGTAAGCATAAGACCAAATGATGCAGAGTGTTTAGTGGTGTATTTGGCTACATTTGATAAAAAGATGAGTTACCTCCTAAGAGATAAAGAGCCTACAACATTGCACCAGGCATATCAAATTTCCATAGATATTGAAACTAATTTGAAGTATTCAATGATGAAAGGATATCCAGCCACCAATACTAGTAATCTTAGTATCTTTCATGCCACTGCAACTAGTGAGACAATTAAGAGAAATTTATGTAGAGATGACAGGGATTTGATTGTTCCAATTTCTCCATTATCAAAATGTGAGAATCATAGTAAGACCCGAGTGAAAAGCTCACAAGATTAGGGAAAAATTGATCAGGCATTCTCAATCAAGGGCTTACATGAGATGAAAAAGGTATCAAGTGGAATCCCCTTATGATTTTTCTCTAGGTTTGTGGATACCTTATTGGAGATACCTAAAAATGCCAGACTAGAAGACTCAATATGTATTGATTTTTTTGTGAAATGTATCAATCAGGATTGAGTACTTTACCAAAGGAATTAAAGCCTCAAAATTTGAGCCAAGTAATTAAGTGGATAAGGGTTGTAGAGGAGGCTAAGAATGAATACACATGATAAGTATTACCTCAGAGGGCTACCAGTGGATACCACAATGAGGAGGATGCAAGGTCAATTCTAGTAGGTTGAGAGGATATATTAGAATGTGGACAACTAGTTGATGACTATTGTCATTTTACAAGCACCATAAATGTAGATCCATATAGCAATGATGAGGATGGAGATACACAATATGAGGACAAGGAAATTGTGCATGATTTTTTTCCTTGGGATGTCCTAGATCATGAGCAAGTACAAAGAATGTAGGGGGGAGTCCTAAATCCCGATTTGATTAGGAACAATGATGCACAAATCAGTGACCAAGGTGATGAAATTAAACTTGATCAGTCCTCTGTAGATTATAATTCTTCTTATGAAATTGAAGTGGAATCTCTCACTTCAAGTAGAGAACATGTTGATAGCCTTGAAAGGGTGCATTTGCTTGGCAGTCAACAATTTTCTTCATGTGAAGAATTCTCAAAATGTGGATCCATAATCTTTAACACAAATGATGAAGAGGATGTTGAAATTTTTTCTCTCTACTCTTCAACTGATTACACTGACTTTGAATGCACTGATGATCTTACGGATTAGGACCCTCATATTGAGAAAGTAGGGGCATATGTGACAACAATGAAGGTGTGGTAGAATCCTTTATATGATGAACCATTACTAGTAAATGAGGTGATAAATGATGATCCTTATTGGTGTAGGAATAATCGACTATGTTGAAAATCCTAATGAGTTCTTGGCAAGTACCACTTGTGAATACATTGGAGATGGTATAGATGAGAAAAAAAGAAATGTGGACCAGGCTGACATCAAGGTTGGTGACTTCATCCTTGAGGATGGTGACCTTGATTCAACAGCTCCTAGTCACATGAAATATGTAGTGGCACAAGTATTGGTGAAGTCGCTTGACCACAAATGAATGAGCAAATTGTATTTGATGATTAGCAAGAGTGCATCTCATATTTTTCTAAAAATTAAATATGATATTTGCTTAGTTGACGAGGAATTTAAAGATAAGGATGGAATTGTCCATGGTGACGGTCCTAAATACAACACTAGTATTGAGGTAGATGTAGATGAACATGCCCAAGTTCCTATGGTACATGGTTGTATGCTTGAAATAGTGGTTGGATTGTCTTCTATACATGATAATGGAGATAACATACACATGGGCCTATTATTGAGTGATCAAGTTGTGCACCCAAATGGGTATATTGGCCCTGAAGCATTATTACTACATGTTGATGAGGAGAAACAATTTGACGAGTCTTCAGATTATGTTGACATTGTAGGATTGTTTGATCCATGTGGAGGAGAGCCTAGGGATGTAGATAGCATGAGGCATGATGATAATCATAATGAATGTGCACTTGAATTCTTTGCAAATGTCTCACATCTCCTAGACCTTATCATGGAATTGTTTCCACCCAATGAGGATAACACACAATGAAAATGTCCTTGAATATGAATCTTTTGTTTTTGATACTCCAAGAACTTGGCACAATATACAAAAAAGTTTTTATGAAGGATTTCAATTTGATATACAAGATGAATGTGACACTAAGAGTCATGATCAAGTAGTGTATCAGCGTTTTATTGTTCCAATTCAATTTGATAAATGTATGTAGGAATATGTTGATGAACAAAGAAATTTCATAGAAAGTGGAATTGATTGTGACAATCATGATGCTACTGGTCTCATTGAAATGCATAATGCACATGTTGATCCATTACAAGAAGAATAGGATAATTTTTTTGACAGAGGAAATAATTAGTCCTGAGTTCTTGGGGGCCATGGGCCTCCAATTTGAAGATTGAAGTCAATTGTATAAAATAGGCTTCTAGGAAGAAAAAATGCATTGTATAGTTTTGTGAATAATGTATACAGGTTTGGTTCAGTGTGTTTCTTTTCGGTTGTATCTGCTTGCCTTGTCCTAGCAAGCTCCTTGGTTTTGTGCTTCTACCCTAGTATGCTTCAACTTGAGATCTGGATTCTCGCTATACCCACTAGGGGTATACATTCCCAAGCATGAGCCACTGATGAAGCCTCCAAAATTTTATAGATTTTTATCACCTCTTGGTTTGGCCTTGATTGTAAGCTTTGTGTTCAAGGCTAGAGTTAAGATTTTGGTTTGAGAACCCTTACCTTATAAATGTTCTATCCTAAAACCCTTTGAGTATTTTTATTTGATGTTGACTTGCTACAACCAGTTATTGGTAGCCTAGGTCATCACTTGAGCCTTCAAATGCATCTATATACTGACCCCTTTCATCTAGGGATGTCGGTCACCCCGCCCACACTCTGACTTAAATAATCCCTAAAGTATGGCAAAATATTTTCTTGCAAAAGACTTGAATTAAGTCTTTAGCCGAGGGTCCAACTATTGTCAGCCTAGCAATGGCCCCATTTTTAAAGCTAACATTGTCTCATGTGCAGGTTGAGGGACCACCAGATCTTAAGATTAGATCCTAGTCATTCCCCGTTGGTTCACTGGACTAAGTTTCTCGTGGGTTAAAACTTGTGGGGTCTACGAGATAAGGATGTGTGTCCTAGTACAGTGGTGGGACCCAGCTTCCACTAGTGGTCCTATCATGGGATGGATTGATCTGACTGTGGTGATTGGTTGTTGGGAATAACCTTAGTTATACCATGCTTGCTCACAAAGGAAGAGTGATGGCTTTTCATAAATTGTGTGGTCTGCAAGCTTGTGACATGTGGCTTCGTCCATCTACCTAGAGCAAGGAGTGGGGCTTACAGATAAATGATGTGGCTCCCAGCTTGGATAAATCTCACTGGTCAAGGATTGATGAGAAATGGCCTCATGGGATTCAAATCCTATTGACTCGTTGTGAACCATTTGATTTTCCACCTCATCAGAAGATCAAAGGTTGATATGCAAAGATTAAGAACATGCATTTGATAGTTGTTTTGTTTTGCAACCAGTGAGTATTAATGGCATATGCTCTTCAAGAGTGATCAATTGGGTCCTGATGCGTGCGAAGAATTAATTCCTAGCCATTATGAGGAATAGTACATAGATCTCCAAGTACCTAGGTGATTAACGGTGATGAAATGAATGCCAGTGATTAATTACCTGCTAAAGCGTGTGATGCCAAAATTGATGATCAAATATTATCAATTTTGTTCGATAAATACAGATTGAATGGTTATCATTTACACCATTGCAATTAGTAGTTAGCATTTTTTTGAACCGGTGTAGAGAGTGAAGAGTATTCCATTGTGATTTTGAGAAGTTGTTGAGCCAAGAAGATGAGCAAGCCAGTTACTATTGCATTACCAGTAAGGAGTTCTCCAAGACTCAACATGCAAAATCCTGCTGACAACTTCTCTGAACATGAGTAGAATGTACCTAGACAAATTCCAATCCTGAAGGAGAAGATCCCTAGTGAGAAATCCTCATTTGTCCCTACTAGATGCACGACAGTAGGTTAAGAAACCAAGCCATCACTACAGAGACAGTGGAGGAGAAAGGGAAAGAGCCCGCATGGTTTGTACCAGGAGTGCGAAGAAAAATAAGGTATGGTCGAGGCTCCTATGGAAGGAAAAGCTCCCCAATTTCCATCATGGATGGCCCTTTGGATAGTGCAACAAAACAAACTCAGGTTATTAGCAGTATCTTGTGATGTTGAATCAACTGGTAGGTCCAAGAGTGAAAGTGTTATTGGTCCCATCGATATCTATAAAAAATCTGAGCAACCATTATAGATCTATACCTGGTAAAGACAAAGATGAAGAGGGAGTGGTAGTTTCTTCCCCCTGTCCTGCAAGTATACACAATGGGCGTGTGTACTGAGGGTCGGGTTCTTCTTCTCGTTAAGTGAAATGGTGTGTGGGTTTTTATTTTTGTGATGATGATAAAATGTTCATGGTGGTTTTCTTGTGTTCCTTGCATATGTTGGATTTTTAGTTTTCATGTTGACTGTGGACACTCAAGGCCAATATAATGAAGATTTTGTTTTGACGTGGATGTGGAATGTGATGCCTAGCTAGTAGTTAAAAGAAATTTTGGTCGTATCAATTTTTTTCATTCGATGGTGGCTATCAATTTTGTGTCCCCGTACTCAATAAATAATTGCAGGTGACCATGTGGGGAATTTTGAAATGAAATTCAAATTTGTGCTTAAATGAAAAATTCTTGAAATGTAATTGCATTTGAGTCGGATGCTTGTTTCTCCCTTGTGTTATAAAAGGGATTTCATAGCTCATTGTAAATGGTTCTAAAATTTTGGGTCATGTATCTAGTCTAGGTAGAAATTACATGTAGAAAAGATGCCAATGAATAGAATAGTTGAATCATCTTAGTTTTGAATATTATATGTAATGATCTTAAAGTAGTTTTATAGAAATTACTAATATCAAAACAAATCTTATATCCAAAACATTTACTCTCCTATTGTTAATTTCTACAAATTGTGAATGAAATATCAATGGTATTTTCATTTATCATCGAATGCTTATTTGAATATGTGTCCTTGTTTATGCTTTAACTCAAAGAGTTAATTAAATGCTTGAATAGGGTCACAAATTTGTGAGAATTTGCAAAGAATTTGGTAAGAAGCCATGTTTTAGGAATTGTGAGTTTTCATGATGTAAGGCATTCCAAAAATAGTCCATTATTATCAAACTTAAAGAATTTGTGTATTATTGGTTATTACATGTTCAACTACATTGCCCAATTGATGAAACACTGGCCTATTTGTTAGAAGTTTACTATTGAAGGTGTTGATGGTTTATCCGACCATGGACTTAGAATGAGAATACAAATTCATTTAAAATCTGTCAATCATGAAGCATGTATTTGAAATAATTCTTGGTTCCTAGTAAATAAATGATTGTTTACTTAAAGGTCATCCAAATCTTTAGTGGATTATGTTTATTTGCAAATTACAGGAATTAATCTATGCATTGAAGTGTACTCCACCAAATAGATCAAAATGAACATAGTAAGGAACACCCTCCTAGGTCTCACAGAGCCTGAAGTGAAGGAGTGAAAGATCATAGGATCCTTTACTTGTTAAGTTGGCCATTCATCTTGAGGATTATTGATTATTGGAGTTGGCTACACTTTAGAGAATTCTAAGGATTTACTAGAAAAAATACCAACACCACCTACACACAATAAAGAGGAAAATTGTTGGGTGGCCGTATAGGGGCCTTCCTCAGTCAAACCCTCGTTTAGGTGTTTCCACCTCCACAGATAGCCACGATAACGATAATGGAGAAATAAATGATAAAGATAGGAATGAAGTAAAGAACAAAAAATCACTACAAAAATAGTAGGGTGCTACCCACCAAATCGTAGAGAGGAGTAGAAAGCTTACCACCTCCACCAAGAGCTCACTAGCTAATGGAAGAGAAAATGAGAGGACTCAAGCCTCTGCTGCAATGGTGTTTGTTCCACACTTGCTCTATGGAGTTGACAGAGTGTTGTTGTTGCTGCTATGGAGTGCAAAGTGTTACTTGAGAGTGATGGATGCTAAGAGAATTCTTAAGAAAGTATGTAGAGAGCTAAATTGAATGCTTAAGCTTGTGAAGAAGATTGAAAGCTTGTGAAGAAGATTGAAATGCATGAAGGAGTGAATTTGAAGGAGAGAATGAAGAAAATGGCCATACTCGGGTCGTTTAGTTGAACAGGGCATTAAAAACCAACCTCCAATGGGAAGTGTAATGCCTCTGCAAAATCCAAACACAGGAATCTGCCAAGGACGTAAGCACACCACACAGACATATTCCCATAGCGTGAACATCCATGATAGTTATTCATCTACTAACGCACAAAATAGACACCAAGTGAAACAAAGGTAATGGGATTATGTGGAATTTAGCCTTCAAATTTGGTTTTCTAAAGCGAGGAAGGTAAAAAGGTGAATTTGCATAAGGGGTGAAAATTCGCTCCTACATAGATAGATATATGTATGCATGAGAGTATATATATTATAGTTATTATCAACATAAAGTGACATGCATTAAATGATAGTCCATTGAAAAAGTTTAGAATTTCAAAAGAGCTTCCATGTCTTTGAAGTGGAGATTATTTGCATTAAAAGAGATGTTAATGTCAAAGTACTACTTGGTGAAGTGGATTTTATTAGAAATTAGGAGAATCTAGGAGATAAAGAGACAAACATAATGAGCCATATTCAATTATTGTATTTAGTCGACCCAAATTACATTGGGTATAAAGTCTTGCATATATAGGCAAGGATGATGTAATCCATATATGAGGTGAATTAACAAGTACCCCATGAAGTGGCACAAAAGAGTTGGCAAGTGTCATATAAGTGTCAACCTTAGGAACTCTTAGAGTGTGCAAACCAACAACCTCTATGACCAAGTCATCAAACTTGTGTGCCAAGTGTTGAGTGGCATTTGAGGTGAGATGGAAAGAATTCCAACCTCAAAAAGGTATCTCCATGAGGTTAACCAAATAACTTGGTATGTCTACAGGTTTAAATGTTGCACATTTGGTTAGACAAGAAGTTTTCTAACCAACCTAAGTGAATATATAATAACTTGGCATGTCTACAGGTTTAGAGTGATACTTGAGGAGATCACAAAAGTGTAATTACATAGAAATAGTTCATGACTATAGTCCATGCTAGGTACCCATACAACAAATTTAATCATAAAGTGGAGTAAAGGAGAAAACCTAGTAGGACTAAAACTCCTCTCTAAAAGAGAAATTAGAAGGATTTAAGACCTTCTGAAAACATGTCCCTTGATGATAGAAACATGATGATGAAGAAATCATGAAGCATGTAGAAGTTGTAAATTTGATTGATGATGAACTAGTGTTCATTGGAATCAACAAATCTCTGAGAAATATGGATCAATATGAGAGATACAAAACATTGCATGAGTTCAAACATATGAACACTACTCAACCAATGTGCATAAATTTTATCAAATTTTGTGAAGTTGATAATACACATATTATTATGATAAGGATTACTAGAATCTCAAAATGTGATCCACATAAATAATCCCCAATTTGAGAGATCAAGTTAGAAGGTTCATGAGGCCTCCCAAAAAGAAGATTCTGCTTCATTTAAAGAATCATTAGCATAACACATCATAGTCCCCTCTTAATGCTAAAAGAATATAAGCAAAAAAAATAAGATCAAGAGTGTGTAAGGAGGCATACGACAAATTCACTGTTGCCAATTCATCGATGAAAAATTCACCGTGAGAAAATTCACCGCTATGACAATTCACCATGCAAAAAATTAATTTCATGAATTTTTGGCAATTAATTTTCCATGGTGATGAATTGCTAGTGGTGGTGAATTTTCCCATGGTGAATTGTTGACGGTGAATTTTCTGTCAATGAATTGGTGGTGGTGAATTTTCCTAGAGTTGTGTAAGGAATGTAGAAATGTACAAGGTGTGCTAAAAGACACACTCACATAAGATGAGAATCACAAGAATCAATGTTGTGATGGAATAGCCCCATATTACACTTCATAATTTATTGTATGTATAATAATTTTCCAAATTCCCTCCCTAAGGAACACACATTCAGTTTTGTGGCACTTTATTTGAGTACATTTACAAACTTATTTGCTATTTGAGTTCTACAAGTTTATTGTCATAAGGTTGATTAAGAAGACATAGATTAAGTTATGTATTGCAAACCTCAATAAAAGAAAACAAAAAAAAAATTAAACCCCCATTATGTTGACAACCCTTATGCCCAATTCATTGCAAAAGAAACTTTTACAAATTTTTAACTAAGGAAAATTTTTTAACTCCCATAAACACTTACCCTTTTTCCAAATTCATTGCAAAATAAATATTGATTCCTCTTTTGCAAATTTTTAATTATGGAAAAAAAATCATCTTCCTCCATAAACACATCCCCTCTGCCAAATTCATTGCAAAAGAAATATTAATTCCTCTTTTGCAAATTTTTAACTAAGACAAAAAATATCAACCTCCCCCTTTTCAAGTTATGAAGAAGGAAAACATTCTCGTTTTACAAGCAACCAAAAGTACCCAATAGATTAACTAACCACTGTCCCTTTGTTGATGTACAATTATTGTATCATTTGACTGGCTTTTGCCTGACCATGTTTTTCAACTACTAGTAGCTCTTTTCATGTAAATTCTTTTACTTTGTCCAATAAAAAAAAAAATGGCAACATCTACCTAGCCATCAAGGTTCACATTTGACAATATTTATTAATTAATTGAAAATTAAAAAAAACATTGTATTTTTTATTTTCAATAAATTAATAAATACGGTCAAATGTGCATTTTGATGGTTGCATAGACAATTAAAAAAAAAACTAACCACTATCACTACAATAGTTAAAATAAAATTAATAATTTAATTGCAAGAGTTAGCATTAAATTTGTTTGATAACACAATTGTTGGAGTACTACGCCACAAGGAGAATGAAGGGACAAGTCAAAGACTTGTTAAACCACAAGGGAGGAATTATTGGTATAGTCATGTGGGAGAATAAGGTGATTTCCATGCAAGAATGGGACTGTGAATTTGGGTGTGGGCTCTTCCCACATTGTAATAATCCTACATGCAAAGCAAAATAGCAATGCCCCTGAAAAAATAAAATGTCACAAATCCATTGGAGAGGATGCAGGTTGAAAATTACATAGATCCGAGGTCTCTGCAAATAATTTGTTAGCAAAGAAAAACCCAAAACTATATGCAAAAAGAATTCCTTCTTAAGGAGTAGCATGTGAGATTTTTCTAATTACGAGAAAGCCGATCAAAACCTCTTTTCACGTTGCCTCGAGATTAATGGGTGTTGCGACTAAAGATGAAAATATGGCGCTATCTATAGGTTGTGTGTGAAAGCCCTACGAGCTTTGATCTCTCTACTTGGTGTAGAGAGGGACGTGGCTCTTGCAAACATTAGGTGTGAATGGGGGTGATATGAGCTCCCCCATCCAAGCCAAACAACACCTCCTCTCAACCTGAGCTCAATGCCTTTCCTTACCTTCAGATTTAAAAACCATGACCAACACAATTTTCTAAATTGTGGCCTTTATGGGTCTACAGATACAAATTGCACCTCTATGGGTATTTGGGGGTGTGGGATAGTGCTGAAGACTCTTGTGGCCTCCCTCTCAAAATTGTGGCCTGATGTTGGAAATTCTTTCCCTCGCGGGTCTATCAAAAACTTTGCCTCCCCAACTTTTAACCTACAGAAACAAGTGAGAAAGTCTTTAAATCGTCAAGAGTAGTTTTCTATCTCACAATTCGTTAATGCTTACATTAATCCTAAAATTCCTTAGAACAATATTCACCACCATTATCTTATCTCAACACTTTTATCTTATGATTTGATTATTTCTCAAACCAAATCCTTAAATTCCTTAAACTTATTAAACACATCAAATTTGTTATCCATAAAATAGATCCAAGTGTATCTTGAGACATCATCAATAAATGTGACATAATATCTAGATTTTCCAATAGATTCAATATCCACAGGACCCATAACATCTGAATGAATAATCTCTAATAATCTTTTAGATTTATTTGTTCCTTTAGGAAATAAAGATCTAGATTGCTTTCCAAACACACAATGCTCACAAAAATATTTTTTGCCAGTTTTATAATCAAGAATATCATCAACCAGTTTCTTATTAAGAATGGTCCAAAGACCTTTTTCACCAATGTGGCCGAATCTATGGTGCCACAACATACATGTATTTCCAACTTCATTTACATTGGCTAATTTATTCAAATTGGAGGTTTCAAGCTTAAACAAAGTCCCTTTCTGAGATCCTTTAGCAACCAACATATTCCTTTCACCAATCTACAACCACTTTTTTCAAATATCACATGCATTCTAGAATGATTTAACTTAGATATAGAAAGTAAATTTCTAGCAAGTCCTCGAATATGTAAAACATCATTAAGAGTATTAACCCTACCATCAATGAAACAAAACTTTACCTCTCATTTTCCCACAATCATTATTGTGATATTATCTCCAAAGAATACATTTCCTCCATCATATGTAGTATTTAAGTTCCCTAAATCTGCAAGTAAGACCAAATTCAAACAATTATTAGAAGGGTTAGTCTAAAACATACAAATCTGCAAATACCTCTATGAAATAAAATATCTATGCTAAAGAAATGCCACAAGTAACAAAAAAAAACATCAAGAAGACATTTCAAAAGCAAGATAATCGCCTATTCCATATTGGATTGGTGTCACATGTGCTAGTGACCCTTTCCCAACCCTTGCTAAGAAGCCAAAATGATGAAAATGCAATGGAGATGATGAGCAAGATGAGTTCTCAAATCAAGAGAGTAACCTTGCATAAAAGTTGTGGATGGATGAATGAAGATGAAGGCCTTCTTTTATAGATTTTCTTGATGAGAGATTGGCCAAGATGGTGAATGTGGGACTAAAGATCCACCAATGAGAATAGGCCACTTGTCAAGTGATGATAGGCCAATGGATGTTCAAAATTTGGGAAGAGTACCCATGAGAGGGAAAATTTGAATTCAAATTTTGTAATAAATTCTGAGAGGGGGACAAGAAAAAGAGCAATAAATGCAATGTTGAAGGGACAAATCAGCTTGTCATGTTGAGTGAAAATGAGGGCTTTAATAAATCAATAAAATGATTTATTTGTGCAAGTGGCTAAATCTAGAAAATGCAAGTGGGTAACATTAGATTTTAATCAGGGTTAGATTAAATAGATGATGATTATGTTAGTTTAATGATGATTAGGTGAGTTTGACTTTTAGGACTTTGATATTTGATTTATTTAAATCAAAAAATGATGGAATATGATTTTGGATTTGATTTAAATGGATGTTTGATTTATTAAAAGGCTGATGATAATGTTTGCCTGATTTTAAATAAATGACCTTAGGAAATGGAGATTAATGAAATTACCTACTGAATGAATGAAGGTGAACCTGATTAATCAATGAATGGACCTAATGCAGAATATAGTTCAGTTGATGAATGAACCTGATCAAATGCAGAATGTTAATTTTGCATGTCTACATTTTGCCCCTCTTTGAAGCAATGTACTTGTTGCGTTGGTTCAAAGAATAACTTACCGCGATCAAAATTCAAAAAAAAATTCTAATTTTTCGGATGGCCCAATGGAAAGAAGTACACTGGTACATTGCCCCCTCAAGAGATCGAGCAAAAAGATTCGATTTGAGGTTCGATCTCACGATAAAGAGGTTCAAAATGGGTGGTTATGGATGATGATGCAAATGAGATGGTTTTAAGATGCTTAGAATAACAAATCTATATTATCCTAAACAACTTAAATGATGATATGATGTGATGATGGATGACATGGATGATGTGGTATGCTATGATTATGCAATGGATGATTTATGAGATGCTTAGACTAACAGATCTATATTATGATGATGATTATGCATGTGAGATGATATGCAGAATACTAATGATTTATGGATGCAAAATGAATGCATAATGGATGCATGATGGATGTATTGGTGATGATGATTAACTATTCATGCTATGATGTTAGTGCGAAAAATGAAGAAATTAGATGATGACAAGAGGATCCAACAAGCCAACATAATGAGAGATGATGATGAGAAATGATGATGAGAAATGGATGATTTGCTTATCAAGGATTGGGATTTTAAAAGGGTCACTTACTTTATGTTTGATAACATGCCTAAGCACGATGCATCAAGGTATAAAGGACCAGGATGGCATTGTACTTAGTGTGATGGACTTTGACTTGACAAATAGATAGGAGTATTCCTGTTCACACCTGACATACGGAAACCTTGCTAGGATGCACTTTAGAAGTTTCAAACATCTCAGACCAAAACACGAAGAGGTATAACCAATCAATGCAATAGTCAACAAGCCATCCAAAACATCCTCTATACATATCTAACAAAGAAAGTATTCGCCAAGTTATTTTACAAGAACGTCCAACAAGCACGCAGACAAAAGATAATATCGTTGCCCCATTCCTATCTCTAAATCCTTCATTCGGATATCATCGAGGGGTCCTTGGTGGCTAATAAGATAAGTCAAAAGAAAAGATAAGCACACAAAACAAGTTGATGTTCTTCAATACCGCTAACCATAAGAAATGTGTTTTTAAGGATAAGAACCAAACTATTGCCAAAAGATAATGCCCATTGTAAGAAGGATACATCCTAGGACATGTTAGTGGATGGCGGCACATCATTTCGTTTATCCAAAGTGTTCTTTCTGATAAATAATGCCTCTTGTAGGAAGGATTCATCCTAGGACATGATGTTATCAGATGATTGATATGGGACTATTTGGATGATGGACTATCGACACAAAGACTTGACCAACTTGTTTACGTACTGACTGAGACTTGAGACTTGGCACTTTTGAGTTTTACTTTTAACCTACTAGACTTGTTTCTAACTGTTTCACCAAAGGTTGAGGATGACGATCACTTTATTATGAATGGTGTTTATTGTGGGTGCAAGCGAGATGAGAGCGGATGGATTTTTTCAAATATTTGGATGTTTTTGATGTTTTGCAATGTTTTGAGGCTATTTTTGGTATTTTTTGAGGTTTTACAAATGTTTTGATTTTATGTTTTCCAATGTTTTGGGATTTTCTGAGATTTTGACCAAGATACTAACCTAAAGACCTATCCAGGGGCCTCGGTGATCAACAAATTAGCCTTACCTACGTTATACACGCAGAGACCATGTAGTTCAAGTGACGACTTGACCGATTACAAATGAATATATACATGATGAGATGTTAGCTTATTATGACGACTCCTATAGGACTGACCTAAATGTCTCGGGGGATGATCAAAGATCAACCTTGCCTACGTTCAAGCTCAGAGATGATAGTTCGAAAGACAACGTTTTTTGGATTTTTGAATGAATTTTTGACTGTTTTGGATTTTGATATGTTTTGAATGTTTTTGGATTTTTTTTTTATTTTTTGATGTTTTCGGCCTTTTTGATGTCTTGATGTTTTTTGGATTTTCTAATTTTCTGATGTTTTTGTATTTTGATGATTTTGAGGACTTTAAGAATCTACACGAATTTGATCTGATGAGAACATGCCCCCAGTGTGATGCAATAGGCTACTCTGATAAAGGCAGGACAAACTAAGCTTGAGAATGGGCTGAGTAGTACTAGGAGGGATCATGATACGAACACAGGACCAAGCTATGGTGCAGATACGAATGGATGAGTGATGGATGGAGACCTGCATGTGATGGATGATGTAAGGAAAATGGAGGGATGATGTAGATCAAGCCATAAAGATCCTAGTGGATGGATAGTGCTTATTTACGCAAGGCGCCTATTTGCCAGGTTTTCACCAAGGTACTTGCCCAAAGTGCCACCAAAGTGGTTTTCACTAGAGGACAATTTTTTTGATCCATTTCTGATTTTTTTTGTTTGTATTTTTGTATTTTTTGATTTTTTTGTTGTTACCAAGATGCCTGTTTGCCAGGTTTTCGCCTAAGAAACCATTTTTTAAGGACTTTTTCTGATTTTTTCTTCTTTTTTTTATTTTTTGGTTTTATACCTTGAAATAATTAGGCATAAAACTTTTTGAGATGGGAGCTATTCATGGGCTCCTGCAGAGGTTCCCCTTCAGGTGTTGATAGCTGATATGCCCCTGATTTATAGCTTGTTGTGATGATGAAAGGCCCTAACCAATTGGGTTCGAACTTGCCTTTGCTGTTGGGATTCGGGACATTCTTCTGATTTTCTTTTAAGACCAGTTCTCCGACTTGGAAAGTTCTGCTTCTGATTTTCTTGTTGTAGCTCCGTTTGAGTCTATTTTGGTAGACTTGCAGATGATTCAAAGCATCTATGTGGCTCTCATCCAGTAGCTCCAACTCGTTTAATCTTGATACATGATAGTCCTCATTAGTGATGAGGTTTTGCAATGATATTCTGAGGGATGGGAGCTAGATCTCAATGGGGAGTATGGCTTCTGATCTATAGACCAAGGAGAATGGGGTGGCGCCAGTGGGTGTGCGGATGCTGGTTTGATAAGCCCAGAGAGCGGGATTAAGCTGCAAGTGCCAGTCACAACTTGCGTCATTGACTATTTTCTTGAGGATTTTGAGGATGGTTTTGTTTGTGGCTTTTGCTTGGCCATTGCCTTTGGGATAGTATGGAGTGGAGAAGCGATGGTGGATTTTGAATTTCTCGAACAAGTCATGAACCTCCTGGTTCTTGAATGGTGTTCCATTATCCGAGATAATGGCTTGTGGGACACCGTAACGACATATGAGATAGTTCAAGATAAATTTTGAGATTTGCTTCCCAGTGATATATGTCATGGGTATGGCTTCCACCCACTTTGTGAAGTACTCAGTTGCAGTTATAATGAATTTATGGCCATTGGATGAGGTGGGTGTTATTTTTCCAATGAGATCAAGTCCCCACTGTGAAAAGGGCCATGGTGTGATAATCGAGTGAAGCTCTTGAGCTGGAGCATGGATGAGGTCCCGATGTTGCTGACATTGTAAACACCTTTTAGCATGATCATGTGCTTCTCTTTCCATTGTGGGCTAGTAATACCCCAGCCTCAGCAGTTTCTTGGCTATGGTTATTCCGCTGAAGTGTGAGCCACAGATATCATTATGAACCTCGGTTAGAGCGGTTAATGCCTCCTTCGCATTTAGACAGCACAATAAGGTACCCTTTATGCTTCTATGGTATAAGGTATCACCTAGGATGACAAATCTGGATGCTTTTTTTTTAATAAAGGTTCATTTTAGGCTCGATGGTAGGTCAGCAGGTATAACTCCTATTCAAAGATATGTATAGATGCCATGATACCAAGGATCACCAGGACCAATGATTTGACACAAATATTCTGATTTCGGTACCTCGAATGTGGGAACGAGAAGCTGCTCGATTAGAAATTCATGTTTTGGTGCATTATGAGGGATGTCTAATAGAGACCCAATTGTAGCCATGGCGTAAGTAGCTCTATTGTTGGTTCTTGGAATTTGCTCAAATGTTATGTCAATGAAGGATTCCTTTAACGCCTCCACCAATTTCTTGTATGGGGTTAGCTTGTCATCCTTTGTCTAATATTCATTATTGACTTGATTTATGATCAACTGAGAGTGTCCATATACCTTGAGAGCTATGATATTCCATTGCACTGCTATCCTGAGGCCTATAGTCAAAGCCTCATATTCCGCTATGTTGTTGGTGCAAGGAAATGCCAATTTGTATGATTTTGGTATACAATCCCCTTGTGGGGTGATGAAGAAGACACCAGCTCTTGATCCATGTTGTGTGTATGACCCATCAAAGTATAGTTTCCAATGGTCAGTTACGTTGAGGTTAAAAATGGACTCATCTGGGAATTCTGAGACAAGAGGATTCTCAGAATACATACGTTCCTCTGCTAGTTGATCTGCAATGACTTGTCCCTTAATAGCTTTCCTCTTTACATACTCGATGTCATACTCTAATAATATCATTACCCACTTTGCCATTCTGCCCGTGAGCATTGCCTTGGATAGGAGATACTTCAGGGGATCAATTTTTGCGATGAGCTTTATCTTGTGTGCTAGCATGTAATGTCTAAATTTTTGGGATGCAAACACTACAGTGAGGCAAGCTTTTTTGATGAATGAGTAATTTAGCTCATGACCGACCATTGTCCTACTAGTATAGTAGATGGCCCTCTCCGTCCCATTTTCATCCTATTGAGCAAGAAGAGCTCTAAGGGTTGTTGTTGTTGCTGACACATATAAGATCAATAGCTTCTTTGGGATAGGTGGCATTAACACTGGTGGCATCAATAGGTATTCCCTGATTTTGTTGAATGCTTCTTCACATTTTGCATCCCATTTGTATGCTACCCCCTTGTGGAGTAGGTGAGAGTATGGGTTCTGCTTGTCTGCCAGTTGTGCTATGAACCATCGAATGGATTGAAGTCCGCCTTGGAGGCCTCTCTGTTGTTTTAGTGTCTTTGGTGCTTCCATCTCGAGGATTTCTTTTACTTTTTTCGGATCCATCTCAATACCCCTCATGGAGACTATGCATCCTAGCAGTTTACCTGATTGTATGCCGAAGACACACTTCTTGGGATTTATTCTAACTTTGTATTCCTCCAGTCTATCGAAGATAGCACTTAGGGTTGCTATATGATCCTGTCTCTTTCTTGACTTGGCTAGAATATCATCAACATAGTCTTCAATTGTTTTGTGAATCATGTCATGGAATATTAGTGTCATGGCCCTTTGATACGTTGCACCTGTGTTTTTTTTAGGCCGAATGGCATCATGTTCCAGCAATAGGTCCCCCATGGACAAGTGAAATCCATCTTGTGTTGGTCTTTTTTTGCTATCATGATCTGGTTATATCCTGAAAAGTCATCCATTAGTGATAGCATCTCATGCCCTGCTGTCATATCTACTATCATGTTGATGTTGGGAAGCAGGAAACAATCCTTGGGGCATGCCTTGTTTAAATCTCTGAAGTCCGTACAAATTCTGATGGCTTCGTCAGGTTTTGAAATAGGTACCAAATTTGACACCCATTCTGGATAATCAATTGGTCGGATAAATCCTGCATCCAACAACTTTTTGAGTTCCATTTTGACCAACAGAGCGATTTGAGGATGCATTTTCTGAAGCTTTTGTTTGACTGGTTTTGCCTCTAGATACACTGCTAATTGATGAACTACAGTTTCTAGATCTAGCCTTGGCATATCAACATAACTCCATGCGAAGTTTATTTGTCTTTCCTTTAGGAATGCTGCTAGGAGTTCTTGCTCTTCTGTTAATAGTGATTCTGCATAGAATGTGATATGCGGGGTCTCCTCTGTTCCTATGTTGACCAAATTGCACTTTTCGGCCAAGACTGCTGAGTTCTGTTGATGAATGGCTCTTAAGGGAAGATTGAATCCTTCATCCTCGGGCGCCTCAGAGAGGTTTTCACTGTTGGATACATCCTTTCTTTTTACTATTTTCTTGTCAGAGAGTGCCACAGTGTGGTTTTCACTCAAGGACTTGGATATGATTCTTAGTTTTTCACTTTTACGACTAAAGGATTCAATTGTTTCCCCATAATAAGCATGTGTGTCCAACTCCATTATAAATCCTACCTTGTGATCTCCATCTGGAATGTTATCCCTCAATCCCATGAATTTTGAGAGCGCTTCATCATTTTTGAATGTATCGAGAACTGGTAGTCCTCGTTGGTCATAGTCGATCAGTTGGGCGTAGACTAAACAAATCTCATGATTTTGACCATCTGGTTCAAAGGATATGGTACTAATCATACATAGGGTGGTATCTTCGAATAGCCTAGGTAGATTGGATAAGGTATCTTCGTCATCGCTACTAATATAGGGCTCAGTTATAAAATTATGTGTGTCCCTACTTGTGACTATTGGTGAGTGTAGCTGTACTAGCACTGGCTGAGGAGAGACATTAGCGGCTCTAACCGGAGGACCTCGGCCACGTATGGTTATTCTTAGAGGGGTACATCCAAGACCAAGATTTATTACATGGGTCATATCTCTGGCATGATAGGTGTTATATGAGGCTATTGTCATTTTGTCACAATCTCTAGTTTCTATCATAACCCATTGCAAACATCATTTGTAGGCCCCTGCTTCTTTCATCCATTGGTAATTCAGTTGTCAGTCTTTCATCTCGATACAACATGTGAGATAGATTTTCTTCAATAGCCTCATGGCCAAGGTCTCCCCATCTTGTGAATTTTGGATAGTTTTCAGGATAGGTTTGTGATGTAGATGTTTGGTTTTCTTGTGGACGTCCCCGTGATCTAGGAGATTGAGGTAACTCTCCTATCACAAAAGCATTATTAGGGAGCCTATAACTTCCACAACCATCCTCTTGGATGATGAGCTTGATGTTAGAGATGGTGGGAATGGCGAGAATGGCGGGTGTCTCTGTCGCAGAAGTGGATGCGAGGGTGGCGAGGTTGATGTATGGTGTGGATGGGCCCTCATCATTCTTTGGCACTTGGGGGATTTTGTAATATTTGGCCTCAAGATATTTGCAATATGAAAACGGTTCGGGATCTCCATGAATGGTAACCTCTTGTCCGTTATGTGTAAATTTTACACACTGGTGGAAGGTTGATGCTACAGCTTTCATTGCATGGATCCATGGGCATCCCAGGAGGATATTATATGGTAATTCGAGGTCCAAGACTTGACATGTGGTTTCCATGAGCGTTGGACCTATTTGAATAGGGAGTTTGATTGTGCCCTGAGACACTCTTTCTTGGACATCATATGCTCTGATTGTGATGCCTTTACCTTTGTCAATGGTATCCTCTAATATGTTCAATTGTTTGATTAGGTTGAGAGAGCAGATGTTCAAACCTGCACCCCCATCCACCAGGACCCTTTTGATTTTACTCTTGTTTACAATGGCTTCTAAATGAAGTGTGCGTTTGTGAGATGGTTGGGTGGGGAAATCTTGGTCAAAGAATGTAAGGAGATTAGGTTTTTAGGATATTTCCGACCATAGCTTGGAATTGGTCTACATCAAGATCTGCGGGGATGGTGGATGAGGCTAATGCTTCCTCAAGGATCTTTTTATGTGTTGATGATATTTTTAACAACTCCATGATGGAGATGTGTGCTGGTGTTCTCTTGAGTTGGTCTACAACATTGTAGCTATGTGGAACGACTTTTGATGAAGGGATTCTATTGGGTTGGGATGATCCTGCGATGGTGACTTTTCCGCCTCTTGTGGTGACTCCACAGTCTTTGGCATGAGCGCCCTTGATGGTGATGACCATGTACTCTTCATTTAGGGATGCAACGAATGTTTTGTATACATGATTTACACTGCCTTTTCGTTTATCCTTGTTATTCCCTTTGTTGCTGTGATTCGACATTGGATGCGTGTAGATTTTAAGATCCTGATTCCTAGTAGGTGTATCCACATTTAAGATTCTTTTGTCGATGAGATCCTGGATGATGTTCTTGAGTCTCATACAATTGTTTGTGGTGTGGCCTTTGATTTTGTGGAACTCACACAGTTGATTTTCGTTGTACCAAGGAGGTTTGACATCAGGTTCTTGATAATTTTCAAATGTAGGAGCTTGGATGAATTTTTCGTTAATTAGCTTTTTCATGATGTCCTCAAGTGGTTCCCCCAAAGTAGTGTATTTTCGTTTGGGGTATGTTTTATGTTGAGGTGGTCCTCTTTGGTCATTGAGGTTATTTATTGTGGGATTATTGTTGGGTTGATGCGTTGTGTGATGAGTGTTTTGGCGTTGATTTTGGATTTGCAGTGCGGGTGTATTTTGGCATGGACCACTAATGACCACCTTGGCATCAATGATGACATCATTAGTGATGTTCTTGTTTCTTTCCCATGTTCGAGGTTTATCATTGTAATTTGATGATGGGCGATTATTTTGTTGTTCGTGATATGACGTTGATTCTACAGGTTGGGTCACAAGGGCTCTTTCGATGCTAAGCGCCTTGGAGATTAATTGCTCATATGTGGTGATTCCCTAAACCTTGAGATGAAATGACAGGCGACTTTCAAGGTTGGCGATGATTGTGCAGACTTGTTGCTCTTTTGGCATGGTCCACTTGCTCCAATTGGCCTTGGATCGCCATCGTTGAAGAAATGAAGCAAAATATTCATTTTTCCCTTGTTTTAGAGCATATAGTTCTTCGAGACTAACATCCATTGTAATGTTACATGCGTAGTTTCTAATGAATTCATCTTTGATTTCCTAGAATATTCTGATGCCTAAGGGTAAGCGAGAGAACCATTCTATAGCGTTGCCTACCAAGCTCCTAGGGAATAGTCGCATCAGATAAGTATCGTCATATGCAACCTCCATACCATGAACCTGAAATTCCCTGATGTGATCTTCAGGGTTTCTCATCCCTCGATATTTGTCAAATTTAGGGATCTCAAATCCCTTAGGGAATGGTTTCATGTCTAAGCTCCTATCAAATAGATAGGGACACAAGTTGCTCTACATTTTGGTTGTACGCCCTGATTGAAGGTCGAGCACTTGTTGTGATAACAACCTAAGTTGTGTCATTACATCACTTTGCGGATCAGGGGGTGGGATGAATGTGTTTTAAGGTGTTTCAATCATTGGTTGGGTGGACGGGTTGGTCGGTGCATTGTTTGAAGGTATCGGTATGTTGTGGCAGGCGAAGTAGGCTTCTACTTGCTTTTGGATGAACAATGCTTGTTGTTGATCTTGTTGTTGTTGCGTTAGGATTTGTGCTTGTTGTTGCACTTGTTGTTGTTCCAACAACACTTGTTGTTGTGCTTGTTGCTACGCTTGTTGTTGTTCTAACAATGTTTGTTGTTCTGCTTGTTGTTGGGCTGCCAATTTTGTTGCTTCTTGCTGCTCTTGGCATTGCTTCAATGCTTGTTGATATGCCTGCAATTGTGCTACTTGTGCAAGAAGTTGTGCTTGGGCTTGCACTTGTTGTGCTTGTGCAGCTTGTTGCTGCAATAATAGTTGTGCTTGAGCGACCCTTTGTGCTTGCAATGCTTGCATAGCTTGGGTAGCTTGTTGTTGTTGTTGTTGCAATAATGTCTGGCCTTGTTGTGCTTGTTGCATTTGTATTGCAGCTTGTGCAGCTTGTGTAGCTCGAGCGGCTTGTTGCACGGCTTTTTGTTTCTAGACTTGTTGGTATCCTCTTTGGAAAGCAACTTGCAATGCTGCATCATATTGAGTTGATGTGGTGAACATTGGTGGTGGATTTGGAATGGTGGTAGGTGGTAATGTTGAATTGATGTTTTGTGTGTTGGATAATGGTATTGATGTGATGGGTCCTTGAGAGACCATCTTTTGTGATGTTAAGGGTGTGTTTGATGGTGTTGCCATTACTTGTGTATTTATCGTTTGTTGTTGCGATATCAATGATAAATTTTGAGTGTTTGGTGCAATGCTTTGATTGATGGTTGGGATGTAGGTTTGATTGATACTTGGTAGTGGAGGCAACCCCAAACCAAGGAGTGGTGTGGATGATAATGGAAATGGCAGAAGAGGTGGAAATGTGAGTTGTTGTGAAAATGTCGTGGTGTCAAATATGCCCCCTGGCCCGAACATATCTCCTTCCTCTTGCAAATTTGTGAGAAGGGGTGTTTGAGGTGTTGCGTGAAAAGATGATGATGGTGGATCGTGATGGAAGGTGAGAGGAGTGTTTTTGTGTAATGGGTTTTCAGGTATATTTTGTTCCAATATGGTGTTTGTGTCCAAACTTTGATTATTAACAAGGGGATGTGATTGAAGAGCATTGAGAAATGCCTTTCCCTTGTTGACATTGGGTTGGGTTGGAGCAAATGATGTTGTGATTCGCGGAATGTTTTGTGTGATGTTGTGGGATGGTGGATGAGATTGAGGGAAATGATGTTTCCACGATAGTACTCACATCAAAATCTGAAGGCAACTTGGCCCCTTGTTTTGCTAGTTCAAGCATGTACAATGAAGGGTTAAGTCTCATCATGATGTTGATGATTTTGTGATTCTCTGGATCTTGGAGCATTTCAGCTATTTCTTCATGAGACATTCCAAAGGTAAGATCCTCTCCTTGGGTTTCCTCTTGTGGGTTTTGCGATGATGTTGGAATGCTAATTGTGAGATTTCCATCCCCAATGGGATTCATTTCAAGAGTGGTTTGGCTAAGATCACTTGAAGCGGGTGTTTCTTTGTTGGCTTCCATACTCTTCTTGTATTGAGATCTAGTTAGAACCATAAAATGGGGATCAATCTTCGAGAATATGGGAGATGAATCTCTTGATTCTTTGTATTAATCTCTATTTTATGTCCCAAAGTGAAAGTTTTAGGATGCCTTTTGGGGATCAAAGGTGATGATATGATGATGAATGATATGAATGTTTTGGCTTTTGATAAATCTTGAATGAGACACTAGGCCTTAGGACTTGGATTTCGGTTTTGGGATTTTGTCCTTGACTTTGATTTTGATTTTGTTTTGGATTTTGAACAAAAGGACCCTAAGATGTTTGATAATGACCTAAGGGATAGTTTTGTTCAAAGGATGATGATTTTGGATATGTGTGAGGAGAAGGATGCATCTACCCACACCTATCCAAATAAAATGATAGTTTCACTAAGTATATGAAGAAGGATTCATCCACACACACTAAGTTAGACAAGATGATTTGGATAACTTTGACTAAGGATATGCAAAAGGATGCATTTACACATTCCTATCCAAAGGTGATTTTGGTAATGTTTTCAAGGATATAGTCTCAATGTTTTGGATGATTTTTTATTTTGCCACAAAGCCTAGTATCAAGGATAATTTCAAGATTTTCCAAAAGATGATTTGTGAGATGGATTTGATGTTTTGAAAGATGGATGAAAGAGGTTTGATTTGTTTTGATCCTTAGGTTAACCTAAAAAGACACTTTGTTTTCCTAGACCTAGGTATTGAAGAGCATGCAAATGCTTCCTAAAGACCTTTGTAACCAAGAAATGATTTCATTTGGACATTCATTTTTGGATTTCCAATGATTTTTTTCCTTGGGATTTGTGGTGTCCTCAACACATATGAAAGTTCATTTTGTTTTAGCTTTGCTTAATGTCTTTATTTTACCAAAAACACTCTCTTTGATTAAAGTTTCAAACTAAGATGTCCAATGTCTTAATTTATTCAAACCCCACAAGATATGTTATGTGGAAATTTAATGAACTTAAGACAAGGGTTTTCTTATTGTTTACTCAAGGAGACGAATCGAGATGTAACCCAATGTTTAGAAACCTCTAAGGACATGAGTCCCAAGGGAAAGCAATAACATATGGATTGATTCAATGATATTTATCTCCAAGAGGGTTTGAAATTTGGATGATGTTAAGTGTTTGTTTTTTATTTGTTTTCGATCAAGCAATGTATTTTCAAACTGACTCACAAGTAATGCAACATCCTAGCTTAATGGGTACGTTTTTCTTGGTGGGCTTGCCTCATGCCCTTCATAGAAGAGATGATTTTACATGCAACCAAGGATAAAATATAAAGTTATGTTAAGAATGAAGTCTTAACCTCTATATTTCAACCAAGATCAGACATGGCAAGTAACTTCTTGGAATCTAAGTTCCAATGCACCACTTTGATAAACTTGCTTAATGGATCAATAAGCCACTACAAAACAAGGGTTCTAGTTCAAAATTTTCGTTCGTAGGAGTTGACCCAACATACAAGAGTCCCCTTTCGGATCCATCTTGTCAGAGTCAACCGCATGATATTGGTGTTTCTTCTAATATCCACATTTATATCCTGGCTGGAAATACTCTCTGGTTTAGAGTGTTACCGATTGAGCCGTTCCCTTGGGTCAGTACTTTTTCCCCAAGGCAAGCCTTCTAAGATAGACAAAAGAAAGCAAAGACACAATCTGTAACTCGATCAATCTTTGACGGCACAAAGAAAGAGAATATACACGAAAATGCCCCTACTCACACTTGCACAAGATATTGTTCAATTTTAAGCCCAAATCGAAGTGTGGAGGTGATCACTTTATCTTACGCCAAAATCACCAATAAGGCCTTTTGATTCTCAAGATCGCTTGGAAGCACGAGAGAAGCGCATACGTCCTTTTCAATGACTTTAGTTTAAGTAACCACAAAACAAGGCAAACACACATTCATTTTATCCTTGTTTGATTCGTTTTAAGCACCAAATGAAATATGAAGATTGCTTGTCCAATTTTTAGCCCAAAACGAAATCTAGTAAGTGTCTAAGCTTGAATTTTAACCTTTTGTGAATGGAAAAAATCAAATCGTTCTTTTTAGACCCAAATGAAAATTAGTGTCCTAGGAGTGAAAAGGTAACAATTTCGTAAAGAGGCGTTGCACAAACACTTAAAGCATTTAAAAACACTTTGGTTTTTCAAAATATCCTCCTCCTTTCATTTTCCTTTGCTAGCCTTCTCCTTGCTTTCCTTCATTTTGTACCTTGTTCACTTTCATTTTTCTTTTGTACCTTGGTTTCCCTTCGTTTGTTTTTGTACTTATAAATAAAATATAAAGTTATCAAAAATAGGATGTATGATATTCAAAGGGTTAATAATAAAAACAACATGAGTATAACCAATAAAACTTTTCTGAATTTCTCAAAAAATGATCCTATGAGAGATAAAAAGGTCTTTATTAAGTATCAATTTGCAAAAGTACATTATTCTCATATAGATGACATCCACAACTTTGTAGCCTTAGTGCCTATCATAAACATCAATAGAACCCTTTCTTCACAATACTGCTGCAGAACTTTCGTATTTGAATAACAAAAACATGAGTAATGTTGAGAGTGCGCAACCTCAATATACCAGCAAATGATTAATAAACAAAAGACAACTAGGAGTTTGAATTTTGACCTTACTAGTAACTGTAGAGCAAAAAAAACTTTCTTTGGTATAGAATGACAACTGTGAAATGGAAACACTCATGAGTTAGACAAAAATTTGAGCCTTCTTTAGCATTTAAGAACACAATCTGCTATGCCAAAGGCAAGCTATGGTTTGATACGATGCTAGTTCAACACGCTACCTCATCAAATGTCACCCCTACATCATTACTCATTCATTGATCTAAAAAGATTTGGCAATATTCTATCCTTATTTAACTATAACAACCATAAAGACTTGGACATATTCCAAATGGCAATAATCCTAGTGGTAGGTTTATGCAAAATTCCACATCATGAAACATGTCCTTGTGAGCTAATAACTTGACTTTGTGATGCGTATGAGTCAAACATCTTACCTAGAAGTTTCCTTGATGCCATCAAACACACACAGCTCTTTAGCATTTATTAGCTGAAAAGGACGTGGAAAACTTCTCTAGTCTGCCATCTCCCTTTATGTAGCTAGGTTGATCAACTTAAGAGATGTGAGGGACTGTATTTGGATAAATATGGATAGATATGGTAATGGCGCCTATCAGCACGTACTGCAGAATTATAGAATGGAACACAACTAAAAAAAATGCTCATTTCTCTAAATAAGGGCATACATCCACATGCTTACCTAATGTATTAATTGGGTCCTCTCTTTTTTTAAAAACCTATACGCCAGCAAGGGTTCTCATAGTGACTGAGCGCACCAAAGCAACTGCATTGAATGTATAATTAATGAATAAAGATAGTTGTCACTGTTTACTCCTCCTGAATGCGTGTTATAGATATACATACCCAAAGAAGCACGGCGACTATGACTGGAAACGTCATTTTTTTGGAGTCTACTGACTGTATTTCAATGATCATACCTAGGTGAAAATACCTGTCTAGCCAATTAGCATGAATCAATACGCATTTCTTGCTCGAGGATTGGAATAAATGTTTCCTGTATGTACTTAATCATCTTCAATTAAAGATGACCAAAAAGAGTCTCCTTTCAATTAGTTTTCCCCATACAAAGTGGATGAATTTAAATGCAATTATGCATAATTAAAAGAGATCTGCGTTGGAACGCTAGCTGTTTGAAAACAAAAAAAGAAATAGCCAGATATAAATAGATAGAGATACAACCTTCACATGCACAGCTAGGATAGAATGCGGGTTGCTCACAATATTCAATTTGACAATGCTAATGTTTAGATCAAAGCCTAAGATTGAAAATCGATACCTATATCACTTAGTATGCAAAATGACAATAATAACTAGGAGGAGCACAAATTTCCACATAACTTGATATGGCTTGAGATAGCAAGGTTAGCATATGAATAGACTGGAACATACTAGATGCAAGATATGCCCAAGCTAGCACAACAGATGTAACATCAAATTTCACAACCTTTACCCATGTCTTTACCACCTGCGCCCAACATTAACAGCTTGAAAATGAGGTATGGACATCCATAAAAAGCCTAAGACATGGAACAATTTGGTTAGATGCCATAGTTAGAAATACTTTGGCAGACATATACGTAAAATGGGGAAGCAAGGATGAGGCTGATTTGTATATGCATTTCAATAAAAACATTCCCATACAAATGTGTTTTCAATAAAGAACAGAGTTCCCTGCTATTTTCCAACATAACTGTGTTATCATAAAAATAGGAGTTCAATCTATTTCAATCAAGAGAATAATTTAAACGAAATTTGTCCTTCTAGAACCACAATGAAGTACCCTAAATCTACAAGTAAGACCAACTTCAAACACTTATTAGAAGGGTTAGTCTAAAACATACAAATCTGCAAATACCTCTATGAAATAAAATATCTATTCTAAAGAAATGCCACAAGTAACAAAAACATCAAGAAGACATTTCAAAAGCAAGATAATCACCTATTCCACATTGGATTGGTGTTACATGTGCTAGTGACCCTTTCCCAACCCTTGCTAAGAAGCCAAAATGATGAAAATGCAATGGAGATGATGAGCAAGATGAGTTCTCAAATCAAGAGAGTAACCTTTTATAAAAGTTGTGGATGGATGAATGAAGATGAAGGCCTTCTTTTATAGATTTTCTTGATGAGAGATTGGCCAAGATGGTGAATGTGGGACTAAAGATCCACCAATGAGAATAGGCCAATGGATGTGCAAAATTTGGGAAGAGTGCCCATGAGAGGGAAAATTTGAATTCATATTTTGCAATAAATTCTGAGAGAGGGACAAGAAAAAGAGCAATAAATGCAATGTTGGAGGGACAAATCAGCTTGTCATGTTTAGTGAAAATGAGGATTTTAATAAATCAATAAAATGATTTATTTGTGCAAGTGGCTAAATCTAGAAAATGCAAGTGGGTAAGATTAGCTTTTAATCAGGGTTAGATTAAATAGATGATGATTATGTTAGTTTAATGATGATTAGGTGAGTTTGACTTTTAGGACTTTGATATTTGATTTATTTAAATCAGAAAATGATGGAATATGATTTTGGATTTGATTTAGGGTATGTGCAGGATTATGGTGGGCCAAAAAGTGGCAATATGATGGGTATGTGGCTGACGAATTTTTTTTACCCAAAATTGATGAAACAAAAAGGGTTTTTAAAGGGTATTCTCAACTTTCCACCAATATGAATTATGCCTTACTTTGAATTTAATAAGTAAATATTATTCATTTTCTATTTGAATTATGACTAAAGTCCTGATTGATGTGATTGAAAAACATCTATAGCTTTCAAATGGTATCACATTTTTGAATCCAAAACATGCATAACATTCTATGTTTCACATACTATAGGATTAAAAAAAGAAAAATGAATTTCATAAACTTTTGACCAAGTTAAGGTGGTCAGACATACAGTTTTTATATTTTCTAAAAGTTGTAATAAAATATTCATAATTAATTATTTACTTGGAAAAAAATTACAAAAAAATATGCATCACATCGATACATGAGTCCTCTACTTAAATCTAAAATACTCTAAAAAAATATTATCATTTTATTATGGTTAGGGTGGTTAGACAGACATCTACTTCTTATTTTTTCCCTGAAATTTAAGTACTACTACATTGAAATTTCAAATTTTCACCAAATAGATTTTTTTTTTAGAAAAAAACCTGGTAATTTAGAAATTAAATTCAATTTGCTACAGATTCTATTCTTACATATTTTTGAAATAATATAGATAATTTATTCAAATTTTTACGCCAAGTTTCCTAACTCTGATTTTTCTGAATTTTTTGGCACTTAAGGGCCTACTTTTTCCATGATGATCCTACACATACCCTTTAAATGGATGTTTGATTTATTAAAAGGTTGATGATAATGTTTTCTTGATTTTAAATAAATCACCTTAGGAAATGGAGATTAATGAAATTACCTGCTGAATGAATGAAGGTGAACCTGATTAATCAATGAATGGACCAAATGCGGAATATAGTTCAGTTGATGAATGAACCTGATCAAATGCAGAATGTTAATTTTGCATGTCTACAAGTATACATAGTGAACCACTCCTTGTTAGGAGTCATATGATAGGAGCAACCTGAATCAATAAGCCAAGTGTTATCACTAACAATTTATTAGTTGTAATGATCAATGCATCATTACCATCATTTGAGGATTTCTCTATAGAAGCATCAAAACTCTTTTTCTTGTTCTTAAAATCCTTCTTTACATGTCCAAGTTTCCCACAATTCCAACACTTTACCTTACTCTTACTAGGGGTTTTAGACTGTCCTTTAGACTTACCCTTTCCTTTCTTGTCTGTCGTAGATTCCTTTTCCTTAGGCCTACCTCTTACAAACAAGGAATCTTGGGATCCTATTTTAGACTTCCTCCTCATCTCCTCTGATAGGCAAGTCAAAATTATATTTTTCATCTTAGGATCTGCACCGCTACCACTGATAGCAACAATTAGATTTTCCCAAGATTCTGGTAAAGAACAAAGTAACAAAATGCATTTATCTTCATCTTCTATATTTACATCTACAGATGCTAACTGACTCATAATCAAATTAAAAGAATTTAAATGATGTGCAACAGAATCACCATCTTTCATCTTTAAAGAATACAACTATCTTTTCAGTTACAACTTATTAGTAAGACTTTTAGTTTGATAAATATCACCTATCCTCTTCCACAATTTGTATATAGTAGTTTCATCTGAAACATTCAAGAAAAAAACATCAACAAGAAGTAATCTTATGGTCTCTCTTTCCTTCTTATCAAGCTTAGCCCAATCCTCATTTGACATCATTGTAGATGGCTTTTTATCACTACAAACAACTAACCACTGATCCCTCTCTTCAAGGAGATCCTCCATTTTTAATTTCCACATCTCATAACTGGATCCATTGAATCTTTCAATATCTAAACAATAATTAGAAGTCATTGTAACACACTTCTTTTACAAATTTGTAATATCACAATTAAAAGATCCCACTATAGCCAAAAAACCTTCAAACTTAAATTAAGATAAAGGTGTCCCAAACTCTACCCAACTGTTAGATCTAATACCAAATGTTGAAAATTGAAGGTAAATTCTAGAGCTTTAAACTTGTAATCCTATGAAACTATAGATTAAATTAAGTATTCTTTGTCACAATTTCTTTGTGGGTGATGCATCTAATTAATTCATTTTTTCCAAAAGATTTCTACATTAAACCTGTGTGTCAGTTTTGACATCAATGTTTCAAATCATACTCCATGATCCATCATCAGGATGCAAAGAGAAAGAGAGAGGAGTGAAAAATAGAGAACACTTGGGTAGATAAAAAGATGAGGGGAAAGGGATGGATTGGACCAAAATTCAAAAAATACAATTCTAAAGGTCAAAAAAGGAGTATGATCTAAAGCGTTGATGTAAAAATTGGCACATAGTTTTAATCTAGAAATATTTTGGAAATATTATCATGGATTGTGGAAACTTCATGAATTTAATTCAATTTTACCATTTGTAGAAGTAGACAAAAGATTGTAGAAGAATGAGACAAGAAGATAGAAGTGACACAACATACTTGGAGAAACCCTTTTGGGAAAAAACTCCACCACCAAAATCAATAGTGCTTGTATTATTTAACCTTAGAACAAGATTACAATAACAGTATCAATCTTTGCTTGAGATGCTTCTTTTGCCTTCAAAAATTCTTCTTCACAACCTACAATAAACTCTTAATAAAACTCTCTTCAACTTGTTGCAATTAATAGACAATTGTGAACATTGTAAACTCCAAAGAGTTGACAATTACAAGAGGATAAGCTCCTCACAAATATCTACGCCATTCTTGTGCAAGTAGAGTTCTTCCATGAAAAAAAATTCAAACCAAGCCCTTCATCAATTTGGGCGTCCCAAACTAAAGTCTTAACTGATTGTTGGTTTCGAAGATATCTTGTAAGCTTCTCCTCAAAGTTGGCACCCAAGAATGGGCCCCACTTAACTCAGCCTTGTAAATATCTTCTCATGCAATAGTGTTAACTTCAAGATCTCAACTTGGCTGCCCAAGGTGGGTCCAAGTCAATCTTTGTTAACTAAAACATATCTCTCCACCATTCTTGCAAACATCATGCATGATTGATCATCCCCTGTTAACTAAAGGTATTAACCTATTATTTGTCATACAATTGAAGTCATTAGTCATGCAACTCAAGTCAATTGAAATCAACTACATGCAACTCAAACTAACTGGATGCAACTAAAGATAACTGATCCATAACTGAACTGAACTAAACTGGAACTAAAACTAAATTGAATTGAACTAATAGTACCACTCCACACATATTGTAATTATCAATCCCTATTTTGAAGGAACAAGACATGCATTACATAAGAGTTATCAATTCTCCAAACAGTTAACTGAAACAAGGTGGGTCTCACCTTCCATGTGAGTGTCTTATGTGCTCCTATTTTGTAGGAGATCAACTTGGGAATCCCCACATGTTCCTATCATTTAGGAATAATTACAAATATCAATTTACATGTGCATTTCATTTGAATTTAATCTCTTTCTAATCCTAGTGTTGGGGAACACTTTCTAAGGACTTAGGAGATACATGAAATATGTTTAGGATTGCAATTAAATGGAATCCTATTCCCAATATTCTCCAACTTGAAATTAAACATTACAATTATTCTAAACAAGGAATCATTATTATAAATCAAGTACAGGACTCAAGGCCAATGGCCTTCTTGCACCAAGAGAACTTATCTGTAGGAATTGGTTTCGTAAGATAATCTGCAACATTCATTAGAGTTTTGACTTTCTCAATCAATACCTTCCCACTCTCAATCATTTCTCACACAAAGGGACATTGAACATCAATATGCTCAGTACAATCATGATACATAGGATTTTTGGCTAAATAAAGAGCACTCTGACTATCACATTCATGTCTAATTTGCTTGGAATTAAAATCAATACCTTTCTCAAGTCTCTGTAACAAACTTCCTCTTTGGAGGTATGTGTAGTAGCCATGTACTCTGCTTATGTGTTGGACAAAGAGACTGTGGGCTGCCTCTTACTCATCCAACTAACCACAACTCCAAACAAAGTAAACACATAGCCACTTGTCAACCTCCGACTGTCCATGTCTCCTGCCCAATCTGAATCAACAAAACCCTGTATGTCCAATTTTCTATGCATAATATCAATATCATTAGCACCATGATAAACTAAACAGTAATTAGAAGTACCTCGTAAATATCTAAACATCCTCTTAAGATAAGTCCAAAGTTCTTTACTAGGGTTAGACATAAACCTACTTAGAACTCCCACTACTTGGGCTATATTTGGTCTTGTACAGACTATTGCATAAATTAAACTACCAATGACACTAGCATACAAAATTTTAGAAATTTCCTTATGATCAAAATTAGATTTAGGGCACATGTCTAAACTTAACTTTGAGCCAACTAGTAAAGGAATATTAACTGGTTTACTATCGTGCATGTTAAAACCTTTCAAAATAGTATCAACATAGTTGCTTTGACGTAAGCAAAGCTTTCTATTACCTCTTGGCTGCTGATCTCCATACCAAGGATATATTTTGCAGCCTCTAGATCTTTCATCTCAAATGTGCTAAAGAGTTGTGCTTTCAATTCTATGACCATTTTCTTGTTGTTACTAATAAAAAAATGTCATCTACATACAAGATAATAATTAAAATTTGATCATCAATACATTTTATGTAAACACAATGATCTTCCTCACTCCTAACATAACCAATTTTCATTACAAAATCATCTAACCTTTGGAACCACATTCTCAGTCACTGTTTCAATCCATATAAAAGTCTCTTTAACCTACAAACCAATTCTTCTTTTCTTTTTAAAAACAAAACCATTAGGTTGCTTCATATAAATCTCCTCATCAAGATTCCCATGCAAAAAAGTAGTTTTGACATCTATTTTCTCTATCTCAAAATCATAAGTAGCAACACTAGATAAAAATAATATAATAGAAGTTAATTTAGCAATAGGAGAGAATATTTCATTAAATTCAACTCCCTCTCTCTGCGAGTAGCCCTTGGCTACTAATCTAGCCTTATACCTTTCTAGATAATCATCTTCACCAATATCCATTTACAACCAATGGCCTTTCTTCCTTTGGGAAAACTCTCAAGATCCCATGTGTCACAAGTATCCAAGGAAACCATTTCCTCATGCATGGCTTGTGACCAAAACTTATTCTCATGTGAAGAAAAAGCTTCCCTATAAGATCTAGGTTCATCATTAGTACTCATCAAAGAAAATATACAATGGAAATCAGGTGGGCTATACCTATCAGTGGGATTCAGTTTTCTTGTGGATCTTCTCAAATAAGGTTCTTCTTGTTCCTCAATATGCTCGTCATGAGCATCTATTTTGGAAGAACTCTATGAACTCTCCTCATGCAATCCATCCAATTATTATTCAACATGTTCATCTTCATGCTTCTCAGTATTTATCTCAAAATGCACTATTCAAGAAGTATCCTTTTCCTTTGGTTGATCTTCTCCTAAATAAGCTCTAAATTCCTTGAAAATCACATCTCTAGATAAAGTAATTTTTTGAGTTAGAGGATTCCAAAGCTTGTAACCTTTTACATTTTCACCATAACCTATGAATATGCATTTTTGTGCTTTTAGATCCAACTTAGATTGCTTTTCTTTAGGCACATGAATAAAAGCCTCACAAGCAAAGATCCTTTAATGTGCAACACTAGGTTTCCTACCTTACCACATTTCATAAGGGGTTTTATCTTCAATAGATGAACTAGGGGATCTATTGATTAAATAACAAGAAGTACTTATAGCCTCAACCCAAAGGCATCGATCTAACTTAACACTACTTAACATACTCCTAGATCTTTCCATTAAGGTTTGGTTCATCCTTTCTACTACTCCATTTTGTTGAGGTGTATATGGAGTAGTTTTTTGTCTCACAATTCCTTGCATGCTTACAATAATCATCAAATTCCTTAGAACAATATTCACCACCATTATCTTATCTCAACACTTTTATCTTATGATTTGATTGTTTTTCAACCAACACCTTAAATTCCTTAAACTTATTAAACACATCAGATTTGTTATGCATAAAATAGATCCAAGTGTATCTTGAGACATCATCAATAAATGTGACATAATATCTAGATTTTCCAATAGATTCAATATCCATAGAATCCATAATATCTGAATGAATAATCTCTAATAATCTCTTAGCTTTATTTGTTCCTTTAGGAAATGAAGATCTAGATTGTTTTCCAAACACACAAAGCTCTCAAAAATCATTTTTGCTAATTTTATAATCATGAATACCATCAACCAATTTCTTATTAAGAATGGTCCAAAGACCTTTTTCACCAATGTGGCCCAATCTATGGTGCCACAACATACATGTATCTTCAGTTTCAGTTACATTGGCTGATTTATTCAAATTGGAGGTATCAAGCTTAAACAAAGTCCCTTTCTGAGATCCTTTAGGAACCACCATATTTCCTTTCACCAATGGGTGATCCCACAAAGCTGGTTTATAATTTCTGGGAGATTGTAATTTTTGCTGAAATCTCATATTTTTAGAAAATATAATGATTTAAGCATTTAAAAGTTCTATTTAAAGCATTCCAATTGAAGACAGATTGATCAAACTACCTTAGATCAAACCCCCTTGGATAGAGCCCCGCTAGTTTTAAACCATACCTATAACAAAGTCTTCTTTACAGCTATCAAAATGTTAATAAAAAACCACTTTTGATTTACCTTTTTGGGGGATCAAATGAATTCACTTAAAATTTATTTTTTTTAATTATTTAGTCCTTATTATAAGCTTCCCAAAAAGTATAATTTTAAATAAATTTACTTTTATTATTATATTTATTTTTTATTTCTTGTGAATGTAGGTTTTTCACCAAAAATCAAGCTCTTGATTCTGCACATATGGAAAAATAGAAGATTATCAAAAAAAAATTGAAAAATATGAGTGCACCAAATATTGAAGTCTTTGATCCAACTAAAAAAAAGAAATTGAATTTTGATACATACAAAAAAAGTTGTGTTATATAGTCTGCCTATGTCTAAATTGTAATTGGTTTGACTTCGAAACTTGATTAAGGAAAAATATTGAATAAAATACAATGAAACCAATTGGAAGCACTAGATATCATAGTTATAAATCTAAATTAAAAAAAAAAAGAATTTTATCCTTCATGGAAAAAAATTGTGTTATATGGTGAGCGTCACTCCTTAAAAATGGTGTTTACTAAAAAAAACTAATTTTCAAATGAGATGGAAAAAGAAGTGCAATATGATTACAAACATTTTGAAAAAAATATATTTAGAATCTATAGACAAAATGTGATAAATCACTAGTTTTGCATTAGCTTCAAATTCTTCATGATTTAGCCACTATAGGTGCCTGAAAGTGAAGATTTAGTTAGAAAAAATTAGTTTAGTATCTAGTTTGGCCAAAAATTGTAAACCAGTATTGTGGGATAACCCCAATCTGCAACCACTTTTGTTAAATGTAACATGCATTCCAAAATCATTGAACTTAGATACATAAACTAAATTTCTAGCAAGTCCTAGAATATGTAAAACATCATTATGGGTATTAACCCTACCATCACTGAAACACAACTTTACCTCTCCTTTGCCCACAATCTTTGTTGTGCTATTATTTCCAAAGAAGACATTTCCTCCATCATATGTGGTATACTTAGTGAACCACTCCTTATTAGGAGTCATATGATAGGAGAAAAGTTTGAATCAATAAGCCAAGAGTTATCACTAACAATATTAGTTGTAATGATCAATGCATCATTACCATCATCCAAGGATTTCTTTGAAGAAGCATTAGAAATATTTTTCTTGTTCTTACAATCCTTCTTTACATGTCGAGGTTTCCTGCAATTCCAATGTTTTACCTTACTCTTACCAGGGGTTTTAAACCATCCTTTAGACTTAACCATTCCTTTCTTCTTTGCCTTAGATTCCTTTTCCTTAGGCCTACCTCTTACAAACAAGGCATCTTGGGATCTTGTTTTAGAATTGCTCCTCATCTCCTCTGATAGGAGAGTTAAAATTATATTATCCATCTTAGGATCTGCGCCACTACCACTAATAGCAACAATTAGATTTTCTCAAGATTCTAGTAAAGAATGAAGTCATAAAATTTATTTATCTTCATCTTCTAGCTTTACATCTACAGATGCTAACTGAATCCAAATCAAATTAAAAGCATTTAAATGATGTGCAACAAAATCATCATCTTTCATCTTTAAAGAATACAATTGTCTTTTCAGATACAACTTATTAGTATGACTTTTAGTTTGATAAATATCACCTATCCTCTTCCACAATTTTTATATAGTAGTTTCATCTGAAACATTCAAGAGAACAACATCAACAAGACATAATCTTATGGTCCCTCTTGCCTTCTTATCAAGCTTAGCACAATCCTCATCTGACATCGTTGTAGATGGCTTTTTATCACTACAAACAACTAACCACTCATCTCTCTCTTCAAGGAGATCCTCCATTTTTAATTTTCATATCTCATAACAAGATCCATTGCAGGGATAACTTTAAGAAACCCCCCCTCGGTGAAGGTGTAAAATCCTGGTGAATCTTTCCTTTTATTTGAAAAAAAACATTAATTTTTTCGCGAATCTATGCACAATATTAAAAAAAATTGTAAAATCTTGGTGAATCTTAATGAATAATTGGTAAAAATAATAATCATAATGGCGAATCCTAGCCAATAATCACTAAAAATATTATTTACAATAGTGAATCTCCCCTTTAAAAATTTGCATAGTTGGTTGGCGCAATTCCCCCATATATTTTTTTATTTTTTGTAATATTGAAGTAGGGGCCCGGGGGTGGCAGCCACCAATGGGGTCAAGGGGCAACGCCCCTTGTGGGGGTCAAGTGAGCAGAGCCCCCTTGTGGGGGTCAAGGGGGAAACGCCCCCTTGCGGGGTTTGGGGAAAACATTGGAGCACACGCGGATTAAGTATTTTTTAAAAATATCACTCTAAAATTAAGACTAAATGAAAAGTGAAATTTTTACCATTGATTAGCTTTTTAATCAAACAGTTGCAAGTTGATTTCGCATCTTAATATGCACGTTCCTTTTAAAAGGCTTGTTGACTCCCAGAATTTGTTTTGGTCTAATTTCACGCCCTAATACGCACATGCCTTTTAAAAGGCTTGTTGAGGCCCGAATTATTTTTTGGTCCACACAATTAGGTTTAATCGTGTGGACCAAAACAAATTCTAGGACTCAACAAGCCTTTTAAAAGGCACGTGCATATTAGGGCATGGAATCAACTTGCAGTCATTTAATTAAAACGATAATCGATGATTTGATAGCAATAAATTAAAGCCCTATTCAAGGCTAAAATATCCCTAAAATTAAATGGTAATTTATTATTGTGGTGATATTTCCCTAAAATTAATGGTAGTAATATAATATTACTGGTGAATTTAATTAATATTTGTAATTATAGTATAAACTACTAGAAAATCAGTTCCAATGATGCATCGTTTACATAGGCAAATTAATCGAGACAAAATTATTTTTTTGTAAAAACCTAGCAATTCAACATCATTTTTAGCTTGTGATATTCGCCATTTCTTGAGGTCTCAATTTTAATTATTCGCCAAATGGCGAAGATTCGCCACTAAATTTTTCCCTGATCCATTGAATCTTTCAATATCTAAACAAGAATTAGAAGTCATTGTAACACACTTCTTTTACAAATCTGCAATATCGTGACAATTAAAAAGATCCCACTACAGCCAAAAAAAATTCAAACTTTTAAGACAGAGGCGTTCCAAAATCTACCCAATTGTTAGCTCTGATACCAAATTTTAAAAATTGAAGGTAAATTCTACAGCTTTAAACTTGTAGTCCTATGAGACTATAGGTTAAATTAATTATTCTTTGTCACAATTTTTTGTGGGTGATTAATCTGATTAATTCAATTTTACCATTTGTAGAAGTAGACAAAAGATTGTAGAAGAATGAGACAAGAAGATAGAAGTGACACATCATATACTTGGAGAAACCCTTTCGGGAAAAAAACTCCAATAGTCACCAAAATCAATAGTGCAAGCTGTATTATTTAACCTTAGAACAAGATTACAATAACACTGCATCAATCTTTGCTTGAGATGCTTCTTTTTCCTTCAACAATTCTTCTTCACAACCTACAATAAACTCTAAATAAAACTCTCTTCAACTTGTTGCAACTAATAGACAATTTTGATCATTGTAAACTCCAAAGAGGACAATTACAAGAGGATAAGCTCCTCAAAAATATCTACGCCATTCTTGTGCAAGTAGAGTTATTTCATTAAAAAAAAAATTCAAACCAAGCCCTTCATCAATTTGGGCATCCCAAACTGAAGTCTTAATTGATTGTTTGTTTTGAAGATATCTTCTAAGCTTCTCCTCAAAGTTGGCACCCAAGAATGGGCCCCACTTAACTCAGCTTTGTAAATATCTTCTCATGCAAAAGTGTTAACTCCAAGATCTCAACTTGGGTGCCCAAGGTGGGTCGAAGTCAATCTTTGTTAACTAAAACATATCTCTCCACCATTCATGCAAATATCATGAATGATTGATCATCCCTTGTTAACTAAAAGTATTAACCTATTATCTATCATGCAACTAAAGTCATTAGTCATACAACTCAAGTCAACTAAAGTCAACTACATGCAACTCAAACTAACTACATGCAACTGAAGATAATTGATCCATAACTGAACTAAACTAAACTGAAACTGAGCTGAAACTAAACTAAACTAAACTAAAACTAAAACTAAACTGATAGTACCACTCGGACACACATTGTAATTATCAATCCCTATATTGTAGGAACAAGACATGCATTACGTAAGATTTATCAATTCTCCAAATAGTTAACTAAAACAAGGTGGATCCCACCTTCCATGTGAGCATCCCATGTGCTCCTATTTTGTAGGAGCTCCACTTGGGCATCCCCACATTTTCCTATCATTTAGGAATAATTACAAATGTCAATTTACATGTGCATTTCATTCAAAGTTAATTTCCTTCTAATCCTAGTGTTGGGGAACACTTTCCAAGTACTTAGGAGATACATGAAATATGCTTCGGATTGCAATTAAATGGCGTCCTATTCCCAATTGAAAACTAACAATAAAATTTTCATTTTTCTTATATATAACAATATTTTCTCAAAGATTGTTTCATAAATTATTCTTCGAGTGAATTTACCTTATTGTTTTTACCCTTGATAAAGTTGGTAAAAATATAAGGGGGCACATATTCACCCTCCTTTGAGAATTCCTCCCAACTTTCTTCATTGAATTTTTTTCCTCTTTCATGTTAACTTTCCTTTGATTTTGGGAATTGATATATTTGGCTTTGTAGGCTATGTGTGATTTTTTTTTGTACCATTCAACCTTGCAAGATTATAGAACTAAATATTGTAGAGTTTCTCTGACTTTGAGTCGAAGGGAATTATCAATCTTCTTAATGATATTCTATGTCCTCTACCATATCTTTTTCTTTGTATCTATTTTCATGCTTCTCGCATTTTTATATCTACTTTAGCATAGCCTATTTCTTAGTACACTCAACTCGCTAGAGTGGAGGCAAAATATTGTGTCAAAATTGCATATGTAATTTTATATTATGTTTTAAACTCACCTCAAATCATGTTTTAATGATAGATTTTAATACTTCTATATGAAACATTTTTCCTCACATTCAAAGAGCATACCGTATTTCTAACATACAAGTCAGATTTCAAAGTAATCGTCATAAATATGAGCACAATGTGTAGACATATACATGACCTGCTAGAATCCTAATAATTTTTGAAATTAAAAAGTACACTTTCCATGTGACACTTACAACACATGTCATAAAACCTAAAACAAAGTAACACCTCTTCCATCTCATTTGAGAAAAAGAAAAATATTCTCTTACCATCTTTGAGGGCTCTTTTCATAATCTTTCAAGAAGCAAGCTCTCTATCTTATTTTTTTGGGGAAACTTTGTCAAAATATTGGTAGCCTATTCTCTCAATGCTTTGTTCTTGTGTAATTCATTATTTATTTGTATCAATTCAAACTTTTCAAGGGAATATATTACTTGTTTTATCCATCACATTCATTTGAGATATTTATACTATGTTGGTAATATCACTATCTCACTCTTGCATTTTATCAAATGTGAGACAACTTCTTTGACATAGAAGTTCACAAATATATTATTATTATTATCCATATGTAATGGTAGTTTTCCACATGGACCAAGGTCAACATCATTATCAAGTAGCTCACTTTATCACTGTTTTGAATTTTTAATGCACTTGAGATTTAAATTTTTTTATTTTTATCAAACATCTCTTTCTTGGTAGTTCATGGAGGTTAAAAGAAAAAAATTGGGGTTTGACTTGTTGGAAAGAGACACTGCACAAGTCATCTGGTGTTGTCATTGATGAAAAACCTAGTCAGTGATTCGATCTGCACGTCAATATTTTCTTATACCGGAAGTTAAATTGAAGATCAATGTTAACTGTCAAGGCAGAATAAAGCATCTAACAAAACTATGTTCATCGATTCATATGCAATTCTCTATTATCTTTTTGAGTTGTGGATCTCGGGGAAGGTTGTTTGGTCTATAATTTATGCTATCCTTGAATCTTAGAGCCTCGTATCAATTTGTGTGAAAGTTAGAAGATCTGGTTGATTTTTTCCAATTTATCAATGCAAGAAGACTGACTTGGTGAATGTAGTGTGTTGCAGATATTCGAGGAGTAATTATTTAAGTGTTTTTTGTGTTCGAGCATGTTGATTTGGGTCCTCACTATGTTTTGGCCAACTTTGGTTAGGTGGGCATTGAAAATTATCTATGGATTGAGCTGGCATTTTGTAAATATTTTATGTTTTGTTGAAGCTGACATGTAGTGATTAAATCCTTAGTTGTGGATATATATAAGCGATAATTTATATCATTTTGATACAATGTATGAAGTGTGTTGATGTGTGTTGCAAATGTCAAAAGGATTGTAGAGTTAGTATGCACAATTTCACTTGTGCATAAAAGGATTTGTGATATGAATTTTAGCAGAAAGGGCAGGAGAGCAGAATCCGATAGAAGGTCAAGAAAGTGATTGATGTGCTTAACCGGAACTGAATTTAGACATTAGCAGATGTTATTTTGTCAGTTCAAATCTCTGGATGTATTCCAAATGCTTTTGTAATACAGTGAGTCTTCATTTTGTATTTGAGCAGTGAGCTCCAAGCAGTGTGCCTAAATGCATGTGCATTCTCTTTTGTAAACGCTTATTTGAGTATACTCAAATCATATTGTGGATTGACCTCCACCATGGTTTTTCCCCTAACAGGGTTTCCACGTAAAAATCCTTGTGTTATGGTTTTTTTGTTGCTTCTCTTATGTTCATGCATCTTTCTTTTGGTTGAATGTTATAAATGCTTTAAAGATCATATTAATAAAGTTAAAAGTTGCAGAATAGTGATTCACCCCCCCTCTCAGTGTTCCTTGATTCCAACAATTGGTATCAGAGTTAAGTTCCTTGGAAGAATTTTAAAAGCTTGGGGAAGATCCAAGAAGGAGATTCAATGGATTCAAGCAGTTTGCAACAACAAATTTTGGTGGCACTGGATGATCTTGATCAGGCAAAAGCTAAAGTCTGAGAATTGTAAGCAAACCTCATGAATGTTGAGAAATTCATACAATCATTGAAAGAAAAAATCATTCAGTCAAGGGAGAAGAGAAAGGAACTATGTGATTAGATCAAGTAGAAAGAAAGTAAAAGCATGGAAGATGGACACCTGAGTCAAGCCTTGAAGGAAAGGACAGAAGAATGTGAAAAGCTTACCAGTAATAATGTTGTTCTAAAGCATGAGATGGAAGCCATTATGATGAGGATGACCAGGAAATTGAAGATCAAAAGAAGAATGAAGAGAATCTTGCTTAGTCCTTGAAAGATAAATCTAAAGAATGCAACTGAATTACTAATGGACTCAATCAGTTGGAGCCTGAATTGGAACTATCCAGACATAATGAAGAATACCTTGAAAAGCAGATTGTTGATCTCAGAGATGAAATTGCTACTACAAAATAATTTGAGAAGTTCAAGATTAGCTCAGCCAAGCTTGATGAACTAATTAAAATTAAGAGGTCTGATGGTGATGAGTGAGGTATTGAATATGAGAAAGGAGAAACCTCTGGATCTGGACAAAGGGAATTTAGGCAAGGAAATCAGATGAACAAAGCTTGAAGGTATCCGGTAAGACAACCTAATGCTCAAAGGTTTAATGGTTACTGTTTTGTTTACAACAAATTTGGTCATATGGCTACACAATGTAGAAGTAGAATGAATAAAAGTTTTCCATCATTCTCTAGTCAGTCTTTCAATTGCAATAAGTATGGTCATAAGTCAAATGAATGCATAAATATGATGAAAAACTCTTTCAATAGCAATGTCAGATGTTATACATGCAATAGATTTGGCCATATTGCTAACCAGTGCAGATCAAGAGAAAATTAATGGAACAACTGGTCTAGACAAAGAAATGTGGTGTGCTACAATTGTAACAAATCTGGTCACATTGCCTGATTTTGCAGAAGTAGTGAGGGTCTAGTAAATCAAAGCAAAAACATGTAGAAGGATGAAAAGGGAAAAGGAAAAGTCACTACAAATGAGATCAGGAAGAAAATGAAGAAGATATGGGTGAAGAAGAGTCCCTCTGATGTAGGAAATGGTTTAGCACTAGAACTTGATTCTAGTAATTCCTTCGGGAATTAGTTTATGGCCTTTGGCCTAAAGGGACTTCTCAAGAAAATCTTTAAACCCCCTTGTCGGTAGTTGATACTGGATGTCGAAGATTGGAATAATTGCATTAGTGATATACAAATGTTTTGGGATCTTTTGTAAAGGAAATTTGTGAAAAATTGAAGGTCTGCAGAAGAATTTTCTTTCACAGTCAGTGAAAATAGGGTATCTGAAAGACTTAGGGAAAAATCATTTATTGCAATGAAAAGGTTAAGTGTGTGAATCATAAAAAGTCATTTCTATCCCTCATTTGTCACATTACACTTCGAGAATAAGTTTGGAGAGCTCTAAAGCAAACTTTGGAAAAGTTTGGAAAAGATTCAAGTCTGAAGGCGATTCGGCGATCAAACCCTAATCCAACGAAAGGTATTTATCTGTGAACTCATGGACTTGAAAAATCTGAAAATGGTTGCACTATTGGTTGTTGACATTAAGGATAGGCCTTGTCCGAAATTCAAATGGCACCCCTTCAAATCTATTGAGACGGAACCTTTAGGTGCATTTTATTCCATTTTGTATGGTGTTTTACATATCAAAGACATTAGGGCATACATTCATTCAAATGTTGATGAGTTAGGAAGCTCCCAATTGTTGAATTTGTGCACCAATAACATTGTGGGAGAAGATTTATGTATAAAACCTAAATTTAAAACTTTGGAGGAGAAGAAATTCACTCAGATTACAAAATCTCCCGTGTTTGAAGAAAATGAATCGATTCGGTACATATTGAGTCGAATGCATGTTGAGTTTATGTGGTTAAGTCAGCCTTTTAAGACCACAAAGGAAGCCATAAGGATTGTTACTGGTTTAAATTCATCTAATGGGTTGCCCACATTGAAAGTTGTGAAGAATCAAATAGTCACAGATGCAACTAGTTTAGTGTTCGACAAGAGAGCTATGACAATTGATAATATTATTGAAGTAGATGTTAGATTCGCTTCCATGGTCATTGGGTACAAGATTTACACTCTAACTGGGACAATTTTGTATCCGATACAACAATCCATGCAACATATTAGATGGTCAAGGAAAATACAAATTACGACTTATGCAAGTTACTTCAGAGCCAGTTAATGGAGAATCTTGGCAAAATCAAGAAGGATATTCTAAGAAGAATTCTTTCAAGTATGGTAATTTGTTTCTATGTTTATTCTTCTATTTCATGAATGAAGTTCTGGGAGTTGGAAAAGTGCAATGGAAAGGTGATAAGACCTGTAGTTATTCAGATTAGAGACATGTTATACAACATTGGTGACAACAAAGCTAGAAAAGCTACTATATAGGGTTATTTCAAGAGTTTTTAGAGTGAAATGCAAGATAGGGAAATGATTCCTACATCTATTGTAGAGAATTAGAAAGACACAATTTGTTTCATGGTTGATATTGATCAATGCTTGATGGAAGTTGTAGAACCTAGCACGATATGGATAATGCCTATGGGTTATGAGGTTGAGGAACACATTTTGGAGCTATATGCTCAACACTTGTTAAGTAAACCTCGGGATCCGACAAAAGAAAGGTTTGGCACCTTTGAAGAAAATAATATGGAATTTCATGCCCAATTAAAGAAGCCTATGATAGTGCAAAGAGTAAGAAAGGAGGTTGAAGCTTTTGTAGAAAGCATGGGGACATCAGTTGAAGCTGTGAGAGAAGCTAGAAGAAAAAAGAGAACAAGCTGAAGTAGGAGAGCCAACAAGAACTAAGTCTACTAATCTGACACCATCTTTTGCCAGATCTAGATCCACTAGGAGCTCTCCTCTCTCATCTGGTCCTACAAAGAAACCAAGTCTTGTGAAAGCTCAAGCCAAATCATCAAGGAGAGAAGGAAAGAGGAAGAAGGACAAGAGAACAAGAGTCTATGTTGTATTTTTAAAGGATGAGGAAATTGAATCTAATGAAGAGGTAAGAGAAATCAAGCAAAAGGGCACATAAGCATCTAAAGTCTCTAAGGACAAGCCCTTTTGTGAAGAGAAAGCAAAGAAAAGGATGAAAGCCAATAAATCAGGTATGTCTGTAGAAGAAGTGGAAAAAGCCTTGATTAAGGATGGTAATCTTAGGCCACTTTCTGAATGGTATGACACCTTTGACAGTGTCAGTCAAAGAATTCTTGAGGAAGCCACTATAAAGTATTTGAACAATTTCTATATGACTCTCATTGAAATAATGTCATACTTACCTAAATGATTATATAAAGTCTTGGAAATGAGGAGAGTTAATGCAAGAACTGAGGAAGAGAAAATGAGAGAACAAATACTTGTTGATCTGTGTTTGGTGATGTCAATAGACGAAATCAAGAATATTCTCAATGAAGCTAAAAGGGAATTTAGGAGGAAAAAAGGGTGAACAAGCTGATGATTGGGAAAACTGGTGAAGTTGCAAGAGATACTAAGAAGATCCTTAAGGCAGTTCTATTGAAAAACAAATATGTTGTTGTTTCTGAAGAAGTGCAAAGTGAAGATGTTCCCTCTAGTCCGGTAACTAAAGAAGTGAAAGAGGGCACATTTGAGGATACTTTGGATCCTCTTGACATGCAAGATGTTGAAATCCCTATGGAGATTGAAACTCCTAGAATTGTATAAGTTGATATTCCTAAAGCCAAGGAAGAATCAATGGTTGAAGTGAAGAAGGTTGAAGCAAAAGAGGTTGGTGTGGAAGCAAGAGACACTCTAAGGTATTAAAGGAGTTCTTAGAAGAGAAAAAAGAGGAGCTTGATCTAGAATTGGTTAAAGGTCCTATTAACTTTTCCACTCTATCTCCTATTGAGAAGATGAAGGTAGCATCATTTGCTTAGGCCAAGGAAAGGGAGGAAATTATGAAGTCTCATATTGAAGACAATGAGTTGTTAAACCTTGCATCTGGTATTCTAGAGAAGAGTATGCCTACATATGTCAAGGACTCATTTGATTCTCCATCCGGTCAGTTGAAGAAACTTATTAATTTTGTAAGTAATCACTTTCAGTCAATTGAGAAGTCAGCTATGGACAAAGTTCAAAAGCAATTTGATGCTAACAGGTTTGATAGGCTGAAAGGTATGATTGCTAATGATAAATCTTTGTTAGCTACCTATGTAAAGAACATTCAAAGTGCTTTGTGTAAAGGTGGAAATATTTATAAGTCATGCTTATCATTGTCTAAGTTCACTGAGGACATTGAAAAGAAAGTGAAGGATTATAACAAACAGTTAGTAGATATCTCTCAAACATTTGATCCTCTAACCATTTTTGTTGGAAAGAAAGAAGGTCAAGTCATATCCCTGCTTGACAAAATGAAAAGTATAAAGCATGAAGAAGGAAAAATTGTTGAAAAAGTTTGCAAGATGCTTAATGCATTGAAGGAAGCACAAGATGCTATGGTGGTTAGTGAACCAGCTAACCTTGCTTCAGGAAAGATACAATCTTACTTTTTTTGTGGTCATTTGACTATTTTGGAGAGTCTCAAAAAGAGTTGGGACACTAGTTTGATCCTGTTGAAGAACAATTTTGTAGATATATTCAAGTTTATGTAAGTTGTAGAAGCATGTTTGTACATATGCAGCCTGTTTATAACAATTTTGTATGATTTTTGGTGTGTGGATTCCCATATTTGTCATTGATGTCAAAGGGGGAGTATGGGGGCGATGAAAAATCCCTTAATCATCTTAAGGGGAGTTGTCTTTTGAGATTTTGAAGGTTGGCAATGTATTCATGTTGGTATTGATCCGACACTTAGTCATTTTTCAGTAAGTGTTGCCATCAATGCCAAAGGGGGAGAT
>VDFB02047397.1:113354107-113549555 GCA_007258455.2 Sequoia sempervirens
CCCATCATGATCTTGCACATACCCTCTTTTGAAGTTCTTCTTTGCAAGTTAAGTCATTGGTGGATGTGACTTTTTCTGACCACTTCCCCATTTATTTTCACATTGAATGGGAGACATGACAACCCCGCACATGTAAAACTCAATTCTTTTGGAATACATCTTTTCTCTGCCATAAGCCTACTTTGGCCCACATTCATAGAGTCTGGAATTTGGAGTGCAGACCAACTTACCATACAAGCTGGATTACTTGGTGGAATGATGCTATCACTCGTACAACTTGATTTATGCACATTTATGGGTGCCAGCTAGCTATCTTTTGTTGGCGGTCTTATGAAGCTACCACCTATAACCTATGTTCAACTACCAAGGCTTTGGCGGCCAACCCTTTCTCCATGTCATTGCAAGTCAATGTGGTAGAATTAAGGCATAAAAAACAATTTGTAGATAATTATGTTGCCAGAGGCACTCAAATTAAAGCTAGGTTGCACTGGCTCAAAATTGGTGGCCATGCATCTAAAGAGTTTTTTCTGGACCTGCGTGTCAGGCACTCATCCTCATGCATTAAAAAAGTTAAATATGGAATCTAGGTGCTCTCAAAGCTTCTTGACATTCTCCAGGCCTTTGTGTGTTATTATGAGCAGGTTTTCACTGCACAGGAATCCACGCCTGTGCAACAACAAGCCCTCCAATATTGCCTTGTTGTTGTGCCAAATAGGATTTCCTCAAGCCAGAGAAATTTTTGTGATCAATTGTTAACACTGGATGATCTCAAGGACGTTGTTCATTCCATGGCTGATGATAAAAGCCTCAAGGATCGATAGGTTTCCTTATGAGTTTTACAAAGCCCTTTGGGATTGTGTTGGGCAAGATCTATATCATGTTTACTTAGAGGTGTTTCATGCTAATTCTCTAGGTAATTTAATAAACAAAGAAAATATTAAATTCATACCTAAGTCTAGAGATCCCGAGGATATTTGCAACTGGAGGCCTATTACGCTTCTCAATGTCTCCTACAAAATCATTGTCAAAGCTTTGGCTCTGAAAATCTGCCATCTTTTACCTTAGAGTGTGCGCCCAGAGCAAACAAGATTTATCAAATCTAGGTTCATTCTAGATAATATTATTGTCATGTGGGAAGGTATGGAGTGGGCCAAACGATCAAACCAAAAGGCTATTTTTCTAAAAATTGATTTTGTTAAAGCATATGACTGCGTTGAATGGCCTTTTATTCTTGCGATGCTACAAGCTTTGGGGTTTGGGCCCAATTGTATTCAAGTTGTTCGCATGCTTTTTGCAGATACTTTTGCTTGTATCATCATTAATGGCCGCTAATCCTTTGCTTTTGGGCTCTTTCGTTCCATCCGACAAGGATGCCTGCTTGCCCCTTCTCTATACGTGCTCACCAATAAATGGTTTTACCTTTTGGCCAACAATTTTTTTCAACAGCGTGTCAAGGGAATTTCGCTACCTAACTCTCAGGCCCAGGTGGTTAATGGCCATTATGCTAATGACTCTTTCCTCACTCTTCTTGAGGATGAAGATAATATCAAAGTAGCCTTGGAATGTCTCGATATTTTTTGCCTCACTTCTGGTTCTGCCATTCAATGGCACAAAACTTTGTGCTACAAATAGTTTATTCTGTCCACTCCACCCTAGTTTCAGTAGTATGGTTGGAAGTGGATTGGGCCAGGAGAAATTTTCAGATTCTTGGGCATTTACTTCACCTTCCAGGCATCTCCGGCAGAGCTATAACAAGTTATTCTTTCCAAAGTTGAGCATAAGCTCGCTTACTAGATTACTAAGCCCCTCTCTTTGGTAGGAAAATTTCAGGTGTGCTCCAAAATTCTCACTACCACTTATGTTTATTATTCTTCCTTTTGGGCCCCCTTTAAAGCCACCTATGGAAAACTTGAAAAGTTGCTCAGGGACTTCCTTTGAGCCTCTATTGAATCACATAAAGGGTTTCACCATGTCACCTAGGAACTTTGTTGTCACCTCAGAGACTCTGGAGGTCTTGGGATGCTCTCCACTCAACGACAAGGCACTTCCTTGTGTGTGAAGTGGATTATCGGGGCCTTTACAAGAGATAAAGCCTGAAAAATTCTCCTCAGACATTGTATTCAATCAGGCTTTCCTGTGCATAGACCTACCTGGAAGGGCATTGGCTTACAAACCCTTCCAGTCATCGAGGAACTAGTTCAAATTGTGGGGAATTTTGTTGCAAAAAAAAATTTGGAGAGCTGGCTTAGTTGGGCTGGTTCTGGTTTTCATGATGGGATTTCACTCAACCAGTGAATGTTTGGTGGTCTCCTCTTTTTGCTAGCAATGGTTAGCCTCTGGCTAAATTGCCTTGGATTAAGGTGCTAAGATTCCATAAGAAAGGTATTCAGACTTTACAATAGATATTTCATAGACCCACAATGCATATTTTGCCACGGGAGGACTTTCGTGCCTTATATAGGCTTCAAAACCAAGACCTTGCAACTTATGATGGTTTGGTGAATGCTATTCCTCTATAAATGCTTCATAAAGTGGGTATTTGTGGGTCCAAGCCCTGGTGGAAGGACTAGAAGTGGTACCTAGACACCTATTTCAGGAACTAAAAGCCTAGGCTTGGTTACAGGTGGCTCTCACCACATTTTCCTATGATTCATAGTCTGAACCAGAGCTTTGCAAGTGTTGAACCGAAACTTTCCCACTTTGCTTGGTGTATTCTTTTCCAAGTCTTGCATGTGGGTTCTCGGCTTGTTCACCTGGGGGTCCAGGACCCTCATTGCCCTTTTTGTGGGCAAGCTGAGTCTTTTAAGCATCTCTTTTGGTTTTGCCCCAGAGCCCAATAGTTTTGGACTTGGATTCATGACTTCTTTCAACCTTTTCAATCGGAGCCCTTTTCCTGGCATATGGTTCTCTTGGGAGACTTGCCCAAACTTCCTGCTAAGTATACCCAGCTTTGGCACACTTTCAGGGTGGAAATCCTCTTCAATATCTGGAAAGATAGAATTTTTGCATATTTGCTCACACTCAAATGGATAAAAATGTTTCTTTATATTTTAAATCTATTATTTTCTCTAATGTCCTCTTACAGATTTAGGTGCAAGCGAATAAAGTTGCACTTGAAGTTGCTCACTTGCAAGTGCTTTTGGACCAGTGGGGCAATGCCTCATGTACTTTTGCTTGGGTGCTCACTTCGACCACCTCCTCCCATGGTCGGTTGCCCTCTCGGGACCAACAATGGGGTGGCTCTATGCGTCCCCACTCTCAACCTCCTCTTTGGTGGGGATCTTTCCCTCCTTGGCAGACCCGCCATCCTCCACCTCGGGCTGGCCAGGGGTGGCCTTTTGGCAGTGCTTTGGGGAGGGGCGGTGGCGGTTTCGAGCGGCCCTCTGATGACACTCCCGCCTTTGGCTTTGGTTGGCCATACTCTGGTAAAAGTTTTCCATGGCTTGCGCTTGCAATCTCGCCTCGGCACGAGGAAGATAAAGATAAAAATAAAGAAGTTGATGATGGTTGGGGTCCTCCTCCTGACATCACTCCAGGCCCCACAGATGTATGTGGGAAGAATTTGGATGACAAAGACCAGCCTGGCTCTGCTGGCATTGCTTTGGCCGCTTAATGGTTTTTTATGTTATGTTTGTAATCATGGACTTCTAGGCTAGGCCCATGTGACTAGTCATTTTTTGGCTTTTTTGGGCATTTCCCATATGACTCTTAGGGTGTGCCTTCTTACCACCCACCTTTTTTTTGTGAATATGTATTCTAATATTTGAATTAATATAGATTAATGCCTATTCATAAAAATAAAAATAAAATCAATAAATACAGTTATATAGTAGTTGTGATTTCACATGGTTGTAATGCTATGTAAGGAGAGCACCATATGTTGAAGTACTCCCTCTCTTGTCAACATTTGTCAAACCAGCATTCCTTTATCATTGAACTATCCAATCTAGCATGCATAGTAGGGAACTGCTAAACTTCCGCATGGCATCTCTGCAACTCCAGGTTAATCTCTTGAACCAATAATCTTGTTATCTTTTATGTTTTTTATTAACTTATTATTTTGTATGTGGTGGAGGGGCAATACATATGGTATCTTAAGAGTGAAGATAATGCAATTTTTCTGTGTATAACCTTTTAAGAATGGGGCATTATTTTCTGATGTAAAGCACACTTTGAGGCAGTAGTATTAGTGGTAGTAGTTCTTATCTCTGAAACTTCCAAAGCCTCCTCTCTAGCTTTTTTTACTTCTTTTTGTACCTGAAAGCTGAAAAGACCTCATATCATCCATTTCCTTAGTAAACAGGTCATGCCCTTCTAACTCACCCTTGTTAATAGCTATTCTTTGCCTAGTAAGAGCCTTGTCAAAGTCTATCTTTGTAATCAGAGGGAGTAGAATCTTTGATACCAGACCCTCAACTGCAAGTCCTGCATCATAGATTTCTTGGGAGCACATGGCATCCAGCTCTCCATCCCGAGTCTTATAAAAAAGTTCCAATAACACATCTTTCACAGAAACAGAAATATCAAAACCAGAGAAGCCATCTGTTCAGCATGCTAGTTCCTCAATTTCTCTTTGTTAGATTATTAGGTGTATCACGTATATGAACCTTGAATTTATGTTGCCTTAGCCTTCAAATTAAGTAACAGAATATAGATTCGTTCATCAAAATGTTGTTTTATTAATGTGTGCAGTTTTTCCTTGAAAAAAATGTGTGCTACCATAAAATTAATGTGCAAAAGTTTGAGATATATGACTTTTAAACTGAATGGTAATGTAAATAGTGATGAGCAATGTAGAAAATTGGAACGCTGAGATTTTGCAGTGCTGGAAGTGGTATTTTTGATACAGGCTTTGAAGTAATTCATTTAGATCTCAATTTTTCTTTTTACAAAGGACTTGATTGCACACACACAGAGTTTAGTAGAGGTGAAGCAATTGGAGGCGACTTGCATCAACATTCATTACAGGGCATTGCTAGAAAAGACATTCAGATCAGAAGTGGGAGACAACTGAGAAAAGTATTAGCTATCACCTTCTTCAGAAATACTCCCCACCCTAAGGATACTGCAAAAAGCATTGGAGTGTGCCCAACAACACTAAAAATGATATACTGACAACATGGCCATCGTGAAAGATCAACGAGGTGAAACAATCTTTGAAAAAGGCCGAAAGTGTGATAAATTTTGTACAGTGAGTAGGTGATCAGTTGGAATCTCATATACTCAATACTCTATCGATAGCTGATGCAACCATAGCACTGTCTGAGAACAACAAAAGGATCTCTTGTGTGCCTCTCACATTTAGTTTCGGAAGATTCTTTATAGGCCAACATTCTTGGTCATTTGAGTTTCGGGACTCCGCTTGTATTAAGTATGGCCTATACCTCCACATAATCAACCAAAGCATATTGCTTGCCTGTGGGCAATGGCATCCTCCAAATATCTCTTGGCCTCTGCCAAATGTAATATATTTGTGTTTGATTGTTTTAAATGGTCTACAGCAGAATAAGTCAATGGATGAGGAATAAAGTTCGTATGCACATATGAGGTCAAAAGTAACGTGAAAATGTATATTTTCACTTTATCGTCTCTGTCATGTAGAAGGCTGAAGTGTAATAATTAGGATGCATGGCAAGGGTGTTAAATTCATGTGTACACTTAAAGGTATAAATCTAATTCTCTTTATGTTTGTTTGTTGCATGACACAACATTATAAATCAGAACTTAACCACTTTGTATACATGATTTAATCTCCGTGGTGACAATATTTCAATGCAATATTATTTTGGTCAAACATTTTTCATTATATTTGAATTCTTAATTGTGATTTTTAAATGAATGGCCACTTTTATTGAAGTAGAGGGTATTTTTGAGAGTAGAGGGAATTGTTTGAAAAACATCTCAATTTCAAAATTATTATTAATATGTGTTATGAAATTACATGAGGTAAATAAATAAAGTTTAATTAAATTAAAAACTGTAATAAAAAATAATTAAATTTGTTTTCTTGTTTATATATGTTTGTGTGTGTGGTCTAAACTGTGTATGATCTTCTCTTTCATTCTTGATTGATCTTGAGAATTGAAAATGGGTTAGATCACTTATGTATTATAAAATTCATCTACATTTTCTCTTTCCTCACGTCGTAAGGTGATATTGAAAATAAGAAATTTGATGTGGATTTTTTATTTCTTATTTGTTAGGGATTTAGTGGCTTGGATTTTATCACCAAGTGTTAGCCAAAGTTCATGTTTTACTAGAATATAAATGTCTGAATGGAGTTGTTCTTGGCTAAGAAAAAACTAAGCTCTACCTAGCTCCCATGAGTTGTGGTGGTTACCCTAGCCTCAAACAATACCCTTGTATCACATATTTGAGCCTCACATACCACAAGACATATCAAGGACTCCCCTAGTGGAACTATATTACCTAGATTAAAATTTATTTAACTACAATTAAATGTGGTGGTTTTGGGAAAACAACATTCCATAAGATTTTCCACTCATACCCTCGAGATATATTTGTGAGATGCTAAACATTTATACATCCACTTGACTAGCATAACTTGTTATTGTGCATGTTATTTCCTTTCCCCATGTGTGAAGCTAGTATAAAAAGAAAAGCCAAACCAATTCCATAGAACCTAAAATGAGACTTCAAGCTAGATGAGTCAAAATCTAAGCATAGAAAACCCTTTCAATCCAAACCCATTCCATTCCAAAGAACCTTTCAACAAAGATTAACTAAATATATTTCTTCACAATGATGATAATGATAGCCTTGGAAACCATACTAAGCATGATAATAATCACAATAACTTCTTTAAAACTAAGCATGGTTGTTCCTAGGTAGATCAATTACTATTTAAAAATATGGATGAAATTTCTATGTAACTTATAGAGAGAGGTGCAGATCTTCCCTTGGATTATAATCTTGAAAACTTGAACCACATAATAACTGTGAAATATAAAGCTCCTATAAACCTAGAGGATAATCCTATTGGTAAAAAAAAAAAAATCTAGAGTCAACTTATGTGAATGTCTTAGTAAAGGAAAATCAATTCCAGCATACTTACATTCAAGATATGTTTGACCAACTTCAACAATTAACTTAACAATTGGAAAACTTCACCTCCCACATACACCCTATAATATCAAACTCTTCCCAACAAAACAAACAAACCCACAATCAACAATATAATACCTCTATTAGAACAATACAACTTTATCCTACCTCATTCTCAACACTCAAAGGTACACTATTGTTCCAAGAATGTAGAGCTACGGAAGATGCTCTCAAAATATTATACAAAGAAAGCCAAAATTAGTGTAAAAAATATAAATTTTAAGAGTTGGTGCTCCTGTCCTTCATATAGAAAATTTGTGTGCATACATTTCCCCCTTAAATCCACCTAATCATAATGAATACAAGGGAAAAGGAGACTCAAGAGAGTATATCAAAAATATGTATTACCAAGATGTTGCATATAATAAAAAATACTTAATTATATTATTCCCTCTTGTAGAGGAGAGGGACCAACTGCTCAGGACCGCAAGTCACACGAGGATTTAGAGCAATCAGTTTCCCTAATCTACCTCACGCTAAAGGATTTTCTAGGATAGGTTTGGTGTTTTAAGAGGGTGAAAAGAAAGGGCAGTTGATCTACCACTATCCTTTTGTCAACCCGATAGGTTTAGGTAATTAGGTGAGAAAATTCCTAAGTCTAAACTACAACCTAGGTAGCTCTCTGCCAAGGGACTCCAGTATAGAAGATGGACGATAGTGTGGCACACTGGCATCTCGGTTGGGCACTAGCATTCGTACAGACAAATAGTATGAAGTACAGTCTAAAATTAACAGGGAACTGACTAACAACCTGATAAATACTGTTTTATGATATGATGGAAAATAGAAAATAGCTAAACTACTGAAATAACATTCTTTAATAAAATGTTAGATTTAATAATAAAATTTCAATAAATCTACCCCAAATACAAAATAGTATTCTGATTAGAAACTAAAAAAAATAGAAAAAAAAAATTCCTATATTCTTATATATGAATTCAATTAAATAGTAAATGAAAGGAGAGATTCATAATATAGCCTCTATATTCTAAAATATCAAGAAGATAAGAATAAGATAAGACTAGCACTTATAGCTAGGGGAGCTGCAAGGAATATGCCAATAGTTTTATATACTTTGCTGAGCATTATTTATATCTGAACATTATTGGGCCTATGTTTGCTGATGAATAAATTGTATGTTTCCATATATTGATATTTTGAGGTTTCCTCCAGCATATCTTTGACAATCAAAGCACATACCAAGGCAAACATCTTTGGTTGGGCTATCTGAAAAAGGTGAAGAGGAACATGAAATCCTAAGAAAATTATGGTTAAGTTTTTGAGGTGATGATTACAAAGTTCCAAAGCATCTAGGAATTTGGGTGGAACCTTGAACAAGAACATCATGAACAATGCTCTTGTCCATCTTTACATTTCTTGGAAATATCCATATTGTAGCATTACGACCGATGTCCTTTTTTATATTGAAATCAATTCTATTGCAAGCATAAGCACAATTATAATTAACCTTCTAAACTAAAACATCAAAAGAAATATTTACAAAATCATGAGTTTTGGTTTAAACCTTGTGCATATACCTTGTGTTGTCTTAAACTAGCAATCTCTCTTTAGCACTTTTTTGGCTAACATATATAATCAATGTTTCTTCTCCTACAAGGATGGTGGAAGATTAGTTCTCATTGTGATTCCAAAGCTAGGAACGTAGCCCTATCATCTTGGATTTTGTTTGGCTAAAATAATTATAGAATGATCTGGGTTTTTGTTACCTTATGTGTGAAGATCATAAATGTTTATTTAGGAACTATTTTGAGTTTTGATTCCTATGGTAGACATTTGACAACGTTGTTAGACATTTTTATGAACATCAAATAAGCATATGGTAGAGAATTATACTTTTGCAACTGTGTTTTTGACAATTGAGCTGTAGTTAAAGTGGTGGAAACTGAAGCAAAATGGGTGACACATAAGTTTTTCACTTACATGAACAGAGTTTTGTCCATGGTGCATAGAGTTTGGTCGAAATAGTTAATCATACTACTGATTCTGTAAACAGCGTACTTAACCACTCATTAGAATTGTAAACAGCTAAATGATTTTTTCTTGGATGCTAAGGCTAATCAACAGGGCAGTCCTGTTACAAGTTGTATTTTGTCAAACCTATTCTTTGAAAAAACTCTTTTGTTAGTAGTATGTAAATTTTCAGGTCTAACTGTAAGGGATTCATGCTTGCAACCAAAAAGTGGAGAGAAACTTAAGGGTCTTATGGGCTACCTTCTCGCTGAATTGAGTATTTCCTCCATATTGAAGGCAGATACAGAGTGATCAAGAAAAAAAAATTCATTTCTTGTGTTATACAGGAAAATTCAAGCGTGCAACTCTCTCCTAGATGAGCAAAGTAGTGATTCGTAGTACCATACAAAATGTTCCATCGAATGGATGCAGTTTGGAGGAAATTTAGCGTTATACAAACAATAAAAGCTTAAAGGAAAGCATCCTCAAGAAACAGTCACTAGACTTGCCCGTATTTGGCGAAGGTTTGGCTAGGCACCAAGCTATTTCGGTCTACTGAACTTGATTTTGAAAACTAAAAGTCTGAGTGAAAAAGTAAAACAATGCGGGAGAAAGCAACTTGCATGGCCTCCTATAGTGTAAATCTTACTATACAAAAAATTAAACAGCTTTAAAGTTTTAAATCTAAAAAATTCACCTGATTGAAGTTGTTCAACAATGCCTCAAGTATGGTGGATTGACACACTGGAAATATATTTCCCGTTTGGAGCTTCCAAAAATTTTCAGTGACTTTAGGTCATTTGGTCAGAAAGAAGGATGTCGAGCAAGATGAGCTCCTAAGTTGGGCATCATGATTGAGAAGTATGTTTCTTTCTAATCTTCACGAAATGAGTGTAACCTACTTATTTTAAACAAACAGAGATCGGAAGTTTCAATTCCTAGGGAGCCAATGCAATGTGTGAAAAGAACCCAATTCAGAGCTAACCACAGTAATAGAGATTGTGGAGAGCAATTGCCAGCAGAGAAGAAATGTCCCACTCTATCTTCCACTTTACTAGGAATACTTACACACCGCTTCCTCTATTTTTGTTACAAGGTTTCTAGCACATAAAATACTTTGACAAGAAAAGGCAAAAGGGCATAGGAAAGCCATCAAAAAGAAGATTTTAGGACATCATAAAGCATAATTTCCAGCTATATACAATGCAACGTATGCCCCATTCTTGAGGTTGATCATTGAATGTCTTGAGATATTTTTGTTCTTTTCTAAGCAGGCAAACTAACATAGAAAGACAATATTCCATATTCCATACTTACATTGCTTCACTCTTTTCAAAGGGAGATGCTAGACAATAACTAATACTTTCAAACAATGTCTCCGAAAAATATGTAGTGAAGCCCAAGAATTTACCTCTTCTTTGAACTCCTGCATAACAGCTTTTCCAGCAGCTGCTTCTAGTTCAGCAGAATCCCTCGATCTGGTTATTTCTTCCTCTGCTACTACAATATCCATCATAAGACGTTCCTGCTGCAATATCCTCTGTTAGAATTTGTGAACAAATTTCACAAAACCCAAACAACTCTAAGGTAGGATGCAGGATGAAACCCAAATGACAAATTCTTTTAGATTTTGGTAATGCTGCAACAAATAAAAAAACACGAACCTGAAGCAGGGAAATGCAGAAATTGCCTCTTGTTGCTTACAAAACCCTAGCAAAGGACAATTTTTTACATGAAGCCAAACAATCTCAGTACAAGACGAAACCCTAGCAAAGCAGAAAATTATTTACATTACACAAGCCCATCTGAAGCAAACTTATAGTAAGCCTAAGCAGTGACGAAGCAGCTCCCAGGCGGTCGCCAAGTAGCTGCATAGCGAGGTCAGGGTGCATGAGGTGTGTACGCAGAGGAGCGCCAGCAGTAGTAAAAACTGGCATTTGAAAACATAACTTTCTTTATTTAGCTATCGGCGGTGACTTTCCTAGCAGTTACAGTTGCCCAACAACACTTCCCGACTCAATAAATTTCGGTGTGAGACAACTTCCCATCTGGCGTGGGCTTCCTTGTAGCTGCACTTGCCCGACAACACTTTCTGGCCAGAACTTTCCCGGCAGCTGCAGTTGCCCGACAACACTTCCCGGGTAAATAAATTTCGGTGCGAGACAACTTCCAGTCCGACGTGAGCTTCCCGACAGCTGCACTTGCCTGACAACACTTCCCGTCTAAATAAATTTTGGCGTGAGACAACTTCCTGGCTGGAAGCTTGCACATAATATAGCCTATCGGCTAAATTAAAAAAACAATGGAAATACATATACTCATTTTTCTATCTTACCTAAACAATAAAATAAATTACATACCCAAATTTAATATAACAAACATAATATAAATTTTATACTAATATTGATATTACATAAAATGTCACCATATATGTCCAACATATAGTTGTGCACATGCACCATATAGTCATAACATAAATTAGCAACATATGAATTCAATACCACTTATCAACCCATCCACATAATAGAGTGTAACATAGGTATGGTATAATTTTTAGGCCTCTAACGACCTACTTGTACAAATAGAAGAAAATAACTCACATATTAACACGGAGTAACAAAACTAAGTAAAAGACTTGTTGACTAAGAGTTGACTTTTCAATAATATATGAATTTAATTAAATAGTAAATGAAAGAAAAGAATCATTATATAACCTCCATATTTTTAATTCGAAAAAAGATAACACAATAAAATAGAATTAGAAAAATGACATATACTCATTATCCTATTAGTAACCCATGTTTAATATAATAAATGTAATATAAATATTACACCCTGATATTCACATAAAATGTGACATCTACATCCACCACATAATCGTATCGTAAATTAACAGCCTATGAATTCAACATCACTCTCTCACCCCATCCACATGATTACATTGTTTAGGCCACACTAATGGCCCACTCGTACAAATATAAGCAAATAACTCACATATTACCATTGAGTAAAAAACTAAATAAAAGCTTTGTTCACCGAGAGTTGACCTTCCAATAATAGGAAGCCTTATGTTTATTGAACACTCGTAACATCCTCGCATAAACAACTTGCATGTTGTGTTGCATGTTGTCATGCCAATAATTTTTTGATATCGACCAAAACATTTTTTATTGGCTATACCGTGCATACCTATGTAAACATAAATATACACTATCTATCCTCTTGTCCGGTTCGAAGATCCCTATACATAAAACAAAACCTACGATGATCGCAAAGTGCGCAGAAAAGAAATTTATGAAAATAACTACCACTCAATCTACGCGTTTGATCATTTCTTATCTTCATCCCCTCTCTTCTACAAACACTAAGCACTTATCCCCCCTAACACCAAGCCTCAAAACTCATAAAAAAACCGTCCTACGATGTCTTCATCAATCATCGCGGACCAGACGTCAAACACACCTTAGCTAGCATTCTCTATGGTATTCTCACTGGTATGGCACTCTCGGTTTTTTTGGATTCAGAGGAGTTGGAATATGGCGATTTCTTGCCCCGAACAATAGAAGCAGCAATGACCAGCGCTTTGCTTCATATTGCTATTTTTTCCAAGGGTTATGCAGAATCGCCCTGGTGTTTGGCAGATCTATAGTTCATGCTTAAATCTGGCGCCACAATCATTCCTATTTTCTATCATGTAGATCCTAGTGATCTAAGATATATAGCTCAAGGAAAAGGAATGTATGTTGACGCTTTCAAGAAGCATTGAGAGAAGGGAAGATACAGCCTGGAAAAGCTTCAGGAATGGAAGGAGGCTCTCTACAACGTCTCATTTTACTCTGGCCAAATCATTAAAACTAATAAGTGAGTACGCACGTTCGGCTTTTCGATCTTAACAAATCTGGATTCTTTCTCTAATCTATGTATTCAACTTTGGCATAATCACCTGTGTTAGTATTTTGATTTTTTAATCTTTTTACTTGTGCAGCGATGAGAAGAGACTCCTGAAAAATATCGTGAATTGTGTTTTGAAAATAACAAACGATGTGCCACTAGTGGTTGCAAGACATCCAGTAGGTTTGAAAGAAATAGTGCAAGACTTTGAGATGAATACACTCCAATCTGCCCAAGGTGATCAGGTTGTTCAAATTGTGGGAATTTGGGGAATGGGTGTTTCCGGCAAAACCACGCTTGCCAAAGAGTTATACAACAAAAGATCGTCATCCATGGACAGGTCCAGTTTTGTTTTTGATGTCAGAGATGGTGCAGCCAAAGGCCTGTTGCAAAACAAGCAGATTCAAATCCTCAAAGATCTTGGTGTGCAAAATGTAACAATTGACAATATAGAGCAAGGTAAGGTAATTCTTACTAGGCATTTGAGATCTGTTAGGGTGCTCTTAGTCTTTGATGATGTTGATTCCAAGGATCAATTGGATGCTCTCTTGCCCATAAAAGACAACCTTCGAGGGGGTAGTCTAATCATTGTTACAACACGAGAGTTTGATGTTCTTAGATCTTGGGGCATATCCTTCGTACATAAAATGAAACGACTTGATTCCTCTAGTGGAGAGCAGCTTTTTTGTTGGCATGCTTTCTTACAGGCCTTTCCTCCAGATGGATTTGAGGAGCTTGTTGAGAAGTTTGTAAAAGTTTGCAATGGATTGCCTTTGTCTCTCAAAGTTTTTGGGGGACAGTTATATGGAGAGTCTCGCATGGAATATTGGGAGTCTCTTCTGCATAAGATTTCAAGAATATTGCCTGATGATATAAAAAATATACTCAAAATAAGTTATGATGCTCTTGATTCTGAAGAAAAAGAGATGTTTCTAGATATTGCTTGTTTCTTTATTTGGGAGGAGTACAGTTTGGCAACTGAAGTATGGAATGGTTTAGGGTGGAGTGGTCTGTATGGTTGGGAAAGACTCAGAAACAAATGTTTGGTTGAGCTGATCGATGAAAATCTTATAACAATGCATGACCACTTAAGAGATCTAGGAAGGGAAATTGCAAATCAAAATTCACCCTATCGACTTTGGTCACCCCATTAGATTATTAATTCTGATAAACAAACAGAGGTGAGATTAATACTTTCTTTTATAGTGTCAGTTATCACTGGAATGTAAAACATCTGTCTGTACACGTAAGTTTGTGTTTAAGAAGTTTATTGTTTTTTCCGTATAAACAGACGTTTAAAAAAACAATCGTTATTTTGAGTTCTATAACATTCTCTTTTGTTTTTTGTTTTTTCCCTTTTTCTAGAAAAGAAATGCCATCCGAGGAATAATGGCAGCACGACCAGCTGAGTTCGGGTGTTATCAGGTATGCCTGTCCGTGTCCTTTGTTTCTCTATTTATACTAGTTTTAACTGTATGTACTAGGTTTTGGCTTTATGTATGTTTTTTTCCGAATATATTTAAAGCTTTTCCTATCAGCAAGGAAAGTTCAATCTAATAATAGATTTATTAGTGAAGCTTACGAGTTTCATGGCTGCTGCTCGCAGGGTAAATCCATTGTTAATATATATGGAGGAATTTTGTCACTCGCAACATCTTTAGTTGGACTAAAGTATTTTGGGATTGGAGGAGATTATTTTAATCAAGTAATTGGCGAAATATCAAGAGAGCTGGTCTGGCTTCGCTGGTTCGAGATTAGGCAGAGAAATCTTCCCTCACAGCTATCAATGAAAAATTTGAGGGTTTTAGAACTCTATGAAGACTATGAAGGGGATCATCACTTAGAAGAACTGTGGAAGGCTGACAACGATGTTAGTATCTTCCCCTTCAACTCTACTAAATTTTTAGTTGATTTTTTTGTATATTTGCTGAATGTTTTACATTTCCATACTCGGCAATGTGCTTCAGGCGCCTGTCCAATTAAGAGAGTTAGTTATTTCTGATTGCCGCAAATTCCAAGGATTTCCAAACTCAATAGGATGTCTCAAGGAGCTGAAAAAGATAGTAATTAAAGGAGAGTTAAAAAATATTAATACTTTGAGTCTGCCAGAAGAATTCTGTCGTCTTCAATCATTGGAGCACTTGAAATTATCTTACAGTAAATTCGAATCGCTGCCCAGCAGTTTCGGCGATTTGAGAAATCTGCGGTACCTAGATATGCGCGGTTGCGAAAAGTTGACAAGGTTACCGGTTTCTTTTAAGAATCTGATTCTCTTGCAACACCTCAATTTAGATTATTGTAGTCGGCTCATGCTTATGTCAGAGGATTTCCAACACATCACAAAGCTGGAGTATTTGAGCCTTACTTCCTGCGACCTAGTGGAAGAGTTGCCTCGTCACATCACAGATCAGGCGTCCTTGACAGAACTCAATTTGCAAAATATGGAAAGTCTAATTGTATGGTCCCATGGGGGGCTTGGGCTTCTATTTTCATGGATCAAGCGGTCCCATGGAGCAAAAAAAATTATGCTACAGGATTAATTGGAATCTCCTCCTGAAAAATAGCAGCCCCTACTTTTTAGGACTGCAAATTTCAGCGGGTGAAATTGAGGTGGGGCTAGAAATTTTCCCTACAGCTTAAGAATTTTTTAGGAATTTTTTCTGCCACTTGTCTATCACTTTGAATTTTAAATTCCTAAAAAAAACTAAAAAATGAGAGAATTTTTATTTGTTTATTAATTTTTATCAAATTACTCCACTTCATCCCTTGAATTTTGGAGCTCAAACTCATAAGCTGAATTGCAAAATTGAATTCATGGGACCACTATCTTTAAAATATTCCTAAAAAATCTCAGCACCGCTGAAATTTTTTAGGAAGCCCCCCCTCCATGGGACCGTACCCTAAGAGAGATACCAAATAACATTGGCCAACTCAGAAGGCTGCGAGAGGTGAAGATAGGGAGTAAGCTGTTAGCAAACTTGCCGCCTTCTCTCGGAGATCTTTCCTCCTTGACTAAACTTATAATTGTGTGTCCCATGCTAGAATGTTTGCCGCCTTCTCTTGGAGATTTGTCCTCCTTGACTGATCTTGAAATTATAGATTGTTCCAAGGTGAAATGCTTACCATCTTTGGGGCGTTTTAATCTCTTATAGTGTTTAACGATATGCAGCTACCCAATTAGCAATGTAGATTTTCAGACGACGTTGTTACCCTTTGCATTTAGCAACCTGAAGGAGATAGAACTATCAGGAACAGAAGTGCGTAAGCTTTCAATTTCTCAAGGCCTTTATCCCCGTCTTTGGAGACTAATACTTTTGGATAATGTTCATTTGATGGAGATCGAAGCACTGCCAGTAAGCCTTGAACTTGTGAAAATAGTGTTCTGCCCAAAGTTGGATGAGCTTCCTAGCTTTGCAGGTTTGACTTCTCTCAGAGAACTTCAACTAAAAGGTCAGAACGGAATTGTGAGATTAGAAGGTTTACAATATTGCACAAGATTGGAAAGATTGAGTGTAGAAAGCTTTTGGGAGGTGCCCAGAATAGAAAGTTTGGAGCACATGGAGAAATTAAGCAGGCTGGTACTCAGAGCAAACTTTGGACCAGCTATTGGGCGTTGCATTCAAACCATACAGGTAATAATAGTTTTTAAGAATAAAAATTTATAATTATCATTATCTAATTGTGCGTTGACTGAATGTTGTTTGCAGAAATGGCCAGCTGAAATGGTAATATGTACGCGAGCAGTCCCTGATGCGGCCTCACTTGTCAACTCCGTACTCTCTCCGGATCTCGTTGTGATTGACTCTATCTCTAACCAGAAACTTGATTCCGAGCTAACGTTGGTGCATAAGAATTTCTCCAATGGAGATGCTATTATGCTCTGTTTTGTTGTGCATTGTGTTTCTCCACCAATAGAATTCTGCATAAAAATTTGCAGTCCGTGGAGGAGCTATGAAAGTCAAATGGACGATTATAAATGGGTATGGATAGGTCTCGTCACAAAACGTTCCGAATTGCTTACTAAACAGCTTACCACAGAGGAGATCAAAATAAGAAGAAAGTTCTACGACGTAGTAGACGGCAGAGGAGACGAAATAGACAAAGAGGACGGCGGGAAGGACGAATTGGACGAAGAAGAGTGTAAAGAAGAGGATGAAGAAGAAGACGAAATGAACGAAGAAGAGGATAAAGAGGACGGCGGAAATAGCGAGGTGGATGAAGAAGAGTGTAAAGAAGAGGACGAAGTGGAGATAGGTTTGGCTGTGACAGGGGAAGAGCAAAGACTAGTGGAGGCTTTTCAAAGATTATCGTCACTTCTAGTATTATAATTCAAATGTTATTATTTTTAAGTATTTAGTGTGAAGGTAATTGTAATATAATGTAATAATTATTTATGTAGATGTTCAATCTATTTTTTTTTTTTTTTAGAGTTAAGAGACAACTCATTTATATATTGAATGGGGTTAAATTCATAATTTGACATTTAATTCAGTTATTTTTTTGGGATATAAATAAATGACTATGTAGCTTTATTTAGTGGATTATAATATTATGAGGGGTTATATATTTAAATTAGAAGTTGTATTTCTATTAGGTTATTATGAGTAGAGAAATCTAATTTATTAAAGGTATCTAGTAGTTTCATTTGGTTTAATCACATCTCTAAGGGTTTGAACCTTCATAGACGGTGTTATCAAGGAATATATTATCATTCTCACTAATAGTAATGCAACCTTCTGGTAAATTTCTGGTAAATAAATAAATAATATAAACATTAATAATATACTTTAGATTTAAACATTTGGTGAATATGAGAGGTTTTGAATTAAGATTATGTAATAGATTTTTCCATCAGTGGTTTAAATCATACTCAATGATTTTGTTATCCTCGCTCTAGTAATGGATTATGGAGTGCAATTTGAATCATTGATGCAAAGAGCTCCTACATAGTTTTAATGCATATGATATTGAATCAAATAGTAAAATATAATGATGCAAAAATATTTGATCCAAATACATTGTTGCAGGTGCATTAAAATGATTCATCAGGTTGTACAAATTTTATTGGCACTCTCATGAATTGTATACAATCTATAAATGTACTATCCCTTTGTAAGTCACTTTTATAACTATGAAATACATCATACACCTATAAATTCAACTTAAACAAGTGTAGATGTAGTCTATTTGCATGGATTTAATCTTTATAAATACCTCAATGTTTGCTTCTAGTGTATTGTGAACTTTCACCTCAATCTCTAAATACAAGCTTGGTTGTATTGTTAGAAGCATACATCTGATAGAGATAATTACTCCTTCATGTCAAACCTCATAAGGACAAATGTTCAACAACTCTAAAAAATGTTGAAGAAAATAAATCAGCATGTTGTAAATGTCATAAATATCAAAGTATCATCACCTCACATTCAACATTGTTTTCTTAATGTAAATTTAAAAGGAATTCATAAATAAAAAATGGGGTATAACACCTTGGATATGAAGATATGGATAGAAATGATTGGATTGGAAGTAATGATGATGGATAAAAAGAGGATAATGATGGATTTGAAGGATATTGATGGATGGTTCAATGGGGATAATTATTGATTGAAATGGATGATGAGAGATGCAACTTGGCCACGCTATGAGGAACCAAGAGGTATGAAGGATGCAACATAGAAATTCTATGGATAACCAAGAGGTGAGAACGATGCAACTTGGGAAAACTATGGATAGCCAAGAGGTGTGAAATAAATTCCCAAGCTAGGGAAACCAAAATGATAATGCTAGCTCAATATAATACTTAAGATAAGCAAGTTCCCAAGAAATATACACACTAGTGGATAAAAATGGATAAGGATCTAGATTAAACTCCTAACAAGATTGGTTTTTGATTTGGATATGGATTTGGATCTAGATTGAATGATTATGTGGTTCAATGATTAAATGTAATGGATGAGATGATAAGATAAGATGATGGATTGGAAAGAAAAGATAGGTCAATGATTAAAGGAAACATGATAGAGAATGACAATGATAGAATGATGACATTTAGATAGGATGTGTGTTGATTGGTCCAATGTCTAAGCATGATGATCATGATGTTTAAGTTATGGCAACTAATGAAAATGATGAGGTGAAGGAAATATGTTGGGTTTTGGATGGGTATTAAGAAAATGGTTGATGTTTCAAGAGAAAAGATGGGTTGACATGGGTCTAAATGCTAAAAACGAAATCTACATCACAATGAAATAAAGGTACCTTTTCATAGTCTAAATGCTAAAAATGAAATCTACTCACAAAACACTCATAACATCTTTTACCAAAAAGGTTTAAAATAGGGATGTGGATCCCATTGAACTGTTAGAGTAAAGGTTTAAATTTAATCATGTTAATTAAATTACCTTTATCTCCTTCTTAACATTTCACCTTAGTTTGCATAATAAGACATTTAATAATTATATTAATTATTAAATGTGTTATCCTTTTAGGGTTTTGTTGATCTCCTTTCTTAAGGATTGATCTTTTATGTAATTATGCTAATTCAGTTGTTGAGAATATAGTTTTTCAATTTCACAGAGCAAAACATCTCTTTCTCTCTTTCTCCATTTTTTCTTCCCTGTGATAGGTATTCTTGCATGCAGGTGTTCTTGGACTCTGAAGTTAGATTTGACAACTTCAACATGGTATCAGAGCACAGACCTGCTGCAGCCTGTTCCTGATTTTGAAGAATTTGGAGTTGAAAGGGGTAGATCTGGCTTTCACAGGTTTACAAAGGTTTTTATGTGGATTTGGTTTACTCTGATTTTTGGGTGCATCTTAGGCCCAAATTGACCTCACGGTTGGACTCAGAGCAGCCAAAAACCCATATTTTCATATATGGCATGCCCTATTTGATCACAGTTGCACCAGAAGGAAAAAATTTCTAGGCACCAAGGCCATACGGCCTCAGGGCACGATTTACAAAGTGAAAAACGCAAAAAAAAAAATCAAAGTTTTGATTTTTTTCAGCGCGGCCAGTTGAAAGTTGGGCACCGCCGCCGCTCGGCCAATTGACCACCCCAGCTCCGCCCAGCGGCCACCGGAGGGCTGCTCAGCCAGTGGCTCCCTCGGCCAGCGCCCGACCACCGCCCCGCCACCAGCTCCGTGCAACCCCACCGCCACCTCTGCGCCGCTCTGCCGTTTCGCCGCCCACGAGCAGCCCCGCCACAAGTGTGCCACCACAGCACCACCCACGCGCCACTTCGCCTAGCCCCTGGTCGCCCAACAGACCATGGGTTCCTTTTTTTTAAGCCCCTGATGGCTAGGAGGGCCAAATTGGACACTTTTGAGCAACTTTACGAAATCGGGCGTATCTTACTCATTTAAGCTTAGCTTTTCGAATGAAAATAGGCATTGGAAAGCTGATTCCATTCCAGACACCATGGATTGGTAATTTTTTCCAAATTTTTTGTTTGACTATATTTTTTTCCAGTCAAAGTGGGGTCTTTTTTTTGCACTTCTGGGGCCCTAGAAGGTGCAAACGGACTCCGTTTTTCAAACTCGAATAGGCGTTGGAAAGCTCCCAGCATGCACTATTCAGAAATGTGATATTTTTTCATCAGAAATTTACCAGGTACATAGAATTTTGTATGAAGCATTTTTTTCTTTTTCAAGCTTTTCAGCTTTAAAAATTGTACTGGGGTTTGGGTTCTCGTATTGTGGGGGGGTATTTTTTCTTTCTTTCTGTATTTTCCATAAAAAAACTAGAACACCAAAACTCTCAAAAATAATCAAACCCTTTTGCATCTTCTGTCTATTATGAAAGATCACATAATAATAAAAAAATAAGTAGGCACAAGTGCAGGGTTTAATGGCGGACTCTTCTTTGGTTGAGCATCTTTCCCCACACAATTATCATACCTGGAAGGCACAGATGATAGGACTTCTCATGTCCAAAGGTTTATGGTCATGTTTGGATGATGTTCAACCTTAGATGCAACATCAATTTGAGATCTTTCAGCATAGGAACAAAATGGATGAGGCCATGGGGTTGTTATCCTTGCATGTTTTAGACAGTCTTCTCTTTCATCTCGAGGGTTGTGCAACTCCTCGAGCTATGTGGTTGAAGTTTGAAACACTTTTTGGCACCATTAATCAGTTTCGAGCACTTCAGATTGAGGCAGAATTGACCACTTTGGTACCTGATTCCTTTCCTTCTATTGAGGATTTCCTGATGAAATTCAAATCTCTCAGATCTTTGTTACAGGGTTTTGGTAAAAATAAAATAGATACAGAGTGCATTTACCTAATTCTATCTAAGCTTTGAGGATCCTTCCAGATTTTCTCTTCTACCTTCTATTCCACCATGGATGCTTTGGGTCCACATTTTACCATGCCTTCTCTTGAGGTATTTTGTGATCGATTGACACGAGAGCAGGCCAAGCTCACATAGTTTGATACTCTTCCTAGATCAAAGAATAAAGCATTGGTTGTTCAGCCATCTGAAGGGAAACAGAAGCTGAAGATAAATTCAGTTGGCAGTGAGAGTTCCTCCAAGCCACCACCTAAAACAAATTTAAAACCACAATCCAATCCTAAACAGGGTAAATCTTTTAAGTCTGGTGAGTCTTCCTCCAAGACTAAGAAGAATCCAGGTGATCCTTGTAGTTTTTATGGCAAGGAAGGACATCCAGTTTCTAGGTGTTGGAAACGATTAGAGGCTTAAGAGGAAGCCATGTAGCAGCATCATATTTCCTCACCTTAGCCTCCTTCTCCATCCACGGGGAAAGGTCATGCTCTTTCTGCACGAGCCTCGTCTTCAGGATCCACATGGATTATTGACTCTGGAGCTTCACACCATATCTCACACTCACAGGATTTAGTCACTGCACTTGCTCATAGTGCTACTTCATAGATTGCAGTTGGTGACTCAGCACAACTCTCAGTTCAGGGTTCAGGTATTGTTTCATTGGATGGTGGTTGTCTACAAGATGTGCTTCTGGTTCCTGACATTTCGACAAACCTTCTATCTGTTTATCAGATTTGCCACTCTAGCTCTGGTAAGACAGTTGAGTTCTCACCACATGATGTGGTTATTCGGGACCTTCATGATCCTGACTTGGTTGTGGCTACTGGGAGTGTGGATTCTTTATCACGCTTATACAAATTTGATGGCTTTGAGAGTTTAGACACTATTGGTTCCTCTCTTATAGTGCATGCAGATTCAGTGAGCAGGCTTTGGCATGAGCGTTTTGGCCATGTCAATTACAAATATCTACAACAGATGAGTACTCAAGCACTTGTGATTAGGCTCCCACAGATTTCTTGTACGGATGGTGTATGTCGAGGTTGTGTTCTTGGCAAACATCATCAAGATCCTTTTCCTAAGGGTCGAGCCACTCGTGCTAGGGCACCCCTAGAGTTGGTACAAAGTGATCTTATGTCCTTTCTGACTCCTTCCTTTTCAGGGGCCCGCTATGTGCTCACTTTTATTGATGAATTCTCCAGACGTACATGGGTGTACTTTCTTAAGTACAAGTCTGATGTCTTTGACTCATTTAGGATTTTTAAGACATTTGTGGAGAATCAATCTCGACTTTCTATCAGGAGGATACGCACAGATAATGGGGGGGAATATGTTAATCAGGCTTTTACAGATTTTTGCATTGAGCATGGTTTACAGCATCAGTTTACAGTCCCTTACACCCCTCAGCAGAATGGTGTCACTGAGAGAAAGAACAGAACCTTATGGGAGATGGCAAATTGTATGATACAGTCTCGAGCTATGAGTTCTTCCTTCTGGGCTGAGGCAGTCTTTTGTGCCAATTATATTCAGAATCGGATGCCTCATAAGGCATTGCGACATATGACTCCTGAGGAGGCTTGGACCCATGTCAAGCCTGATGTTTCTACATTTTGAGTTTTTGGTAGTGAGGCTTGGGCATTTATTCCTGATGCTCAGAGGAAAGCCATGGAGAGGAAGAGCCGACCACTCATATTTGTTGGCTACTGTGAGGATGTTAAGGCATACAGGTTGTTTGATCCTGATTCCAGAGGGGTCTTATTTCGGCAAGATGTCCAGTTTAATGAGCGCTATCCTCAGATGGATTCTCCATCACCAGCTTCTCCCTCATTGCCTACTCCTCCCTCTTCATCACTTGAGGATTACTTATCTCTTGAGGATGATGTAGATGATGATCCACCATCTCCACCACCACCAGTTGCTCAGTCCTTACCTAGGTGGGCCCGTGTCACTGTAGATGTAGCTGGTTCTTTGGCAGGTGATCCTTCAGATACTCGTCGTACTCATGCTCAGACATCTGGTTCTAGTCTTTTGAGTCATGCCATTTTGGATGATCCTCAAAAGTTTTTAGAGGTGACAAGTCACCTTGAATGGGATAAGGCTATGGATGAGGCTCAGTATTCTTCTTTGATGAAGAATCATACTTGGGATCTTTGTCCTCTTCCTAAGGGAAGAAAGTTGGTTCAGTGCAAGTGGTTGTACCGTACCAAGTATGCTGCAGATGGTTCTATTGATAAGTATAAGGCATGTCTTGTTGCGAATGGTTTTTCTCAGGTGGAGGGTATTGATTACTCTGAGACCTTTGCCCCTATGGCTAAGATGAATTCTATTTGCTTTGTACTTTCACTTGCAGCTTCACAGGGATGGTCAGTGTTCTAGATGGATGTGAAGAGTGCCTTCTTGCATGGGGACCTACATGAGGAGATCTATATGGAGCAGCCTCAGGGTTTTGTGCAAGACACTTCTTTGGTTTGTAGACTTCGGCATTCATTGTATGGTCTCAAACAAGCCCCTTGGGCTTGGTATGAGAAAATGGACTCTTTTTTGCTTTCCACTCACTTCACATGTTGCCATTCCAATCACACAGTGTACATTTGGCGTCAGGAGGGTGATCTTTTGATTCTTGTGCTATATGTCGATGATCTCATCATTATAGGTAGCTCATCTTCCATGATTCAGGATGTTCAGTGAGCTTTGATGGAGTGGTTTGAGATGACAGATCCTGGACTTTTGCACTATTATTTGGGCCTGTAGGTTATTCAGTCTTCGGATGGGATTTCCTTATTTCAACAGAAGTATGCTCTTAATATGCTCCAACGCTTTGGCATGCTTGATTGCAAGCCTGCCCCCACACCTTTTCAGTCAGGTGTTGTCTTTTCTTCCACTTGTACTACTTCTTCCGTAGATACTACTCTATATAGACAGTTGGTTGGCAGTTTGTTGTACCTGACACACTCACATCCTGATCTTTCCTTTGCGGTTGGCCTTGTCTCTCGATTCTCACATGATCCACATGAGAGTCATTGGCAAGCAGCCAAACATATTTTGAGGTACATTCGGGGCACCACTCATTATGGCATTCACTACACATCAGGATCCCCTCACATTGTTGGCTTTACTGACTCAGATTGGGCTGGTGATGTCGATGATCGGAAGTCTACTTCTAGCTTTGTTTTTTGCCTTGGTTCTGGTCCTATTACATGGTCTTGCAAGAAGCAGTCAGCTATTGCATTATCATCTATAGATGCTAAGTATCGAGGAGCAGTGTTAGCTAGTCAGGAGGTTTTATGGCTTCGACAGTTGATGATAGAGTTTCGGTTTCCTCCTCATAGTCCCACTATACTTTGTTGTGACAATCAGAGTGCCATTCATATTTCTCGCAACCCAGTGGAGCATCAGCAGACTAAGCACATTGAAATCCACATGCACTTCATCAGGCAGTTGATTCAAGATGGTTCTCTCATCTTGGAGTACATTCCTACAGAGGAGCAGGTTGCAGACATCTTCTCTAAACCTTTGGCATTGCCGCGCTATCTTCAGTTGCACTCCATGCTTGGGGTGAAGGAAGTTGTCCTTGGGGGGTCTCAATGAGGCCTTCCTTCCTTCTTTCATTTCTTTTTAGCATGCTTTCTTCTCCTTTTGGAGTAGAGTTTTTCCCATGAGGTTTTCTCTATTTCTCCACTTTACAGAGATTTGGTTGTAATTGGGTACCTTATCTGGCCTTGTTGCCGGGACCCAAGTTTACTTTCTAGCATTGTAGTTACCTTTGCTTTCTTGCATATGTTTGTAGCTGCACTTTTGCTCATCTTAAGGGGGGGTGTTAGAGTAAAGGTTTAAATTTAATCATGTTAATTAAATTACCTTTATCTCCTTCTTAACATTTCACCTTAGTTTGCATAATAAGACATTTAATAATTAAATTAATTATTAAATGTGTTATCCTTTTAGGGTTTTGTTGATCTCCTTTCTTAAGGATTGATCTTTTATGTAATTATGCTAATTCAGTTGTTGAGAATATAGTTTTTCAATTTCATTGAGCAAAACATCTCTTTCTCTCTTTCTCCATTTTTTCTTCCCTATGATAGGTATTCTTGCATACAGGTGTTCTTGGACTCTAAAGTTAGATTTGACAACTTCAACATGAACATGCCAAATTAAAGATGATTAAAATATTGAAGATAAAATAAAATGGAAGATAATGCAATATAGACACAATAACTTCACCTATAATCCTTATCACCCCTTGATGAGTAGAAATATGATGCACCTTTGTTCCATTTTGTTTTCTCTCATGATATGATATTCTATGGATTACTCAATACTCTAGCATAACCTTAGTATGATTCTAAATGAGATAGAAAAATGGTAGTATAAGGTTGTCATAACTTTACTCTTTGATGATGATGAAGGATGATAGCCTCTAGATAGGTTGAAAGATGTGGTCAAGTGAGAAGTGGCACATGAGGGATATGATCTATATTTAAGTTTTGGATAAGGACAAAAATCCTTATGTGAATGGCTAAGATTAAGAGATTTGATTGAAATGAGTGGATAATATAAAATTTTAGTTCAACTTTTGGGGAGGTGTCTAAGCTCAAAGAATCTAGACAAGGAATTAGCTAGACATGTGAAGGTAGCACTTGTGACATGATGAAAATTTTATATTATAATCCTTGTAAATAAGTTTGAAAGGTTAGGATTGAATGAAAAAAGAACAAACCTAATAAAGGGAAATTAATTAAATAATTAAAATACTTATTTAATTAATTCGGTCATGTGAAGAAAAAAAAATTAAATAAATAGTAAATATTTAATTAATTAAAGGTGTGTCATAAACAATGGACCCTTTGCTTGACATGAGAATAATTCATGATAAATTGACTTAATGAGGCCTTGATTCAAGTGTTGTGACGCATTTCATGCATCCACACTAGGTTTTGGACCCTTCTACCCTAAATACAATGTGTTTATCAATGTCTTGTGAAGGTGTTGTAAAGTCTTGTAAAGGACTTTCACCTTTTCTAGACCTAATGAACCCACTCCTCCCTAACTCAACATTATATAATGTATTTAATAACATTATCACATCAATTTGGAAGACTTGTAAGATAAATTTAATGTTAAACTAATTTTGTAGTGTGTCTTGCACATTCACTTTGATTCTTGTGCCTTCCTAGGTTGTGTGGACCTCATTTTAGTGTTGTAAAGTGTATTTAATCACACTTTCGCATTGAATCTTGTGTCCCAAGCCCTATTTGACATTCACATCATCAATAATAGACCTCTATTAACCCATACTGTGCATCTCAAGGATTAAATTAATCAAACACCCAAAAAAGTTCCAATTTAAATGTTATTTCCTTGTTCACTTTGACTCTTGTGCCTTCCTAGGCTATGTGGACCTCATTTTAGTGTTGTAAAGTGTATTTAATCACACTTTCACATTGAATTTTGTGTCCCAAGCCCTATTTGACATTCACATCATCAATAATAGACCTCTATTAACCCATATTGTGCATCCTGCTGCTTAAATTGATCAAACACCCGACAAAGTTGCAATTTAAACCTTATTTCTTTATTCCTTGGCCTCTTAGCTATCACAATGGCTCCTATGGAAACCATTCGCCATGCATGGTGAATCAGTCCCATCTAGGTGGAACCAATTTGCCATGTGTGGTGAATGAGTCCTATCTGGCCCCCATTTTGACTATTGAGTGGGAAAAAAATGAAATTTAAAGTTTATTTTCACTACATCTCAACCTGTGATGAGGTATTATCGGGTACTAAGGCACAATTATCTATAAATAAGTATTTTTATCCTCATTTTACATCCATTATCTCATTGAAACATCTCTTATCATTTATTTATCATCTATCTTCTCATCCAAGTCAAGTAACCTAGGCTTTCTTCATTAGAAGTCATCAAGTTAGCTTTATAAAGCATTCAAGGGTTGAATCTTCATGTATTGTTGTAGAATTTCAAGATCATTCATCATGGTAAGGTAATCTTTTCCATTATTGCATGTTTCATTCTAGAATTTCATCATTTTGGTTTAATTACCTAAATAGGGTTTGACCAAGGCAAACCCTCATGCCCTAACAATCAACAATTTATCTTTCTTATCTTGTTTGTATGCATATTTAGGACTCTTGGAGGCTTAAGAATCATTTAAGATTATATTTCAAAGTCATTCAAGTCATCTCTTCTTCATTCAAATCAAAATATAAAAAAAAAGTCACTTTTACGCCCGAATATAATAGTTTCAAAAGCGAACAGCTGTAGGAAGACGAAGTGTAGAATGAAAGCTCCAGAATCAACATTTGAATATTCAAAAATTCAAAAGTGGACTGATTCACCATGGGTTGAAAATGAGTTCCACTCCAAGGCCAGTTTTTGGTTTTCTACATTTTTGGATACCCTTTTGTCCGAAACAGGGACTGGTTTAGTTTTACAGAACTGAGACTAAGTTTCCCAGAATGGTGAATAAGTCCCACCAGGCTTGAAAATCAACATCAAAAACATTTCAAAATCAATCTTTAGTCTCCTTCAAAGTTCTAGGTGCACACTTTAGGTTCCATTCATTTCTGTTTAGCTTTGCATTTGTTTCTAGTTCATTGTTGCATTACACAATTTGTTTTCAAACATCACTTGTTTCTTAGGTTTTTCATTCATATTCGATCAATCTCATAGCTTGTTGTACTTAGATCATTCCATTTAGTCTAAACAACGTCTTAGACATCTTAAATTTAATGAAACCTTTAGAATTTTTGGCCTAAGTTGTCTCCTTTTAGGTGAAAAACCCTAGAAGAGCTAGAGAGTCCTTAGGGAGCCAAAAATCTACCATTCATCTTGGTGAACCCGACTTTTTGAACATCCTATTTTCTGATTTGGATTCCATTTTCTTCTTAATCCTAGCTTGCATTTGAAGTTGCATTAGAGTTGCATTGTTAATTTTCATCTAGGGTTTCAAATTTTTGCATTATGAAAAAGTGCATTTTGTTTGCATTTTTGCATACAATTTCCTTAAAAATCTCTGAAATTCTACATCTCCATCTTAGGTTTGCACCTTACAACCTCACACACATTACAAACCATTCATAATTTTTGAAAATTTTCCAAAACACCCCTATTGGGACTCATTCGCCATCTGTGGCGAATCAGTCCCTGTACAAAATTTTCACTGACTAAAATAGCATATGAAATCTCATTTTTATGCTTCCAAAGACTCCTAGTATCATATAGTATAAGTCTAGAAGGTTTCTGGAGCATTCCTTTTATGCATTTATCTCAAAAACATCAATTTAAGATAGTCAATTTTCTAATCACTTCAACTCCAAGCATCATTAGATCTGGAAATGTTTCCATTTCTACAATTTTGCATAACATTGACAAAAGTACTTTTCACTTTTGCATATACAATGTTTCTATTCCTAAAACTTTGCATAAGTTTGTTAAAAGTGCTTTTCATTCTTCCATGTACATTGTTTGCATTCATCAAATCTTGCATATATTGGATAAGAATGTTTTGTACCTTTCCATATACATTGTTCCTATTGCTTAAACATTGCATGAAATAGTTACATTTTCTTTTCATTCTTATTCAAATAATGCTTGTACCTTGCATATGTAAACATGTTAAGAAACACTTCCTATACCCTCCCTATGAGAGTTTTTTAGTGAAAGAGAATACAACTTTGGCCATTCCTCACAATCATATTTGTTCTTCTCCTAATATCTCTCCTATTGGCAAAGAAGATATTTTGGTGATAGAAGAACCAATCAATGAGAGTGTTGAGAATCTAAGTTGTTTCTCTCCTTTTACCTCTATTAGTGGATAAGACATTGATCAACAAGACAACTTAAACATAAATAATCATGCTAATAACATTTTCCCTTCTCGTAGTGTCTCTCATAGTTGTGAAGTAGATACTTTGTTTGAGGAAGGTTATGAATATTTTAGTTGTCCCCCTTCTCCTAGGGAAACCCTTATGGAGCATAATCATTCACCCATTGATCATTCCCCTACTAGTAATGAAATTCTTTTAGAAGAACAAAACTTTGAATGTCAACAACATTCTACTTGTAGTTCTTCTAACAACTCTTCTCCTAGGGAGAATATCATAATGCAAAACAGTATGACCATGGGCACACATCCTTCAACCACTAACCTTAGGAGATGATAATCAAGTGGCACTAGAATCTCCTTCACCAACATATCATGCCAATCAAGAAAATTGTTTTGAGGTTATGACAACACAAGTCGGATCTCCTTTAATTAGTAAGATTCCTAAGTCTTCTTCCATTAGTGAAAAACACAAAAAATTCATAACTATCTTGAAATCCATCATGCAATCTACTCATAACAATGTTTTGCAGCCACTAAGTTGTAACTTAGTGACTCAAATGTCTAGAGGACCACACAACACTCCTACATCATTACCTTTTCCTCATAAAGCTCCTACTATTGAAGATCTTAAAAAGACTCCTGCTAATAAATCTATATGGGAGCTCATTCAACTTTCACAAAACCAAATCATGTCACATCCTCCCCTTGTTCCATAAAAGCCACCTAGTCAGAAATCACATTCCCTAAACATGAGTTACCCCCACTTGCAATTCAACACAAAAATGATCCCTTGATGATAAAGGTGATCATTAATGAGACTTTAATTAGGAACACTCTCATCGACAATGGATTGGAAATTAATGTTTGTAGTACGGACCTCCTCCATAAACTTGGCATGGACAAACAACTCATTCAAATTAATGATGTTCATATTCATGGCTTTGACAATGTTGATAGGCAACCACTTGGGATGGTCACATTACCTATTGGGGTTGGACTTGTCATGTTGCCTACCTCTATCCATATCATGCAAGAACCCCTTCCATACAATCTTATCCTAGGTAGACCATGGATTCATGCTATGAAAGGAGTCCCATCTACCCTTCACCTTGTCATGAATTTTGAATACAATAAAAAGATAAACATGATTGATGTCTATGAGCAAAGTATGTGTTAACTAATCACAATACTTCCAACTCCCCTAACCCTTCCATTCCTAGATCAAAACTTGAACCTATACAAGCTGATCCTAACTCTTCACCTACAAAACTTGTCTATGATAATTAGGGGTTGTTAGATTCTACCCCTCCTTCCCATAATATTTCCACAATCTCACCCTCATTGTCCAAAGAGTCATATACAAACAATTCATTTTTAGACACAAGTTCTAGTAGTCATTGGAGTTTCACACCTACCTTTAATGGAGGGTGTGCAATATCCCAATCCCCACCCAAACAAAATTGTGTTCCATTCTAGACTCATCCTTGTCCTGCACTCAGTGGGGGGCAAGGGGTTTGATAGCCTTGTCCTCGTATGTCACTTTTTGCTGTCTCTTTTGACCTAGTCGTTAACCTTTCATGAATGTATAAGAGCAAGCTTGGGATGTGGAAGAAATGTCTTAAGATTGAATCACATGTGACATACTACCCTTTTAATGATGCAACTTATCGAAAACATATGACTTGGCATAGGGCTTTCTGAGTAAGCTCTCATGTCGTCTTCTCTCTTCTTCTACTTTAAAGCAATTTCTCACAGTGCAAGTGCTTGCAACTTCTTTAAAGTGAGGGGCATACAATACCATAATTCATTTACATTTTTTGTTCCTAGTGTACCCTTCTCATTTATATGATGTGTTTATTACTTTGGGATGACATTGGGTGTAATGTCCTTCATAAGTGTGATATTTCTTAGCATATTACATTGGACTCTTTGTGGTTTCATGTGACACACTGCATCTCCTAAGTTGTGAATATACTATCCTTTGATTGGTCCTCTCTTGGAGACATTAGACACAATTTTCCCTAAGTGACTGGCCTTACATAAACTAAACAAGACTCCTTTGAACATCTTTCACATTACATTTTTACACTTTACGTTTTACATTGTTGCATTTTGTATGGCCACCTTGCATAACACATCTTGCATGTCTATGGTGCCATCTTGTTTGTTCATGAGTACAAAGCTTTGCTTGTCTCATGAAGCTCAAATCAACACCCTTTCCTTTTTCTTTGTGGTGCCTTGTTAAAGTTATCAGGAGGTATAACTTTGACATGGTTCAATGGGAAACCCACCTAGTGGCATGACTATTCCCCATAGCCACTTTTGTGTTTGTGAGTGTATAATAACTAGCATATGTATCTTACTTATTTTTTGGATTTCTCACCCCACACATAACCAAAAATTTTGTGACCTCAAAGTGAGTATGTTATGGCCTTCACACCTCACAGACGACCTGAAGTTCTGTGGACCCAAAGTGAGTACATATTTTTAACCCCATCTTTCTTTCCTTTAGTTCTCGCCATTGCATAATTTTGTATCTTGATGGTTTGAATTAGGATCTTCGATCCTAGGGGCTTGCACAACCTCCTTGATCTTTGTTATTCTTTGTCATATGGATCTATATACGTGGATCTCTCTTTAATGTCTGCTTTAGTGTGAGTTTGAAATAGGTTCATCCTCTCACTAAAGTGGGGGCTAAATGTGCCATAGAAAAATGGACCCTTTGCTTGACATGGGAATAATTCATGATAAATTGACTTAATGAGGCCTTGATTCATTTGTTGTGAGGCATTTCATGCATCCACACTTGGTCTTGGACTCTTCTACATTGAATAAAATTTGTTTATCAATGTCTTGTGAAGGTGTTGTAAAGTCTTGTAAAGGACTTTCACACTTTTCTAGACCTAATGAACCCACTTCTCCCTAACTCAAAATTATAAAATTTAGTTAATAAAATTATTACATCAATTTACAAGGCTTGTAAGATAAATTTAATTTTAAATTATTGTTGTAATAAGTCTTGCACATTCACATTGATTCTTGCTCCTTCTTAGGCTGTGTGGACCTCATTTTAATATTGTAAAGTGTATTTAATCACACTTTCACATTGAATTATATGTACCAAGCCCTATTTGACATTCACATCATCAATAATAGACCTTTATTAACCCATATTGTGCATCCCAAGGCTTAAATTGATCAAACAACCAATAAAGTTCCAATTTAAACCTTGTTTCCTTATTCCTTGGCCTCTTAGTTGTCGGAATGGCTCCTGTGGGACCCATTCACCATGCATGGTGAATCAGTCCCATCTAGGTGGGACCCATTCATCATGTGTGGTGAATGAGTCCTATTTGGCCCCCATTTTGACCTTTGAGCAGGAAAAATGTGAAATTTAAAGTTTATTTTCACTACATGTCGCCCTGTGGTGAGGTATTATTGGGTACTAAGGCATAGTTGTTTATAAAAAAGTATTTTTATTCTCATTTTACATCCATTATCTCATTCACACATTTCTTATCATTTATTTATCATCTATCTTTTCATCCAAGTCAAGCAAGCTAGGGTTTTGTCATTAGAAGTCATCAAGTTAGCTTTCTAAAGCATTCAAGGGTTGAATCTTCATGTGTTGCTGCATAATTTCAAGATAATTCATCATGGTAAGGTAATCTAGTCCATTATTGCATGTTTCATTCTATTATTTCACCATTTTGGTTTAATTACCTAAACAGGTTTTGACCAAGGCAAGCCCTCATGCCCTAACAATCAACAATTTCTCTTTCTTGTCTTGTTTGTATGTAGATTTAGGACTCTTGGAGGCTTAATAATCATTGAAGATTATATTTCAAAGTCATTCTTAGTCATCTCTTCATCATTCAAGTCAAAATATCAATAAAAAGTCACTTTCAGGCCCAAATATGACAATTTCAGAAGTAGACACCTATAGGAAGCCAAAGTGCAAACTGAAAGCTCCATAATCAACCTTTGAATGTTCAAAAATTCAAAATTGCACTGATTCACCATGGGTGGTGAATGAGTCCCACTCTAGGGTCAGTTTTTGGTTTTATGCATTTTTGGATACCCTTTTGTCTGAAATGGGCTCCAGTTTAGTTTTACAGAGCTGGGATTGATTCACCTAGAATGGTGAATGAGTCCCTCCAAGCCTAAAAATGAGCATCAAAAAAATTTCAAATGAAATTTCCAATCTCCTTCAAAGTTCCAGGTGCACACTTTAAGTTTCATTCATTTATGTTTAGCTTTGCATTTGTTTCTAGTTCATTGTTGCATTACACAATGTATTTTCAAACATCACTTGTTTCTTAGGTTTTGCATTCATATTCGATCAATTTCATAGCTAAGATACACTTAGATCATTCCATTTAGTCTAAACAACATCATAAACATCTTAAATTTAATGAACCCTTTAGCATTTTTGGCCTAAGCTCTCTCCTTTTAGGTGAAAAACCCTAGAAGAGCTAGAGAGTCCATAGGGAGCCAAAAATATATGGTTCAAAAGGATAGGATAAATGATGGGAAGGGATTAAATAATTAAATATATAATAGTTACTTATTTAATTAATGTCTTTGGATAAGATAAAATTAGGTGTGGTTGGGTAAGGTCATATTTTAGGTGTCTACAAGGGGTCCCTAGCCTTGGTGGTTGGTAGTGTTTCCAATAGAGGTGACTATCAAGTGATGTTATGGAATAGGCCTAGGCACCATTACTTGAGCAAAAAACAAGTAGAGATGTAGCTCAAAGGTGGTGACACTCTAGTTGTTGGTGTGTCTCAAATAGTGAAATGGTAATGCATGGCTGGTGATGGGAATGGTGATGAAATGGTTATAAAGCTACTTGGGTAGTGAAGAGGTGGTAAGTAGGAGTCCATATAATGTTTTTTATGGAAAATACAATCATTGTTAGTATTGATCACTTGTGAACACTAGAATTATCTAGGTGTTGTTGATTTTGGTGCCTTCTAGCAATTTTTTAGAGCTTAAGATAGGCTCAACCACCCCGACCACTACAACAATATGAAGTACCCATAACTTGCTTTAAAAAATTAGGGATCTTTTTAAATCAAAAAATAGTATATACATTTTTATTTTTTTTCACCTATATTAGTATAATGCTACAATAAACCATATGTCCTTAACATACATGGGCTTTAAAAAATGGCATGCACAACAACTTCTCAAATTTTATTAAATGGTAGTCAATATGAGTTTTCAACTACTTCAAACACAATGACACTATTTTTTTGGCTCCAAAATTTCCTCATAAAGCATGCAAACTATAAAGTCTTTAACAAAAAATTGTAGGCAAAATTTTGGTTATTTAACTTCATACTATTCAATTTGGATAAAATAAAAGCATGGACTACTTAATTTGACCCTTAGTATAAATATAATAGCATAATCCATTTCTTCTTTATAGGCCTCTTATAATGAGTGATCTAAAAAACCTGATTCATAATCATATAACCCTTACTAAAAGAAAGATACTATAACATCCTAGATATAAATAATTCACCTAAATTAGCATGCTTTAATGAAATGTTATATTTAATCATGAAATTTCTATAATATATCTACCCCAAATAGAAAATAGTATTTTGATTAGAAACTAAAAAATAATAATAGAAAAAAAGAATTTCAATATTCTAATATATGAATTCAATTAAATGGTAAGTGAAAGGAAAGACTCACAACATAGCCTCTATATTTTTAAATCTAAAGAAGAAAAGAATAAGGTAAAATTTGAAAAAATAAAGGAAATACATATACTCATTTTCTATCTTACCCAAACAATAAAAGATGTTTACTTATCCAAATTTAATATAACAAATGTAATATAAATATTACACTAATACTGATATTCACATAAAATGTCATCATATATGTCCAACATATAGTTTCACATGTACCATATAATCAGACCATAAATTAACAACATAGAAATTCAACACCATTTATCACCCCATCCACATGATAGAGTGCAACATAAGCATGGTATAATGGTTATGCCTCACTAGTGGCCTACTTGTACAAATAGAAGAAAATAACTCACATATTAATATGGAGTAACAAAACTAAGTAAAACCTTCATTGACTAAGAGTTGACTTTTCAATAATATAAGAATTTAATTAAATGATAAATGAAAGAAAATAATCACTTTATAACTTCTATTTTTTTAATTTTTTACAAATAGTGATAAAATAAATTTCCAAAAATTAAAATAATGACTATCTATGTTGTATTTAACAAAAGTAATATAAATATTACCCCTTCACATTCACATAAAACTCCATAGATCTACATCCACCACATAATCATATTGTAAATTAACAACCTATGAATTCAACATTGCTCATCACCCCATCCACATTATAGAGTACAGGTCATAGATACAGTTTATTGTTTAGGCCTTACTAATGGCTCATTTATACAAATACAAACAAAGAAATCACATATTGTTTCCTCTTAAACCCACTAAGGGGCCTAAAGGTGGTATCCATCAGAACCTCCCTCCTCTTGGTTGGGTCAAAATAAACTTTGATGGGGCAGCCAAGGGTAATCCTGGGCCTGCTAGGTGTGGAGGAGTGATAAGGGATGAGAATGGCATTTTTATTTCAGCGGTGTTGCTCCCCTTGGATACCCATACCAACCACCTTATTGAAGCTATAGGGGCGTTTCAAGCCTTAAATCTTGCTCATCAGTTGAACTTTAAAAATGGGTGGCTTGAAGGGGACTCAAACAATATCATACAATGTATTAAGGGCCTTCAAAAACCCTCATGGACTATAGATAATTGGATTAATCTATCCAAGGGGATTATTAGCTCTTTTCATAATTGTTTTATCTACCATGCTAATAGGGGAATTAACACAGTGGTGGACTTCTTTGCCAATAAGGGAGTTCAGGCTAAGGACAAAATTATGTGGCAAAGGAGTGACGAGTTGGAGGCTGATGTCACCACTTTATTAATGTATGATTGAACTCATGAGGAGGTTCAAATTCCCCCTACCAATTAATGATTACGGGTGATGAGCATCTTGTCGTGTAGTCTTGGAAAGTTCTGTTGTTCAATCATTCTTCATCGAAGGCAGGGGCAATATAATATTTATTACTATTATATTATTTTATGCTTTGCATGCTTTTTGGGTATTCTGGTTATCAACTCAATCATTTTTCTAGAGTATTTTGAGCAAGCTTTCAATTCTACTAATATGGGTGGTGAGTGTCACCAAGTGGAATCAATGGATTGTGAGGAGCTGAGAAGTAACACAAAGGTTTGGGAGTTGCTGGAGAAGGGAAAGATTTCCAATTACATTGAAAAATCCATGGTTGGGACCAGAAGGTCACTAGGTTTTTGGCCAAGGAATGGAAGAATGGCAAGGTTAATGTGTTTGGGAGAAAGGTTGCTATTGATGGGAAATTAATTACTAAGGTTACGAGGCTTTCCATGGAGGGCCTCAAGTTTTACAGGGATAGGAAACCCTCTGACGAGGCAGTGCAAAAAATTTTGACGACAAAGAAGGAAAAGGATGACTTGCAAAGGGCTACCAAAAGTAGTTATGACTCTGTGAAGATCATTTCGCTTTGGTAGAAGGTGTTAAAAGTGATTATGGAGTACATTACTCTGGATGGTCGATACACTAGGGTTTTTGGGTACCATTTTGTGCTCCTCAACCATTTCTGGAATCAAGTTAGGGTGTCTTTCTCTTTCTATCTTGCCACTTCTTTGAATGCTAGCCTTCAGAATCATAGTTTGAATTCGGTTAGACATTCTATTCTCCATGAGGGTTTGCTTGTTTTAATCTATGAACATTTCAAAGCTAAGTCGGATCTATCCCACCAGACCCTTCTTCCTGGGGAAGGGTTCTAACAAAGGTGAAAGGAAAATATAGTGTCTTCCCCCAGGAGAAGGGCAAGAGAAAGGTTTCAGAGGACCCATCCTATGAAACTAATTAGGATGATCCTTAGTCGACCCCTTCATTGGAGTACTCTAGCTACCCTGCTACTGATAGAGAGGATAGGCCACGTTATCCTAATGATCTCAAGGAGGATGACCATTACTTTAAAGCCAAACAAAAGTTTCCACTTGAAATTCTTGCTATTGTTTGTAATGGGTTCTTGGATTTCTTCAAGTTGATCATATGGGTGTTCTTCGAGATTAAGGAACTTAAATTGAATTAGAGGGCTATGAACAATAAACTGGAAAGATCTGAAATGAATGACAAAACTAATAGAGACAAAGAAAAGGCCACTAATTTATGGACCCAAGAAGAAAAGAAATACATGGTGGACTGCCTGAAGAAAACATTTGAGGATCTATAGCAATTTAAGAGTAACCATGATGGCAAGCTTTCTAATATGGAGGAATGGATTAAGAGCATAAAAGAATCTATCCAGAAGATATTGGAAATGAGCCATAAGATATTAAAATCTACTATGAACACCATGAATACGATGGTTGATAATCTAGAAAATGCTTATCAGGTTAGGAATGTTGTGGATGTGGAAGCTAAGAAAGAACAAAGCTAGGTGGAGGGCATGGGGCTGAGTAAAAGAACCAGAGCAAACCTGAAGAGGAAGGCTGACAAGACTCTTGTTAACATTCAGGAGATTAAGAAAGCAACTTTAAATATGAACAACCTCAAGCAGGAGGCAACAAATATCCTCAAGAATCTGGCCTAGTGGCTAGACTTTTGTTGGGTTTTTGTTGGCTTCTTGTTGTGTTGCCTTGGGCTGGTTTTTGTTTTCTTCTTTATTGGCAGCTTTCTATTCTTTGTTATGAAATTTTTATTGTTGTATCTTTTTCATGTTTGCTATTAAGAGTTTCAGGACCCCTTCAAAACCTGTTTGTTGCTTAATCAAAAATGAAATTGAGTAAAAGATTTGTTCAACGACAAGTTGACCTAATAATAGGAAGCCTTGTGTTTATTGAACACTCATAACATCCTCACATAAACTCATAATTGTATGTTGTTGCACCAATAGTTTTTGATTTCGAGCAAAACATTTTTTATTGGCTATAGGAGAGAGGGCCCTATAGTGGAGCATCCTAACTTCGCGTTTCTCAAAATCCTATGTGAAAATTTCAAATCACTCCCAATTTTGTACAACAGTTTATTTGGCAACTCATGTGCTTCTATATTTCGTTTTAGGGCCACATCATCAAATATGATGCCATATCAGCATGCTTTTTGTTGAGGTATCAAAAAAAGGCCCAAAAAAAGTGAGACCGACAGTGGTGCACTAAGTCATGTTTTATTGGTGCGCTAATGTGGCATCACATGATTTGTCACTTTACGTACTTTATGGATAAAAATTGTTTTGCAATTGGATATTAAAGTGATTCACTATGGGACCTAGTGAGGACTACTTCTATCCCCACTATTGGACCTGCTCTATTATGGACCCCTCTCCCCTACCATGCATACATACCTATGTAAACGTAAATATACACTATCTATCCTCTCGTCTGGTTCGAAGATCCGTAGACATAAAACAAAACCTACGATAAGCAAAAATATCAAAACTAGAGAAACCATTTTTTCAGCATGCTAGTTCCTCAATTTTCTCTTTGTTAGATATATGACTATTAAATTGAATGGTAATATAAATAATATAAATAATGATGAGCAATGCAGAAAATTGGAACGCTGGGATTTTACAGCAACTAGTATTTTTGATACTGGCTTTGAAGTAATTCATTTAGATCTCATTTTGTCTTTTACTAAGGACTTGGTTGCACACACACACAGTTTAGTAGAGGTGAAGCAATTTGAGAGGACTTGCCTCAACATTCATTACAGGGCATTGCTAGCAAAGACATTCAGATCAGAAATGTGAGACAACTGAGAAAAGTATTAGCTATCACCTTCTTCAGAAATACTCCCCACCCTAAGGATATTACAAAAAGCATCGGAGTGTGCCCAACAACACTAAAAATGATATACTGACAACATGGCCATCGTGAAAGATCAACAAAGTGAAACAATCTTTGAAAAAGGCCGCAAGTGTGATTAATTCTGTACAGGGAATATGGTGAAGCCATATATAGAGGATGATCAGTTGGAATCTCATATACTCAATACTCTATTGATAGCTGATGCAACCATAGCACTGTGTCTGAGAACAACAAAAGGATCTGGTGTGTGCCTCTCACATTTAGTTTCAGAAGATTCTTTATAGGCGATCATTCTTGGTCATTTGAGTTTCGGGACTTCGCTTGTGTAAAGTATGGCCTGCACCTCCACATAATCGACCAAAGCGTATTGCTTACCTATGGGCAATGGCATCCAACAAATATCTCATCGCCTTTGCCAAATGTAGTTTCTTTGTGTTTCATTGTTTTAAATGGTTTACGGCAGAACAAGTCAATGGATGAGGAATAAAGTTAGCAGGCACATATGAGGTCAAAAGAAACGTGGAAATTTGTATTTCCAATTTATCGTCTCTATCATGCAGAAGGCTGAAGTGTATTTTAGGATGTATGTTAAGGGTGTTAAATTCATGTGTACACTTAAAAGGTATAAATCTGATTCTCTTTATGTTTAGGTTTGATTGTTGCATGACACAATCTTATAAGTCAGAACTTAACCGCTTTGTATACATGATAATCTCCATGCTGACAATATTTCAATGCAATATTATTTTGGTCAAACATTTTTCATATTTGAATTCGTAATTGTGTTTTTTATATGAATGGTCACTTTTATTGAAGTAGAGGGGATTTATATTGTTTATAATTCTCTTTGAGAGTGGAGGGAATCGTTCGACAAACATTTTAGTTTCAAAATTATTAATATGTATTATGAAATTAAATTGGGAAAAGAAATAAAGTTTAATCAAATTGAAAATTGTAATAAAAAATAATTAAATTTATTTTCTTGTTTATTTATGTTTGTGTGTGGTTTAAACTATGTATGATCTCTTTCATTCTTGATTGATTTTGATAATTAAAGATGGGCTAGATCACTTATGTATTATAAAATTCATCTACATTTTATTTTTTCTCATGTCATACAGTGATATTGGAAATAAGAAACGATGTAGATGTTTTGTTTTCTATTTTTTAGAGATTTAGTGACTTGAATTTCATCACCAAGTGTTAGTCAAATTTCATGTTTTAGTGGACTATAAATGTCTTAATGGAGACGTTCTTGGCTAAGAAAAAAACTAGCTTTACCTAGCTTCCATGAGTTGTGGTGCTTACCCTGGCCTCAAACAACACCCTTGTATCAAATACTTGGCCCTCACATACCACAAGGTATATCAAGGACTCCCCTAGTGAGCCTATATAACTTAGATTAAAAAGCATTTAACTACAATCAAGTGGTAGTTTTGGGAAAACAACATTCCATAAGATTTTCCACTCATACCCTCGAGGTATATTTGTGAGATGCTAAACATTTATGCACCCACTTGACTAGAATTTTAGTTGTTATTGGGCATGTTAAATTATCTTTCCCCATGTGTGAAGCTATTATAAAAAGTAAAACCAAACCAATTTCATAGAACCTAAAATGAGACTTCAAGCTAAATGAATCAAAATCTAAACATGGAAAACACTTTCAATCAAAACCCATTCCATTTCAAAGAACCTTTCAACAAAGATTAACCTAATATAGTTCTTCATAATGATGATAATGATAGCCTAGGAAACCATATTAAACATGATAATAATTACAATAACTTGTTAAAAACTAAGCATGGTTGTGCCTAGGTAGATTAGTTACTATTTAACAATAGGGATGAGATTTCTATGCAACTTATAGAGATAGGAGAAGATCTTCCCTTGGATTATAATCTTGAAAAATTGAACCACATAATAAGTGTTAAAGATAAAGCTCTTATAAACCTAGATCACAATCCTATTGATCAAAAAAATATAGATTCAACTTATGTGAATGTCTTGGTAAAGGAAAATCAATTCTAACACAATGTGACCCTTAAAATCAAGTTATGTTTGATCAACTTCAATAATTGACTTAACAATTGGTAAACTTCACCTCCTACATAAACCTTATAATATCAAAATATTCCCAACAAAACAAACAACCCCACAATCAACAATATAATACCTAGTTAGAACAATACAGCTTTATCCTACCCCATTGTCAACAGTCAAAGGTACACTATTTTCCCAAGAAGGTAGATCTATGAAAGATGCTCTCCTAAATTATACAAAGAAAGCCAAAATTAGTGTAAAATGTATAATTTCAAGATTTGGTGCTCCTATCCTTTTCACATAGAAATTTTTGTGCATACATTTCCCCCTTAAATCAACCTAATTATGATTAATACAAGGGAAAAGGAGACCCAAGAGAGAATATAAAAAAAATGCTTACAAAGATTTGCACATATAGTAAATAATACTTAATTATATTATTCGCTCTAAATGTAGGGGGTCAAACTTTGGAATAGTTTTTATATATTCCTAAAGGATCCATTAAAACCTATGAAGACCCCGATGAAATATGTGTCAAGCATTTCACCTAGAATGTGGAACATGAACTTATAGCGATGGACCTAAATGTAATGCTAAAAAAAGGAATGGAGAAAGCTTCTCATTATTTTTACAAGGATGGAGAAACCTTTCTAGCAAGTTGCCTTGGTTTATCCCAAAGAAACAATTGGTCAATATCTTCATTTCCAAACTTGATCAAGAAATGGCCTTTCATTTATAAGTTCTTTGTGATACTACATTTGATGTAATTATTTAAAAAAATGATTTAGACCAATAAATCCGTTTTCATTAAAGGATTGGTAAAAATTTATCATGAAGAGGTCATTTAAATCAAACCTACTTGAACAAACCCATATTCTTTAGAAAAAATATGAATATTTTTAATGAAAAATTTACTAATTCAAAACATATTTGGGCTATTCAAATTACTCCTAACTGTAGACACTAAAAGCTGTCCTAGGCCTATGACCCTAATTTTCTTCATAATTCTTCCATTATTTTCCCTTTCATTCTTCATAATTAAATAATGTTAATTATTTAATTATTTCCTATAACCATATATCCTCTATTAATTAAATAACTTAATTATTTAATTAATTCATTCTTACCTTTATTCTTCCTCGATTAATTAAATAAATATTATAATTTATTTAATTGTGTAACTAATTAAACCTATTTTCTTTCTAAAATTAAATAAATGTTGATTTATTTGATTTCCTATGTCACTTTCCACTATAATTAAATAATTATTTTAATTATTCGTTGGCTTTTTCTCTCTTTAATTAAATAAATCTTTATTTATTCATTTAATCCAATATCCTTGAATTTTAAATTAAAATCATTATTTAATTAAAAATGATGATTCCTCCTTATCACAATCTTCTATAATTAAATAATATCTTTATTATTTAATTAGTCATTAATCACTTAAGTCTAGATAAGATTTGATTTTCTATAATAGATAGCTTGTTCTGTGTTGATCACTTTGTTATCTAGATGAGATCAGATTTAACTTTCTCTAACAAACAACTTTCTCTATGTCAAATATGATCTTCTACATGCAATCCTCTATTAATTAAATAACTTTAATTATTTATTTAAAATTCATTCTTACCTTTATTCTTCCTCGATTAATTAAATAAATATTATTTATTTAATTACGTCACTAATTAAATCTATTTTCCTTTTAAAATTAAATAAATGTTTATTTAGCTGATAAGGGCATGGTTTGGTGGTCAAGTCGCTTGGTTGTAGTGACGGCCACCAGAGTTCAAACCCTCGTTGGGAAAAAGTGCTAGTAGATTTTGTGCCTTCCCTGGGCAATTGAGCTTGCGGGTTTGGTAATATCTTTTGGTTTCTTATACCTAGTTCATAGCTGTCGTCAAAAGTGTTTACCCCTAATAATATGGGTGCATTGCACCTTTTAAAAAAGATGTTTATTTATATAATTCCTATGACACTTTCTACTATAATTAAATAATTACCAATTTAATTATTCAATTATTCACTAGCCTTTTCTCTCCAAAATTAAATAAATCTTTATTTATTTAATTTATTCCAACATCTTGAGTTTCTAATTAAATCATCATATAATTCAAAATGATTTCATCCGTAACACATTCCTCTCTAATTAGATAATCTCTTAGTTATCTAATTAGTCATTAATCACTCAAGTCTAGATAATATCTGATTTTCTATAACAAATAGACTTTCTATGTTGGTCACTATGTTACCTAGATGAGATTGGATTTAATCTTCTCTAACACAGGACTTTCTCCAAATCAAATTTGATCCTCTACCTACAATCCTTATCCTTTTATGTCTCAATTAATTTCCATCTTTGATTAAATTACTTTTTAATTTAATCTTCACCATTCAATCTTTATCACTTACACTAATTTAACCCTAACCCTATTGCATGTCACATATTTTAATCTTAATCATCAATTAATTATCTCACAATCTCATCCTGTCATTCAAAAATTATATTTTCTATAAAATGGCTTTATCACTAGCATTTTTACTACTCCTAAAATCTGATGAATTTTGGAAGTAACTTTAGAAATCTTCAATATTTTGCTAATATCATTGTCATGAGGCCATATTTGCATACTTAATTAAATAATGAGGGAAAGTATTATACTACAACGAAATAGAGAAGGGTAATGGAGGTGAATCATGGAATTGCATGTGGATTTGATTAGATCTGTATTTTATGCATGTTTTAATCTTCCATTGTTCTTCATTATTAGTTAGGGTATGGTTTTATTTATGCTTTGAATTGCTAATCCTGGAATTTTCCCTATGCTACATTTGGTGAACCCGACATGAAGGAAAATGTTTCTACAAATTTCGTATGGTTTTTTGTGTTTTGTAGGTTTTTTGTATGATTCAATGTAATTACCAAGATAGAGTTACACATCTGCCATTGTTTTTTGTCGCAACAACCAGTAACATGAGCTGCATCTACTATACCGCACCACAACTTCCATCCCATGAGCCACAATTGATATTTCTGCAACACATCTAAGCTATCCCATGCAGAGCTTCTGTCATTCTGCAATGCAACTGCCTGGCTTAGGGTTTGTTTTTAAATTTCTGAAATTAATTTTTAGTTTTCTGCATTTTTGGTTTAGTAGGTTAGGATTTTCTTATTACTGATAATCTATTAGTAGCATGTGGCAAGAGAGATTTAATTTATATTTTGGAGGCTCATTTGGCCAAGATCTAAAGCTACAACTCTTGTTTGTTAAATGCTAAAATTCAAACTACTAATGAAATATGATGTAGGATGTTTTTCGAAGAATGGATTTTGAAACTGATTGTCTCTATAGCTTAGATCACATTTCGTTTGGTGCCTAAAATAAAAAATTACTTACTGTGCTTGGTGCTTTTGCACACTTTTGTTTAGATTAAATCCCGATTTAATAACAAGAGTATCCTCTCCCCTTGCACACTTGTGTGATCCTGGGTGTAAGAGAGATTATTATTACTCTAGAGGGCCTGCCTTGGTGGGAAAATGTACTCACCCCAAGGGAACGACTCAAATCGATAATGAGCTCAAGCCAAGCTACTCCCAATAAGTATATAAATTTGAATGCTAAAGAAATCTCAACATTACATGTCCTTGTAAAGACAAGAAAGTGATTCTCCTTATTAGAGCTAATCTTGCCTCTTGTGTGGCCACTTGAATGGGTGCCTTAAAAAACATTTGTTTAGATTTCCAAAATCCTTCTATCTATTGGTGTAGGAGGTTAGACCTCTTAAGTTGTCCCACATATTTATGTTTCTTAGTAGAGATGGAAAATTCCTCTTTAGGGAATTCAGAACTTGGTATGAATGAGAAGTGAGTGCACTATAAGGGGGAGCCTGTGCTACCAAGTTCCTAGGCCATCCGCTTTGAATAAGCATGATTGGAGAAATCCAAGTAGGAACTCAACAAATATTGTCCTAGCCAACCATAGGATCATGCTTGTCTTTTGAAATCAAACATTTTCAAATCAAAACCAGAAAAAAACAAAGTGTCTTCTAACTGCATTCTATTTTGCCAAAATTTGGTCAAATTTAAACAATAGGACATCCCTGCATTCTAAAAAATTATTGTCAGATTGAAATAAATCTACAAACTTTTCCAAAAATTATAAAAAAATTAGATCTTATTAAAAGTAAACCACATCTGTTATTGAGAACCGCATCTACTATTATGAACTGCATTTGCTATAGTTAACCACATTTTTTATTGAGAATCGTATATGCTCCTATAAATCACATTTGATATTGTAAACCACAGTTGACTGTAAAATGACACATCTATTAAATTTGAACCGCAATTGCCTGACAATTAGAAAAACAAATTACACTATCAGAACCTAAGGTCAAATAGTCAAAACCTCTCTCTAATTATCCTTTCACAGTGATCTGTATACAAAAACCAAAAATATTTTCTCACACTTTTCACCATTGCACCTTTTAATATCATTTAGCCATAGCAATAGACATACCAGTTGCAAACCTTAGTTACATTTTAGGAGTCCTCATTATCTTCAGATCAATAATACTTAATCACCTTTACGGATATTAAAATAGACCACCTTTCCATACTTTGTATAAACATTTGCTTCAAGGAAAATTGTCATTGGACCAAGTCATTTGTCACACTTCTTGTCTTTTGTCATTTTGGCGAGTCTTTTCCAACTTGTCAGTAAAATTTGGGAACTCACTTTGTCTCTTGGTGTTGGTCTCACAAAAGGTTTTTTAACAAATTAAATTGAAGCATTGGCTAAACTTTGGATGGTTAGTAACCTCTTCTCAAATCTCCCAAAGTTGATTACCTTGAAAAGCTTTCCTACACTTTGCATACTTAGACATAGCCATTTTAGGATGCCATCATTTATTATTTTAGACATTATTAGCACATTACATTTAAACATTCCTTATTTTCCAAAAATAAAACACCAAAAACATAGTTGGATTATCATTCCTTCCTTATATCTAAAAATTCCAAAAACATAGACTAAAATCATATCATTCATGGACATAGTTCCATATCATCCACATTTTGAGCATATCTTATATGGTTGAAACAAGGTCAAAAAGGAAAAAAAGTGACAATATGGCTGATCCACAAGACTTTATCAATCCATTTTCAAACCCCTCACAAGGGACATCAAGACCACACAAAACCTTATTGGACAAATTTTTCACTAGATACCAACAAGGATGAGTTGTAGTTGAAGACTTAGATGTTGTTTCTTAAGACCCATAATTTTCCTCTTTTGTAGATGAATACTTGGCACAAGATCCCCAATGATATTTAGCAAAATTGTTAGTAGAAGGTTCCACATTACCTCCTAGATTTGACATTCATACATTGCAAACTTCATCTACCCAAGGAAACAACACAACGACTTCTAGTGGGTCTATCCCTCAAGTAACTAAAGCCATACCATTTGGAGTACCTACCCAAAGTGCCACAATAGTACACACATCACCATTTGGGACATCAAACATGACACAAGGCCTTAATTTTGCCATAGGGGCATCATCGTCAAATCCCTTTGGCACCAATACTGCAAGCAAAAGGCCTAAAGTTAGCATAAACATGAGAAATGCCACATCAAACATCAACACCACTAGTGCCATACCACAAATAGGGCTCTCACAAATAGGAAACATACCTTTCATGCAATATGGAAGGCAACCCAATCCTTTGCAAAATGTTCACGTTCCCAATCAGCCAACATCAAACCAAAACTTATTCTCTCACATTACAAACCAAAATCCATCCTTCATTCATACACAGAAACCAAAAATTTTCACCTAACGTTGGGTTCCAAAACACTTACATAGACCCCAACAATCCAACCAACACATCATTGACACAAGTGGATGTTTTTCAAACACAAATGCAAGCCCTTCAACAACAAATAGACAATATGACGATGTCTAGCAAAAAGAAATTTTCAAAAAAAGACTTATTTCCATTTCCCTTTGACAAAGCTTATACATGGCATCCTTCCCACATGGGTATGCTATACCAAACTTGCCTAAGTATAATGGAAAGCATAATCCTATTGAACATATAAGGGAATTTTCCACAATGTGTATAAACGTTGCATATGAACCCACATATCTCATCAGACTTTTTTCGTGAAGGGTGATCCCACAATAGTGGTTTATAATTTTTGGCCAAACTAGACGCTGAAATATTTTTTTCTAATTAAATCTTCACTTTCGGGCACCTATAGCGATTAACTCATGAGGAATTTGAAGAGGATGCAAACTAGAGTTTCATGAATTTTTTTTTGTAGATTCTATATTTATTTTTTTCAAAAAATTTGGAATCAGATTGCACCTCTTTTTCCATCTCCCTCAAAAACAATTTTTTCAGAAAAGAACATTTTTAAGGAGTGACGCTCACCATATAACACAAAAAAAATTCCATGAAGGATAAAATTCTATATCTTTTGAATTTAGATTTATAACTCTGATATCTAGTGCTTCCACTTGGCTAGATAGTGTTTTATTGAATATTTTTTCCTTAATCAAGTTTCAAAGTCAAACCAATTACAATTTAGAAATAGGTGAACCACATATAACGCATAAATTTTTTTGTATGTATCAATATTCAAAAAAAAAATTGTTGGATCAAGGACTTCAATATCTGGTGCACTCATATTTTTCAAAAAAAAAATTGATAATCTTCTATTTTTCCACATGTGCAGAACAAAGAGCTTCATTTTCAATGAAAAACCTACATTCACAAGAAATTAAAAAATAAATATAATAATAAAATTAAATTTATTTAAAATTATACTTTTTGGGAAGCTTATAATAAGGACTACATACTTACAAAAAATAAATTTTAAATGAATTCATTTGATCCCCCAAAAGGTAAATCAAGAGTGGCTTTTTATCAGCATTGTGATAAGTGTAAAGGACACTGTTAAAGACCTATGGTTTAAAACTAGCCGGGTTCTATCCATGGGGGTTTGATATAAGGTAGTTTGATCAAACCCTCTTCAATTGGAATGCTTTAAATGGAAATTTTTAAGGCTTAAATCATTATATTTTCTAAAAACATGTGATTTTAGCAAAAAAAATAGAATCTCCTAGAAATTGTAAACCAGCTTTGTGGGATCACCCTGAAGCCTTGTTGGAATAGCACTTGAATTGTTTTCTCAACTTCCATATGACATAAGATCATGAGGTGAACAAGTTGCTAAAAAATTTGTTGAACATTTCACCTTTAACATTGATAATGAAATCACAATAGTGACCTTATGTCACACCAAACAAGATGAAGGAGAGAGCTTTATCACCTTCTTCTAGAGATGGAGGAGTCTAGCTAGTCAATGCCTTCTTGAAATACCTAAAAAGAAAAAGGTCACCATATTCCTAGGAAACCTTAATTCAAAATTGAGAAGTGACCTAAGAGTACACTGTTGCATTTCCTTTGTGGAACTCGTAGAAAATGGTATCATACTTGAAAAGGATCTCATTTAAAAAGGTGAAATCAAGATGTCAAATAGAAATCCAAATGTTCAAAGGGCCCCTAATGACAAGAAAAAATATTGGTCCTGAAACAAGAACCTAACCAATGATAGTTGTCGATGCTAAAACCCTACACATAGGACCAGTCATTACATTTGGAGGACACAACCCCTCTAACAACCCACCCCAAACAAACTACCAATGTTGTCCAAAACACACAATAACCATGACCATAAAGGAAGTTCCCAAAAGGTGAATTAACTCCCCTTGGGGAACCAATTGAATCAGTCTTTAAACAACTAATACAGAAAAACCTCATACAACTTCCTAAGCCATTCAATATGATCTTGGACAATTTAAACCCTCTTGGTGGGATGAAAATGCTTTTTGTGATTTCCACCGAACTAAGGAACACAGTCTACCACAATGTCGACAATCGAAGAACATTATATAGGATCTTGTGGAAAATAGAACTATTGAAGTTAATGGATAGAAACATCCATCCTCAAACAAAGATCACAAGTTTTTTACTAATCCATCACATGACCATGGAAAAGGAAAAACCTCTAGTTAGATAAATAAGACCAATAATAATCCGACCAACTATGCTAATGTCAAATATGAGTATAACCACAACATCATAAATCACATTTGAGCCACTGATGAACATATCAACACTATTATCATAAAGAAAACTACTGAATGTGTTGTCAACACTCGCCAAACTAAGGTAACCATCCAAGGCCCTCTGCCATAGCAATAACTATAGTCTTCCAAGCCTCAGTACAATTTACTTGACCAGTTGGGGAAGACCCTAGTGCAAATTTCTATCTTGGAATTGTTGCATAAATCACCCAATCATCGAGCTATTTTAGACAAATCTTTGCAAAGCACGACTGTCTCCACTGACCTTGATGTCAATCATTTCCAAGAGATGGTAGGCTACCTAACCAACTCACATCATGCTACCTTCTTTGAACAAGATTACTCAACCAAGAAGACAGAACGCAATGGCCTATTGCACCTTGAAGTTCTTGTCCATAAAACAAAAGTTAGAGGAATCTTGGTAGATGGAGGAGTAGGGTTGAATATTTGTACCTTTAAATTGGTTAAGGCATCAGTCTTCTCATAGGACTATGTGGACACTACTAAGAGAATTTCCATTAAGGAATATTGTGATGAAGAACAGTCATCTAAAGGAGTTGTAACGCTTCCCATTAGAATTGGTCTTGCGGTTATGGATACCACCTTCCAAGTCTTGGATCTCATCCTTCCATATAATATTTTACTGGGCAGACCATGGATACATGCTATGAAGGCCATCCCTTCCACTTACCATCAATGCCTTAAATTCCCATATAATGACACCAAGATCACAATAGTTGGGGATCGTGATTCTTTCCAGTATTGCACTAACCTATGTGGAATACCACAATTCCAAGTGCATGCCAATAATGAGGCCTCATCTTCCATTTCATCACACTACATTAATTCATCTTCATTAACTAAAGCATCCACTCCATCTACCATACCATGAACCCTCAAAGTCCAAGTCCATGATATGCGATGTGGAGAATATTATATGGATAAGTGACAAAAAAATTACAATGTTAATGGTGTTGTGAAGACTTCAATTTCCAACAATGATGTCAAGATAGTTTTAGAAGATACTCAAATAAATGACCGTGCTTGGATTGACACCTCTTGGGATCCTAATATGACATATTCCTTTTCCATATCCACTTTTGCACAAACTTTTCTTGTCCATGACAATCCCATGTTCAACCAAGATATATATGATAATCCACTCTTTGATCACGACCTCGTTGAGGATACCCAATCATCATCCTTCCATCCCACCTATCCCGAGCTAGGATATGTATCTCCTACTGTCACCGCTACCAAGTCACCTTTCCAAGTTGTTAAGGATGTGCAAGCTTCCTTTAACATTAGCAGTATAGAAAAGGATAGTGCCAAAGATTCTATTGATGACATTGCCACTCCCATTTGTCCACTAGACATTCATGTCATTTCACCTATATCATCCATCTCACTCACGTCCATCTACATAAGAGACATGGCTCAAAAATTCATAGCTCAAGAAAAGAATTAAGGCAAAGCTCCAATGAATAACCTATATTTAAAAAGAGATCAAGAATCAAGAGACACAATGAAATAAAAGAAGATTAGGACAAGTCCTCTAGCCACCATATAAAGCTATTGAACCAATCAAAAATACAATTCAAGAATAAGCAAGAATGTTAAGAAAATTCCTCTAGCCAAAATCAAAAGCTATTAGACAAATCAAAAATAAAAGTCAAAAGTTAATGCAAGCAAAAGTCAATCTCCAAGTATGCCTCTCCATCAAAAATAACTGAGCGCATCTACCAAGGAAAAAAGTCAAGAAAAGAGCTTGTTGATCCAAGGTCTCTATCCACATCACTCTCACTCATACCATATTCCATTCCACTCATCCATCTTCATATATATGTCATATCATCCCACCTTAATTGGCGATGTCTTTCAATGTGTATTTCATAGTACTCATTCGTCGCCCAAATTTCCTTTTATCTAAAGCCCGGTGGCCCACGTAGTGTGCACATTAGGGATCATACCATAGCCTCATTCATCTACCACATCTATCACCCTTCATATTTGACACTCATACTCCTCATCCTAATAGGGTCTTTTCATCAAGCATGGTCATCCACACAGGATCGGGGCATCATTAAGGCAATCTAGGATCTGGTGCTTATCAATTCTACACAACTTCTAGAAGCCATGTCCTAATCATCAAAAATACACAAAATGGAAAAATCAAAAAAATCATTACCTAGATGAAAACCTGGCAAACATGCATCTTGGTAACATTTAGAAAATTGAAAAATCAAGAAAATAGTAAAGAGAAATAATTCATCCAATAGTGAAAACCACTTCGATGGCACTTTGGATGAGTACCATGGTAAAAACCTAGCAAACAGGTGCCATGTGTAGTCGACTCTGCTCCTCTATCTACCATCATTCCAATCTAACTTCCTTGTCATATCACCTATGTTTCCTATCCACACACCTTACCATTTATCCTTTTCATATCACCCATAGTAAATGGTTGTCCTTTCCATAACTTGGAACGATTGAAATCAAGCACACTTCGCATCCCCATTCATTCCTATTCATAATAAATTGGTCTTATACCCAATTGGGGGCAAGCACTTGACTTATGTTTTTTGGTTCTTACCGTGGTTGTTCTAAGGACATAAAACCATCAAAAAAATCCAAAAAAAATCACAAAATGTCTTGAAAAAAACCCAAAAACATCAAAATAATCAAAACATGTCAAAAAATCAAAAAAAATCCATCCAAATAAACTTTCAAAATTCCAAAAATAGATTCAAATTTAGTCATGTCAATCAATTTTTGTCATTGTTGAGCTACATTTCCTTTGCGACTGGTTGTAGGCAAGGCCATCTATCGATGCACCCCTAAGGCATTAGGTCAGTCCTTTAGTATTGTCAAATAAGCAATGAAATCATGACAGTATTTTATTAGTAAAAGAAAGTCAACAATGATGTCGAACTATGAGGTCTTTGCATGTATAACGTAGGTAAGGCCATCAATCAATGAGCCCCTGAGGCCACACTAGGTTAGTCCTTTAGGGTTAATCATGTCAGTCATAATAAGTTAGTCATTGTCATCAAACAAAAACAATTTTCAAAACATCAAGACAAGTCGTGCATCAACAAGACAAACAAGTCAACAAGGTCATCAAGTCAAACCAAACAAATTGTCGAAACACTCTTGAATAACCAAAACATCAACCTATGTCTTATATAGGATGTGTCTTTCCTAAAAATAGACATTGTCATTTAGTCAAGCTTCATCATTGCCTTATACAAGTGGTCACATGATCAAAACCAGACTCGACATCTTATACGATATGTGTCATTCCTAAAACTAGGTTTTATCAAACAATCATCTTGTCAATCCCTTAGACAATTAAACAACAAACAAATCAAATTTTGGAAAATATTCTTACTAGTTGTTGACATTGTGGCTTGTATTGTCTTATCTTTTTGTTTGGCTTTGTCTTTTAGTTTGGTTACCAGCTTCCTCGAGGATGTCCCATGAAGTATTTAGAGAAGCAAGGATGTATCAGGACTCTTTTTCTCTAACTGTTGTTTGTCGATTGTCTTTTGGTTTTGTCTTTGAATCAGGTTACTAGATTCCTCGAGGATGTCCCATTAAGGATTTAGAGGAGCAATGATGTCTCATGACTCGTCTTTTATTTAATTGTTATCTATAGTTTGTCTTGACAAAAGGACTAGGGCAACTTTACCCTTAGTATGAGTTAAGACATTCCTTGTCTGCGATTGTATATTTTTAGTAGGCAGATGACCTTACACACCTTGTTCTATCTCATATCATGGTTTTTGTTATCCATTTGTATCATTTAATGCCCAATGATGATTAATGCAAGGCCTATTATGATTTGGGAAAATATTGAAGTCATTCTAATACTAACATTCATCTTTTATGCTCTAACATTTCTTCTTTTTTGTATCTTCACCACCCTTAACTATGTTCCTCTATCCTTTTTTCCTTCATCTTCTATTTCTCTCATCCATTTCAAGAGCACACTCATGTTCTTTGAACCTACTTGTTCTCTTGAGGGGGCATACCACTACTTCCTTGTCATCCTTCCTCATCCTACTTTCACTGGGGCATATCTTTTTCTTTCACACAATGCAATAAACTGCATTGTATCAAAGAGGGGGGAAATCTAGACACTAAAAGTTTTCCTAGGCCTGTGACTCTAATTTTCTTCATAATTCTTCCATCCTTTTCCCTTTCATTCTTATAATTAAATAATGTTAATTATTTAATTATTTCCTATGACCATATATCCTCTATTAATTAAATAACTTTAATTATTTAATTAATTCATTCAGTACTTTTATTCTTCCTTGATTAATTAAATAAATATTATTTATTTAATTGTGTCACTAATTAAACCTATTTTCTTTCTAAAATTAGATAAATGTTGATTTATTTAATTTCCTATGTCACTTTCCACTATAATTAAATAATTATTTAATTATTCATTGGCCTTTTCTCTCTTTAATTAAATAAATCTTTATTTATTCAATTAATCCAATATCCTTGAATTTTGAATTTAATCATTATTTAATTCAAAATGATGATTTCTCCTTATCACAATCTTCTATAATTAAATAATATCTTTATTATTTAATTAGTCATTAATCACTTAAGTCTAGATAAGATTTGATTTTCTATAATAGACAACTTGTTCTTTGTTGATTACTTTGTTCTCTATGTCAAATTTGATCTTCTACATGCAATCCTCTATTTTTTTATTTTTTTTTTAAAAAGGTGCAATGCACCCATATTATTAGGGGTAAACGCTTTTGACCGGAGCTATGAACCAGATACAAGAAACCACAAGAAACAACCAAACCCGCGAGCACAACAGCCCAGCGAAGGCACAAGGCCTGCGAGCACATTTGGCCCAGCGAAGATTTGAACCCTGGTGGCCATCACTACAACCAAGCGACTTGACCACCGAACCACGCCCTCATGGGCACATGCAATCCTCTATTAATTAAATAAATTTTTAAAATTATTTAATTCATTCATTCTTACCTTTATTCTTCCTCGATTAGTTAAATAAATATTATTTATTTAATTACATTGCTAATTAAATCTATCTCCTTTCTAAAATTAAATAACTATTTATTTATTTAATTCCTATGACACTTTCTACTATAATTAAATAATTACCAATTTAATTATTCGCTAGTCTTTTCTCTCCAAAATTAAATAAATCTTTATTTATTTAGTTTATTCTAGCATCTTGAGTTTTGAGTTTTAAATAAATCATCATTTAATTCAAAATGATTTCATCTATAACACATTCCTCTCTAATTAGTTAATCTCTTAGTTATCTAATTAGTCATTTAATCACTCAAGTCTAGATAATATATAATTTTCTATAACAAACAGACTTTAAGTGTTGATCACCTTGTTACCTAGATGAGATTGGATTTGGTTTTCTCTAACAGTTGGCTTTCTCCAAATCAAATTTGATCCTCTACCTGTAATTGTTATCCTTCTATGTCTCAACTAATTTCCACATTTGATTAAATTACTTTTTAATTTAATCTCCACCATTCAATCTTTATCACTTACACTAATTTAACCCTAACCCTATTGCATGTCACATATTTTAATCTTAATCATCAATTAATTATCTCTCAATCTTAGTATGTCATTCCAAAATTATATTTTCTATAAAATGTCTTTATCACTACCATTTTTACTCCTCCTGAAATCTGATAAATTTTGGAAGCAACTTTAAAAATCTTCAATATTTTTGCTAATATCATTGTCATGATGCCATATTTGCATACTTAATTAAAATATGAGGGCAAGTATCACACTACAACGAAATGGAGAAGGGTAATGGAGGTGAATCATGGAATTGCATGTGGATTTGGTTAGATTTTTAGTTTATGCATGTTTTAATCTTCCATTGTTCTTCATTATTAGCTATGGTATAGTTTTATTTACGCTTTGTATTGCTAATCCTAGAATTTTCCCTGTGCTACACTAACATTACAATTTCTATGGGAATCTAAGTAGAATATAGAAAAAAGGAAATATACTCCTCTCGATTGGAAGTTATTTTCATAAATTGGTTGCTACAAACATGAGATTTTTTCCATAAATAAACCATTTGATGTAAGTAACCAAAAACTATGTGATATAAAGAGAATGTCTCCTATGAGTTTCACAGAATATAATGAATTCCAACCAATTAGTGTGTGAAACTTAAAAAATAGATACAATATTTGATTAATAAAGGAGATGTTAAAATTCAATGAAGTGCATCTAAATTCAAGAACCTAGATCCCTTTTTAAAACATAATAAATTTGAATCAAGGTCAAAATTTTCTTATGACATAATTGTTAGTCACATTGAGCATTTAAACAACCATGTCAAAACCATCATAATTAAAAATCTATATTATGTTATCACAACTAGATATAACAATATCATTATCCATTTATGCCTCGTGTGTCTATTTTTGAAATAAAATACAACCTTATTGAATGGATTGAGAAAAATCTTACAAAAACATCCATCACAGGTCTTCTCAAAACATCTACTACTCATAAGTATATATTGTACTTGAAGTAATTCAAGAGTTAAAATTCCCCAATAACATTGATATATTATAATTTGAAGCCCTTGTTAATTACCTATATTCAACTCATCAATTCACCTTTAACCAAAATGACACGCCTCATATTATCCCATTCCATAATCTTTATTTGTATAATGAGACCTTCATTAGAAAATATACAGTGAAAGGGTACTTATATCCAATAAATCAGGCTTGCATATGTCTACACTTTGACATTAATCAAACATCGTGGTTACTCTAAATAAAACTAGACCCAAATACCATCAACATCAAAGTGTGTGATAATGAATAAAGAGAATCAATGGGGACCATTCATCTTCCTATCATTATTTTATCTATCACAAAGCAAAATTTGTTACATTTATTTAATCCTTATGTCTCATACAACATCCTACTCAACTAACCATAGATTCATTCCATACAATCCATCTCATCCACTTTCCACCAATGCATCAAAAAATTATACTTAAGAAAAGAAATAACTACCCCTAGTGATCATCAACATTTCTAATATTGCAAAATGTTGGAGGAGAAATTTCATAAAACCAATTATTGTCCTATTACTTAAAGTATGAAATGATATCCATGCTGATTATTGCATTCACCCTACATGAAAAGGATAAAAATGAAATAAATGAAGGAAGAGATAAGGAAACCATAGGTGATATTGTATTTTTGGAGAAGATAGAGATGAAGAAGATACTAACCCTAGAACCTCTAATATTCTCATGGACTTGTCCCCTAAGGTTTATTCTAAATCCATGAAAATCCTACTAGGGAGGAGAAGATGGAGACCAACTATGTTTCTTTGATCTCTAATTCTAACATGCCCTTTGAACCATTTGAGATCAACAAAAATATAGAGAAAAGGGATGGGGAATGTAATGATTATAAATAGGAAGAGTAACAAATGGAGAGAAGAAAAAGAAGAAAGGATACAAAATATGATTCTATAGCTCAAAAAAATTGGACTTAATGGGGAATAGAGTTACTCCACTATCTAGGACTTTATGGTTAGGTTACCTTCCATAACCAAGGACTAAATGGAGTGATCCACTATCTCAATGGCTATTCTATAGGAGGATCATAGAAAAATGAAATGAAAGTTGGAGAAGTGATATAAAATGAAGACCTCTTAGTTTTTTTTAATAGTATTTTGGTATTTTTGGGTCTAGTGTATTAATTTGTTTGATGTCGTGTTGGTGTGGCTTTTTTGTTCCCTTTTACAAAAAATATTTATTCATGTTGTTTTAAAATTATGAGTATGGGGTCCCCTCTTCCCATCTTATCTAATAAAAGAAAAAGGTTATGGATAGTATGAAATCCAAGATTCCTTCCATAAGGTAAAACTTACCCTTTTATCTAAAATTTGTAATGATAGAAAAATGAATAACAAGAAATATTAGGTGTCCCATCAATTTAGCCCAACTTGTTTCATCAATAAGAAGAAAGATTAGGTATCCCATCAGTTAAGCCCAACTTGTTTCATCAAATTAGGATTTCTTTATGTTAATAAAATTGAAATCTCTAATGATTCTTGGTTAGATGATGAAGGTTAAGCATTATTTTTTAATTAATTAGCATCCTATAGAAAAATATGTGTGAAATCATGAACTACAAAGGAAAATGACTTATCCTTCATAATATTTGAAGAAACTTCTTCTAAAATAGAGATAGGTTCTCCTCATAGTTTACATGAAGATATTGCCACCGCCAATGTTTTTTGTGACAAAATTATCCTTAGCATTAAAATAAGACCTCTAATAGGTACCCTAAAATATTTTAATGTTACCAATAATATCACATAATAATTGACTTAATTCAAGATTATGAAGATGTCATATAATTCATAGGCCTTCAAGATGGCATCCCACTATGAGATCACAACAAGGGTTTTGAACAAAACCTCAATGCATCAATATGATTTTGTGAGAAGAAATATTTATTTAGTTAGAATAAACTTGAAAAAAAAAAAAAAAAGAAGTGAAGTCCCCTCATGAAAACCTCTTTGAGGCACTATCAAACCAAAAAAATTGAAATCAATAAAATAGAGATGAGTATATATTGCTAAAGAACTTCTATGACACTAATAGATAAGAAACTCAATCTTCCAACACAATGGCGTAATGGCTCTCAATTTTTTGTAGAGGATACCATCTATGTGGAAATTAAAATAGAATCAAATCCAAAAAATTTTAAGACTAGGGATGCAATCAATCCATTAAAAAAATTATTGTTGCCTTCCTAATAAATTTTTTAGATAACTTTGTAAATAATAGATCTATAAACAACAGAGATACAATTAATTCACTTCTACTAGAGGTGCACAATGATACTCAACGGAACTAATTTTTTATTGAATAGTTAATAATATTAGTATGTATGCTATCCAAGGATTGGAAATGATGTGTGAGATGGTTGGTCCTAGTTCCCCTATGTATCATGGATTTTACACTCACCTCTATAACATAACATCATCATCCCTCCCACTCTTCCATGCAACCACCAAAAATCCTTCATCCAACATGAACTACATTTCATCCTTTGTGTACCCTCTATCATGGCAACTATAAAGGTGTCTTTTTAAAAAAAACTAATTTAAACAAAACCAAATTCATAATAAAGAAAGTTATTGAAAAAATATTTATAGCACATACTAGGGGCATATTCCCTATATCATCACCACCAATTTTGGCTTAGGGGCATATAAGTTGGCCATACGAGTGGATAAAATTTTGATGAACCTATCAACATCATACATATTACATGATTTCATGCTCGAGGGATCTAGTTCAATATCAAAATCAAACAAAAAAATAAATAATCAAAAGGAAAAAAAAAGAGAGAAAAATTCCACCCATAAGTCAAAATCATTCTTATGGCACCTTGGGTAGATGAAAAAAAATCTATCATCTAGTGTAATCTATTATCTACAAGTTTCATGCACTTGGCTATAGGCCCCACTCCATCCAACAACTTATATTCTCTAGCATCCTTGTCATTTTCCATCTTTCTTTCCTTCTTATCAATTTTTACTTTAATATGCACACAAAAAGAATCTTAAGAAATATTTTAAAATATGTCGATATATCTTCTCTTCTTTAGGCTACACTTTAACACAATTTCATATTGACATGTAAAAACATAAAATATCTATAAAAAAATAGAAAAAAAATTCCAAAAATACTATAAAGTGAAAAATACCTCAAAAATAATTGAAAACATAAAAAAGGTACAAAATAATTTGAAAAGTCCTTCATTCTATCAAAATCCTTATTTACTTTTAAGTAAAATTGCTACAACTTTATCAAGATATACCATACCCAATCCAATCCCCCTGCATGCATTTTTCTTAGGAAAAATCAAAGTTACCATTATCACCACTCAATGAAATATTGGATTTTAACATAATAAGAGGAACGAGTAAATTTTGATTTGTTTTTTTGTGTGTATTTTTATTAGTACTTGCCATTGGCATAGTACTATTGAAATGACTTTGGCTTTTTTTAGTTAACTAGTTATTAATAATTTAGTTTTCCACCAATCAAAATCAATATTTAAACAAACAGTAAAATAAAATTCAATTTTGGAAAGTCAATTTGTAAAATATTTAACTTTATAAATTATAATTTATTTATTTTTGTGCATATGCTTGGTTAAAAAAGTTTTGTGTGTTATTAGCAGATAAAGCAAATTAAAAAAAAATTTAAGGAATGATTTTTCATTTTTTGCTTTATAAAATCATTTCATTAAATCTTTCTAAAATAAATAAATGTGATTTATTTTGACATTTTTTTAAGAATGATTTTCTTATGTATGTAATTGTTATTTTTTGTATTGAAGAAAATCTTAGAAAAATCAATTAACTATTTTATAGAGATTTGGATTCACACTATTAAAATTAAAAAATTAAAAAAAATGTAGTATATTTTCGTTAAACTAATATCTATATTTTTAATATTTTATGATATAATTTGATTAATATATAACCTAATGTAGGTTATATATATATATATATATTATAGGTAATAATTTTTAGGTAATAAGTTAACCTATATTATGTAGGTAATATATTAATTTATATTATATATTTATATATATTAATAAACTATCTTAATTATAATATTAATATTATTATATTATTACTATTAATATAATTAATATAATAGTAAATCACTATATTAATAATTATAACAATATTTTAAAATATATTAATATTAAAAATTATCTATTTACTTAGTTTATATAATATAATTTATAAATAATTAATATTAAATTAGAATATAATATATTTATTATATTAGTAGTATATTTAACTTCAACTATAATATGAAGATTTCACTATCAAATTCAAAATCAACCAGAATCAATCTAAGAATTTTTTTTAATAATAAATCATTTTATTATTTAATGTTTAGCAAATATGTATTCTAAAGAACAAACTCAACTTCAACTTTATTATTCATAGTTATGTCTAGTACAAATAATTCATAAACTACTTCCTTTTCTCAATGAATGGGTTCATTATATAAATATTCAAATGTATTCAACTTTAATTTTTTTGAAAAAAATAACACCAAACAATAAACATTTATTCCAATTTATTTTATTTTCAAATATTTAACATCAAACAAATCAAACAAGATATTTACATTACATAACCAAATCATATAAAAAAACCAACGCTATTAATTAAACAAAACTCAAAATACAAAAGTCAAAACTAAAATACAACAATTAAAAAAAAATTATATTGAATTTTATTCAAGTTAATTAAACTTACATTTATTTTTATTCCAACTCTATAAATCTCTAAGTAGAATACTACAAAGGAAAGTACTAGCCACTACATGGCACTTGTTATTATATTGTTGTGTTTATTTGTTGTTTTGTTGTGTATGTGTCAATTTTATAACATATTATAGCAATGTCATCATGGTTTTTCTATATCATAGTGCATCTTATTATATGTTATTGTAAATATAAGGTTGCTCAAATATCCCAAATTCCATGTAAGATTCATAGAATTCATTGTCACATAATCAACACCCATACTCATTTTCTTTCTTAAACATTTCTTCTACTTAACTATTCATAGCAAAAATTCCTTCTTAATAACTCCCCAAGTAGACCCACAATAGTGCATCCCACTTGGAAAACATTAGAAGTTTATGTGGTTGATAAATACATAAACACCTTCATTCAAAGTTATTTATTTGAATGAAGGTGCCTTCATTTGAAGGTGTTTGTATTAATACGTTCAAGAGAAAGTACACATTTATTCAAAGAACATTCAAATCTTTAATATTTTAATATTCATGTATACATGGAAAGGACCTTTTTTTAAAGGCCCTTTGATAGGATTTTCTTCCTTGGTGCTAATGTTTTCCTCATATCTATTTGTTTTAACCATAGGTTAGACTAGTAAATAGAATCAACATGATAGTGAGGTTGTTACAAGATCATAGCCCTCAAAGTAAGCTTTCAAAAAGGTATAATTTTGAATATAATTATTTAATTATTCTATTTATTTTCTATTTTCTAGAGAATTTATATTTTCACCCAACATCAAGTTTTCTATTTCACACACATAGAAAAATAGGAAAATAAATAAAAAAGAGTTTAAAAAATATTTTTACATTACACATTGTTCTCTTGATTTAACAAAAAAAATAAAGTACTTAATTTGGCTATGTACAAAAAAAGTTATGTGATGTGGAATAAACCTACATTAACTTATAATTTATTTCTCACTTCAAAATTAATAAAAAAATATTAAAAATATGTGTGCATTAGATATTGGTGTTAACAATCTATGTTTAATAATTTAAAGTTTTATCTTTTTGTAAAAAAAGTTATGTGATATGGAACAAATATCTTTTTTTTTTTAAATAATGTTAACAATAAAAAATTAAAACTTATATATATAAAAAAATATGATAATAAAATGGGAAAATAAAGCATAATTAAGTTCAATTACTTAAGGGGAGAAAAACATAGTGTGAAATTATTGGGGTTGATAATTTACAACACTACATTTAGTCCTCAATTTAGTGAGAGTATGAATTTACACTCATGCTCACACTAAATTAAGGAAAAGGCCAAGAAAGCTCCTCTCATCAAGACATTGGATAAGTAAGATGACACTGAATCTAAGGGATGTGCTAGCCCCCAAGCTCAAGATCCTACTAAACAACAATGTAAGGATAAATGAACACACACACATGAGATGCAATGCAACAAAAGAGGCATGAAAAACACGAAGAATACACAATGAAGACACAAATCAAACATAATACAAAGAAACCATGCAAACATGATGTAAACACAAAAAAGGTGGTAAGATATCATGTACTAGCAAGATCTAAATATTCCTACTCGAATTCATGCCCAAGATATCCATAAATCGTAGGCTAGTAAAGTTCCATATTTACTAGGTGACCCAAGAATAAATAAAGGTGTCACAAGCTAGTGAAGTCTAGTATTCACTAGGCTATCTCAATAAGAAACAACATAGGCTCTAGTGAAGTTAGATATTCACTGGGTGATTTTCCACATAGGTAGCAAATGGAAACACACAAAGGCTAGTGAAGTTTTATATTCATTAGGTGAGTTCTCATGTCAACCATTACCAAGAACTATAAGCAAAATAATTATGATAAGGTACTACAAAAATATGATCAATATGTCATAGAAGCATCACTAAGTTCATATTGTGTGAACAAAGTGAATAAAATAATGGAATATATTCCCCCACCTTAAATTAATTCCTAACATCGATCAAGACAAATTTCCTTTAAGGTAGAATAAAAATTATATTCTTAAAATGGTAGGCAATGAGAGCTTGTTGTAAAACCATATGCCAAGAGATATGTTCCCAAAGAAGCTGACTCATGACAAGGGGTTTCCCCTTGTTGTAAGGGGGAAATCAAGATGATAGGTAAATTAAACAAAAATTAATCAAACATGATTTAATTCAAACAAAGATTAAGATTCATACCCATTACTCACAAAATGAGCAATATAAAAGCAAATGAAGAACAAAAAAATGAATTCAAACAATCAAATTGTTACCCATCTTGTGTCAAAGTGTATTTACAATGATGTTGGATCATTGTATCAATGTGAAGCCTCCATTTTATGCAATACAAAAGCTCCAATGTGTGGAAAATGGTGATTGAAGATGTGTGTAAAGGCTTTCAAGAAATCGAATGGAAATTCAACATTACTTTGTTGCACAAAAGATTTTAATTCTTTGATCATCTTCTAGGATGAAGAGGATTGTTATATAGATTTTATTATTAAAGATGAACATGCAAGATTAAACAATGTGGAATCAAGATCAATGGTTGAAAGCTATTGAGAGGAATTAAATTGCTCAGTTAGCTTTTGTGATCAAATCAGTTAAGGATATTAATTGATCATTTAGAGGAAATAGATTGCCTAATCAGTGGAATTGAGGAATTCATGTTGAGCTTTCAGTGGGATTGAAGAATAGATGAATCAATTAGGAAATAGATGAATGAGTTAGGAAATAGATTAATGAGTTAGGAAAATATATGAATCAGTTAGCCAATCGGAGTGAGAAATTGGTGGATCATAATTTTCTCAATCATAAAAGGGGTTTTTTAAATGTCCAAGATACTGAGAGGGGGGGGTGAATCAATATCTTCTTAAATTTTCTGATCAAATACCATCCAATTATTCCAAAACATACAATAGAAAAGACAAGCAAAAGCATTAACAAAACATGAAATCATAGAACACATGAACACCAGGATTTTTACATGGAAAACCCAAAATGGGAAAAACCATGATAAGCATTAGCTCAAAATATAGTATAACCAGTTATAAGATATTACAAAAATGGTGGCTCACTGCGAGGACTTACTGTCTAGAAACAAAGACTCACTGCCTACACAATTACAATGACAGAAAATGGCTTACAACCAGAAAATGAACAGATGGAATACACCTAGTGAGTGCAGATTTAGTTCCAATGTAGCTCAGTAAACTAACTTAACAAACTTCATCATATTTTCTCTTCTTTACATTCGTATTCACAACACACCAAAATTCATCATCATCAAACTTCAAAGATTATCCAATATATATATATATATATATATATATATATATTCGATTCTCAGCAAGCATCAATTAGGTCAACCTAATTAGATGCACCTCTTATTTACCAAAAATGTCAATTTTCAGCTTCAAGCATTCATAAAATCTTCTGAAAGATAATTCACACATCCAACATGCTTCATAAATTTGGCATAGACCTAAAATAGGTAGCAAATATATCCGCATAAAAAAATTTATTTCATCATTACACAATACATCCATTAGGTCAGCTAGGGATAGACCTAATACCACAATTGCAAACACCAATGCAATGCCAATACACCATATGACCATCTGGATACATGAGATCTTGAATGTACATTCCCCTGACATTTACAAACCATTTCCCAAAATTGCAAGCAATAGTAATCACAAGAAAAAAAATGCGGACCAAAATACCAGAGGATGTAAGCAAAATACTGGATTAGATACCAGACTAGAATACCAGAATAACTTCAGTCTTGATCTTGCAATTTCAACTCATATATCATGCTGACATCAATGACAACACAAAGTAACAAAATGAGATTTTCTCCTTCATTTTTCCAACAATCTCCCCCTTTGTCATTGATGGCAACATGTGCCAAAAAAGAATATTTATAGAATTCCTTATGTACAATACTTCTCCCCCTAACACCATTCCACCATTCTTCACTCCCCTTTTGACATCAAGGACAAAGGGTGTCCCAAAAAAATAACTGAAAAACATTAAAGCAAAGACAAAAAACAAAGAATCATGTATCAACCGAAAGATGATGAGCCTTAAAGCTCCTTTAGAATACCTTCCCATACTGCTTTTCCATTCTCCCAACTATCCTTTGTGGCAATCAACATCCTATTCAAAGACTCCAACTCAATCAGAATTTCTTCTACACCATCTAAAGTATCAGGAGTTAGGTTTATCTTTTCAAGTTTTTTTGTGCAAGCCAAAGCCTTGCCAACCAAAGTGAATTCAACTCTTACAATGTCACTCGACTGATCGAATTTCTTGATAATTTCTTCCTTCTGCTTTTGTAAAACAAAGAATTTTTCTTTATGCTCAAAGATTGCATTCCAAGTTGAGTTGTCTCTATCTTTAGATAGACTGTAAGTACCAAAGACGATTGACAACTGAGACTCAATGGAATCCTTAGCAACCTTAATATTGTGAGTGGCATCCAACCACTTTAAGCAATCAAAAAGGACAACATTAGCCTGTGACTCACAAACCTTCACGGAATCGAGGTTCTTTTCGACTCTAAAGTGTGCAAGAGCACACTTGTCATGTAAATCCAATAACCTTCTTTCCACCAATTTCTCCTCAACCTCTTTTTTTTCCTTTTCATTAAGCCCGAAGGTATACTCCTTGAGAGAATCTAGCAACAATCTCAGATTTTCAATAGAGGCAAGAGATATATCAATGGATGCACTACGTATGTCTTCTTTTAATGCATTGAGGGCATCTTCTACAAGTTTTGTTCCTCTTTGATGTGCTTCAATAATTTCCTTTCTCTGGGATGCTTGCATAGGATTTCCCAACATTACTTTATGTATAAAAGACATCTTCTCCATATCCACCAACCCTTCAATCATAGGAATTTGTAAAAGCTCCTGGGGAATTATCAGTTGAAATCTTATTTGCTTGGAAAGCAATCCTTTCAAAAAATCATTACTGGACGATGATTCTTCATGAATCTTAAGTGATTTTACAATTTGCTTAAATTCACTTTCTTCATTTTTCCCAATTTTTTTTTTCTTTTCTTCCTTTGTCTCTTCCTTATCTTCTTCTTCCTTGTTTTCTTCTTCTATTTCCTCTTCTTCCTCTTCTTTCTTCTCTTCCTTTTTGTCTCCATCTTTGTCTTTATCATTATTGTCCTCTTCATTGTTTCCATCCTTTTCATCTTTGTTCTATTCTTCCTCTAGATTGTCTTTTCCTTCTTCTTCACTTCCATGTCCTTCTTCAGCATTGCCTTGTTCATTACTACCTGCTTCTCCTTCAATGTGCTCCAAAGGAGCATCATTATGCATCTGAGGCTCAAATTCTCCTTCATTCTGCTCATTATTTTCACCATCAACATTAATTTCAACATCAACATTTATAGAAATATCTTCATTAGATGTATCAAGAGGAATATTTTCCTAAGAATTTTCAACATCAACACCTTCATTGGTCTTAAGCATACCATATTTTTCTATTGTCTCATGGATTACTTTTGTTGTTTCCTTTCTTATTTTCTTTTCCAGCTTCTTATTTCTTGTCATCAACATATTTACTCTACTCTTCATCTGAAACATTTCTACATAGATCTTCTTTAAGGATTCCTAATCATCAAGGGTCTGGGAAGACCCAATCTTATTATATGCAACATTTCTAATTTTCTCTTCAAATACAACTGCCTTTGATCTCCTTTTCATCAGATCATCCCACATGCTTTTAGGTACATCTTTCCTTATGTCCTCCCATTTGACTTCTAAGATGATAACATATTCAATAACAACTAAAAGCAGAGTTTTCTTGTCTTCTTCTCTAGCCTTATCATAGTATTCAGTTGTAGGTTGAAGCATATTCTAAAAATTTAGCAAGGAATTAAGAGTTGGCTCTAGTTTAAATTGGGGACCAAAACTTACTAGAATGTCTTCATCTCTCTGGTCCACAGAGGCCTCACTAGCTACCTTAGCCTTCTTTGATTCTGGCTTGGTGTGCACATGTATACCAAACTCTTATTTTTCTTCATCATTAGAAGATGATACAATATGTATGCTCTTGGAACCAATAGCTTCTATAGATGCACCTTCACCAGAGGGTAAGTCTCCTCTTCATCTTTTCACCAGCTTTGCATCAGGATCTTCTTCTTCATCATCCTGATCATCTATAACACTCATATTTTCTTCCTTGTTGCTTTCTCTTTCCTTCCTCTCTTTGCAAGGGATACCGGAGGATTTTCCTTCCTCTTCCTAGATCTCATAGTCAATCCGAAGGAAATAGGACTTTTACCTTTATCAACCACACTAGGCTCAATCTTAGTTGCAGGGGCTACAAAGGGTTTTGCAGAGGTAGTCCTTCTGGATCTCCTCGGGCTAGATGATTCTACCTCCCTTAGTTTTCTTTTAACCCTTCTTGGGGAAATCTCCCCATTAGTAAATCCATCTTCCTTGAGATTTTTCTCCACATTCTTTCTGATTTTAGGTTTCTATAGCTCCAAATGAACTTCCATAGACTTTTTGCATATGTCGCAATTTTGGGTTTGTTGGGGTCCTTTGGATTCTTTAGCAATAATTGCACATATCCTTCAGCTTCATCTTCTATCACCTCATATCCCAGAGGCTGAATCCAAATGGTTCGAGGTTCTACAGTCTCAATCATGCATTCATCAGATGAAACATGGAATATGATATTGTCTTTATACTTCTCAACAATTTTCTTTGGGATCCTTTCACTTTCATTCATGTTTCTTTTAAATACAACAAAGAATGTTGTTTGAGCATTATCTTGAGTATCCATATTTCCCAGAATATGCAAATAATAAAAAAATTGATGACCTACTGGTCTAGATGAGTCCCAATATACTTCTTCACTCTTTCCCAAAAGTTGCTTCATGAAATAAAACAATAAACATATAATCAATGAACCAAACTTGAAAGCATACTTCCTCTCCTTTGTCAACTTCAAGTTCTCTAGCTACTGTAATCGAAGAAGCTCACAAAGATCATAATCAACACCATTTACAACCATATCAAAATGAGTATAGATTTTTATAGCCGAAACAAAGTTCTCTCTATTTGTGAAGTATATTTTATGTCTGATCATCAGAGCTGGATACTTCACAGTAGGATTAGTGATGGTTTTCGTCGCTAAGGCTCTTTTAGAATATGTGGCTCCTATAAGTTCTATCACAACCTCTTTCTTCACAATTTTCAACACAGGTACTATACCTCTATCGTAGAGTCTGGTTACAACCCTAATTGCCTCCTTAGTTAGTAGGTGTGGTCGGTAAGTCTAGAGGAATTTATCATGGATTCTGCTGACTGGTTTCACAAATTTCTCATCATAGCTAAAGTTGGGAAAATTATTCCATTCATCCAATCTTTTCTCAACCACATTTGAGTACTCAGGTTTTACCGAGAAGTCATCATCAGTAAGTGATTTTATTCCAAATCTCAATCAATTTAGAGTGATCATATTCCTCATACTTCACACAAATATACATCCTTGTATCCTTAGTCAACATTATTCCATGTGGAATTGATGAAAATGCACCCATGTGGTCATCTTGGAAAACCTTCGACAAATATTTTTTGTAAGAGGGCCTTGGCCTCTCTGACACTTTCACGACTATAGGAGTTTCCATTCTACCAATTCTAAACTCAAACAACTTGAACAAAGAAAAACCACTACTAGTCAGAAGATAAAAATACCTTTTTCTGCACGATGAACTGCAACTAGGGTTTCCACAGCTCAAACTCCAATTTTCTTCAAGAATGCTCCAAAATCTCTTCAATTTCTTCAAATGCTCAAATGATCAAAATGCCTTAAACATTTCGTTTATAAAATAACGATCTTCCCTAATTCGTATTAAATGCAATAGATTCCAAAAAGCTACCAAAAAAATTCTCTTTTACACAGACAGACCCTACTTCACTCTGCAAAAGATCATCCCTTCATATTTCCTACCAATTCCTTTTCCAGAACCTCTAAAAACTCAATATTCACATTTCATCTTTGTGCCAACCTCTGACATGCCATTTATCCAGGGGTTCTTATAATTTTCTAATAATGCTCACCCTACGGCCTTGCAGGGTCTAATCCTCAGAGGAATCGTTTGTACCGGCTGAGGGTACAGACACATTAGCAGTCTCTAGTTCTTTCTTTCTCCAAATCTTATTCATCTATTTCTTAATCTCATCTTTTTCAACCTTTTCTTCATAGATTCATTCTTTTCTATTGGATTAGTTTCCTTACTCTTCTTGCTTCTACAATCTCTTGAAACATGTCCCGGTTTGTTGCAGTTATAGCATACAATGTTTATTTGACTTCCATTGACTCTTGTTCTGCATTGGTTAGCTTTATGTCCATACTTGTTAGAGGTATAGCAATAGCCATTGAAGGATTGATTCATTCCTCTTGCATTCAATTGATTCATCATCAAGGTTCTACATTCACTTGCTCTATGGCCAATTCTTTTGCATGCAAAACATTGACTAGTAAAAGGACCAGGGAACTGATTAATCCTACTCCTACATTTTGTTGCCTTGTGACCAAATTTATTGCATGAAAAAAAAGTGCCATTAAAAGAAGGATACCTTTGTGTATTAGGTTGTCTCACCAGAGGTCTCCTAGTGGAGTTTCTTGAATTTTATTTCTGCTTTCCTTTATTCAAAGTCTTTTGATTGTTCACATTCTTAGAATTTTCACTAGTATCATTTCCTAGACCGTCTTTGTCTTTACTAGGTTTCTTTTCTGTAATCAATTCATCAAGCCTTTCTAAGTTGGATTTGAAATTGTTTTCATAGAGTTTTTACTTTTCTAGATCCACTTTCAGGTTCACAACTTCTTGTTCAAGCTTGGTGCAATCTTCAAACTTGCTTTGTACCAGCTTTTTCAAAAAAAATTCGTTCTTTTATTCTCCTCTACTTGTACTTTCAAACCGACAATATCTTCATTAGCCTTCTTCAACTAATCAGTTACTTCCTTGTGCCTATCTTTGAATTTTTTCAATTGCTCCTTTAAGTTTTTAACACATTCATTTCCATCTTCAATATTTCATTTCAAATCTCTATTTTCTCTTTCAACTTTGTCAAGATCCTCAAGTGCAGTCTGAAGCTCTCCTTTATCATCCAATTCTTCCATCTTCAGGATCTCCCTGAAGTTGTTAGGCCTTTCTAGAGGAACCAGGATCTGATACCAATTGTTAAATGTCTAAGATATTTAGAGGGGGGGTGAATCAGTATATTCTTAAATTTTCTTATCAAATACCATCTAATTATTCCAAAACATATAATAGAAAAGATAAGAAAAAGCATTAACAAAACATGAAATCGTAGAATGTACATGAACACCATGATTTTTATGTGGAAAACCAAAAATGGGAAAAAACATGGTGACTATTAGCTCACAATATAGTATATATGGTTATAAGATATTACAAAAATGGTGGCTCGATGCTAGGACTTACTGTCTAGAAACAAAGGCTCACTGCCTACAAAATTACAATGACAAAAAATGGCTTACAACCAGAAAATTAACTGATGGAGTACACCTAGTGAGTGCAGATTCAGTTCCAATGTAGCTCAATAAACTGAATCAGTATATTCTTAAATTATCTACACCAAAATTCATCACCATAAAACTTCAAATATTATCCAATATATATATATATACGATCTCTCTACAAGCATCAATTAGGTTGCCCTAATTAGATGCACCTCTTATTTACCAAAATTGTCAAATTTCAGCTTCAAGAATTCATAAAATATTCTGAAAAGATAATTCAAACATCCAACGCACTTCATCAAGTCAGCATGGACCTAAAATAGGTCGCACATATATCCGCATAAAAAAAAATTATTTCATCATTACATAATACATCCATTAGGTCAGCCAGGGATAGACCTAATACCACAACTACAAACACCAATGTAATGCCAATACACCATACAAGCATCTGTATACATAAGATCCTGAATGTACATGCTCCCGACATCTACAAACCATTTCCCAAAACCGCAAGCAACAGTAATCATGGGCAAAAAAATGCAGACCAAAATACTGGAGGATGTAAGAAAAATACTGGTTCAAATATCAAACTAGAATACTGGAATAACTTTAGTCATAATCTTGCAGTTGCAACTCATATCTCATGGTGAGATCAATGACAACACAACATAACAAAATGAGATGTTCTTCTTCATTTTTCCAAGAGGTTGAAGGTAATTAATTAATTGAGCTCTTTTGAATTTCAGTGTGCAAAGTCTTGTTTTGCTTTTGCAAACAAGTTTGTATTTATTTTTTGAAATTTTTGAATGATGTTTTGAATAATTAATTTAATTATTCAATTTAGAACGAGGAAAGTGATTTAATTAAACTATTAAGTAATAATAATTTAATTGATTTAGGGGAATAGTGTAAATTAGTGACATAATTAAATAATTGATATTATTTAATCAATCAAGAGGAATAAAGATTAGCTAAATGATAAATTAGTGAATTAATTAAATAATTTAAAGATTATTTAATTAATATAGGAGATTAAGGTTTTTGATGTAATTGGTGTGAAATGCAATGATATTAGATGATAATGATGCCGATGATGAGAAAATGTCATTTAGGATGTGTGATATGTGTTAGGTCATTTTTACATGTCTACATCCCCAAAGAAAAGACATATAGCACATGATGGATCCATAGATCTAGGGTCAATATAGACAAGAGATAATGTATAATTTGATCATGCTCTAAATTAACATCATTCCCTAAATATTTGTGGAACTACAAACATAATGAGGGAATGGAACTTAAAGACAACATAAAAAAAATAGTTCCACATGGAAGAGACCTAAATGTCTCAACACTTTGCATCATTCCTAATAGGAACAAAATAAATAACAACACAAAGAAGAATGGAGACACAAATGGTGAAATTTTATGACAAATTCATTTTCTTTATATACTTATGTCAATGAGAACATCAAGGGTCATCCAAAGAGAACTAGCAAACACAAATATATGTCAAACAACACATTATAGGGAGATCACATTACATGCAAGAAAAAACACAAAGGCACAAAGGATACTACACATGTGATCCAATCTAGATATAAAATCATTTGCATCCCAATCTTTCTAATCCTAAATAGAAGGTGGATAATAAGCTAAAGAAAATATAATGTGAGGTACAACAAGAGCCACCAGGTTCAACATGTGGTTGGTCACTCATATTAGGAGGATCATCACAGTTGCATGTGTATAGATTCCTAGTTTTTGTAAACATAAGATATAATTCATTAGTATCAAAATATATCACAACAGGTTACATACTAGTCCTATTGGAATTAGTGTCAGAACTATCATCTAGGTGAGTAACTTTTGTAGTAGGTGATAGGGAGGGAAGAAATATTTTTAGTCTTCATTTTATTTGGAAAAGATAAGGTTCAACTTCATGATTTTATGAGGGAGGTGGGGTGGAGTCAGGAAATGATGAATATGAATGGGTCGAAGATATCTCATTAGGATTTGAATGTGTTGATGGGTGTTCATTAGGAAAGGTTTTGTTTGGAGTTGAGTTGGTCATTATTCCCAAAAGGTCGACCTATCAGGAATCCGCTACCATCCCAGATTAAGGATCCATGGGAGGTTGTTAAACCATGTCACGAATCATGTGGTCAATGCTAACTAAGGGGTGGAAGCATCAAGCTTCCAAAAATCCCCCCAGTGTCACCACGAAATTTGAACCCACAACCCCCGAGCTCTGATACCACTTGTTGGCAGTTGAGCTAGTCATCATTCCCAAAAGGCCAACCTGTCAGGAATCTACTACAATCCCAAATTAATGATCCATGGGAGGATATTAAACCATGTCATGAATCATGTGGTCAACGTTGATTGAGGGGTGGAAGTTTTGAGCTTTCAAGAAGTTTTTCTATCTTCCACAAGCTAACAAGCAATAGAGTGATGTCTTCATTTGTGTTCCTTTGCACTTTGATTTTATCTTGCATAAGCTTTAGCTTATGTAGGGGGAATTTAAAATTTTTCCAACATTTTTTCATTTTCTTCCCTTGTAGGAGGAGCTAAAGAAACTAACGAAGGTTGGGAAACCATAGGGGTTTTTGGTTTTTGAATAGAGGATTCATTTTTTTTATGAGACAAAAAGTAATCCCTAAAGGCCTTCCGAAATGGTTGTCTTGTGGTCCTTGATAGGATGGTGAAGGAGAAACCATGGCATAGATGTCAAAAGGTTGAGAAATAATACTCAGTTCGGTCCAAGGTTCACTTTCTACCTATGGAGTAGGATGAACAACCATCGCAACCATTAGAGATTGAGGCACCTTGGGTAGAATGTTGATAATGGATAATTGGGCTATACATCTAGCTTTCAAGAACTTTTTATGTGATAAAAATAGATAATCTTCATGAGATGGAGTAGGTTGGGTTGGTTGAGGCCAAATTAATCAAGTACGAAATTTCCACGAAGGGCCAAAGGTTTAAATCCACTATGATAAATAGTATGCATTTGTCCTTCAAATAAGAACTCAAGACATTTATGAATAACAAAGGGTGACCTCATTAATGGAGGTATGACATGGGTGACCTAACTTCACATGAAATTTAATTCAATGTTGGGATTACCATAATTAAAACATTCAAATTTTTAGGTCCAACTTGAATTGGGAGAGTTATGGAACCAATCGTAGGGTGAATAGAACCATCATGAGCTTTTAGTGAAACTATTGATTGCCCATAATTATCTTAAATATAAATCATGCATGTACAAAAATTCTTCGATGATCACATTTAATAAATATACCAGATCAATGAGTATTCCCCTTGTGGGTTTATCCTTAATTCTACCAATGATGTAATGAGGACCGTCAAGTGCATGTATAGAAGCATCAATATGTGTAAAAGTAATATCAAGTAAAATATTAGGTTAATTTTTGTAAGGATGAACATCAATCATGTTGATCATATCGTATATGTTATCAACATTCTCTTTGTTATTATTTTTTTTTACAAGATTGGTCGAACAACCTTGTAATGGATTGGTAAGTATTTATAAATTTTGCTTAGGTGGTGCTACTAATTTGTTCTCTTTATCATTTACACCAGCCAACTATATGACATTAGAATCGATGAGGTATTGCACTTGGTGCTTAAGATGCATACATATTTCATTATCATGTCTAGATGTATGGTGATATCGACAAAATGATTTTCATTAAACTTAGGAGGTAATGGCTTGATGGTATTAATAGGATTAATGCAAGAAATTAGGATCATGTTCTTATTAAGCAATTGCAACATAATAGTATGAAGAGAATTGAGCAATTGTGAAAATTGTCTCTCTTGGCCTGAAAAATATGTTGTTCTATATGTAGCAACAACTTACATTTGAATGTTATTGGATGATTGAGGAGTGTTTTTATGAATTTTTTATTTTTCTTTTTAAATTATTGATAGTAAGATTGACGAACAACTTTGTATTAACTAATAAGAGTTGATGAAGGTGTGTCTTCATATTGGCTAACCGAAATTCAATAATCACAAAAATCCATGCATAAATATGTAAATTATAGATAGCTTATTAATAAGAACTTATTTTGAATTTTAGGTTGCAAATTTCCAATAAATACTCTTTATATATCGACATCCAGGAGAGAATATGAGATTTGTGAATAACGAGCTTGGTATCTTCCTATAAAATCAATCCATTTTTCCTTAGGTCCTTGCTTACAATGGATCAAATCTATTAGTGTAACTATTGTCACTTAGGATTGTGCCTTAGCTAAGTAAGACACTTAGCCATCCCATGAAACATGGAAATGACCACAAAGTGTGGGACCTTGCACAGTGAGGTTGAATCTCTAGAGAAGGTCAACTTCCTCTGATGGATCACCTAAAACTACTAAAACTTTTAAGGGAAAGGGAAGAAGGATACATGAAAGGGAAAATCCTAAAATGAAAAGGGTTATGTACCATGAATCAAGGTTTACTCACTGCTCCCACTCACAATCAACATCAATAAAATACCTTTTCTCTCACAACCTCATTTTACACATGCAATTCATAAGTAATTTATATGAAGGCTTGGATTCAAAGCTTGTTTGAAGGAAAATAGAGGTTTATCACAACTACAACCTATTGAAACCATTTACACAACATACAATCTATATTAACATGAAACCCTCACTCTAGAATTGCATAAATGAGACATAAAATAGGATTTAAAGCATAAAATCACAATTAAACATCAGATCATTCATGCAAACAGAGATGAAAATTTTGAGGAAGGAAATCGTAATATTCTATTAATCTAAAAGGAGCTTTTTGTTGTGCAAAGAGAAGCAAGAACCAACATAACAATCCAAAAAATATATAAAATTATTTCCTTTATAGTTCAGGCATAACTCAAAAAATATGCCCAAGAAGATTGTTGACCCACTCAACACCCAAACCCTAGTAATGAATGTTTGTCATGCTTGTGTGTGAAAGGTTGGAGTGGTCCCGTAAAAATCACAATTTGGGTATGGATCCATCAAAAAAGGATAATAAATGGGCATGGGCACCCATGAAATCTACCTACAGTAGTCAAGATGTGCAATAAATGATTTCCTCAAGCCTCAAAAATCAAACGAGCAGGTGAGACATCTGGTCACTTGGCATTAATGGCTCCACCACAAAAAACACACCAAAGTCATCAAAAGTTAGGGCTCAGACGTCAAAAATACCTATTACCACATGCTAAAGAAGTGAAGAAAGAAGGCCTAAGTAGAGAACCGTGAACACTGGAATTGACCAGGGGTCCAACTTCGATCCTACATCGCATTGCCTACCAAAGACTGGAATAACTAGAAGGAAAAACTACAAATTGTGAAAAGGTCGCCCTTTTCAGGCTTCGAAGGTCGGAAAGGAGGTTTACCTTCTATCCAAGAAAGGTAAGGTAAAGGAAAATTTTGAAACCTGAAGTCCAAAAAATCAACATAGTAAATTTTTTGAAGGAAAGAATGAAAAGAAGGAAATAAAGGTGAAAGATGAAAGCCTGATGCCCAAAAGCCAAAAGATAGATTTCAAAGGTCGAGGGTCAAGAAGATGACTTCCCACTTACCAAAAGAAGTAAGAGATAAATATTAAAGGGTATGGTCGAAGGCCAACACCCAAAACATGATTGAAGGAAAGGGAAAGAAGGTGGAGGAGGTAAGAGGGAAATGCAAACCTAGAAGTTTGACAAAGACTTAGGAAAATCTTCAAAAGCCTCTTTGGGACTTCGGTGATTGGAGGTAAGGCTTACACATTACCAAAGTGGAAATAGTAAGCGGTAAATGGGAAGTTTGAAGGAAAATTCTTGAAATTCTTAGTAGAAAAGAAGAGAAGAAGGGGTGGAAGAGATGGAGAGGGCATGCCAGTATGAAGGGAAGCAAAAACATACAAGCCCAAAAACACCAGGACTTGCCAATTTTTTGGATTTTCTCAAGGGGAAATTATGCAAGGTGACCCATATGAGGTTTCTCATATCAATTTTCAATGATGGGTCATCTAAGGGTGGCATGAAATGACAACATTCTTAGTGCCTTTGTAGGATTATTTCTAGCTAATCATGAAATCTAGTGGCCTTGCATATCCATTGGGCACAAAGTCAAAAAAAATTGTAGCAACTAGGCCTCCTCGGAGAAACCAAACATGTGCAAGATGCACCTAGAGAAAACAAGAAAACTAGAACATACATTCCCCTAAGGAGAATGTAGGGTATGAAAAATTACTTCTTGGAAAAACAACAACTAATCTAATACATACAGAAAAGAGAGAATGAGATTTTCTCAAAAAAAACTATTTATTGGTTCTCCAAAGTAGCTTCCATTTCTCATCATCTTACAATGCTTCACATGCTTCAGAGTGGCTAAGGGGAAGATGGGGGCTAAACATGTGCTCAACCAAAAACTACAACAACCCTTGGAGAAAAATGGAAAACAAACTTGCTTCTTCATGTTGATCATACCTACTGCAGCTTTGGAATGCATAAGTAGGTTGAATACATTCCTCCTTAGTTGGAACCTCATGCCTAAGGACAAGCATGGCTTGTGATAGTTTGGTGGAATCCATCCAAGCAAGATGTCTAATAGGACATCCTCTTGAAAGGATAAACTTTGAGCTCTTCCTATTGGTTTCATGTTGGAGCATTGCTTCTTCATCATTCTGCTAGCCTGTGAAAACTACCTCATGTGACAATTCTAGAAAAAGGAAAGAGGATTCTACCTTATGTTCTTATTGTTCATGATTCTCCTCTTCTAATGGTGTTAACTTGTCATCCAAGTCTAAAAAACAGGCCTCTAATTCATCCCAAAACAAGTTTTCCTTTACCTCTTCCTTGCTTTTCTGTACAGGAGGACAAATTTTTACCTCATGGCAACCTTCCTTGGGTGTGCCCACCTCCTCATTTTGCAAAGTAGTACTATCCTCATGTGTCTCCTCATGGACTAGCATATTTTCATACTCGTTTTCATTTTCAATCTGTTCCAAAATATATGATGGTATTGAATCTTGTGTGCCCTCTTCATCTTCATTAAAAAAACAAGGAAGCTCAACAAATGAAAATATTGAATCTTCATTTACATCACTCTTCCCTTGATCATTTCCCTGTTGTCCCAACTAATTTTTTGATGAAGGAATAGATACCTATTCTTCATTTTCAACAAAAAAGGCAAGCTCATCAAATAAATAAATAAGAGCTTCATGTTCAACACCCACTACTTGCTCGTCAAATTGTTTCCCCAGCTGGTCATGCTCATCAACCCTTGGCTACAAGTCATAATTTTCTTCTCCTATATCATGTTCAACTATATCAACTCCAAAAGATACTTCTTGCTCCTCCTCAACAACCTCCTCTACTTTTTCACTAAACCAACTATCTTGATAGAAAATGGGCTCATCTTTGCAAAGATGGATTATACTAGGATGAGAAGGTTGATTATAGAAATCTTGTTGGGTTTCTTGACGAGCAACAAGCTCTTGAGGAACATAAGGTTGAACTTGCATAGTCACAACTTCTTGCAAAGGATGGTCTCTAAAGTCTGTAATTTCAAGATCAAAAGACTTAGTTGAAGACATAGGAGGTGTACCTTGCTTTAAGCTTGGAAATTTTTTCTTGGTAGGCTCCTCCTTCATAGGTTGAGTAATAGTGCAAGTGGTTCATTGGCTCTCCAACCTTTGCACCCGAGCAAGCTTGCTCTTGTTTAGCTATAAATTATTTTGGAAGAAAATCCTCATATCTTTACCTTTGGATCTCCATATCTTGCTACTATTGGTAGGTCTGACAAACCAAATCCTCTTGCTAAAATCTATTCTCTTGGAATCCTTCAATTTCAACCATTTTCCTTTGAAAACCCAATAGTATATCATTTATGCTTAGGTTTAAACAAAAAGGCCTTATTGTGGTTGGGTTTGAACATATGGCTACCATGAGCCTTGAGTAGGGGTGGGCGGGTGGTAAGCATGTTGAGTGTGTTGGTTTCCTTGTGTAGTAAAGGTGTTTGGGTAAAAACTAGTTGCATACTTATTGTGATATTGATGGGAAGTATGGAAATGAGCAGCATTTTCATGGAAATGAGTAGCATTATTATGGAAACGAGGATGATATAACATCTCTTAACAAAACGATGACATGTAGTAGAATCAAATAGGCTGGGAATTCATGAAAAAGCCTTAAAACCAGGAAATGAAAATAATTTTCATGTAAAATATAAGAACATACCAACACTTATCCTTCTTAAAACTAGAAAATGAACTCGAAGTCACCAAGTGTGTGACTATTTTTCCTCCAAAGGTAGATTTCATTGACATACACACCAACTATCACCAATAATAAGAAAATTGTATCCCATCAAGTGTTCCAAAAACTATTGTCACTTAGGATTGCACCCTAGCTAAGTAAGACACTTCGCCATCTCATGAAACATGGAAATGACCTCAAGGTGTGGGACCTTATGCATTGAGTCCAAATCTCCGAAGATGGCTGACTTCCTCTAATGGATCACTTAAAACTACTGAAAGTTTTAAGGGAAAGGGAAGACGAAGACATGAAAGGGAAAATCTTAAAACTAAAACAGTGATGCACTATGAATCTAGGTTTACTCGTTGCTCCAATTCACAATCAACATCAATAAAAGACCGTTTTATCTCACAACCTCAGTTTGCACATGAAATACATAAGTAATAACTTATATGAAGGATTAGATTCAAATCTTGTTCAAAGGAAAACAAAGGTTTCTCACAAATACAACCTATTGAAACCATTTACACAACATATAACCTATATTAACATGAAACCCTCACTCTAGCATTGCATAAATTAGACATAAAATAGGATTCAAAGCATGAAATCACACTTAAACATCAGATCATTCATGCAAAGACAGGTAAAAATGTTGAAGAAGGAAACTGTAATCTTCTATTAATCTAAAAGGATCTTTTTTGTTGTGCAAATAGAATCAAGAACCAACATAATAATCTAAAAAATATACAATTATTTTCCTTTATAGTTCAAGCATAACTTAGAAAACATGCCTAGGAATATTGTCAACCCACTCAACACCAAAACACTAGCAATGAATTCCTATCGTGCTTGTGCATGAAAGGATGGAGGGGTCCAATGAAAATTGTGATTTGGGTATGGATTCGTTAGAAAATGAAAATAAATGGGCATGGACGCCCATGAAATCCACTTGTAGAAGTCAAGATGTACAATAAATGATGTCCTCAAGCATTAAAATTTGAATGAGTATGTGATAAGTTCACTCAAGAATTAATGGTGCCACCACAAACAAACACACCAAAGTCATTAAAATTTGAGGGTCAGACGCCAGAGATACCTTGTACCACTTGCTAAAGAAGTGAAGAAAAAATTCCAAAGAAGAGAACCACAAACACTAGAGATAATCAAGGGTCAAACTTCAAACCTACATATTGCATATTGAATATTGGAAGAAGGAAGGCTGAAATTACGAAGTGTGAAAAGGTTGCCCTTTTCGGGCTTCGCAAGTTAGGAATGAGGTTTACCTTCTACCAAAGAAAGGTCAGAGGTAAAGGAAAAGGATGAAACCTAAAGTCTAAAAAGTCAACACTTAGTTTATTTTTTGAAGGAAAGGAAAGAAAGGTGAAAGATGAAAGCCCAACGCCTAAAATCCAAAAGAGAGATTTTAGGGGTCGAGGATTGGGAAGATTACTTACCACTCACCAAAAGAAGTAAGAGGTAAATCATAAAGGATAAGGCCGAAGGATGGCACCTGAAACACAATTGAAAGAAAGGGAAACAAGGTGGAAGAGGTAAGAGGGATACCCGACCACTAAATTCTGACAAATGAAGACTTAGGCAAATCTTAAAAAGCCTCTTCACGAGTTTGGCGACCAGAGGTAAAGCTTATTCTTTACCAAATGGGAAATTGTATGATTGTTAAAGGGCAAGGAAATTTTTTGATTCCCAATACACTTAGTAGAAAAGAAGAAGAGAAGGGATGGGAGTGTTGGAAAAGACATGCCAATATGAATGGAAGCGAAAACTTGAAAGCCCAAAAACATGAAGACTTAGCCAATTTTTTAGATTCTCTTATGGGGAAATTATGCAAGGTGACCCATACAAGGTTTCTCAAATTGATATTCAATGATGGGTCATCTAAGGGTGGCATGAAACGACAATAGTAACATGAGGTCCAATGTTCTCTTCCAAATGTTGGAGGAATTCATTAACAAGTTTTGTAAAGGAAGTAATCAAATTATTAGGCAATGAAAAAACCTATAAAAGGCCATGTATTTCAATGATCAAGGAAAGAGTTTAGCTAAGAAAGCATTTTCAAAAATGAAATAACTACATAGAGTAATAAAATCTGATACATGATTATTTGAATCTCCTTTGCTAACATCTCAAATTGAAGACTCTCAATGTTTTAAAAAATAGGAGTTTTGAAGATAGCGAAGTATAATAGACTCTATGTAAGATATTTTGGAGGATTAGCATTGGATTGATTTTGGTTCATGTTTGAAATTTTTTGTTGTAATGATGACATTTTTTGTCAGATTTTATTTATTACAAGATTGTTTGGTGACATGTTTTCAAAATTTATGGAGTGTGTAGGGCTATTGTTGATGATTGAAGGGTTATTTTTTGAAATTTAATAAATAATGAATTAAATGGAGGTGTGGTAGATGAAGCAACAAAATTATAAGTATTCCCACAAGAAATATCTAAACTAGAGTTATGACTATTGTTATATTGTATGGTGGATCTGCTATGACTAGAGGGGTGAAAGTAGGAATAGAAAATATGGTCATGGGAGAGGGGTTTTCCCATTTTATTTTGAGAATTGGTAAGGTTTTGATTACAACTAGTTGTTGTAGAGATGTTTAAGTCCACTATATGAGTTAGGCTATGCAACACTTCTATCCCTTGTGAATCATTTATTACCTTTATGAGATTATCTACGAGGGGAATAGTTTCTCAAGCCAAGGATTTAGTGTTTAAAAATAGTTGAAAGCTTTCTAATTATTTATCCAATTATTTAATAGTATCCTCAAGGACATGTGTGATAGTAGCTTTCAAGTCCACATGAATGGTTTTTGACGAAGAGAACATAGGAAAATTAGGAGTAGGGAGAGAATCAAAGATAAATTGTGTAGATGTGATTCCTTGAGTGAAAGAGTTATGAAACTTAGGCTCAAATGCAACATGGGAAGTCATGAGTCTATAACTATGTCTCATGGGAGTATTTGATGTGGACCACTAGGTCATGAATCTCATAAAATAATTACAATATTCAAGATAGTTGATTATGCACACAATGAGGAGAAAACAAATTATGATGACAAAAATAGAAACAATTCTCAAAAACAAGAAATTGGTTTGCACAGAGGTTATATAGGAAATATTGTGATTAAAATTTGGAGTGAAATTAGTAGGAAAAGGGTGAGGGCACCCTATACTAGAGATGTAAAATTTTGAAATTTAAAAAATTTAAAAATGTACTACAATGTTTAAAGGTTTGAGTTTGTACATGTTCAAGTCTAACACCAAGCAAAATTTTAGAAATGAAAGAGAACTTAATTTTCTTATATAAGACACATGCATACATAAATTTTATGTTTCAAATAAATAAAATGAATGCAATGAGTTCCAATTTTTTGATAAATGACAATTTGAACCAAAATGGAATATTTTATAGCTAACTAAATCTATCTCAAAAATATTGAAAATACAACACTTTTTAAGATTATGAGATGAAAATCTTGACGTTTTATAATGTATAACATAAAATGCATTTTGAATGATATAAAACATTCAAACAACTTAAGATTTCACTCAATTTTTAGGATAATAGGTATCTAAATTAGAAGCATGTAAACATGTAAGATACATCAAGTTCACCAAAATTTGATGTAGGAAAAGAGGATGTAGGGTCTAAATCACACCTTTAACCTACATCATTGGGGGGACACAAAAATGATCATAAAAGACCACTTGGCTACTATCCTCAAGGAAGAGCTAGAAAGGTTGATCGAGGTTTTGGTCCAATTTGGAGTGGTTGATTAGGAATTGAATTGATTTGAATGGATTTAATTTTATAAATGTAAAACTAGGTTAACTATGTAACTACAATAAACTAAAGTAAATTCAAAATAACATAGAACTATTGAACATAAAATTAGAATAAAAAAAGCATAGGGAAAAGGAAAAGGAACCGAGGATTCAAACCTGAGTTGAAACTAGCTAGTCAAGGGCATGGGTTCCTTACACTAAGAATTGGGGCTTTTGGGATCTTTGAAAAAGATGAGATAAAGGTTTGTGTGGTATAGGTGCTTGCCCAAGTCAAACCTTATTTTGGTGTTTCCACCTCCATAATAGCTATGATGTTGGATAAAGAGTTACCCTAGGTCAACTAGAGGAAAATATATAAATAAAATGAAAAATCATAAGTGTTGCAACTTAGCACTCAAATCTATTTTCCTTGATGGTCTAAATTCATGACACACATCTCATGCAAGGAGAAATTGATACTTGATTGAAGGTCCTACAAGTGTTAGTACTCACAAAGATAATGAACATAAAACATGAAACAATATTTTACATGATGATGCATTGCTAACATGAATCTTGATTGATGAAAATATTAAAAATTAACGATTATTTTTCTCTTTATTACTTTTTAGGATACTCAATTGGAATTCAAATTTCCTTCTAGGTTGATTAGCTTGTTCAAATGGTGAAAAAGACTTATATTTATATGCATTTCATAATTTTTCACTATATTTATTTCAAGAAGTGGACTAATGAAGTTAAATTTGCAAACATAATAATGTCGACAATAAAATATTAAAAATTGGGCCAAAATAGCATGGTCAAGGGAAAGGGCTCCCTAGATCAGACCTATTTTAGAAGTTTTAAGTTCATTAAATAAATTATAATTAATTTTAATTTTTATTTTTATTTTAATTTTCTAAAAATGATAATGAAATGGGAAAATAATAAGCATATTTAGCTCCAGTCACTTAAGGGGGAGCCAAACATAGTGTGACATTGTCAGGGTTGATAATTTATGATGCTACACTAAGTTATTAATAAATTATTTCCAACTAAGAACTTGATCTTGCTTGCCATTCATCATTTATTGGTATTATTCATAAGGTTCATATCAAGGCTATTTCAACCATTACATTATGTATTACATTATAAAACTTGAAATATTACTCCATGAGACTAATCCATGAAATGACATTGTACCATCAAACTTACAAATGTCTATTTTGTGTAGGTTTAATTTTTTACTTTGAAAAGACTATCATGTCCCTTGATTTTAACTATTAGGATTGTACTAGCCCAGGTGGTTTTGTTGGAGCTTCAATTTAGACAATAGTTCTTGTTTAAACCAATATAAACTCTCATTTAAAGATATTATAAATGGTTCAAATCAATTATCCTTAATAGACTGTACCACTCTTTCACATCCTAGTGGAATTTTCCCCTTGATTTTAGGTGGTGGACAATAAAGAAGGTCATCAAATAAATATTATAGAGAATTCATCTATTCGAAAGATTGCATGGCTTATCATATGTATATTTCTTGAACTATGGGGTTTTTAATTATTATTTGAGGCAAGTTGTAAGTGTATGATGCAAAAGATAGATAACAAAGGAAGCACTAGATCCAATCCACATTCAACATAAAACATCATTTGTATCTAAGAGCTAGTAGATAATGCATGCATGAAATGAAACAAAGTCACCTTGAACATAGACTCTTGATATGGTTGTTGTCCTCAAAATTTCATTGCATAACCTTGATATTTCCTTGAACTTGATCTTGATATGATAGATGAATGTATGCTTGAGGTCTAGATAGAAAATGGTAGAGATGTGATAGATAGAGTGCTAGAATGAAAATGGTAGCATGTAGGTGAGATAATGAGATGTGCTATCTAAATGGCTTAGATAGTGGCTTTATTTATATGCTTTGCTTTAAAGAAATCAAGGCTTGAGATTAAATTAGAAATTAATTTAATCAAGGGTTGAGGGTTAATGAGAGAGAAAAGACATGGATCGAGGAGCTATAATTAAATAAAGGTAGTTAATTTTAGTAGCCGACATTGAGGAAACAAATAAAATAATTATTTTATTTATGTAAGAAGAAAGGTGGGAAAATTAAATAAATTAAATATTTATTTAATTTAGGAGAGAGAAGTGTTAGGTAATTAAATAATTGTGAAAATTATTTAATTATGGGAGACGAAAGCTGGAAATAATTAAATAATTATTATTTAATTATTAAAAGAAAATGGGACATATGAAAGAGGAATAATTAAGTAGTAAAAGTATTTAATTATTTAGAGGAAAATAGCTTATTTAATTAATAGGAAATAGAATAAATATGCAAGTGTGGATATATTTGAAAATTCATGGAAAATTTTAGGTGTCTACATTTCACCCCTTTTTGATATAATGTCACAAGCAAGTGGCATTGTATCAAAGAAAATGAAAGATGCCTCATATGAGGAAAGAGAGCTATGGATGCCCCCTTGGGAGATTGGCCCAAAAAGGTTAATATTGGGTCAAGCTCACAAAAGAAATGATATAGAAGATTCAAAAATATGAATGAACTACGTGGATGCAAAGAAGAAAAGAATACAACACATCAATTAGATGCGAGAAAAGAATATAAATGGCTTACAAAATGGATTTGATATGGGAGGAACAGATATGGAAGGATAGCTATGGAAATGAATGGAATGGAAAGGCTACAAAGTGATTATTTATTTTATCATAAAGTGGAATGAATCCCTCTTTATTATTGGTTATGCTTTTGTTATCATCATTGGGCTAACTAACTCAATACACACACAAGAAAGACTCATGCTCCATTCCTCACTATCCTTCGTACATAACAAGGTTTAGAGATTCTCAAGAATTATCAAAATATGACAAGAAAAGAAAAGAGATAGAAAGATAAGGATAATGATCAAGACAAGAGACAAGACTTAAGATAAAGCACACACCCTCATGCATGCAAATGATAATGATAAATATACAATATCATGATAATGAAAAATGCAAATGCTAATGCACATGATAAGGATAAATGAGGCAAAAGACAACATGTTGAATAAGATAACAACCACAATACCTTGTGCCAAGAGATATATCAAGATTTTTACTATTTGAATGATCAAGGTAGGTATCTAATTAGGAAAGATGTATCTGTCAATACACAATAGTTTGATTGTTTGGCTGATTTTTTTATTTTGATAAATTACTAAATATTTGGCTCAAGATATGTTAAATGTTAACTTAATTTAACAATAATCCTTTTCTCATGATGTTCATTAAATCCAAATGTTTTACAATGTTAAAGAGTTTATGCTTTTTTCAATGTCATGTTTGATGAGCCCAAAATGTGCTCATAGTTTGGATATTATGATGAAATTTTAATACCTTTACTTTTGTTATTCATGGTTGTTTAAACTCTTTTGAAAGCTTTTATTGGGATATCATGTAGCAAAACACTTTCATGTTCCTGTAGCCTATTGTGTTGTCTTGTCTACATTTATTACCCCATTGACCCCCTAAATGATTGGTATATCACATATAGTTTTTGAATGATGAAATAGATTTAAATATGTGATTAATGAATGGATATTGTGTATGTACCATGCGCCTTTTCTTTCACATCTGTTACCTTGTGTTTCACGGGTTGTTGAAAAAAGTATGATCGAGTCAAGCACAGCCGATCTCGGCCTTGCAGTAAAGTTTATTTCTTGCACGACTTCGAGGAAGCTCTGGTGAAGACTCTTTGACCAAAACCATTGGGAAGTATTTTTAATGACAGTTAATCTGGAAAGAGTGGAGCACTAGATTCTCTCTAGATCGGGTTGAATGGATAAATTCATTTATGAAGTTTGTTCCTCAATTTTGGGATACACTTTACTTCCACGTCTTTCTTTGTTAAGGTTAGTTAGTTAGTTGTTCTCCTGATTTTAAATAAGTGCTCCTCCTGCACGAGTAAGCAAGAAGATGGTTAGAAGTTAGATAGAAGCATAGTGATAGGGAGATAGCAGATATCATGTAAGAGATAGTATGACAATAATAAAAAGCAGAATTTGTATGACAAGAGACAGAGTTTGATGCTAGTTTTCATATCAACAAAGCAATGTATACCATTCTGAATTTATGAATAAAGTTTGATGAAGTTCTGAGTTCAGCACTTGTGTAATTAGTAGATGCTTGCTAAGGGGGGCCACTTAGTAAGTATTTGTAGCTAGTTAGTTAGTTGTTCTTTTTCTGTTGATCATCAGTTAGATTTCATCTTTAAATTTTTTGTACAAACTCAGTCTTGTATTGCTCCTGCAGCATTGGGAATCCATCCCTATGCCTGTTCCTGTAGCATAAGGCCAGTTCATAGTTTGAGTCTCAGTCGTAGCTGTTATGATTTCTGTTTTGGTTAAATCATGGTTGAGTTAAAAGAACTTTGCATTGCCTTCATATAGCGTAGATAGAATTCTTTCCAAGTATTTATTTATGTTAAGTTGTGACCAAAACTAGTTCTTAGTGCATATATTGTGCTACACCATTCAAAGTATACATTCCCTAGTTTGACAAGTAAATGAACGTCCATAAAGAGATATTGGTCACCTGCTGGAATGTCCAATTCCTAGGATAGGTTTTACTATGATTTTCATATCTTTTTTGTGGGTGCAACCATTTTTGGCGCCGTTGTCGGGGATGGTGTCAAGCTAAGAATTTGTTAGAAGTCATTTTCAGCATTAGTTTAGTTTGTTAATTAAAAATTTTCAAAATCCTTCAAATCACCGTACATTCTATTGCATGCATAGAAGAAGAGATGTGTTGGGAAGGTTTCTCCCTGAAAACCTGTTTGTTGAACTGCCATTTGACCCAGCCAACGAAGAACCTAAGGAAAATCCATTTGCTCTGATATTCTAGCAAGCAAATATGGAAAATAATCCACCTAATCCACCTCCCGCTTTTGAGTTTCCCATTGTTCCCCAGCGAGATACTGAAAATCTTAAAAATATTCCTTCTTCACTACTTCCCAAGTTCTATGGCCTAGTTACGGAGGACCCTAAAACTTTCCTATTTTAGTTTGATATCCTCTGTCACAGTTATGACTATACTTCAGATGCTCACAAGCTGAAGTTGTTTCCTTCCACCTTGAAGGAAGGATCTCTCAGATGGTTCATGAGTTTGGGAAGAGGTGTTGTTGATAGTTGGGCAGCCATGCAAACAAAATTCCTTGAGAAATATAAGGAATATTGTAAGAGTGGCAGTAAGGAAGACGATATATTCAGAATTCAGCAGAAGGAGGATTATATTTCAAGATTCTTGTTTTCTCTAAAAAAGAACTCAAACCATACTCTCAGAAACTACTTTTTCTAAGAGGGATCAGTGATGCCTGTATAGACGCTCTGGACCTGATGGGAGGAGGTGATATAACCCAGCTGCCTTGGGATGATATTAAGAAAATATGTCTTAATTACTCCCGAGCAAATGTGAAGAAGGGTAGAGGTCATCAAGCTACAGTGGGTAAATCTTCTTCCAGTGGAGTTTCCTAGATGGAGATCACAAATTTGGTACACAGTTGGACACTATGCAAGCTCAGAAGAAACATGATGAAGTTGAAGCAATCTTGGCCAAGTTCTATCCACATTGTAGACAAAAGAAGCGTGACTGCAGATGCAAGATGGTGGCCAACATGGAGGCTAAACAGTTGCCTACTAATTTTAAGATGATAGAAGGTGATGATGATCAAGTCTTCTTTGTTGTACAAAGAAGGCCATGGGCCCCAAAACAAGGTATGCCTCAGGACCCTTTGCAAAATTTTGGTTCATATAATAGTTAATGGCAAAATTAGTACCCTCTAAACTATGGGCCATACTCCCAACCTCAGTGGAATCACCCTTGGCCAAATGCCCAGCAAAACCGTTGGCAAGCCTCACAAGGAAACTGGCAACCACCTCAGCAAAATCAGTGGTAGCCTCCACAAGGGAATTGGCAGCAGCCTAACCAATGGAGAGAAGGCCAGCAATGGTCAAATCCAACCGCAAGTTTCCTGCAGCAACCCCAGCAGCAATCCATTATGCCACCTCCTGCACCTAATCAAGGTCAGAATCCAAAATCAACCCAACTACCAGCTCAGGCAGCACCTAATCCAAATAACCAGCAACCGCAGCAGCAGCAAGTCTATTTTGTTGATCCTAATCATCAGCCTACCTATGCTCTTAACCTGAATAATATTAATTTACATTCAGGAACCGTGCTGCCCACACCATCTCCTCCCATAATCTCAGAATTACCACCTGAGGAGACTGACCAAGAAGAAGAAGATATCAATGACCATGCCCAACCAAATTAGCCAGTTTAGATTCCATCATTACCTAAGTCATCTAATAAGGTGCCCCCTCCTTTCCCACAAAGATTGGAAGGTGAAAATGTGAAGAAACAAGAGGAACCCACCTTTGATATCCTTGACTAGCTAAAGCATATATGTGTGAAAATTTTCTTGTTTCAAGCAATCAAAGAAGTACCTATCTATGGCAAGGTCATCAAGGAGGCATGTTTGAAGAAACCAGTGAGGAAAAAGAAAGACCCTCAAACTGTCTATGTAATAGGCCAACTCTCTGACTTAATGCTAGGGAAGCTTAGCATCCCAAAATATTTAGATCCAGGAAGTCCTATTGTGGAGATAAATGTTAATGGGTTGCAAATTAAGAATGTCTTAGTAGATCTTGGTGCAACTATCAATGTCATGACAAAGGACCTAGTTGTAAAACTTAATATTTCAAAAATAAGGACTACACCTACAATATTACAGCTTGTTGATAGCTCAACTGTCAAACCTGATGGGGTAGTCAAAGACCTGGTAGTCACCTTAGATTCCTGGGAATACCCCACTGATTTCATGGTCTTATCTCCAAAAGCATCATTGTGGGGATACCTTGTCATACTAGGAAGGCCTTGGTTGGCTACTGCTGATGCTTGCATTGGTTGTAGGTCAGGTGACATGACAATATCTGATGGATATAGCACAAAGAAACTTACTCTCTATTCTCTAGCACTGCCCCAACTTGAGTCTGGAGATGTTGCTTGGCCAGATTTGGGAGAAGAGGAAGAAGTGAACTCTGTGGCCAATTTAATGATGATTACCAGAGAGCCTTTCATTGCACACCAAGAGGAAGAAGATGTACTATCTAGTATCTTGCTAAATAACTATGGTACCGAATAATTTCATTGTGAGAAAAATCAATGTTCCTTGCAGACTATTTTTTCTCCATCCACATCAGCTCATTATCCTGCAGCAATAGATTGCTTGCACACCTTACTACCCCATGAGGTAGACATGCCATTTCTGTCTGAAGTATCTATGATAGACTTAACCTCCCAAGTTGAGGTAGCTGCAGGAAAAACCTTGTGCAGTAATAAAAACCTCACCCGTGAGCAACAAGAATCTATGATCAAAATGCTTACCAGTCATAAGTCAGCTTTTGCATGGGACTATGGAGATATGAAGGGCCTAGACCCAAAACTTTGTACACATCGCATATATATTAACAATGACTTCAAACCTGTCAGGCAGCCTCAAAGAAGAATCAATCCAACTTTGAGAGAGATTGTTAAAGAAGAATTGCAGAAAATGTTGAGAGCTGGCTTTATCTACCTAATCTCTGATAGTCAATGGGTTTCCCCATTGGTCATTGTTCCTAATAAAGGAGGAAAATGGAGGGTATGTGTAGATTACAGAGAACTTAACTTAGCAACAAAGAAAGATTACTTTCCTCTTCCATTTAGTGATCAAGTTCTAGATAATTTAGTTGGAAAGAAGTACTTCTCATTCTTGGATGGCTTCAGTGGATACAATCAGATCAAGATTGCTCCTAAGGATCAGGAAAAGACTACTTTTACATGCCCTTGGGGAACGTTTTCCTATTCAATTTTTCCTTTTGGTCTCTGTAATGCTCTTGCAACTTTCCAGAGGGCAGTCATAAGCATCTTCTCGGACATCTCATATAATTGCATGGAAATATACATGGATGACTTTACTGTCTATGGTACAACATTTGAGGAAGCTCAAGCTAACTTGGAAAAAGTACTATATAGATGTGAAGATCACAACCTATCGCTGAATAGTCAAAAGTGCTCGTTCACTATATTTCTGCTGCAGGAATTCAGGTTGATCCTGCTAACATTGAGATCATCTCCAAGTTACCCTCTCCTACTAAGCAGAAGGAGGTACAAATTTTTCTAGGCTATGTAGGATACTACAGAAGATTCATCAAGGACTTCAGCCAAATAGCAGGTCCCTTATACAATCTGTTGAAGAAAGATGCAAAGTTTTCTTGGATAGAGGAATGTGAAAAAATATTTATTGACTTGAAAGTCGCCCTCACATAGGAACCTATTTTGAAAGGACCTGATTGGTCACTCCCATTTCATATTCATACTAATGTCTCAGATTATGCAATTGGGGCAGTGCTAGGGCAGAAGGATGGATCAACTAAACATGCACTCTACTACATAAGCAAAAATCTGCAAGGGGTTGAATTCAACTACACTGTTACAAAAAAATAAATGTTGGCAATCATCTACGCCCTCAATAAATTTAGGCATTATATCACTAGTTATCAGATATTTGTCCACACTGATCATGCAGTAATCCGGTATCTCATGAACAAAATCTCAATATCTGGGAGACTAACAAGATGGTTATTGCTGATGTAGGAATTTGACATTACAATTGTGGACAAGCTAGGTAAAGCCAACGTAGTTGCTGATTTCCTTTCTAGAATTCAAAGGCAAGATGACTCTGCACTTATTGAAGACTCCTTTCCTGATGAGCACCTGTTTGCAATCAAGGTTATTCATCCATGGTATGCTAATATAGCAAATTATCTGGCAAAAGGAAGAACTCCTCCTCGATTCTCTCCTAAGGAAAAAAGATTATTGGTAGAGAAAAGTTTTAACTTTTCTTGGATTCAGATTGCATGTTTTATACAAGGCCAGATCACATTATGAGGACATGTGTACCAGAGGGGGACACTCATGATATACTACATGCCAGTCATGATGAGCTGGGTGGCGGACATTTTGCTGCCAAAAGGACAACAATGAAAATTTTAAATACTGGTTACTATTGGCCAACTTTACATAGAGATGCAGCCAAGTATACAAGGAGATGTGACAGATGCCAAAGGATGGGAAGACCAACTCGCTCTAATGAAATACCTCTATTTCCACAAATTGTAGTTACACCATTTGACAAATGGGGACTGGATTTTGTGAGACCAATTGACCCACCTTCCAATGGTAAGTCCTACCTTCTTGTGTGCACAGATTATGTCACAAAATGGGTAGAAGCTAAACCTATGAAACATGCTAGGGATAATAAAGTGGCTGAATTCCTATATGAGGAAATATTTACTAGGTTTGGTGTTCCTAGGGAGATAGTGACAGATCAGGGAGCATAATTTACTTCTACACTTATCACAACTTTAGTCAATGAATACAATATACGGCATAGGAAATCAACTCCTTATCACACCCAGGCCAATGGCTGGGTTGAGGTCACCAATAGGGACATAGAGGCCATTTTGACTAAAACTGTAGATTTGCATAAGAAGGACTGGGCCACCAAGTTACCTGAAGCTATATGGGCCTACCGTACTACCTGGAAGACTGCTACAGGATTTACACCTTTTGAAATGATGTAGGGTAAAACAGTTGTAATGCCAATAGAATTTGAATATAAGACTCTTCAAACAACACTAGAGCTGGACATGGATTTAACAAATGCACAAAAAGACAAAATCATGCAGCTCAATGCTCTAGATGAACTCTGAAAGCATGCCCTGTAGCACACTAAGATGATACAGAATCAGCGAATAAGGTGGCATGATAAATACATTAAGGAGAAAAAGTTCAAAGTAGGAGATTGGGCTTTGCTTTATGACTCACGGTATAAGGATAGTCTAGAAAAATTACAAACCAGATGGTTGCGGCCATATGAAATTGAGAATGTATTTGCTAATGGTACAGTTCAACTTGTTACAATTGATCTTATTATATTCAAGTTGTTGGTTAATGGACACCACCTCCAGTTGTACCATAAACCAGTCTCAAAAGAAGAATTCATACAATAGTTCATTCAGGATCCTGCCGCTACTCTACCTGCAGCCTAAGGCTTTAGCCTTTTTCCTGCAGCTTCACCATAATTTTGAAAAGCATGCTCATAATAAAGGTTTTCTTTTTAAGGAAACCCATTTTTCTTCATTTTCACTTATCGCCACATCTCACTTCTTTATCTTCCATCCATTCATCTCGACCGCCCATGTCACCCATCAACCTTATTCATCCGCATCACCCTTAATTATGATATTATTCCCAACTATCAACTCATGCCAAAGCCATTATCTTTCTCAACACATACACGCATTTATCAAAGGTACGCCATATCTTTTGTTATTGCATATTTGATTTATTTTATTCTATTCATTTACTGCTATGACTGTACCAATCATTATTACCCAATCTCTGCCTATTCTTTAGTACATGTGAGGACACATGTCATACTCTAAGTAGGGGGTGGGGTAATCCATTTTTAAAACCTGTCTTTTCGCCGCTGCCACAACTGCTCAAATAACCTTTCTTTATTATTTTTCTAGTACTTTCCAAATATGATCGCATGTCTTTTTCATTGCATGTTTTTCTTGTAAATTACAATCAAAACTGCTTGTTCAAAAAAGTTCATTTTTGGAAAAAAGAGAAATGTGATGGCACGACAGAAAAAAAACCAGAACAGAAAGGGAAACAGAGAGGAATTTTTTGAGTTTTTAGCGGGGAGTTGAGTTCAGCTAGGGAAAACTTATGAACATGGGTGGTCAGCTGGTGTGACATGAGCCTGTAGCTCATGAGTTATTATTGCAAAATCCTCAAACAGTCCAGGCATTCAGCCTCTGTGGATGGTTAAACTACTTCTTGAGTTTAAATGCTTTTGATGAGGAGGCTGCTGGCGAATTTTTGAGAACCCTTTCGTAAGGGGAGGCTACTATATGGGGTCTAACGGTTGTTGTAACTGAAGACAGAATTGTTGAAGTAACCGGGCTTCCAGCCGTTGGAGAAAATTTTTCTTCGAATGCTACCTCTGCAAGGGCTGAATTTTCAATACCCACTGATGGACCTTTGGAAGTCTCCAATCCGAGATGCAAGTGAGTATTGTTGCCTCCTTATTCATAATACGCTGCTTACATAATCAGGTATTTAACCTATGAAGGTCGTTTCTCTTACCTGCATTCTTACCATTTCAAATTATTAAGTCATATGAGGCATGGGTTAGTTGTAAATGTTCTGAATTTCTAGTTAAAATTTCTGGAACAAAGTGCCCATGGAACCCAATAGGGGAAAGATAATTCTATTTCTCATCATGGCCTTATCGAATTATTGATTGAATGCTCTTTGAGAGATGTCTCACCTCTTTCCTGGCAATAATTCGTTGCCCAAAAGAGCTTGCAAATCCTAGAACCCCCTAGGGTACATACCCCATGGCCTCAGAAAAATAAAGAAGAAATTGCATCTACCAATAGAAGAACAGGGCAAGGGTCATCTGCTCCTGTAGCACCTGGTCTTGTAGCTCTCACACCAGAATCCTCTGCCCAGGTACAAACTAGGTCTGCCACTAGGAGAGAGAAGGGAAAAACAAAGGCAGAAGAGTCCCCAGAGTCTGACCCTCGTTCTTAGAAAAGGCAATTCCCTTCTCCTGCAGCATCTTCCCTTGCAGCTATCTCTCCTACAGCAACACCTGTTGCTATTACTAGTTCACTATCATCCTCTGGCAGGGCAGAACCTTCTAGACAGACCAGAAAGAGGAAGGCTACAAGAACACCTCCTGTAGCCGCACTAGTACCAAGAAGATTTTCCACAAGGAAACAATGTAAGACCTCCCCTGCTTCACCTCAACCAGAGGTTATTGTAATTTCAGAAGAGTTTGTAGAGTCTGAATTTGATGTTTCTCAGAATGTGTCTAAGAATGCTGCATAGAGTTTATTCATTCCTGAAGAGGAACAAATTGAGACAAAGGAAATTGAGCATAATGAAAAAGGGGTACCAAGTCTTGATGACTTGGCTGCCACTGCTATGCAGGTTTTAGAGGAAGCACAGTCTTCTCCACTGCAGCAACCGGAATTCATCCTGCAGTAAGAGTAGGAATAGACCGAACAATTGGATGTGGCCAGTGAAGCTACATTTCCCCCTGCCACTTGTCAAGCCATTGTTGTTTATAAGAAGACATTTTTTATTGAGTTTTTGGAATATGTCAAAGCTAACTGGGAACCAGTTACATTGCAAACCCTGACTTTCTGGCACCTAGCCCAGACTGACATGCAACAAAGTCTATGGGAGGTAGAAAGGAAGAAACTAAAAAAAGAAATTTAAAGTTAGAAACAGGAAATTCTTGAATTACAAGGAAAAATGGATGAAATGTTAAAAGTAACTGGTCAGATTATGGAATGCAGACCACCACCCAAAGTTTATGCTCTGTGCTTTAAGGAACAATTCTTATGGTTCCAACTAATGAGAATTTCCATAAATCAAGATCCTATACTTCACACTGCTAAAGAATTCTACGGCGCATACCAGGCAGCCACTAATTGGTTAAGAAAATCTCTGTGTGAATTTTATTTGCATAGCTTTTTAATTCCATTTGAAATAGAATTGAACCCTCTTCTTTATATTGGCGATATCCATTTGAGATCATTTATGTCATGGGTAGAAAATGAAGCAAATTATGGCAGACAATGGGAAACATATGAGGAAGCCAAAAGGAATGAGCCTGTTACATTGCGCCCTCAAAGTTCAGACCCCCATGCAATGTTAAAAACCTGGTTTACTCTGATATATGGCATTCATAATAATACAACCAAGATGAAAATATTTGATCTCAAGAAACAGGTATATGATGAATTTTAGGAACAGTCATATTCATTTTGGAGACTGTCGTACACCAAAAGTGAGAAAAGGTGGGAAAGATTAACTGTTGGGCTAAGAAGGTCCGAACCTGACAGTCCCCTAAATTTCACAGCTGCTCTTAAATGATCAAGCAGATATATACAGTTGGGACTTCAAAAGAGATTTGAACTATGGTTGTCATTGACATTCAGACCTCCTGTGCTAATGTGGCCCCTTTATCCTTACCAGGCTACAAATCTTAATGATGATTCAGAAGCCTGCAGGTATGAAAGGTGGTAGACTTTCAAAGGATTTTATTACAGGTTTGGAGCTCCATTTCAGAGTCATTCTACAACCACTGATTTCAGATAAACTACCGGAAAGTTAATGCTAGAGGACTAGCATTGGGCTAAGTAGGGGGCAGATGATGAGCCCAAAATGTGCTCATAGTTTGGATATTATGATGAATTTTTAATACCTTTACTTTTGTTATTCGTGGTTGTTTAAACTCTTTTGAAATATTTTATTGGGATATCCTATAGCAAAACACTTTCATGTTCCTGTAGCCTATTGTGTTGTCTTGTCTAAATTTATTACCCCGTTGACCCCCTAAATGACTGGTATATCGCATATGGTTTTTGAATGATGAAATAGATTTAAATATGGGATTAATGAACGGATATTGTGTATGTGCCATGCGCCTTTTCTTTCGCATATGTTACCTTATGTTTCGCAAGTTGTTGAAGAAAGTATGATCAAGTCAAGCGTAGCTGATTTCGACCTTGCAGTAAAGTCTATTTCCTACACGACTTCGAGGAAGCTCTGGCGAAGACTCTTTGACCGAAACCGTTGGGAAGGATTTTTAATGACAGTTAATCTAGAAAGAGTGGAGTGCTAGATTCTCTCTCGATCGGGTTAAACGGATAAATTCATTTATGAAGTGTGTTCCTCAATTTTGGGATACACTTTACTTCCATGTCTTTCTTTGTTAGGGTTAGTTAGTTAGTTGTTCTCCTAATTTTAAATAAGTGCTCCTCCTGCACAAGTAAGCAAGAAGATGGTTAGAAGTTAGATAGAAGCATAGTGATAGGGAGATAGCAGATATCATGTAAGAGACAGTATGATAATAAAAAAAAACAAAATCTGTATGACAAGAGACAGAGTTTGTTGCTAGTTTTCATATCAACAAAGCAATGTATACCATAATGAGTTTATGAATAAAGTTTGATGAAGTTCTGAGTTCAGCACTTGTGTAATTAGTAGATGCTTGCTAAGGGGGCCCACTTAGTAAGTATCTGTAGCTAGTTAGTTAGCTGTTCTTTTTCTGTTGATCATCAATTAGATTTCATCTTTAAAGTTTTCGTACAAACTCAGTCTTGTATTGCTCCTGCAGCATCGAGAATCCATCCCTATGCCTGTTCCTACAGCATAAGACCAGTTCATAGTTTGAGTCTCAGTCGTAGCTGTTATGATTTCTATTTTGGTTAAATCATGGTTGAGTTAAAAGAACTTTTCATTGCCTTCCTATAGCATAGATAGAATTCTTTCCAAGTATTTATTTTTGTTAAGTTGTGACCGAAACTAGTTCTTAGTGCATATATTGTGTTGCACCATTCAAAGTATACGTTCCCTCATTTGACAAGTAAATGAACATCCATAAAGAGATATTGGTCACCTGCTAGAATGTCCAATTCCCAGGATAGGTTTTACTGTGACTTTCATATCTTTTTTGTGGGCGCGACCAATGTTCATAACAATGATAATGCAATAATAAATAAATAAAGTAAATGATGATTATAAACAAGATCGTATTCCTTAGTCAAGCTAAAAACCAAAGGAGATATGGATGGATATGGATTAATGATAATGGTATGGAGAACTAAGAAATGGGTTAATGATAGGACATATAAGGATACACCCTAGTTGGATGATCAAGATAGATGGATCAAGATATGGAATGTTATGGATGGAGGGAACTGTTACTAGATTTTCACTCATAAGCTCAATCAGGTGGAGTTTATTGATTTTAAACTGATGAAAAAGGTACATTTAAATCATTCCTATATTACATTAAAATGCATAAATGAAATAATCCAAAAAGTATTACAATTAAAAATTGTTACATTTACACGTATTTATATAACAAAAGAAATATTCAATTTTTTTTCTCAACAAAGTAATCTTTATTGAATGTATAAGTGTACATTATCTCACGCAAGCTGTGAGATTGACTTACCTTATTCAATTATTCAATACAAAGAAAGAAAATAATTTATATGAATAAGTAAAAGAATGTGCATATAAAGGAGGAAACCAGTCATTGCCTGTGAATGGCTGGTTTTGTTGTGTCTTTTGGTCTTGTTGTTGTCCTAAACTCCATTTGTCCTTCCTAACTCCATGTTGCTCCCAATTCATGCATTCGACATAAGAAATGGTGTTAGAGAAATGCTCTAAGAAATGAAGAGTTCCAAACCTTACATGAAAAAACACCTATACACATATAAACTAATTTTCAAAATGCATTAAACAAGCAAGCATACTTTAGGTATCCTGGAGAATTGTCAAGTCATCTAACACACCTAAAACATGCCATGTTTTCATTCATGTATAGATAGAAGAAAAGTATGTTACTGATTTGTTTCATCATGTTACAACATGTGGGTTAAAATGAGGCTCCCACAAGGGTTGAGCCCGACATGTTGAGTTATCAGATAATTCACTCATTCGAGCTTATTTAAGAGGGAAATGCAATCTTAAAAGTCATTATATCATGGCAAAGCAGGCTCTAAGGATTCACAGGAAGAATCAACACAAGTATTGAGTGGGAAGCAAGGTAAGGAGAAGTCAGGAGAGACTAAACCCAAAAAAAATATTCAAGTGGACCTAGGGGGAAGGCTGGCCCAACTGATAATCATGTTGGTGGCACTAAAGGACATGAGGTTGAAAAAACCAAAAACATGGTTGCAACTGCTGGTGGGGAAAGTACTAAAAAAAAACCATGGTCATCTCTGTTTGAAGTTAACCCTAATGGTAAATTTGTGTTCCCCCTAGTCAACAACATCTCTAATTCGAAAAAAGGTAATTTTTCCATTTTTGTCCCTGGTCTAGTCATTGATCACAATATTTCTCTAATGGACAAAGTGTTGGTTGGAAAATTTATGGGCCCTAGACCAAATATTGAACTTGTTAGGGTTTTTGTTAAAAATAAGTGGAGGACCAATGGACAAGTTATTGATTTTTCTCTTCCTAAGGGTTACTTTTCTTTTGAGTTTACCTATAAGGAGGATATTTTGGCAGTGAGGAGTGGTCGTCCATGGGTTATAGGAAAGTCCTCCTTGGCTCTTAAAAAATGGACCACAAATTTGGATCTTTCATATTCCATTTTTGAGAATTTCCTAGTTTGGGATAGACTTCTTGGTCTTCCATTGGAATATTGGAATGAGGATGTCTTCAGTGGCTTGGCTAATTCATTTGGTGAGCTTCTGTCAATAGATCCGATGACAACAACTAGGAAAAGGCTAGTGTTTGCTAGAATCTATGTGGGTGTGTCCCAAAACGCTGACCTCCTATCTTCTATTGAAATACAATCAAAGTTGGGAACTTGGGTTCAAGATATTGAGTTTGAAACAATTCCTTTTTCTTGATTTAAATGTAGAAAATCAGGGCACTTGGCAAAGAAATGCCTGCTTAATGTAAGTGTTGCAAAAGAGAAGCCTGAGCCTAAAACGATGACAATTTGGAAAAAGAACACTGAAGTGGATGGAAAAGTGAAAAAGTAAAATAATAGTAGAGAAAACGAGAGTAAGACGTCAGAGGAACATGTGAAAGCCCCTAAAAATAAGGATTATCTAGGGATTCAGGTTGATTTGGAGTTTCAGGTGCCCCTAAACAATAAGCTAGAGAATGTGAATGGTAGGAAGGAGGATGGAGAGATTGGTCTAGAGAGTCATGAACCTCTAAACAATAATTCAAAGAATGAAATTGATGGGAAGGAGGACGGAGAGATTGGCCTGGAAGATATTTCAATTCAAGGTTCTAGTGTACCGATAAATGAAGGTAACCTGACATTGGATATTGGGGTTCCCATCATGTCCTTGGCTTTTGGAGGTAGAGGTCTATCTAGCCAGGTTTTAGTTCAAGATTTGGAATCAATAGATTTTCAAGAAATTGTTAAGGATACCTTCGGGGACTCAAGTCAGACTTTGGTGAACTCAAGTGAGAATACAACCTAGTATAATAACGGATTGATCAATACCATTCCATTGTATCAAAAAGGGCTTTCAAATAAGGACTGGAAGTCAAGAAAAGAGAATAATAGTCAAGAAGAAACTGATAGAAGAAAAAGAAAAACAAACAATAGAGTACACTGATAGGATTCTCTACCAGAACTAGAGGCAAGGCAGATTGTGGGACCACAAAGAGTAGTCAAGGAAGAAGATATGAAAGATGGAAAAGGAAGCAAGGAAGCCTTTTGGATATAGCAGATGGTGTTCAGATAACCATTCCCAAAATATGTAAACTCCAATCCCCTAGTAAGATATGAAGATTATGTCATGGAATATTAGGGGGTTCAATAGCCTCCATAAGCAGGATGTGTTGGAAAAAGAAATTAGGGATCATAAACCAGTTATTTTACTTGTCCAGGAATCCAAAATGCCTAAAGAGAAAGTGGAAAAGATTAAAATGTTTAAGTTTTGTGGGGTGCATGGTAATAGTTTTGAAGGTGCCTCTGGGGGAATTGTGACCTTGTGGAATTTGAACTTTATTAAAGGTGAACTATTGTTTGAGAGCAAAAATCATGTAGCTACCAAATTTACCCATATCAAAGATATTTTTTGTTGGATTCAATCTAACATTTATGCTCCAAATGGGAAGGTGGCCAGAAAGACCTTTTGGCAAGAGTTGGCTGCCTTCTTTAGGAAATTCATTAATGAAACCTGGGTTGTTATGGGAGACTACAATACCCCTCTTGAGGAAAATGAGAAGTTCAGAGGATTCCAAGTGAACCTAGAAAGTAGAATGGACCTTACGGACTTCATCAATAATCAGGTGTTGATTGATCTTGAGATACAAGGAACTTCCTATATGAGGTCAAATTGAAGAATTGGTAAGGATTTGATTCAAGTCATATTAGACAAAACTTTAATTTTTTGATCAATGATTTTTAAAGTATTTTTGTTCCTTAAAGGCTCTCTCTAGGGTGGGCTTTGATCACTATCCTATTAGTTTTATGGTGGATCCTATCTTGGCTAAGAGGAATTTCCCCTTTAGATTTGAACGCATGTGGCTTTCCCACCCTTAGCTCCTTGAGGAGGTGAGGAAATGGTGGAATATCTCTTTTTCTGGGACAACTATGTTCAGGATTGCCAAGAAATTGGGGGAAGTCAAAAATAAGATCAGAAGATGGAATAAAGAAACCTTTGGTAATATCTTTGGTATCAACTCTAAATTTTAGCTTGAACTGAAGGATATAGAAGAAAAAATCCAGCTGGAGGGATACGTTGCTGATAACAAGACAAAAGAAAATGAGTTGCTTGTGAAGATGCATGATATAATAGCCAAAGAGGAGGAATTTTGAAGATAGAGATCTAAGGCTCTGTTGATTTCAGTTGGAGATATAAATACTAGATATTTTCACATGTCTACGCTAAAACACAAGGCTACTAATAGGATTACTCATATTGAGTACAATGGAAGCCATTTTGAGAAGGATGATGACATTTGAAGACAAGCTATCCTTTTCTTTAGTAATCTTCTTTCGGTGATTGATGGAACTAATCACGCAATGCAAGATTATCTTTTAGAGGCCATCCATAAACTTGTTAAGGATGAAGATAATAAAATTTGAACTACTATTCCTTCTAGGGAAGAAATTAAGAGAGTTGTCTTCTCTTTTGAAGGCAACAAGGCTCTGGGACTTGATGGGTTTCCTATCTTCTTCTTCCAGTGGTTCTGGGAGATTGTTGAAGAGGATGTGGTGAATGATGTTAAAGATTTTTTTGGTTCAAGGAGCCTCCTAAAGGAACTAAATGCTACCTTCTTGGTCCTCATCCTCAAACATCTAGGACATGCGAACTTTGAAGCTTTCAGGCCTATAATCCTTTGCAATTATTTATATAAAATTATCTCCAAGGTTCTGACTTCAAGGCTTTTGATAATTCTACCTTCCCTGATTTCTCCTTAGTAGATTGGCTTCGTTCCTAGAAGGAAAATCCTAGACTCAATTATTATAGTCCATGAAAATGTCCATTCTCTCATGGAATCAATGACTAAAGTTTTTCTTCTCGAATTGGACATTTCAAAAGCCTATGATCGTGTTTACTAGGACTTCTTACTCAAAATCATGAGGGCGTTTGGCTTTAGCAATAGAGTCCTTCAAATGGCTGGTCAAATCATTTCTACTACTTCAGTTTCTATCATGGTGAATGGGTCTCCTTCACATTTCTTTAAGAATTCTAGAGGTTTAAGGTAGGGAGATCCCATTTCCCCTATTTTATTTACTATTATAGTGGAATACCTTGGGAGGAACTTGAAAAGAATGGTTGATTAGGGATCCTTAGTGGGATTGAAGCCTCTTCCAGTAATTTGGTCTGCTCCCACCAATAGTTTGTGGATGATACCATTTTGATGGGGAGATCTATAGTAGTAGAAGCTAGGAATCTTAAAAAATGTCCTAGATGATTATGAGAGGGCATCTGGTCAGATCGTTAACAGACAAAAAAGCTCTTTATTCTTCTTCAACACTCCAGAGCCTAGGCAGAATAAGATTTCCATAATTCTTGGATGCAGAGTGGAATCTTTACCTTCTATTTATCTTGGCTTTCCTTTGGGTCTTAAGCCTCCTAAGTCATTTTGGAACTCTTTGGTAGATAGGTTCAACAAAAAGCTTGTTGGATGGAAAGGAGCTCTTCTCATTCAAGCAGGAAAAATTCAGCTTCTCAAAGCTACTCTTTAGAACTTTCCAATCTATGCCTTAAGTCTTTTTAAAATCCCTTCCAAATATGTGGATGCTATTGAAAAAATCAAAAAATGCTTTCTTTAGTTGGGTGTTGAAGAAAGAAAAAGAATTCCACTTATTGGTTGGGATTCTGTCTGTAGACCTAAAAATTTGGGAGTTTTGGGTCTTAGAAAGATTAGAATGATGCATAGGGCTCTCCTTGCTAAGAAAATCTAGAGAGCTTTCTCGTCTAATGCAAAATGGAACAATATTTTAAAGAGAAAATATATGGAAAATATTGGGTCTCTCAAGACCTTGCTTTATTCTCCAAATCTGCCATGTGGTTCAACTCTCTAGAATGATATGATTAGAGGGAGAAACATTATTGATTTGGGATTTGGATGGAGCATAAGAAATGGGAACCAAGCTAGGTTTTGGGAAGATAGATGGTTAATGAAGGAGCCCTTAATTTCTTATGAAAGTTTCAATGGGTGGGTTGATACCTATAAGGCAACTTATGGGATTCTTGTCAAGGACTACTAGAGATATGGGGGATGGGTAAATCTGTATCAGATCAGTTTAGACCTTGTACCAATTCAATCCTCTCTAATGGTTGTTAGAATGGGCTTGAGCCAGTAGGATGATCTCTTAGTTTGGATTGCTAACCCATCAGGCAGCTACTCGGTCTCCTTGATTGTCTCTTTGTTGTCCCTTCCTCCCACCCCCACTCCCTTTTGGGATAAAGCTTGGATTAAACACCTAACTCCTAAGGTTAACATATTCTTTTGGATTCTTCTTTAGAATAAAGTGCTCACGATGGATAATCTTTGTAAGCGTGGCATCTAGATCCTGAATCGATGTTACTTGTATAAGGAAGAAGTGGAAACTACTAACCATTTGTTCCTCCACTATCCATATGTGACTTCTATTTGGGGAAGATTTATCGCTCTCTAGAACCTCTCATGGGTGTTTCCTGGATCTATCGAAGACCTTTTTATTTAGTGGAATGCTCCCTCTTTGAATCCTATTATCCACATATTATGGTCTTTTACTTTCCCTTATATAGCTTGGGGTGTGTGGAAGGAGCGAAATAATAGAATCTTCGGGGACAAGGAAGCTCCAAAGAATATTGTGTATGAGAAAAAATATAGGATAATTGTGGAAAATATCAATAATATCCCTTATCATGAGAATAAGATGGAGGTTGTGGTATGTTCTAACTATGACCTCAAGATGGAAAAATAATGGAATATCAAAAGTGATGTTTCAAAGGCTTCAAGACCAGATAAAAAGAACCATGAAGGTATTAATTGGAATCACCCTCCTAGGGGTTGGATAAAAGCTAATTTTGATAGGGCAGCCAAGGGAAATCTGGGGCCAGCTGGGAGTGGGGGAGTGATAAGAGATTATAATGGAAAGTTTGTTGTAGTAGTCGCTATCTCCTTGGGCACACAGTCTAATCACTTAGCTGAAGCCATTGGAGCTTTCCAGGTAATTGACCTTGCTAATAGAATGAACTTCAAAAATATTTGAATTGAGGGTGATTCTAAAAACATTATTGAGTGTCTCCTTGGCAAGTCCCCTCCCTCAAGTCCCCTCCCTCATGGACTATTAAATGTTGGATAGAAGAAGCTAAGTCTTTATTATCTAACTTTAATAAGGTTAGAATATCCCATGTCTTTAGAGAAGCAAATAGTGTGGCTGACTATTTTGCTAATGAGGGGGTCAAACAAAATGGGCAATAAATGTGGTAGAATTATAATGATCTAGGAGCTGACATCAGAGACTTAATAGATTATGATATCACTCATGGGAAAGATGCCACATTTAATGATGAATAAGGAGATAAAGCTAGGTACTATGACACCATTCGATATGATGGTTGTGTCATAATTATCTCTACAAGTTGTTAGAGCTAGCACATATTGTGGGTGCTTTGGTTTTGTTGTTGGTTCTCTCTTCCATTCATCTACCCTGCAAACAACAAGAGAAAGGTTAATGCTACAATAGGGAGAAGAAGAAAGAGGGTGGAGCCGACTAGCTATGAGAAGCATAAGAAAAATGTGAAGGTTTGGAGGAAAATGAAGCGGGGTGGACTGCAACCTTTCATTGGAAAACTCAATAGTTCTAACCCAAAAGTAACCGAGTATTTTACTAAACACTAGAAGAAAGGTGAAATTATCCTTTCAGGGAGGAAGGTTACAGTGGATGAGAACCTCATTAGGGAAATCATTGGTCTCTTGACCAAGGGGGTTAAGTTATTTCATGACAAAAAGTTTTTGGATGAAGCTATTATCAATTTTCCCAGAACTGATAAGAAAGGGAGGAGGTGGTTAATATTTCTAACAGTTATTTTGATGTTGGGACGGTCAATAAAATATGGAGGGAGGTACTAAGAATTATTATGGAGTACATTATGCTAGATGACAGATTTACTAGAGTCTATGGTCACCATTTTTCCCTCCTCAATCACATTTGACACAAGGTAATGGTCTCCTTTCCTCACTACTTGTTATGGTCCTTGAATAATAGTATTGAGGAACACAGAAAAAGTCCTAGGAAGAATCTGGTCCTACCTACTGGCCTTCTTCAACTTATTCATGAGCATTTTAAAAATATGTTGGCCTTGTCTAACCCTTTAACGACTTCAACCTCGAAAGGATATGATACTCATATTAGTACATTTGAGGACAAAGATGATTTAGACATTGAATGGGGAGAGGAAGATCCTCCCTCCCCAAAAAGAAAAATAAGAAAACCCTTATGAGAAAACCCTTGAACAAAAAACAATGCTCTACGAAAAATGCCCATTAGCACTTCTCAAGAGACAAAAATCAAGAAGGATCCCCCTACAAAAAATTTGGTTTCCTTTTATGAGGATTCTCTAGAGGATAATTTTGTTGCCCCTAAAGCCACTGAGGATTCCTATACCTCTTACCCTGCCACAGACAGAGAGAATAGACCAAAATTCCCTAGAGATCTGAATACTGATGACCACTACTTCAAGCCGGATAGGGAATTTCCTGATGATATTATGGAAATTGCTAGAAATGGGGTTGTTGACTACTTCAGGATCATGAAGTGGGTTTTTCATGAGATCAAGGACCTTAGCTTAAAAAATAGGGTTGTTACTAGCAAGCAAGATGAGATGGACGCTAAAGGGCTATCCCCAAATATTGATGAGGTTTTCTGGACTGTGGAAGAGAAGAGGTCAATGGTCGACTGCCTTAAAATAATTGTTGAGTGCATACACAAGATGAAGAAGGAAAATGAGAATAAGGTTAAGTATCCAGAAGGGGAAATTGGAAAAATTAAGGAAACTATGAAAACCATCATGGAGCATAGCCACAGAGGTGTGAAACAAAATGCTACTACTTTGAGCACAGTTGTAGAGAAACTAGAAAATACCCATCAGCGGTCATTGTTTGTGGACTTCAAAGATGACAAGGATAAAAGCAAGAACAAGGATTTTGTCCCTTTGAAGAGGACTAGAGCCAACCTGAAGAGAAAAGTGGATTCTTCACCTCAAGAGATCCAGGATCTGAAAAACATGACCCAGGAGATGTGCAACCTTGAAGCTAAGGTTGTTGAGACTTTAAAGTCCTTAGGTTAGCTTTAGTTATGCTTGGTGCTAGCTTCGTGTTGGATTTTTGTTGGTTCTTGGTCGGTGGCTGCTATCCCTTTTTATTTTTTTCATTTTGCAACCTTTCTTTCTTTGGGTACTCTGATGGCTTATTTTTCTCTGGTTTGTAAACTCTATGGTTTCAGGTCCCTATAAAACCCATTTTTTCCTTTCTCAAAAATATCATTCTTGCTAAAAACAATTATCATGAAGATTGTACAATAAATAGTGGAGAGATCATAGGACAACATGTTCATTCAAAAGTTTCACTCCATTGACATATAAGGGCAGTAAAAAACTATGTTCATCCTGACTTAAGCCCACATGGTAGAAAACAAGCAAATCATAAGGTAGTTTGCATTGCATTATTGAAGAATCGTTAAGGTCTTGCATGAACAAGATGGAATAATTTGATCAAGTTTATATTTGTGTTCCTAATGCATTTTTATCAATATGGAAGTCATATTTCCTCATTACTTTCATTATCAAGTTTAAGGATGTTATAGTTACTAAAATCTGAGTGCTTTTCATAAAGCAGTTATTCCTCATCATTCTATAATGAATCAATATTGAAAGCATGCTATGACAGTAAGGGAAGAAAGAGCAAGCCTATGAAGACCTTATGACAGCATAAACAGGGCATGTGAGCTGTTACAGAATGCCTAAGAGATGACATGAGGATATTAAAAACAATGGTAAAAGGATAATGCACGTATAATAAAACAATGGTACACCAAAATCAAGATACTATGGTAGCAATGTGAATCAATGAGAAAATTGCCATCAAGATGTTATAAAAGCATTTACAGTCACAAAGGCATCTTCTTTTATGTTGAAATCTGATACTACACATATGTGAAGAAACTAATACTGGAGGTTTTCAAAATTAGTTTCTAACAGAAATATTGTTCAAAGGGCCATTTTGTTAAAATTTCCAAAGTTTTTATATGGAGGTGCACTATATGTTATCCTACTGTCATTTTATAATGGAGACTTCATTGCACTAGATAAAGAATTTGTGACAGTGAAATTCAAAATATGGGCATGAACAACCTTTAAGGCAATCAAGATAAGGAAAAAGACCATGAATGAGATGAAATACAGAGGTTGATTAAAGGGACTATGCAGTCAGGTTAGAGATTCATAAAGGAACCAGTGAGGCTATAAGTTTATTTCAAAAATATGGGATAGCATCCCAAGAAACCAATATAGTGAATATGCACAGTACAATAAGAGATGGTGAGATCATGAAAAGATATCAAAATGAGTAAAGAGGTATTCTACAAGTCTGCTACAGGACATCAAACATGTGAATTATTTATTGACCACTCTTGAAGTGCTATTTTGTGTGCAAATGAGTCTCTATGTGAAGGTAGTGCCTTTGAAACTTGCCTTTGAAACATTATGAACCTAAAATTCACAACTCAGGTTATAGTGTTCGGTGTCATGATGTCTCAAAACATCTATGACACTGAGGTGAGTGGTTAGTCATCACATGTTAGGTTAGGGACTTTTGAGGAGTAGAAAATCTGGGTATAAAACATATAGGCAAGCACAGGTTTTGGACTCGCAAGCTTGTAGAGGTGGTGCCTATAAAGGAATGGAAAAAATGCATACAATTTTTCATACCCATACTGTGCAGTGGCATTAATTAAATCATTTTGTAAATCATTTTTCTTCATGGGGCAGCATTTTTTGGTGGAACAATTAACTGAGATAGCTCTTTTTTCAACTGTACGTCCTCTCATTAATTTCATTCATGTTATTATCTTGCTCAATTTTATCACAGTGAAGAATTATGATACTGTTGAATGTAGTTATATGACATCACAAAGATAACATAGAAACAAGAAAATTCTTGCAACAAGATATAGCCATGGCCAGAGAAATCATTGTTATACATAAAATGGAACGAAATCTACCAAAGAAGAGCTTAGATTTCATAGTATATAGAGACCTACTTGGTATTTTAAATTTCAAGAAAGAATAATCATCACAAGGGTCGTCCATTGATGAAATGGTGTCATTTGTACCTATAATGAAAAATATGTCTGTGGCCTAGAAAACACAGATACCTCATTTTACGGTCCTTGGGGAAAATGACAAAGTTTTGCAACTCATTTTGGACATGAAATAATAGAGAAAACCTTAGTTATCAATGATTTTGGACGTTTTTCCTTCTTTTTCCTTGCTTCATTGTGTGCATTCAGATGATTTGATAAGGGTATTTGTGAAGTATTGTTATTCCCTCATAGTTTTGTCTCATGTTCAGTACCTTTATGCAGGAGTTAGTTTATGCAGGTCATAATTTCTGTCAAATTTTGTGAATGGCTTATCATTGTGAAGTCTCCTTCCTTCTAGAAGTCTGAGCATCAAGACCTTATTATGAAATAATTATGCTAAGATGTACAAGAATGAGTTGTGCAAGTTAATTTTCAATCATTTAAAACAAGTGTTTACAATTTGATATTTATGTTCAAGTTCAGTTTGGTGTATCACCTTAGGAGTTAGTTTTTTAGTTCATGCATATCCTTCTTCCCTTTTCTTTATCAATCAATAGTTTAGGTGATACCAATAGGAAGTCAACCTTCTAGGTTGACCTCTACTTATCAAATCCCACACTTTGAGAGGTCTTCCCATGTTACACTGGAATGTTGAATTTCATATTCAATAGGGTGCAATTTCGGTAGATAACAATTTTGGCACACATGGTGGGATAGTTTAAAGAAGTACATATTATTGTTGGTTTATGATATGCAGATAGTGAGTTTCAGGCCTTTCAGAGGTTAACATTAGCATATCATGGTGACTCCGAGTTTGGGAAGTAGCAGAAAAGCTAGTGCATTTTTGAGAAGTTTAGCATACTGACATATTTGGTGTTTTCTCAGTATCATCAACCTTTGGAGGTAGTGCAAATAACACCATGGAGACTCCATATTCATATCAGTTGATTTCAGTAGCCCAGGAACCTATAACTAAATGAGGTTTTTTTTCTAGGCTTTCCTATGCTTCATATTTTACCTTGTAATGTCTAGTTATCAACAATTTAGTGGTTTTCCACCTCCATTCCATGAGAGTCACACAATTGTGTCCTCTTATCAACCATATTATACATAAAATCCTATTGTTTTTATGTCAAATGATAGTGTAGCAACAAATTACCAACCTTTTCATCATGTTTCCTGCCCTCCCACTCTTGCTCAACCTTTGTATCAGCCAATATATGATCAAAATCAGTCTCGAGAGGAGATTATTGATTCCAATTAGCATGAATATTCACATAATTAGCCTCAAGAACACCCTTATCAAAGTGTATTGGTTTTGGTCAAGTAGATTGATCATATGTTGTTGGATTTGAGCCAAAATATTGATCGTATAAAGAATAGTGATATTAGTAAAGTGTTCTCTCACATGAATAGAATGTTGGTAGATATCAAGAAGTAGGAAAAAATAATTATGCAGCAGCAAGAAATGGCTGAATAGGCCTATTCTTATGATCAAGAGTTAAGAATGCAAAGGATGCAGTTTGAAGAAGGTCTTGAATGGGAGATAGCTGCTAAGGAAGGGAAAATGAAGTTGTTGTCTGCTCAGGTATAGAGTAGTCAAGCTTAGTTGGATTATCAACACCAACTAACAGAGGAGATTTGAAAGAGGTAGCTTGAAGGGAGTTTCAAAAAATAGAGAGTTGTTGCAAAAGAAGAGCAACCCACTGACCCACACATCTCACTCAATATGGATGAGACTAGAACTCCAAATTTGTTGCATTTGGCTATGGAGCATTATCAGTTCATACAAAGAAAAGCTCTTCAAGATGGTGAAACTGAGTCCATAGGACATCAAGATCAGAAGGTCAAATTGACTAATGATGAAGTGTATCCTACAACTTTGAATGAGGAGTTGCCTTCATTCATTCAACATGATGAAATTCAACTTGACAGTATTGCCCAACATATGAGTTGTGACATTTTTAAACATGTTATGGAAGAAGGTAATGTTGAGCTTTATGAAGAGGTATGCATAGATATAATTGAACATTTTTGTTCAAATTTGGATGCTGAGGAATCAATCCTATTAGAAGAAGTTGACAATCATGGTGTTTCAGAACAACAGGTTCACAAGTTTGATGAGGAGGAACCTCATGAACTTGATTTACAAGGTTATAACTAGTTGGAGGAGCTTCCATTCTGTTGTGCAAAGGAGATTGAGACTACATCATTACTTGAAATTTTTCCTTCTTTCATTGAAAAAGAAAACAATGTTTTGGAATGTCTTTCCTTGAGTGATAATGAGAATTGTGAGCAGCTTCCTTTCTGGTGTATAAAGGAGCCAAAGGCTGATGTATTGATTAAAAGTGTGTTGAAGGAATCCATTTCATTGTTCTCCATTGAAGGAATGAGTGTTCATTTAGCAAAGCATGAGCACACTAAGGAGGTTTCCATTTTTCCACCAAGTCAGCCACTTGAGTTAGAACTTTCTAGCTAGTAAGGTGATAAAGGGGTAGTCCATGAGGAAGAGATCAACAAGGAATGTTCAATATTTTCCCCTACAAGAGGATTTCCAATTAGGTACTTATCCCAGATGGAGTTCAATAAGGTACCTACACATGAAGATATAGCTGAAAATGATATCGAAGATGCACTAGCAGCTAAACAAGAGTATTTTCAGCTCACTTATCCTCCCTTGAATAACATTACATATGATCTGTTTAAGGAGGGTAGTGAATATATTTATCCTTTTCAAGAATTAGTGCATCAACTTGTTGAACATATTTTTGTGTTTCATATGTTCTTAGCTGTCATCATGCATGAAAATCACTGCATACTAAGAAGAAGGAGAAGCCATTTCAATATTCTTGTAAATTGTTTTGTTTAAGTAGTTTTGTCTTACTGGTTAGGGTAGGTTAGAATAGGTTTAGTTGCAAGTTTCAATTCCCTATGTGTTGTTCTAGCACAGTTGGATAGTTTCCCTTCTATAGTGTTCCTATTTTCAATAAGTTTCCAAGTGACCCAATATGTTTCAATGACATACAATTGAGTTACAACCATGTACAAAGCTTCTCTAAGTCATAAGCCTAGTTTTTGAGTGACTCTGTGCCCAAAGATAGGTCTAGGCAATTGGTCAGAATGTTTAGTAGGCAACCATGCAGTAGATGTCACCAAAAATGTTACCAGATTTTCACTCATAAGCTCAATCAAGTGGAGTTTATTGATTTTAAATTGATGAAAATGGTACATTTAAATCATTCCTTTATTACATTAAAATGCGTAAATGAAATAATCCAAAAAATATTACAATTACAAATTATTGCATTTACACATATGCATGTAATAGAAGAAAGATTCAAATTCTTTTATGATCAAAGTAATCTTTATTGAATGTATAAGTGTACATTATCTCACAAAATCCATGAGATTGACTTAGCATATTCAATTATTCAATACAAAGAAAGAAAATAATATATATGAATAAGTAAAAGAATGTGCATATAAAGAAGGAAACCAGTCATTGCCTATGAATGACTGGTTTTGTTGTGCCTTTTGGTCCTGCTGCTATCCTAAACTCCATCTGTCCTTCCTAGCTCCATGTTGCTCCCAATTCCTGCATTTGACATAAGCAATGGTGTTAGAGAAATGCTCTAAGTAATGAAGAGTTTCAAACCTTACATGAACTAACACTTATACACATATAAACTGATCTTCAAAATGCATTGAACAAGAAAGCATACTTTAGGTTTCATGGAGAACTATCAAGTCATCTAACACACCTAAAACATGCCATGTTTTCTCTACTTGTTTGCTTCATGTATAGATACAAGAAAAGTATGTTACTAATTTGATTCATCATGTTATAGCATGTGGGTTAAAACAAGGCTCCCACAAGGGTTGAGCCCGACATGTTGAGTTATCAGATAATTTGCTCATTCAAGCTTATTTAAGAGGGAAATGTAATCTTAAAAGTCATCATAGTTAAAAATCATTCTTAATCAAAACAATGATCATGAGCATTGTACAATAAATAGTGAAGAGATCATAGGACAACATGTTCATTCAAAATTTTCACTCCATTGACATATAAGGGAAATACAAACTATGTTCATCTTGTCATAAGTTTGCATGGTAGACAACAAGCAAATCATAAGGCAGATTGCATTGCATTATTGAAGAATCTTTAAGGTCTTTCATGAACAAGATGGAATAATTTGATCAAGTTAATATTCTTGTTCTTAATGCATTTTTATCAATATGGAAGTCATATTTCCTCATTACTTTCATTATCAGGTTTAAGGATGTTATAGTTACTAAAATCTAAGTGCTTTTCTTAGAGCAATTATTCCTCATCATTCTATAATGAATCAATAGTGAAAGCATACTATGATAGTAAGAGAAGAAAGAGAAAGCCTGTGAAGACCTTATGACAGCATAAACAAGGCATGTGAGTTGTTACAAAATTCCTAAGAGATGACATGAGGATATTAAAAGCAATGGTAAAATGATAATGCACGTATAATAAAACAATGGTACACCAAAATCAAGATATCATGTTAGCAATGTGAATCAATGAGAAAATTGTCATCAAGAGGTTATAAAAGCATTTAAAGTCACAGAGGCATCTTCTTTTATGTTGAGATCTGATACTACACATATGTGAAGAAACTAATAGTGGAGGTTTTCAAAATTAGTTTCTAGCATAAGCATTGTTCAAAGGGCCATTTTGTTAAAATTTCCAAAGTTTTTACATGGAGGTGCACTATATGTCATCCTACTGTCAGTTTATAATGGAGACTTCATTGCACTAGATAAAGAATCTGTGACAATGAAATTCAAAATCTGGGCATGAACAACCTTTAAGGAAATCAAGATAAGGAAAAAGACCATGAATGAGATGAAATACAGAGGTTGATTAAAGGGACTATACAGTCAGGTTAGAGATTCATAAAGGAACCAGTGAGGCTATAAGTTTATTTCAAAAATATGGGATGGCATCCCATGAAACCAATACAGTGAATATGCACAGTACAATAAGAGATGGTGAGATCATGAAAAGAAATCAAAATGAGTAAAGAGGTATTCTACAAGTCTGCTACAGGACATCAAACATGTGAATTATTTATTGACCACTCTTGAAGTGCTATTTTGTGTCCAAATGACTCTCTATGTGAAGGTGGTGCCTTTGAAACATGCTTGATGTCATGTTAGAGATTCATAAAGGAACTAGTGAATTGTGCAGTCAGGTTAGAGATTCATAGAGGAACCAGTGAGGCTATAAGTTTATTTCAAAAATATGGGATGGCATCCCATGAAACCAATACAGTGAATATGCACAGTACAATAAGAGATGGTGAGATCATGAAAAGAAATCAAAATGAGTAAAGAGGTATTCTACAAGTCTGCTATAGGACATCAAACATGTGAATTATTTATTGACCACTCTTGAAGGGCTATTTTGTGTCCAAATGACTCTCTATGTGAAGGTGGTGCCTTTGAAACATGCTTGATGTCAGGTTAGAGATTCATAAAGGAACTAGTGAACTGTGCAGTCAGGTTAGAGATTCATAAAGGAACCAGTGAGGCTATAAGTTTATTTCAAAAATATGGGATGGCATCCCATGAAACCAATACAGTGAATATGCACAGTACAATAAGAGATGGTGAGATCATGAAAAGAAATCAAAATGAGTAAAGAGGTATTCTACAAGTCTGCTATAGGACATCAAACATGTGAATTATTTATTGACCACTCTTGAAGTGCTATTTTGTGTCCAAATGACTCTCTATGTGAAGGTGGTGCCTTTGAAACATGCCTTTGAGACATTATGAACCTAAAATCCATAACTCAGGTTATAGTGCTGGGTGTCATGATGTTTCAAAGCATCTATGACAGTGAGGTGAGTGGTTGGTTATCACATGTCGGGTTAGGGACTTTTGAGGAGGAGAAAATATGGGTATAAAACACATTGGCAAGTATGGGTTTTAGACTTGCAAGCTTGTAGAGGTGGTGTTTATAAAGGAATGGAAAAAAATGCATACAATTTTTCATACCCATACTGTGCAGTGGCATTAAATCATTTTGTAAATCTTTTTTCTTCATGGGGCAGCATTTTCTGGTGGAACAATTAATTGAGATAGCTCTTGTTTAAAATATACATCCTCTCATGAATTTCATTCATGTTATTATCTTGCTTGATTTTATAATAATGAAGAATTATGATACTGTTGACTGCAATTATATGACATCACAAAGATAACTTAGAAACAAGAAAATTCCTGCAACAAGATATAGCCACGGGCAGAGAAGTCACCGTTATACATAAAATGGAATGAAATCTACTGGAGAAGAGCTTAGTTTTCACAGTATATACAGACCTACTTGGTATTTTAAGTTTCAAGCCAAAATAATCATCATAGGGGTTAACCATTGATGAAATGGTGTCATTTGTACCTACAATGAAAAATATGGCCATGGCCTGGAAAACACATATACCTCATTTGTTTTATAGAAAATGTCACATTTTCCTCAATAAAGAACATAGAAAGAATAGGGAACAGTGAGGTGAAGAATATTCTTTTTATTCAATGATGGCTAGTTTTCAAAGTTTTTTTTCTTCAGCAAAGAAGAAAAATACTTTCAGAGAAAAGTATACCTATGTTTCTTTTGTCTGAAAAAGTAGTAAAGCTTTGTATTTCTCAAAACCCGCTATGAAAATGCTTCCTCAAGGCTCGAAGAGAAATATCTATTGCGGCCAAATAAAAGGAGAAAGCAATAGAGGATAAACATATGCAAATGTATTAGAAGGAGAGCTATAGGACCCGCCACCTAGAAGGCCAAAAATCATTGAAAATGAAGAAGTTTTACCCAATATTGCTTTCAAAATAACTTACCAGTGTCACAATGAAGAAATCCACCATATTTTTCCCAGAAATACCTCTGAGATCATAAAATTTCACTATAGTCGAGCTTCATTGAAACCCTCTATGACAACGGTCAAAGGTTTCAGAAGATGTGAAAAATGAAAGAAATATTTCGTCTTTGCATTTGTTTTTCTATTAGAGTTTGTGCCCAAATCACTATGTCGACATATCAAAAGGAAATTTTTCCTTGTTTTTAAAACTTTTCAACATGCATTTTATTTACCCTCACCTTATATGCTATACTAGCAAAATTGTGGTATTTTCCTTTTGAATTTTGATCTTTTGTATTATCTTCATGCCAAGGCTAAATCATGGCCTTAATTTTTTTCTATGAATGTAAAACATTATTTAAGTGATATAATGAATAAGTCACTTATTAATGTTATGAGAAGCTTGAATATAATAAGCATGTACTCACAAAGAATGATTCAAAGGGAGATATGGATGGAGACTTGATGACCTTTGACCCTTGAATGGTTGAACTATTTCTAATTTTGCATTTGTTTGAAATGTAAAGTAATTTATTAAGAGATGTTTTATAAATCACTTAACTAAAAGTTACTATTTTAAATGCAAAAAAATTGGGGAAATGTGTTAAATACCAAGTCATCGAGGATATGCTTTGATTTATGATGAGGAGGTTATCTAGGGAGGTTGGGTTTGTTTTGCAAACAAATGGAGAAGATTTAGGAGGGTTGTTTTGACTCATTTATGTGCTTGGGAGAGCATCTTGGAGCCTCTTTGTATGCCTTTATGGTATACTTAGTCATGCCTTGACTTTTTCTACATTGTGGAAGCCTTTTGGAGTAGATTTGGATGCTTGATTTTAGGGTTTGTTGTTTCATCCAACGCATGGAGATTCTAGGTCCTATTTTGGTGGAACCACTTGGGCTTGGCTACTTATGGCTTTTCTAACTCATTTTGAGTTAGTTATTACTTGTTGCTTTTCCTATTTTGTGACTTTTGCAATCCTTGAGAAAAAAGACTGAGTTTTGTAACTCATTTTGGACATGAAATAACAAAGAAAACCTTGGTTATCAATGATTTGGGAGGTTTTTCCTTCTTTTTCCTTGCTTCATTGTGTGCATTCAGATGATTTGATCAAGCTATTTGTGAAGTATTGTTATTCCCTCATAGTTTTGTCTCATGTTCAATAACTTTATGTAGGAGTTAGTTTATGCAAGTCATAATATGTGTCAAATTTTGTGAATGGCTTATAGTTGTGAAGTCTCCTTCCTTCTAAAAGTCTGAGCATCAAGACCTTATTATGAAATACTTATGCTAAGATGTACAAGAATGAGTTGTGAAAGTTAATTTTCAATCATTTTAAACAAGTGTTTACAATCTAAGATTTATGTTCAAGTTCAATTTGGTGTATCACCGTAGGAGTTAGTTTTTCAGTTCACACATATCCTTCTTCCCTTTTCTTTATCAATCAGTAGTTTAGGTGATACCAATAGGAATTTGGTATTCTATGGAGGTTGACCTCTACTTATCAAAGCCCACACTTTGAGAGGTCTTCCCATGTTACACTGGAATGTTGAATTTGATATTCAACAGGGTGCAATTTTAGTAGATAATAGGAACCAATGACAAGGGAACCAAAAATGTTTGGTTAAAGATAAAGAATAAAGAGAGGACCTATGGAGAACACCAAAGATCACATGTCAAAGTAATAACATGCTCCCATGATAAGAGGTATGGCAAGGGATAAATATGACAAGTGATAAGGACATGACGTGGATATGGAAGATAAATGGATATGAAAGGAAACAAGAGATGGAGGACAAGTGATATGGAGGATGGAAGACACACATGGTCTAAAGAATACATTAAATACTTGTTCTTGTTATTTTTCACCAATACTTTATATAAGATCAAAGGAAGGTCGATGGATAAAGTGGTTAGCATGGAATGTAAAGGAAGGAATATGATGCTTAAGTGAAAATAGGATAATGTATCGTACGAATGGAAAAGGCTTGCCCACAAGTGTAAAAGAAAGGGTAGATGGATGGATGTGAAAGCTAGTGGATATGAATGGATATGAAATCTAATGGAAATTGAAGCTCATGAAGGTATATGGATATGAATGGAGGACTCAAGTTTCTCTTTTCAGAAGCTAGTATGCCATTAACTAAAAGTTTCTTATAGACCATAGCTATCATGTTTCCTCTCAAAGACATTGGTAGGAAAATTGGTAAAGAAAATAGAATGGATAGGGGTAGGGAGAAGTGGTTTAAGGATTCATGCAAAGGATTGGATTAAAGGTATGGAATGGGAAATGGAGGATGGATGGAAGTATGGAATGGATTCATTATGAGGGAATGTGGGCAAGAACAACATTGGAACACACCTTGAAGGGTGGTGAAATTTGAAGGATTGATATGGGGATGTAAGGACCCAAAATAGATTTGGAGGATGATGGAAGACTTATAATTGGCTTATGAGATGGAATATACTTATATGGAGGATTAGATAATGGTGGAATAATGGAATCTTTTAGATTAGCAAGTTGGGATACTAATTTGAATTTTTCATTTGAATGCATGGATTCTTTTTCTTTCTTTGGAACCCAAATTATTTTGAATTTTGATTTTCTTTATAGACTTTTGATTTTTTCTTAATTTTGTTTTTCATTTTCTTGGATATGTTTTCATTTTGGTTTTGGAGCATATTTTTCTTTATTTTGGTAGGTCTTTTTAGTGAGACATGATTATCTTCTTGTTTTTTTGGATTCTTGTATTTATACATTTCTTGTATTGGTATCCCAATTGCTTGGAGAGGCCATAGAGGGATAATATGGAAATAGAGGACTTTGAAGTGAAAGGTGTGTTGCAGATATGAGCTAGTTTGGTGGTGTTGTCATTGATGTTGTCATTGATATCAACACAATTAATTATATCATAGATTGTACATATATGGTTGAGATGTTGTTGAGATACTATGAGTACTTCAGGCTATCTTTATGGCATTGCAGATATGTTGGTTTGATGAGTTTCCAAGTGCTTTTGAGAAAATTAATGAAGAAAAGAAGTCAGAGTGTTGGAAGTGTTCAGTGTGTGCTCCAGTATGTGCACCACATTTCTCCTGTGTTTATCCTATACCTATGCAGATCTAAAGACATGTTAATAAAGATTTGATGATGATATAGTTTCAGTTTCAGTTTCTAGTGAGATGGTACATAGAAGTTGTGTCCACCGGTATATCTATTCTACCAGTAGTTTCAGTGTTATGTGGACTGAGAGAAATATGTTTTCTCTACATTTCTCCGCTATTTTTTTTAGATCATGTGGATTTGGGAGATGTCTTGTGAAGGTCTTTCCTATGCTCTGGTGAAGAGGTTTAGAATTTGGTGACCCCAAAATCATGTTTTAGTATATTTGTGTGTTTCTATACAGACCGGATAGATTGGTGAAAGAGTTTAGTGTTTGAAGCTTGTTTTTTTTGCTATAGATGGATGTATCTGGAAGATTCTAAGATGTATTCTTGTGCATGATGAAGCATGTTGCATCGTCTGTGTGTTATCTTCTTATTGGGAAGCGTGTGCATCATTGATAATTTGTGTCTTCATTAGGTTTGGCCAACCTAGTGTTTACACTTCATTCAAAGAATAAAATTTAATTGAGGAAGTGTGTAGAAGATTCAAAATATTATTCTTATGATTTTATTGGTCCACTATTATTCCTTTCCACCATGGGAATTTAGAGTTGTCAACCCATTTTAAATTTATCAGATGATGCATTGTGGCCGACCTTGGTAAATGTTTCTAAGGTTGAGAGTGGTATAAAAGCAAGGTAGGTTGTGAAGAATTGTATGACAAAGAGATGCAAAGTGACGAAAGTGTGCCACAAATCATAAGAGCATAAGTGTGTGTGAGTGAGTTGTAAGAGCAATTTTTCAATGTGTTGAAGGCAGTGAACTTAAGGTTTGTGTAATCCTACAAATGTGCTTTAATTGTTGTGGTGGATCTTTTGTTCTCTTTTGTATCTCTAGGTAGTGAACCTCCCTACTGGACAATGAGTCCTTTGTAGGTAGTGATCCTTTGTATCTAGATAGTGAGTCCTATTTTGGGTAGTGAGCCTTTGTATTCAGTTTATAATCTTTATATTGTGAGTTAACCCTCACCGTGGTTTTTCCCTTATTGGGTTTTCCACATAAAAATATAGTGTTTATTGTGTTGATTTACTTTTTGTTATTTATGTTTCATGCTCATATTTAATAACAGAATAGTGAGGTTAAAGATTTGATAAGTGATAAATTTTTAAGTTTGAATTTGTGTGACAACTGATTCACCCCCCCTCTTAGTTTTCCTACGCCTATTTAACAATTGGTATCAAAGCTTGTGGTTCCTTGTTTTTGAGCTTAACCACTAAAGGAAGATTTGATGGCGCACAAGTTGTCGATCCCTATGTTTGATGGAACTGACTACAAGGATTGGAAGGGAAAGATGAGAGGATATATTATCTCTCTTGGTTTCAAGACCTAGAAGGCTATTGAGAATAAGTATACACCTCCGTCTGGTGGTGCTAATACTACACATGAGATCTTTTCTTATGAAGAAAATGAGAGGATGAAGTATGTGATTTGCAGTGGTCTATCTAAAAATGACTGAACCAAGGTTAATTCTTTGGATATTGCATATGAAGTCTGGAAGAAGCTGGAAGACATGTATGAAGGGAATGAAAAAGTGAAATTAACAAAGAGACTAGCAGCAAAGCATAGATTTGTGAACTTGAAGATGGAAGATGGTGAATAATTTAGAACCTTCTTTCATAGGCTAGAACAGATTGCAAATGAGGTTAGAAATCAAGGAGGAAAGCTAGCAGATGAAGAAATGATAGAGAAGATCCTGATCACCCTACTGGACAACTACAGTGATAAGATCTCACTGATTGAAGAAATGTATGACCCTAAGAAGTACACCTTGGAACACTTGTTCGGCACCCTGCAAGCATTTCAATTGAGAAAGTTTCAAAAAGATGACAAGATAGAAGAAAAGAGAGAAACAACATTTAAGGAAATGAATATTGAGGAGGAACTGAATAGCAATGAAGTTGGTGAGTTGGAAGCTAACTTCACTAGGAATTTTAAGAAAGGTACCGAAAAGTATAAAGGTATGTTTCCCTTTAAATGCTTTAGTTGTGGTAATATTGGTCATTATGCTTCAATATGTCTGAATAGGATAGCACATAAAAAGAACAAGGATTGTAAGGATAAGGATAGGAAGGATAAGAAGTATAAGAAATTGTACTATGTTAAGGAAGAGGAAGATATTTATGATGATGAATCTGAAAATGAGGTTGATGATAGTGAATGTTTATTATTAAATTTGGAAAATAAATTTGTATCCACTAACTCTAGAAAATGTGTAAGTAAGAAACTTCCAGAAGTTAAGGAGAATAGGATGGAAGGTACTCTAGTTACCAAATTTCATGCAAGACAGGATGAGGACTACTGGGTAATTGATAGTGGATGTTCAAATCACATGACCGGAGATAAGATTAAGTTCACTAAACTTAAAAAATATGATGGTGGTTTAGTCATGTTCGGTGATGATTCAGGAGCTAAGATCTGTGGTAAAGGTTCAATTAGTTATGATAGAGTGCAAAGTACTGATGATACATATTATGTGAAGGGTTTGAGGCATAATCTTTTGAGTGTTGGTCAGATGTGTAGCAATGGATTTAAGCTTGTGTATCAGAACAATACCTATGAAATCATAAAAGGATCCAAAAATGGAGAAACAATTGCTGGTGGAAGAAGAACTCATGGAAACATCTATCAGCTGAAAGGAATTGATGGTTATTGTCTTGTATCTTAGATCAGTGAAAGTTGGTTATGGCATCGGGGAATGAGACATGTATGTGAATTTCGATAACCTGGTCAATATTAGTAAGAAGGAGATAGTTCAAAGACTTCCTAGAACCACAAGAGCTACTAATACTATTTGTAGAAGTTGTCAACTAGGGAAGTAGACAAGATGCAACTTTAAAGGAAAAGAATATTCTACCACCAGTATGCTCGAATTGGTACATATTGATCTCTATGGTCTGACTAAGACTGGAAGCCTAAATGGTAATAGATATTTCATGTTTCTTATTGATGATAACACTCGAATGACATGGGTTGCTTTTCTCAGAGAAAAGAATCAAGCTCTAGATCGGTTTAAGGTATTCAAAGCAAGAGTGGAGAATGAAGTAAATCTGAAAATAAAATGTTTAAGATCGGATAGAGGTGGTGAATTCACTTCTGGTGAATTTAATGCATTTTGTGAGAAGCATGGCATAAAAAGACAGTATTCTGCTATGAGAACCCCTTAGCAAAATGGAGTAGTTGAAAGGAAAAATAGAACAGTGCAGGAAGCTACTAGAACTATGATGAAAGAATCTAATGTACTAGATGTATATTGGAGAGAAGCAATACATACTGTTGTTTATGTTCTTAACAAATTTCAGATCAAACACAACAACACAAAGACACATTTTGAGCTATGGACCAGTAAGACTCCTACTATGAAATATTTTAAGGTATTTGGAAGAAGATGCTATATTAAAAGAGATGATGAAAATCTTGGAAAGTTTGATGCTAGACGTGATGAAGGAATATTTATTGGATACTTTACCACTAGCAAGGCATACAGATGCTTTAACAAAAGATTAAGGAAGATTATTGAAAGTGCTAATGTGAAATTTGATGAAGACATATACAAACCTATTGAGATAAGTGAAGTTGAATCTAGTGATCCTATCTACAAACATATACTTGAAGAAAATAGGGAGGAAGAAGAAGAAAAAGAAGAAGACGAACAAGTAGAAGAAGAAGAAGAAAATGAACCAGAACCTATTGCTAGGACTCCTAAATATGTATAGAAGAATCATTTGGAAGATAAAATAATTGGAGACAAGAGTGAAGATGTGAAGACAAGAAGCAAAGTCACAGCTAAGGTAAATTTTACTTTACTCTCTACAATAGAACCGAGATCTGTGAAGGAAGCATGTGAAGATGGAAGCTGGATGAGAGTTGTGAAAGAGGAATCACAACAGATAGAGAGGAATCAGAAATGGGAAATAGTCCCTAGGTCTGTGAACAAGAATGTGATTGGTTTGAAATGGGTGTTCTGAAATAAGCTAAATGAAAATGGAGTAGTGAGGAATATATCAAGATTCGTATGCAAAGGATATTCACAAACTTGTTGAAGGAATAGATTTTGAGGAAACATTTGCTCCTGTGACCAAAATGGAAGCTATCAGAATGTTTTTGGCATTTTCTACACACAAGGACTTCAAGATATATCAGATGGATTTTAAGTTAACTTTTTTGAATGATGAGTTGGAGGAAGAAGTGTATGTGGATCAACCTGAAGGATTTTAGCTGTCTAACAAACTGGACATGGTTTGTAAGTTGAAGAAGGTGTTCTATAGATTGAAGCAAGCTCACAGAGCTTGGTATGCAAGATTGGATAGATATCTGACAAAGCAAGGATTCAACAAAGTTTTTGCTGACAACAGCCTCTACTTCAAAGTGCAAGGTAATAAGATGTTGATTGTAGTAGTTTATGTTGATGATATCATTTTTGGAGGAAATGAAGGCATGTGTAAAAAATTTGCTAAAGAAATGTAGAAAGAATTTGAGTTGTCTATGATTGGTGAATTGAATTTCTTTCTTGGTCTACAAGTGAATCAAACTGACAAAGGGATATTCATTTCACAATCTAAGTATGTAAAATAGTTATTGAAATTTTTTGGAATGGAGAATTCTAAACTGGTTTGTACTCCTATGGTGACTGGATGTAAACTGAGCAAGGATGATGAATCGACTAAGACTGATCAAAGAAAATATATATCCATGATTGGTGGACTACTGTACCTTATTGCTACTAGACCAAATATTATGCATGCAGTATGCTTAATTGCTAGATTTCAAGCAAATCCTAGAGTAACACATCTTATGGCTGTAAAGAGAATATTTAGATATCTTAAAGGCACATTGAATTATGGACTGTGGTATCCTAAGAGTAATGATTTCACCTTGAGTGCTTATATAGATGTTGATTGGGATAGATGTGTAGATGACCGAAAGAGTATCAATGGTGGTGCTTTCTTTCTAGGAAAAATAATAGTTTCATGGTTCAGTAAAAAGAAAGACTCAGTTTCTTTATCCACTATAGAGGTTGAATATATTGTTACAGCATCTTGCTATACACAATTTTTGTGGATGAAGCAAGCTCTAAAAGAAATTGGTGTAGTATGTGATGAGCCTATTTCTATTTTTTGTGATAATACAAGTGCAATAAACAGTTTGAAGAATCTGGTTATGCATTCAAGAATGAAGCACATTCTATCAAGTATCATTTTCTGAGAGAGAAAGTGATAGAGAATGAGGTCAGACTGGAGTATGTAACTACAAAGGAATAGATTGCAGACATATTTACTAAGGCTCTTCTAAATGATACTTCCGAGCATCTTAGGGAGATATTGGGATTCATTGGCCCTCCTAACTAGGTGCACATGAAGGTGCATCAATCCAGTTTCACAGATTCTTCATTTACCTAGACTGATTGATGGGTCTACTCTGGAAGGGGAGTAGAATTTTTTTTTTCATTGTTGCAGTATGAGTGTACTCCTAAGGGGGAGTAATCTAAGCAGTTGTTCTTTGTCATTGATTTCAAATCGGAAGAGAAGGTTATGTGTTGCCATCAATGACAAAGGGGGGGATTGTTGTAGATATGAGCTCATTTGGTGGTGTTGTCATTAATGTTGTCATTGATGTCAACACTGTTCAGTATGTTGCAGATTGTACATGTATGGTTGAGATGTTGTTGAGATGTTGCGAGTACATGGAGATATCTTTATGGCATTATAGATATATTGGTTTGATGAGTTTCCAAGTGCTTTTGAGAAAATTAATGAAGAAAAGAAGTTAGAGTGTTGGAAGTGTTTAGTGTGTGTTCTGGTATGTGCTCCGCATTTCTCTTGTGTTGATCCTACGCATGTGTGGATCTGAAGACATGTTGATTATGATCTGATGATGATATAGTCTGAGTTTTAGTTTCTAGTGAGATGGTACGTAGAAGTTGTGTCCACCAGTATATGTGTTCTACCAGAAGTGTTAGTGTTCTGTGGACTGGGAAAAATATGTTTGCTCTGGATTTCTCAATTTTTTTGTTTCAGGTTGTGCAGATCTAGGAGATGCCTTGTGAAGGTCTTTCCTATGCTCTGGTGAAGAGGTTTGGAATTTGGTGACCCAAAAATCATGTTTCAGTATTTTTGTGTGTTTCTACACAGACTGGATAGACTGGTGAAAAAGTTCAATGCTTGAAGCTTGTCATTTTTGTTGTGGATGTATCTAGAAGATTCTAAGATGTATTCTCATGTATAATGAAGCATGTTGTGTCATCTATGTGTTATCTTCTTGTTGGGAAGCATGTGCATCATTGATAATTTATGTCTTCATTAGGTTTGGCTGACCTAGTGTTTACACTTCATTTGAAGAATAAAATTTAATTGAGGAAGCATGTAGAAGATTCAAAATATTATTCTTATGATTTTATTGGTCCACTCTTATTCCTTTCCACCGTAGGAATTTAGATTTGTCGACCCATTTTGAATTTATGAGATGATGTATTGTGGCCGACCTTGGTAAATATTTTTAAGTTTGAGAATGGTATAAAAGCAAGGCATGTTGTGAAGAATTGTATGATAGAGAGATGCAAAGTGATGAAAGTGTGCCACAAATCATAAGAGCAGAAGTGCGTGCGAGTGAGTTGTAAGAGAAGTTTTTCAGTGTGTTGAAGGCAGTGAACTTAAGGTTTCTATAATCCTACAAATGTGCTTTAATTGTTGTGGTGGATCTTTTGTTCTCTTTTGTATCTCTAGGTAGTGAGCCTCCTTGTTGGATAGTGAGTCCTTTATAGGTAGTGAGCCTTTGTATCTAGATAGTGAGTCCTATTTTGGGTAGTGAGCCTTTGTATTCAGTTTATAATCATTATATTGTGAGTTAACCCTCACTGTGGTTTTTCCCTTATTGGGTTTTCCATGTAAAATTCTAGTGTTTATTGTGTTTATTTACTTTTTGTTATCTATGTTTCATGCTCATATTTAATAACAGAATAGTGAGGTTGAAGATTTGATAAGTGATAAAGTTTTAAGTTTGAATTTTTGTGACAACTAATTCACCCCCCCCCTCTCAGTTGTCTTATGCATGTTTAACAAGGTGTTGGAAGTTATTCAAGGGTATTTTCCTTTGTTGTTCTTGAAAGGGCATGTAATGATATGCATTAGCAACATATGGACCCAAGATGGATAGAAGGGTTGATGGATGAGGTCCAAGAATTGATGGTAAAGATTATGGAGGAGGTGGATTTCTTGATCTAAAGGTAGGTATTTTGGGTTTGAAATAGCTACCAATGTCTAGACAAGGAGGTATGTAGGCAAGGCCATAAAAATTTAGATGTGTTAACATTAGGGTGTTCAAGTAAACCGTGCTCATGAATAACCCTTTTTCTTGATAATTCATCTTTTGAATAATCTTCTTACCAATGAGATACTTGTCACTTGTGAATCAAGATGAAATACCATCTTGAGGGGTTTTTGATGTGGCAGACATGTGGTATTCTAGGAGAAAACTAACTTTTATAAAGGTGGATGAACCAAGCTTATATGTGTGTGGTTCATGAATGGGATCTTGTGAAGGATTAGGATTATCATGTGATTTAGGGGAAATGCTTATACCTTGGGGGTCTTGAGAGGTAATGGATGGAAATATTTGTTCTTGTCATGGACTAGGATCATGGTATAAGTTGGATATGCTAGGATCATCAAATAGGTTGCATATGGTAGGATTATGAGATGGTATATGATCATGCAATAGAGTTGATGGACTAGGATTATTGAATTGAGTTGAGAGACTTAGATCATGAGATGTTATGGGATCATGAGATGGAATGGTATCATGAGATGGAATGGTATCATGAGATGGAATGGGATCCTTAGATGGAATGGGATCAAAAGGAGTACTTTGATCTTGACATAAAGGGGGATCTATGATGTCATGCTTTGGATCCACAAGGTCAAGTGAGTGACATGGTTGAATTTGTATAGGTGCTATGAAGGTGGAAAAATATGAAATGGATGGGATGGATGAGATGAATGAGATGGATAAACATGGGATGAATGAGGTGGAAGTGGGTGGAACTATAAAACTAGGACTAGCATTTTGTGAGCTAGGATTTTTCATGGGTTCTTATATTCCTTTAAGGGTGACTTTTGGTGCTCCTTGGAGGGTGAATTTTGGTTGTCTTTTGATGGTGTTCTTTAGTGATCTTTTGATGATCCTCTTTGACTTGACAATGGGTTGATTAGGATGTTAAGTGCATGAGATATGGTAATGGATGGGTGTTGGTTGAACATGGAAGACATTTTGGTTTCCCTTATCAATAGAGGAAAGCATGAAATGGAGGGTCACATGACTTAGGTATAAGTTTCAATGGTGGCTTGGATGGTGTTTATGATCTCTTGTAATCTACTTATAGGACACATGATCATGGATTTTATGTTATTGTTAAAGTATTTGGCAAGGAGAAATTCAATAAAATCTTGATGTATGAGATGGAAGATGGAGGATATGTTAGGCTCATCTTGATCCATGGTTATAGGTAGTTTTATGGTTTTTCTTGTTTGATTAAGATTTAGATCTTGAATACACATTCACACATGCAAGACAATATTTTATGCAAGATGTAATACAAATTATTATGATAACAAGACACTTCCAAGCACAATAATAACCAAACAATTATTCAAGTAGTTAGATTGGCCAATGGTCTTAAACTAGGATGCACAAGGATCTAGGGATGTCCTTTGTATACCCTGAAGGTATGTGAGGCCCAACTCCATGAATTTAAAAGGAGAATAATGAAAAACATTAAGGAGGAGAGGGTGAACCATAGTCCATCTTCACTTCCCAAAGGTATAAAGTTCTTTGGGGCTTAGCAAAGATTGACAAAATTCACTTCCAAGAGGTATGTCTTTCAATTCACCTCCCGCCATTTATACTCTATCAAAATGTCACCCCTAGAGTGATGAATTCTCTAGGTAGATCCCCTAAGAAGGTTTCACAAAAGTGATCATGAAAATAATTCTTTTGATCTCCAAGATCATATGATAATGTGAGGAGAGAGCATATACATGCATTTGATCACATAAGAAATGTTCATTAACCTTAGAAATTGAAATGTGTGATGTGAAAATGAGAGTGTTGAAGAGTGATTTTGATTCCTAAGATCATATGGAAATGTGAGGGAAGAGCATACACACCTCCAAGCGCAAACAAGATCACCAAGCAATGCAACATTTATTCTTTTTAAGCCCAAATTGAAAGTGTGATTTTGAGAAGACACTTGTTCTTTTAGACCCAAATTAAATGTGTTATAAAAAATTAATATAAAGATATGATTTGAAAAGTGTGCACTTTTATTTTCTTTAGCTCCAAATTTCTATCCATTGGATAATTGATCACTAATGTTAAGAGGGTTAGATTAAAACTAAAAAGAAAATAAATCAGATCTAATAATGACAATAAAACTCCTAAAAAGATCAGAAAATAATTTATGATGCAATAAAAGAGATGTATATGAAAAATATGCTCATCACTATATTGTAATTCCAATTTTTTTCACCTAATCAAAATAAATTTGATTTTTAGAAATATTTTTAGCATAAAAAAAAATACAAAGAATAGACCCCTAGTGAAATTTCAAGAGATTTCCAAAAATTGAAAAAAAATTGAAAAAATTATTGATTTACACCCAGAAATACAAAATTATGGAAAACCCTAATTAACAAATATTTTATTTTTTATCACTATCTTCAACTCAAAAATAAATCTCTAAATAATATCTACCCCCACTAAAATTTCAAGTGCTTTCCAATAATACATTTTTTTTTTTAAATCATTGATTTGCATCTAAAAATAAAGATTTATGAAAAACTCTAAAATCATCATAAATCACCCAAAAATAATCATATGACCTTATTTTTTATTCTGCAGCTTCCATAGAGTATCCATAAACTTCACCTAAAAAAATTTGTGGCCTCTTAAAAGATATGGTGAAATCTTTGAAAACTAGGGTTTTGTCCAAAAACAACACAAAACCTACAACAAAAAGCTAACAAAACCTACAAAAATAAATCTAGATCAAGTGAAGTGGATCCAACTCCAAAATTCCTCAAAATTATTCAAAATCTTGAGCCAAAGCTCAGTTAGGGAGTTCACATCAACTTCGCCAATTGTATGATGTAAAAAATAGATAACAAAGGAAGCACTAGATCCAATCCACATTCAACATCAAACCTCAATGGTGTCTAAGAGCTAGAAGATGTTGCATGCATGAAATGAAAGAAATTCACCTTGAATGTGGACTCTTGATATGGTTGTTGATCCTAGACTTTGATTGCATAACCTTGATATTACCTTGCTCTTGATCTTGATATGATATGGTATGAGTCTTGATATGATAGATGAATGTATGCTTGAATTATAGATAGAAAATGGTAGAGATGTGATAGATATGAGTGTTAGAATGAAAATGGCAGCATGTAGGTGAGATAATGAGATGTGTTATCTAAATGGCTTAGATGGTGGATTTATTTATATGCTTTTCTTGAAAGAAATCAAGGGTGCCAGGGATTAAATTAGATATTAATTTAATCAAGAGTGAAGGATTAATGAGAGATAATAGACATGGATCAAGGATCTAAAATTAAACAAAGATATTTAATTTTAGTAGCTAAGGTTGAGGAAATAAATAAAATATTTATTTTATTTATTTAAGAAGAAAGGTGGGAAAATTAAATAAATTAAATATTTATTTAATTTAGGAGCGAGGAGTGTTAGGTAATTAAATAATTGTGAAAATTATTCAATTATGGGAGAGGTTCAAAAGTGATCCCATGATAGTCGTTGACACTTTTTGGGACATCTTGAATTTTGCTGAAATCACATATTTTTAGAAAATATAATGATTTAATTCTTGAAAATTTTCATTTAACGGATTCCAATTGAAGAGGGTTTGATCAAACAACCTTAGATCAACCCCCCTTGGATAGAACCTCACTAGTTTTAAACCATACCCATAACAGAGTCTCTTTTACACCTATCAAAATGTTGATAAAAAACCACTTTTGATTTACCTTTTGGTGGATCAAATGAATCCATTTTTAAAATTTATTTGTTGTAAGTATGTAGTCCTTATTATAAGCTTCCCAAAAAGTATAATTTTAAATATATTTAATTTTATCATTGTATTTTTTTTTATTTCTTATGAATGTAGGTTTTTCACCGAAAATCAAGCTTTATGTTTTGCACATGTGGAAAAATAGCATATTATCAAATATATATATATATATATATAATATGTTTGTGCTAGGTATTGATGTCCTTGATCCAATTAATAAAAATGAATTTTGATACATAAAAAAAGGTTATGTTGTTTACGGTATGCCTATGTCTAAATTATAATTGGTTTGACTTCAAAACTTGACTAAGAAAAAAATATTCAATAAAACACTATGAAACCAAATGATCATGCTAGATATCATACTTACAAAGCTAAATTTGAAAATTTTGGAATTTTATCCTTCATAGACAAAAAATTATGTTGTTTATAGTGAGCATCACTCTTTAAAAATGGTGTTTACTATTAAAAAAATAGTTTTTGAAGGAGATGGAAAAAGAAATGCAATATAATTCAAAAAAAATTAAAATATATATATTTAGAATCTATAAAAAGTGTCACAAATCACTAGTTTGTATCATCTTCAAATTCCTCATGGTTTAGCAGCTATAGGTGCTTGAAAGTGAAGATTTAGTTAAAAAATATCAGTTCAATGTCCAATTTGGCCAAAAATTGTAAGCCAAACTTCTAAGATTATTTAATTATTAGAAGAAAATGGGACCTTTGAAAGGATAATAACTAAATTATTTAGTTATTTAATTGTGAGAGGAAAATGGATATTGAAAGGGAAAATAATTAAATAAAAATTATTTAATTATTTAGAGGAAAATTAGCTTAATTAAATAATAATTTATTTAATTAATAGGAAATAATAGAAATATGCAAGTGTGGATCTATATGAAAATGCATGGACAATTTAGGTGTCTATAGTAACCATAAAATTTTATAACTAAATTAGATGTTCATCTTTTTGACCAAATTTGAAATTATATTTTCTCTCTAATAAAATTATGAAGAACTAACTCTACCTAATTTTTCATGACCTTTAAAAAAATTAAAAATTAAAATTCAATAATTTGTGGCTTGTAGAGTAAACCATTAAAGTCTTTTCATCTAAATTTGACTGCTAAATTATGAAATTTATATGTCTCTAATAAGAAATTACAAAGAACTAACCCCTAAGTTTTCATAAGCATTCTAAACACGTAAAAGAATACAAATAAATTAAATATTTGTAGCTTTTAGAGAAAATTAGAAAAAATTAATGAAAAAAAAATTGTAATTAGTTGAATGAAAATTATAAAAAAAGATATTTTTTACCTAAAGCTTCCTTGATTATATACCTAATTTTTTTTAAAAAGTCAAAATTTGCAATTTTTGTGGGTTATGAAAAGATAAAATTCTTGACTCAAATCATAACTATAATACCACTTGAAATATTTTTTCTTGGAAAAATACAAAATTGAGTAAAATACCAAATCACTTCAAATGGCGACCTCCAATAATCATAACATAGCAATAGTGCTTTTATAGTGGTTTGGGAGAGCCTTCTCTTATTTGTAAGCAAAAATAATTAACAAAATTATTAATATTAAGCATGCCACATGCTTTTATCCTTATTTTACTTAGAAATATAGAATATTAGGATCATAAAACATTATGGATCATATCTACAACAAAATTAACCCAAATCATTTTTGTGTATAAAAAAATGAATTTCAAATATTTAAAATGTTAAGCTCAAATTTGTACCTTGTCAACTCCTTCTTACTAGCACTTGTGAGTTGACCTATCATGTACATCTATATGGATTTATATGGTATGTTGGTGTATTAAAGGACATTCATTATTTACTATGAAATCATTTAAGATAAATCAAATTACAGAGTCATAGAACATTCACAATACATCCATAGTAGCATTATTAGAGCATAAATCAACATACATCATTCTAGGCATACTACACGCTCGCCTATTATCTTTGATCTTGGTTTATCACTATTCATTTATTCTACCTAGGGTGTAACGCCTGTCGTGCAAACCCCAAAGGACAAACATTACAAACATTTTTTTTTTGAAATAATACAAAGTAAACAAGCAATTAAACATTAAAACACATTCACATTGCACATTAACATCATAATGTCAAGTCCTCTAGGGCACACGAGATCACATCGCATAACAAACTCATAACGAAAAGATAAAAGACAATGCTAAATAACTTATCTAAATTTACATACACCAACATTACAAAATCCATTTATAGAAGTACATCCATATAACCATAAGTAAAAGAATAATACATCATGTGATACAACTATATCAAATCTCATACAATGAATGGTTACAAATGTTCATATACAATACATTGTCATTTACATTACATGCTCTCAATAAATGAATTACAATAGAATCTCCCATAAATACATAGTACAAATAATGTCAGAATTACAAGTGAATATCTGGTACAAGCTCCAACTGAAGAATGCCAAGAAGAATGAACGTTGATGGGGAACCCAACAGGTGCGGAGCAAATTCCACCCAACCACATGGGTTATAAATAACCCACCCCCCATTCTTAGAGGTGACAAGGAAGTAATCACGACCATGATTTCCTCAAGACTAACTCAAATAAAGATTAACATAGCACAATAATTCCAAATACAATCATCAAGGATTACAAAGGACATAAATGACAACATCCATGAGTCAAGGTAATAAATACAAAGCCATAAATCTCATCACAACAAGCAAGGCAATAACCATTAACCAAGTAACCAAAGAAGCAAACATAAAACATTTCCAAATGAATCTCAACAACAACTAGAACACAATTCCAAAGGCAACAACGAAACAAGGCATAAGGGCATCTAGTGGAGAGTGTCATTGCATAGCCTACATGGGTTATCTTGGCCCTTCCTCCAACATGAGGTGTCAGCCCCCATCTATGGTTATCTTGGCCCTTCCTCCTACTTGAGGCGTCGGCCCCATAGGGTAGCTCATGAGGAGCCATTAACCTCTCATGAGGACAAGGTTACGACTTTGTCGACCATGGCCTTCTTAGTCTACCATTAGTCTGCATTAGCCTTAATGTATAGACGAGGCATCCAAGACTATCTTATATGTTTTTACTACCCATCCCCCTATGTTCTATTATTAGGTTATCACTTGTTAATCTACTCTTACGTTGGTTATCCTAAGCTCTTCCTCCTTTTGAGGCACCGGCCCCCACAAAGAGCCACTCTCCCAGAAGACCCTGAAACATAACAAAACCAATACAATGGTTGTACCACAGGAACAAAGCATTAAAACTCAGTCAATGACGTGTGAGGCATTACCCATCTCGCTAACACACATAATCGAAGTCTTAATAAGACTCATACAACCCTTCCAAAATAATAATACTAAAGCCATGCAACATCACGAGCACATAATACGAGGATAAACATTGAATGAAAAGAATCACGCCTCTGGAAAACTAAGGTTTACAACAACCATAATTGGGTTCACAATTACAACAGGGTTCCCAAACCGAACCAGTCAAACGACACATAACGATAAGAAGAAATAACCATCTCAATCAACCAGATTCCATAATGCAATTAGCATAGCAATATCTACAATAGATAATATAAATCCAACTCTCAATAAACTAATTTATTTTATCCCATCCGCAATTACACAAAATAACAGAGTCCATTTTTAATGAAATAAATTCAAAATAATCCCCTAGGAGTATATCCATGAAAAGATTCCTTTTGTACCATTACTACTAACAGACTATTTAATAATTTTTAAATTTAAAAGAAATTGCAACATTTCCTTACCTTTATAATTCATATATATATTTATATATATATATACATATATTAACACACACACACATATATATACATAATATAAATATATGTAAATATATTGATTGCAAATATACATTTTAAACCAAAATAATAACAACTCAATTAAGTACTAGACACACCAGTCAAATCATACCATACCGGTACGCACATATATATATAATGCATTCGAAATAATAAATTAAAAAAAAAAAACATTAAAGCTTTCGGCCAAGCCCTACCGCAGTCCTTGTGACTGTGCACAGCAGTCCATGGACTATTGTGGCAGTCACAAGTTGGCGCAGGGAAGAGGGGTAGGGTACGGCCTGTGTCGTCCATCCCTTCAACCCATAAAAAATATTTTATATTCCTTTTTTTTAATTTCATTTATTTTATTTTATTTTATTTTATTTTAAAGTCTTTCATATGAAACATGGATGCCAACGAAAGTATAGTTCAGCCCAAAATTAATTTTGAAACACAGTTTCATTACACATATAAAATATAAAAGTAAATATATATATATATACTTCTATATATATATTTTCCCAGATAACATCAAAATAGAAAACTAGTTGTATACACAAAAGTGGATATAATATATATAAGAATATATACTCAAAACTTATTCTTTCAGAGGGAATACTATTTCTTTTCCTCCATGTCAAAACATAGCCATACTGGACTATTTTAGAATTCAATGATAGATTTTTCTTTTAATAGCCAAATTGTAAAACATAGGATACTTTCAGAACCCAAATTAATTTCTTCAAAGATTCCTAAAAAAAACCCCATGAGAATTCTTTTCTTTCACAAAAAACATATTTATTTATTTCTTTTACAGAGCACATATATTTTTATTTTACAGATTCAGAGAAATCAAAGGAAGAGAATGGAACCTGGAGTCCTCCGCTGATGAAAACTTGATGAAGCTTCACTTGATTCCAATAGCCTTTTCGAAGAGCTTTCATTCCTTCCTTCAAAACTTCTTCAGATTTCCTTGCTCCAATTTTCTAATATAATATTTTATTCAGAAGAACGCCCCAGTACTATGAAAGAAAATGAAACAATTCCCTCGAAAACTCCAGAAGATCCAATATTTTAGAACTATTATTTCTATGCAACTTCTGTCAAAATTTTCCCCGTGAATGAAAAACTCACAATTTTGCAATTAAATAAAAATATATCTCTTCTTCTTCGAAAGCTCTAAAAATCCAAATTAAAAGAAATTTTCTAATATTAATTTTACCTTTTCGGCCAAACTCAACACTCATTCGTCCTTTTTATCTTTTCTTTACTTTTATTGATTTTTTTCCATTTAACAATACTTCTTGTTTTAATTTTGATTTTGCAAGCTTTACTTGCAATTCACACAATTTAAATTATTTCATAATTATCCTCAACATGCTAATTTAATTAAATTAACAAGATCCTAATTTAAATATTTAATTTACACTTTTAAATAAATCACATGACTTTTAAAATAAAACTTTTATATTTTAATACAAATTATTCCAACACTATTTTAACCATTTATTAATATCATTTTATTAAATAAATCACAACATACAAAACACCCATGTAAAATAATACCAACAGTACACTCACCCAAACCACTATAATAAATTGCAAAAATAACAAAGGTTAACGACACACAATACCACTAGACAAGATGGTTTGACAAACATGGGATAGAGTGACTTCCTTGTCATCTATGTTTCAACACCATGTTGTTGGGTAAATTTGATGCTCACCCTGTCCTGCCAAAGTAGGCGGAATCGAGACTCTGTACCTGCAATTCCTGCATACAACAAGATCGTGTACATGTATATCTATATAATCAAAGCATCACATTGTGAGAAGGAAATGCAGTGTAGCAGGGCACTTGTAAACGAGTGGTGCTACACTATCCTCTCACCAAAACTATACTAACAATTATAATATCAATTATGAAATAACATTTCTAACTAACTGATCACATCATAAAATAAATTACTAAATCACTGCATCACAATGTATTACTGAAATCAAATTAACATCACCAAACCATAATGTCATATCAAATAACCATGTTCTCAAATGAGGTAGCATAATCACCAAACAATCTAACTATCCAATCCACCAAACCAAACAATAAACAGTGCTACCACAGTCCCAAAGTATCAAACAAAAGCATAGGAAAATAATAAGTCCAAACAACAACATGAGGGGTATTACATAGGGGCTTGACTAATTAGAAAATGACTCTCGCTTGACAAGTCCTCAAATGATGTTTGTGGACATCACACCACTTCAAACACATTTGTAATAAGTTGAGGTAAATCCATTATAGTCATCCATTTTTTGTCAATTTAATTTCATGAGTCTAGATTCAATTTTACACGTCAAATCATTTCTATATTTGTAGAGATCAATTTTATTAGAACGAATCTAAACTAGAATAGAATTTAATCAATATATAAATTTTGAAATATTTGATTAATCAAAGCCCTATTTTTACTATATTAATAATTAGTTCTTAAAATCTTTGACATATACTACCTTTAACATTTTAGTAAAATATCAAATTTATTTTATTTATATTTAATTTTACATTTATAAATCTAATCTCAACTCTTAAATTAATATTAATTATTTTTTAATAATCTCATTTATTTAATTATGTGTGTATATGTGATTTATTTAGAGGGACCCTTTAACCATCTCATCCCATCCCCACTTGAAAGCAAATAAAATAGTGCAAGACTAGCATGTGGTGCAACATTTATCAACTACAATGCAATAACTTAAAAGCATGATAAAGTTTGAACGTTTGAATTAGTTCCTTGACCACATGAGCATATGAATCATTACCGGTTACTATTTAATCATGGTATCATCCTTAGCATTCAAACATGTTATTTTATACAATTATTTAGTAGACCAACCAATTATTCAAGGATAATATTATATGTAGTAACAACTAATCAAAAAAGAGAGAAAACTATTATTTTAGTTACTTCTAACAAATATGGGAATCATTAATGTCACAAGTGCCATCATGCCAAAGGAACATAAATCATGTACAAGGTAAAAGACTAAGACTAAAATCATGATTCAAAAAGCATAAGAAGATGCACATGTGGAAGCTAAACCATTTAAACAAAGTATTCATTGGAGAACTGTAACCATGGGGAAACAAGGGATTATACAAATTTCTAGTTGAAGGGGAAACAATTTTAAACATGACATGATTGTGTCTTGCTCTTGGAGTGCCTATACCACGTTAAGCATTGTATAATTAAATTAGAGAAAAGGTTGCCATCTAAGTGATCTTATTTGTTTTATTAACATGGAATTCTTTGAGAATGGACTATTATCAAGACAAGGAAACAAAAGTATCGGAGGTTTAAGGTTAAGAAACTATGGCTTGTAGGCTTGTAATGTTTTAAAATGCTAGAAATTTAAGATTGGTCAAGTATTTTTTTTTTTAAATAGTAGAGATTTTAAGAAAGATTTTAAATTTTTTTAAGACTGTCAATATCAGGTAGTTCCTTCTATAAATTACAAAACATCTAGTAATTTTTTTTCATGTGATCAGTGGTGTTGGTGGGACACGTCTTTCGATACTTCAGGGAAAGAGGGGAGACTAGTCCTCGTGATCTCTTGCCTGCAACAAGATGGTTTAACCAATCGAACTAGACCCTCTGCCCCAAGAAAGACTTTAATAATTAATAATAATTGAAATAATAAAATTATATATTCATGTCAATTTTATTTAGTTTTGAAGTTATTTTAAGATGATGCATTAATAGTATCATTTGTTGATATGTGACGCATTTTATATTAAGTTTTATTTTTTTTATAATCTTTATCTATTCTCATTTATTCTTATATCACACATGCCATACATTTGAATTTATCCCTACCTAATTTACACATTACCATACATTTGTGTGGTATTAGCCTTGATTTATATAAACATGATATAATTTTCTCAAAAATTTATTTTCTTGCCCTAGTCATTTCTACAATGCAAAAAAGTGGACTCATGTGAGATGGATCTAACCATAAGTTCCAATTTTTAAAATCTAAATTGTCAACTCCTACCCTTTTCACTAAGATTTGAGAGCCAACTTGTACATGTTTGTGTGATGATTTATTATGTATTGGTATTTAAATACATATATTTTAACATTAATTATCATCCTTAAATACCCCATATTATTTGAGCATATTTAACATTACCAAGAGAAATTTTAGGTACATATGGTGTTGGATCATTAAAAATAATGTTAGTTGCATCATAATTCGCATCACAAATCATTTGCACACTTTCTTTCTATCTACCAATAGTTATATCAATCTCATAAAGCTAACTATTAAAGAGGGTTGATTGAGGAGAACATGAATCTTTTTAATTCAACAATCTCCCTAAGGAATTTCTATCTACCAACACTTATATCAAGCTCATAGAGCAAATCCATGATACACAAAATTGAGCATAAATCATGAGATCACCCTTTAGAAATCTCTAGGTCCACACAAAGTTCAAGAACAATCTAAACTTCAAAATCGTTAATTTACAATACTATGACAAATCAACTTTTTAAATCATCAACTTGTGTATTCCATTATGGTTCAATAGCTAAATACAACCATCATTTCTATTTAATTTTCTTAAATTTGTATTCACTAAATAATTATCAATTTGTACATACTATTATTAATTAATCTAGTTTAATTTATCTTGATATTCTTGTATTTATTTAATTAGCTTAAATTACCATTAGAAAAATATTTTTGGTAAACCTATTAGACTTACACCCCCTAAGGTTGACCTTAGGGCTATACCCTCATTGCTTTATAGTTTTATATATATGTACATTTTAATTCTTTCATCATTTCTAGATCTTGTTAGGGTTTGGTTTTTTTATTTATTACTATATTGTTGATTAATTTTAGATATAATATATTATAAATTTTAAACTCTTCTAGCTCTAAAATAGCTTAAATTTTATTATACAAGATGCATTGATTAAACTAATATAAAATTCCTTTCTCTTCAAATTTTAGAATAGAAAAAGAAAAGTGCAAATTAATACAAACTTAATTAATGTAAGGTGCTACTTTTTTTGTGTTTTATATTTTGAATGATAGTAAAAAATTTGTTTCCAAACATATATATTTTCCTACACTTTTATTTAAGGTTGTTTAGATTAATAAAGTGAGTATTAGTGTTATTGAAGTATGAATTTTTAAAATCTTCAATAGGAGTTTCACTCTCCTACTTTTAGAGTCTTATGAAGTATTCCTCTCATTTTTTATTTGTCACCTTCACCCTATCACTTGGCCTATTTATAATCATTCTCATAGATTGATTCAACACACTTTTAAATTCATGTATATTCATTATTTTGAGCTCTCTTAAGGTTATTTTGATTTCATGAATCATTTGTATTTGTAATTTTATACTATTTATTTCCTTCACTAGTTTATAAGCTTTCATGGTAAATTTATAAGTTTAAATTTGTAAATAGATGTTTAATGGTGAATCATGCATGATGCTCATTTTTGGGGAAATTTGAGGCTAAAAAAGTCCTATCATTACATGTAGAAGACCTAAAAACTTCTATTTTCATTTAAAATTTGTCATTTTTTTGTGGGACAAACTTCAGACAAAAAATCCCTAACAAAGTCATATGACATTGTCAAAGATGTACAATACAATCGTAAAAAAATTATTAAATTTCTCATAGTAGCCAATTCTATTGCTACCAAATCAACCTACTGTCTCACCATTGTCACTTGTGGTCCTCTTCCACAAGTGACACTCCACCTCTAGCTTGCCACTAGTAGCAATTCTCATCCTTGCCACCCCTCCATTGTTTCCCAACCATTTAAAATGGCTTAAAAATTCAATTAAAGGTGATTTTATGTCAAAGAAAGGCAATCCTAGTCATAGTTTTGGAATATCCAAGAAAGAAGGGAATATTCCAACAACATCAAAAAAATTGATAGATTACATCAACATTCTTCACCTAAATTTATAAACCCTCTCAAATGCAATTTTGATTTTGGTAGGCCAAGTGTAGGAGGATTTTTTAGTGCAACTTATCATTTTAGGTAGAATATACTTCTCTTTGTAGTTGAGTTATTAGTTTTCTATTTTAATGCTCCAATTTTCTAAAATTTATGTCTCTTATAAATTTTATTGTGTAGTTCTGATTTTGAGACCTTCCAAGGGACAAACTTATACATATAGACTCATTTTTGGGTCATAGTGTGTACACAAACACACACGTATATATATATATGTGTGTGTGTGTGTATATGTATGTATGTATATGTATGTATGTATATGTATATATATATACATATATACATATATATGTATATATGTATATATGTATATATATACATACATATATATATGTATTCATATGTATATATGTAGATGTATATGTGTATATATACATACATACATATATATCTATGTATATATATATATGGATATATATACATATATATATAATCCACTTTATTTTTTGTAGTCCTAAGATTTTGTTATTTTTGGATTTAATTATGTGCAAGTTTTTGTATCAATGTTTCAAATCATGCTCGATGATCCATCATCAGGATAGAGAGCTCAAGGAGATAAAAAATGATTAGTTGTAGACCCAATTTGATTAGAAATAGGTGAGAGGGTGGAAAGAGAGAGGGGCGGAGGAACACTCCATGAGGCTACCTATTAAAAATAGATTAAAAACAAAATTCATAAAATAGGGGAAAGAAGAAACTCAAAATACACAAAGAGACAATTATTATGAGAAAAAAAATGATTAAGAATTAAATGAATTTAAAAATCACCTTAAGCATTTGTGAAAAATAAAATAAGACCACTAATGAGTTTGATGATTAGAAAAGTTAAAAGCTTACAAAAAGGAGAACCAATAATTTTATTTTCTTTTGATTTATTAAAAGAATAAATTTAGTTTTTATTATATGAACAATATATCTAGAATTCTATTTAAATATATGTTAATTTAATGAGGAAAATTCTATTAAGAGATTTTTTTTTTCACAACTATCAAGCAGATATAAAATTTAAATTTATTAATTGTCTAACCTAAAAGAGTTGTAGATTTATTCTTAAAGAATATAAGAATAAAGGATAAAATTATAAGATAGTTGAAGTGTTTATTATAAACATAGAACATGAGAATTTTGTAGATAGAGAGTATATAAATAGACACATAGGAATCATATATAATTAAAGAGAGTTGCAAACGAAGAGATGAGAGTAAAATTCTAACTAAGACAATAGATATGAGAATATTTTGTATATTACTTAAATAAAATATATAAGCATTAATTATAAAAATATAAAAAATAATAATTAATATTAATGTATGACGGAAAAAGGTCCCCTTGATTTGGTCTTGATTTAGTGTTGTAATATGTCTAACATATTCACATTAGGTCTTGATCCCTCGTGAACTAAATGAACATCAATGGTACCTTGCTTAAGTGTTGTAAAGTGTTGTAACACATTTTCACACTTTTCTAAGGTCTTATTAATGAAATAACCTAATAAATCTCTTTTTGACATTAATCTTGCCTTATTTTAAAGTGTTGTAAAACACTTTCACACTTTTCTAGGCTTGTCATTAATAATTGGGCTTTCTTATGCTTTAATTGGTCCTATTTTACATCCACAAGCCTCATTATGGGTATTTTTTAGGATAATCCTGACAAAACCATTTAAAAACATCAAAATCCTAAAAACCCACCTCAAAAAGCTAGGGTGGGACTCATTTGCCATTCTGGGCGAATGAGTCCCCTTAGGTGGAACCCATTCACCCAGGGTGGTGAATGAGTCCCATTTAACTCAAAATCAAAATTAATTTAAATCTTTGGTGGGATTTTATTCTCCTAGATCCATTTTCGACTTGTAGTGTTGAAATTTTAGGAATTATTGCATAATTGAGTATAAATACAAGCTTTTTTCATTCATTTTACACCTAGCAAGTTGAATGAGCCTTCTTGTAGCAAGTTTGAGTTCACAAGTGTATTCAAGAGCATTCAAGAGAATTCAAGGGAAGATTTTCAAGTATTTTAGAGTAGCATCTAAGCATCAATCATCATGTCAAAGACTTCATGCATCATGTTTGTTATTGTGCTAACAGTTGTGGTGTGATATTTTGTGATTCAAGCAAGTATTTCATTCAAGATCTATCTCCTTCAAGCAAGAGTGAAATTATACATCCCTTATTGCTAGGGTTTGTGAGTTGTAACATTTTCATTTGTTCATTCATCATTCTCTATTCATATTTTATTTCATTTCAAGGATTGATTTCTAACAAGGGGTTTGACCAAGGAAAACCCCTATCCCCTAACCCCACAATATTTTTCCCTCTCCTTAGCATCTGATTTGTAGGTCTAAGTTGCAAATTTCTTAAGGAGCAATATTGGAGAAAAGTTGTAAGTTCTTCAAAGTTGTCAAGGTTTTCATCAAGCCTTGGACAATCTTGGAGAAGACCTATGGGTTGCAAATTGGAAATTTGGATGTAGAAATCATTTGGGAAGGATAGAGCAGACAAAGAAGAGAAGGATCAAATTTTGAAGTTGCAGAAAATCCCAACTAGACTGATTCACCACTTCTAGTGAATGAGTCCTAATTCTAGTCAATTTCAAGGAGTTTACATATTTGGATACCCTTTTGGCAAATTTTTGTTCCTGTATAGTTTTCCAAAAATTGGATTCATTCTTCCAGCTTGATGAATGAGTCCCAGTCAGTAGTAAAAGTAGATTTTCTAGTAGATTAGACCTTCATTCAGCCATCTTTAGTTTCCCAAGTGCACACATTCCTATCTTCAGTTTTATGTTCCATTTCATTCACTTTCATAGGTCATTTAGTGTTAGTTCACATTCAATTAGGGTTTGGAGTTGCATCTTGCATTTCATTGTCTTTTCCAAGTCTAAACATGGTGGTGAACCCCTTTATAGTTTGCATTCAACCCCTAGGACAATCGTGCTACAAGATTTCTTTCCCTTTTGCATTGAGATCTTTAGGGTTACCCTTAAATGAAATTGGAGGTGTAGGTATGCTTTATGACCAAAATCATATGATAGCACCATCCCACATATGTATCATTTCATTCTAGTGAATCTACATTTAGAACATCATAATTCTAATTTGGAGTGCATCATCATCCTAATTTAGCTTGCATTAGCTTTGCATTAGGATTTGCATTAGTTAATTGGCATCGAGGGTTTCTAAATTTTGCATTAGTGAAAGTGCATATAGGTTGTAGTTTTTGCATCTCAAATCATCTCAAATCATATAAAATTTCCTTTTTCATTTAATCATCAGTTCATACAACATAAAAAGCATCAAAATCAATTGAAAAGTTTTGAAAATTTTGAAAAAAAAACTAATCAAGACTCATTCACCCCTCTGAGCGAATCAGTCCCATTCCAGATTTTAGCCTACCCTTTAAAGCACTAAAAACCTCATTTCTATTCTTCCTAAGCCTCCTGGTAACATATACTATAAGTCTAGAAAGTTTTAGGAACATTTGTTTTGTGCATCTTGTTCAAAAACATCAATTTAGGGTACTCGTTTTCTAAATCATTTCAATTACAAGCATCATTAGATCTAAAAATGTTCACATTTTTGAAAATTTGCATCATATGGATAAAAGTACTTTTCACTTTTCCATATACAATGTTTACATTCATAAAACTTTGCATAAGTTTGATAAAAGTGCTTTTCATAATTTTTGGATATACATTGTTTGCATTCTTAAAGTTTTGCACACATTGGATAAAAGTAATTTTCATCTTTGGATACACATTGTTTACATTTTTAAAGCATTGCATAAAATGGTTAGAAGTGATTTTCATTTTTGTTCAAACAATGTTAGTACCTTACCTTTCTAGGCATGCTAAGAAAATGTTCATATACCCTCCCTATGAGAGTGTTTTAGTGAAAGAGAATACAACCTTGGACATTCCTAACAATAATATTCATTCTTCTCCTAATATATCTCCTATTGGAAAAGAATATATTTTACTATTAGAAGAACCAATCAATGAGAGTTTTGTGAATCCTAGTTGTTTCTCTCCTTCTACCTCTCTTATTAGGCAAGACATTGATGAACAAGAAGAAACAACCATAAGTAATCGTGATGACAACATAATGCAACAAGAGATCATTGAAACTTCAACTATTCTACATTCATCTCTCAACATCTTCCCCTCTTGTGATAATATTTTAGAGGATGAAAGTGTAAGTGAGGAAGATATGTTAGTGTTGGATGATCAAATCTTTAAGATCTATGACAACCCTCTTTTTATTTCTTCCCCTACCTATCCTATTTTGGAAAACATTAGGGAACAAAGGAATGGAATCATAAATGATCATGACAATCACTTTTTTTTTTATCCTAGTATCTCTCATAGTTGTGAAAAAGATACTTTGATTTTAGAAAACACAATCGATGAAAGTCATGGGAATCTTAATTTCCCATCTGTTGGTGTAATTAATTATTAATTACACTTTGCATAAGTTTACTTAGGCATATTTAATTCCTAAGTTATAGGTTTTCATCTATATCTTATCGAGCTATCTTGTTGCTCAAGATAAGACTAGGTTTATGCATCTTTGCTTTTATAAAGCAAATTATCTCTTGTAATATTTGGTACTTCGAATATATCAATTTGCACATCTTTTGAAAATATCTGCTTTTTTCATTTTTCTCTTCTATGGAAGGTGATTTTTCTGTTTTGAAATCAGATTTTGGTTTCTAACATGGTATAAGAGCCTCAATTTACAGCCCCTTCTCAGCTTTTTTTGAGGATTTCATTACAGAGATCGTTTAGAGTCCCTCGAGGGTTTTATTCCTTGAGCACATTTATGTAGCTTCTTGGATTAGATCAAGGATTTTTGTTGCATTTAGAGTGCTGGAAAAAGTCAGAAATGGCTTTTATTTTATTCATTTTCATCACCGTTTTCCAGATCTGTGAGGGTTTCAAGCTCGATGAGTTTTCTGATAGATCTTGGGGTCACCTAATTTTCAGAGCACTTAAATCCCAAACGGACCTCACCGTTGGATTCGAAACGCCCAAAAACCCCTATTTTCATATAAATTTTGTCTAATTTGGACAAATTCATCTAGAGAGGCAAAAAAAATTTACCCGAGGGTCATACGGCCCCCAAGCATGCTCTACGAGGCACATAAATCGAAAAAAATTCAAAAAAATTGTGCAAGAATTTGTGCAGCCAGTTTGCAGGCACTCACCGCCCGTCCACCACCGAGCGGCCACCCAAGATCCGTTGGATCGCTGCCTAGCAGCCTCCCCCACCCGGTCCGCCACTCCATAGGTCCTCAGCCCCCACGGGCCCATTCGGCTTAGCCCCCAGTCTTATTAGGGTCCGGGAGCTCAACCCCCAGCCCCCCGCTGGGCTTCCAGCCCCTCACCTCGGTCATGTGGGTGACCAGGGGCTGCGCCCCAAGAGCCAGCCACCAGCCCCCTAGTTCATCCAAGCGACCAAGGGCTGAAATTTTTTAGCCCCTTAGGGCTTCACATGGCCAAATCAAACATTTTTTGAGTAGTTTCACGGAAACGGGCATAACTTTCACATACGGCAACATTTTTTTGCAAATAAGATATCTTCAGAAATCTGTTTCTGAGCTCTAAACAATGGTTAAGTATGATTTTTTGGTTTTTCTTTTTTGATGCCTTTTTCAGCCTCGGAAGTTAGATGTTGTTGTTTTCACTCCGAGAAGCATATCTTTTGACTCGCTTATCCATTTTTCATGATTTTCATGGCATTGGAAAGATGGTTTCGACCTCTATGCATATCTAAGGTCATTTAAAAAATATGTGTAGCTTATTTTATGCATGTATTCATTTTGGTTTCGTGCACTAGGTTTGCTTTTTCGCTTATGTTTATGTAGCTTTGCGTTCTCTCCTTCTGCAATCATTGGGTATTGTAATAATGAACTAATATAAAGTTCTGTTAAGGGGGGTTCTTGCATCCATATTTCATATTGGTGACAACTCGCATGAGTTTTTCTAGTTTCTTGTTGTCTCCTTTTAGCTTCTTTCTTGCTTAGCTAGACACATCTTTGGTTTGCTTCAGTTCACACTTCACATTGGGATTTTATGGTTCTTGATCCGAATTGGTTCAGATATTTCTCATTTGAGGGCCATGTTTTTATGGTTAATGTTCCATAATCTTCATGGTACTCATCCTATGGGCAGTTTTAGTTTTAGTTTGGCATTGGCTTCAAGAGACACAACTTCCAAATTTGTCATAATTATGGGTCCTTTCATCATTTCATCTATTGTTTCTTACAGATTCCAGAGTTCATCCAGTATGTGAGTTTCCAGTGTTCTTTGGCATCGGGTTTGTTGTTGCATTTGTGATTCCGATATGGTATTAGTTGTGCAGTTTTGCACACACGCCCCAATTGGAATAGGGACCCTCTTTTTGGATGTCTTTTGACCTTTGGTTTTATTGGATTTGTCTTTTTGAGGTCTTGACATGTTGGTCTTATTGGCTCTGATCTTACCCTGAGGCTTGAATGGGTTAAATTTTGGTTTCAGTAAAAATCTGGGTTTTGACCTGAATCCGGGATTTTCTAGCTCTGGCGGATTTTCCCAAGCTCTGGTTCATTGTCTGGTCATCGCTGAATTTTTTGAATCCAGGTTTCTGCCTAACTCTAGGATTTTGCGGTTCTGGCGGATTTACCTGGAATGCGCTAAAACCCGAACTTCATTAAAATCTTGGTCTCTACTATATCCGCAAAATTTGTGTTTGTCCAAATTTTCTGCGTATCTTGGGATTTTCCAAAATTTCGTCCTAGGCTCGAGTTTCCATATTTTTCAGACACGTCTTGTAACTCATTAATGCTTGTAGTACCTTTGCTCAGATGCATAAATGGGTGGATTTAAAACCTTTTAAGAATCATTTTGATTCATGATTCACTTATGTGATGCCTTGGCATCTGAGTGCATTCCTTGTTCGAGCTTTGAGCGTTGATCTTGAGCCGTTTGCATGTGGATTGTTTGGGCACTGGTGTCAGAGTTTTGTTGTTGAGGCATATTCATATTGCAGTCACCTTATCGGGTCTTAATTTCATCTAGAACATTCCATGGTAAGTTTTTTATGGCCCTTCCATTTTTTTACGCGATGATTGAGTTTTCTGTGTCAATTGATGGTCATTCTGGGTCGGCTTATGCTTGGTCACGATTTTATTTTTATCAACTTTGGGTTTGACCCATTTTTTGCGAATCTCCACCACCCGCACTATTCCCCTCTTTTTTTTCCCAATAAATATTGAATAGGTTAGTGTTGATGGGCGTTCGGGGTAGGATTTTGTTTCTAGTTGCGTGGTTCATCATATATGGCGAGATTAGGGTTTTAGGTGTTTTGCTCGAAGTTGCAAAGAATGGTTAAACTGTCATAATTTTTATATCTTGCGCCAAGGTTTAACTAGCCCCTGCCTTGTGAGGATTTGGAGTGCTTTGGATTGATCCTTATAGCTACTATTTTAAACCTCGAAGTTTACCCTAGTTTTCATGGCGGGAGGTTTATTAGTCAAAATTAGGGCATCGTTGTTTTGCCATGGGGACTCGTCATTTGAGAGCCTTGAGAACTTAAAATCATTTACATTCTGAATCTTGTTGGTTGGTGTCAATTTTGAAATCATTTGAATCCCAATTAGCAAGGTTTTGCATGAACATTCAGTCGCTGGTTCACGTGTTGTCTTTCGTCGGGTTCCCGTGGTGTCCGCGGAATTTCTGCGCACCCGGATTTTCCTGATTTCGGCTAATTCTGTGGAGTGTAGCGAATCTCGAAGTACTTCAAACCGTCTGCAAAAATTCATCTTGTCTGGACTTTTCTGGTTTTCTTGTCTAGTTTTATCTCTTTCAATTTTTTGAAGATAGGATTAATGGAATAAATGCTAAATTCCGATTTCTTGTTGCTAAGGAATGAATTTCATGATAATCTTATGATCTTTTGTCCGTACTAACGATTTATTTGACTAATGATGTTTTGGCAGCAAGAATCCATCTGGGTTGGATTTCTCTGAATTCCGCCCTAACCAAATTTTCCCGGTTCACCTTGTTTTCCGGATTTTCAAAGATTGGCAATTTGTGATAGTTCTTAACTGCTTTATATGATTTTATGCTAACCTTTGGACTGGAATTTGCATGATAATTGGATACTTATGGCGATCTTTTGTGAGTGCAGGCTGAATCAAGCAAAGCCACTGTAGGAAAGTCCAAAGGTGACACAGAGGGGTCCTCCATCTCAGAGGCAAAAAGATTAAGATTGGACACTAAGAGTCAACTCCCTGAAAGCAAGATATCTTCTGTGTGGGTCGAAGTGTCTAACACCAATGTTGGAGCCTAGAGATACGAAGAGTTTAAATAGAGGACAGCTCAGAAGGATCTATCGATCTTGAGGCAGGGAATGATGAAATCTAGATTGGTTCATGTGGCAAGGTTTCCTCTGGCAATCCAATGCTATGAATTAATCCTGTAGTGTGCCCGGCAGTACGACTTTGATACACAAAGGGTTGTCAGCACTGAAGGGAGAGTCTTGGCCAATTTTAGCCCTATTTCTATTGCCCAGGCCTTTGACATGCCATACTTGCCTTATGTGTGTGCTTTGAACATAGACTTGGCTAAAACATATTATGAGAATGAGCCAACCAAAGCTCAACAGATGATCAATGCTTGGTTGGAGAAGCCAAAGTCACATTAATCTAAACTGCCCAACCAATTACACAAGATTAAGTTCAGATCGAATATTTATGATGCAATTACATTCCTAAGTAGGGTGGCAGGATTGAAGAGTGTCGGAGTATTGGAGAGTTGGATGGTCCACGTGATCAACAAGGTTGAACAAGGAACCAACTATCACTGGGCAGGACTTATTAGCACCATAATTGATAAACAGCTGAGGGACGTCCTGGAAACCAAGAGGTTCACCATGTCCTCCTATGTCATGTATGTGTTGGCAAGATTCTACCCATACAGGGGTTTGAATCCACGAGGGACATTTGGACAGGACATAGTCTATGAGGTATACCCAGAATTGCACCTAGGACACAAGAACTACAGAAGAGCCAATGATGTATTCATGATGCACATCACTAGGATGCTTCAAAATGCCGAACATGTCAAATTGTCAGATGGAGCAAAGGATTTGATAAAGAGATATGGGGCCTGGTTCATTCAGTTTCCTACCTTCTCATACATTAGAATTGATGGATGTTCGGCTGCTCCATACAGGTTACCTAGGTACCCTACGGATCATATTGTGTTATTCGAAATTGTTAGACAGATATGTGAATTTGACTCCATTGTCAAGAAGGAGAAGCATAAAACAGGTTTTGGTGGGGATTTCCCTCTTGGAATTGTTGTAGCAGAGGTGTGCCCTTCCATTCAATTAGCACACATGACAGGTGATGAGTTGGTAGCTCATTGTTTCTCCTTCCATTCCAAAAGAACAAACTTTGATATCACCGGGGAAGCACAAAAGAAGGCCACCAGGGAGTACCATCACAAGGATGACCTAGAAGACTATTGGGCCAATATCAAAGATGATTTAGAGGCAAGGAAGAAAAGGTACTCTAGGCTCCCTATTGATGTGATCAGACAATACAATGTCAAGCTAATCCCTGACCAACTGGAAGATGATGGAAATCTGGTGCAAGATCATGCCTATGAATCTGTTAAGGACAGATCAATTGGAGAGATAAGAGGGATGATGATGAGGTCACAGAGTTGGAAGACCTAATGGCCCCTGTCATGAAATTTACCACTTCATGGCTAAAACATAAGGTTTGGGAATTGGAGAGTGAAAAGGTATCATGTACCTTCAATTTTATGGGAAACCTTAATCCAATGTCTACTTCAGAGGAATCCGGGGAAGATGACCCCAAAGGGAAAACTAAAAAGAGCTCACCTTTCAAAATAAAAATTAGAGGCCCTAAAGAAAGTGAGCCGGAACCAAAAAGAAAGCCAAAAGGAAAGAAAAGAAGTAGAGCTTTGAAGATAGGCAGGTCCTCTGATGAGGAAGAGTTGGAAAAAGTAGAAGAAGAGGATGCTCCTCCACCACCAAAGAAGACCAGAACAACCAGGGTCTCAAAGAGGAAGGGTCAGGATACCTCAAAGGAGGAGCCTCCGATTGTTGAGGTGGAGAGTTCAGGAGAGAAGACAAAAGTCTATATGAGAAGATCAAGGACTCCTCCTAAGGAGGTTTTGCAAAAGATGGACCCTTCCCCAAAGATGCCAGTTGTGGAGCCATCTAAGGTTGCTTCTCCTCCACCAAGTGCACCTGAACAACAAACATCCCTTGAGGAACATGACACTAGTGGAGAGGCCGAACCTTTCCAGGAAGGAGAGCTCTTTGGTGCAGTAGCTAAGCTCGAAGTTGAAGAGATAGAGAAACATCCTTCCCCATTGGTACAATATGAGGATTCTCCAAAGAATAACAAAGGAAACGGATCACCTAAGAAGGAGAATATCCCAGTTAGGACCCCATCACCGGTGTAGGAAGAAGAGATTGAAAAGAGTGATCAAGGTGAGAAGCCCCCTGAAAAGGAAAAAGATAAAGCATCAGAACAGCATGAAGAGGTAAAAATAGATGAAATCCAGGTGGAACCTGCTATCCTGGATTGGCTTGAAAAGGAGATCACATGAAACAAACAAGTTGTTGTTGAGGACACTCCTTTGGATTGGGATGAGATGTTGTCCAAGATTGGTAAAGGCAAGAAGAAGAAGGCAGCTAAAGTAGTTTCAAAGATAGAGAGGGATGAACTAAACAATAGAGTTATCCACATTGCCACCCCTGCTGCAGAAAAGACGAGAGAAGAGGTCACTAGTGAGGATTATAATGTACAAACTTTTAACCTTGGACCAGCGTCTATGGAGCAAGATATAGAGGAGTATGAAGGGTCTAGTGCTGTCATAATTGGCAGGCTAAGGAAAGAGACCCAGACCAAGCATGAGCTGAGAAAGGAAAATGAGAGACTTAGGAAATGCTTGGAGGATGTAATGAAGCCTCTGCAATCTCTTCACCCATATTCTTTTGCCACTCCTGGTTTCTTGCCCAAGGAAACCATGTCTGAAATTGAAAGGATGAAGGCTTCTACTCATACTGCAATAGATTGGTTGAAGGATGTGCAGGTGAAAGGAGACAATGCAATCAAGGAGATCCTTTCAGTTGGAAAGGATGCAATTAGAGTGAGGGAATTGTTGGAGTATGTGCTATCTCAGGACAAGGAGGACATTGACCTTCTACTACAGAAATCCAAGGTTATCATGGAGCATGGTAAGGACTAGTTGGCTGCAAATGGGATTCTTCCTTCCTCTAGACTAAACGAGCCTTGGGAGTGGTTTGAGGCTCTGCAAATTTGGTAGAAGGCCATGAGGAAGATTTAGAAGCGAAAGAAGCTGATAGATGGCGACCTGACTGGAGTGTACGATGGATGCATTGCATTTTTCAAGATCATGACTGGCAGAAGAAAGATTGCTCCTAAGTACCTGAGCTTGGAACAACTAAGGGAATGGTGGCATGAGGTCTATGTTCTAGATTCTGAGAATGTTATAACAAGACACCAGCTGGATGATGCAGCAATGTATTTGGCGGTCATGGATAAGTATCAAGCCCACAAAGATGATTGGGATAAGACTGTTAAGCAGTCAAAGGAGGAGATTGGCTCCATGGAATGTCGGCTTAGGATCTTGCCTTTGCCACCTGTCACCGAATTGGATAAAGTATTTTTGAGGGTTCAAGGATCATTGGCCTAGAGTAAGGATAAGGGAGGGGTAAGCTAATGCTTGTCTTGATATTTGTGCTTCCCTATTATTATAGGGCATGTATTGAACCGAACTACATTGGGGACTGTGTCTAGGCTGACCTTGATGATATATCGGCATTTAATGTGTGTCTTATTTTGAATTCCTTAGGCCGACTTGTTTTGGGCGGTTGTTTTATTCTGTAAATGTTTGGCTGGGCCGACATGTCTTGAGAATTTGCTATAAATGGGCATTATTGCCTCATTAGAGACTAGACATTAGAAATTAGAGAAGAGACAATAGAGTCAAGTTAGAGGATTTTGTGAATTTCTTGAAGCAAGTATTGTAAACAGAACAGTGGAATTGTTGTAGTATTTGATGATCTAATACAATTCAAGACATTATGGTTTTCCTGGTGAAATCTCTTGTGTTCGTTTATCTCGCATGGTTCTTCTTGTTCTATCTTTCAAATTGCTTGAAGATTTAGGGTTAGTGTTCAGAATTAAACTAGTTTTAGTTTGATGAATGATGTTTATGATTTCATATTTGGAATGTTTGTAGCAACCTCTGGTCTATACTCCCAATAACTATCTGATTGTAGTAGGCTAGTGAATTCAACCTGGACCATACATTTATATGTGCTTAAGTTCGATTGTGGACAAATATCTATGATTTGAAAATCTATATACCTTAGAAGATTGCACCGTTCTTGTGATATTGCATTGTGGATTAAGCAGGAATTGGTTGTTTGAGGTTGGTCCATTCTAGATATCTATCATTTGCATTTTTCAATCTAAGAATAATTTAGATCTTATCATATCCTTGCATCCTTATCTTTTGCTATTTCTTTATCATCTAGTTAGATTTAGGATTTGAGATCATCCTATTGCAAAATCTGATAAATTGAAAAGATACAGTCTGCTTGTAGTAAGGTCCGATTGTGATTACCAGCATTTTCACATATTATCTAATTTGTTTATGCATTGTCATGACCTGACACCCGAGAGACCTTGGGGTGATTTTCAGTAATTTATTGTTGAGGATTACCTTTCAAGAGAGATAGAATATTGCATTCTTTCTGAGTTGTTGCTGTGCAGAAAACACCATCAACAATATTTTGCAAACAGAAGTATCTTTCCTTGCTTGTCAGATTTGGGGTTCCAGTGTTGCTTCATCAGAGTTCTTCCAATGCTTCTTCATAGCAGATCATCTCTCTTTACATTTTTACATGAGTACCTAATCAGGCCTTGTTTTCAGGACTCATATTTGCATAATAATCTGCTTCTCCCTAAGTTGCACTTATGGGGGGGTGTTGGTGTAATTATTTATTAATTACACTTTGCATAAGTTTACTTAGGCATATTTAATTCCTAAGTTATAGGTTTTCATCTTTATCTTATCAAGCTATCTTTTTGCTCAAGATAGGATTAGGTTTATGCATCTTTTCTTTTATAAAGAAAATTATCTCTTGTAATATTTGGTACTTCGAATATATCAATTTGCACATCTTTTGCAAATCTCTGCTTTTTTATTTTTCTCTTTTTTGGAAGATGATTTTTCTGGTTTGCAATTAGATCTTGGTTTCTAACACCATCTTCCCCTAGAAGAAAAAAATTATTGAACAAGGAAACACCATCATTGACAAGTACGAAAACTCAACCATTGATCATTCCCCTACTTATGATGAAGTCATTTTGGAAGAACCGATCCTCAAATGTCAAGAAAATTTGGTTTGTAGTTCTCCTAACAACTCTCCTCCTAGGGAGAATATCATGGTGCAAGAAAATGACAACAATATTAATGTGGCTTCCTTAGGTGATATGATGATTGTAGATTTCCCTTTATTAGAAATACATCAAACCAAGACCGCTGAGGTTATGAATGTGCAAGTTTCTGTTAGACCCCCCTTGATTAGTCGACCTCCTACATACCTTGAGGGACATCTTAAGAATCATCTAATTCTTTACCCACCATCACACAAACAACAAAATCAAAATAAACCCAAACTTATCCTCTACCCACCTAATAATAATGTTTTGTAGCAGCCAAATTCCAATATTGTTGCTCATACATTTAACACTAGAAACAATTTTCAACCAAGACAAACACCTTCAACATCCCTCCCTTTGCCTAATCTCATCTTGCCTAGTGCTCCTTGTTTTCCTTTGCATAGCGGGAAGGAGTATGATCTTGTCCAACACTTAAGAATACTCTTGCAAAGTTATCATTATGAGACCTTATTCAAGCCTCCCCTCACTATCACAACATGATTCAAAGTGCCTTAAAACAAGTTCCTACCCCTTGTAATGTGCAACCGAATGATATAGCAGCCATTATTCAAGAAATAAATGTTGACATTGTTTTCCACCAAAGCTAGCTCCCCCTTTGTAAGTGTAAAAACAAAATGAGGCTTTCATGATAATAGCTAAATAAAATAGAAAAGGGATAAAGTGAACCCTCGTTGACAATGGCTTTGTCCTTAATGTGTGTAGTGTATCCCTTTTGGATAGGCTTAGCGTCGATAAATAAAAAATTCAACCTACCTCTTTATCTATTAGTGGACTTAAAAATGTAGGAAAGAAATCGCTCGATGTGATTACTTTTCCTATTATAGCTAGAAAAGCTACATTATAAACACTGATCCATGTCATGCCTCACTATCTTTCATACAACCTTCTTTTAGGAAGACCTTGGATTCATGAGATTCATGTGGTTCCTTCTACTCTTCATCATAAAATGAAGTATGTCTACAACAACAAAGTGTACACACTCAACGTTGATCCTAAGCCTTACAATGTTTTACAACTCAAGAAAAATAAGGAAAAACCTTTGAAAAAATTAACACCAACTACACAAGTGGAAACCGTGCAACATAAAGACAAAGAAAAACATATTGAGGAAGTCATGAAGCTATTAGAAGATTATTGGGGTTCATTATATTTCACACCAACATTCATGGGAGAATACAAGATCATAAACAAAATTTGAAAAGGGAAGGAACAAGTAGTAATGTCAACACCAAATTTGGAAGACCCTTTGAAAGCATCCACCTCAACCACTTTAGAAGAAAAAACAACATACACAATAAACTTTGATGAAACTGACTATCAACAACCTCTAAATCCTAAAGAATTGAAAAAGCTTTATGGAAGAAGTTATCAGCTTATGAAATAACTTGGATATAGTGGAAAAGGATGTGGTGCTATAGAATAAGGTATCCATGTCCCTATTGAACCTAACATGCAAGAAAAAACTAATGGTCTTGGTTATTGTCCTTTGATAGAAATAAACAAGTCTTCACTTAATATCAACACTTCTACAAAACATTCTTCTGAGCTGACTTTAATAGTAGTACATCCTGAACTGCTAAACACTAATGCTCCTGATTATTATCCTTTGAAAGACATGAAAGAAACAAAGAGATATTCGCTTAGTGTCAATTTCATCACACAAAACACTAATGATCTGAATTCATTGGATTTTACACCCTCCTATAAAGGAGAGTACAAAATTTCGCAATCTAAAGAGTCTTGTGTAGGTATGACATCTTGTACTAAGCAAGAGACATCTTTGTCATAAAATAATGAAACATCCTCTACTTTTGATCAAGAAAGCATCTTGTTGACTCCTCCAATATCATTTGGTATCCCTCCTTGCAAGAACACGAAATAAATTCTACTACAAAAATTCATTTTGTGCATATCATAGATTTCATGGTCATGCTACTAATAAATGTAAGGCTTTGAGTAATCAAATTCAACATCTTAAGGATTGTGGTGCTCTTCCTTGTGTTGAAGCACCTAATTCCTCTAATTGATATTTTCATCCTATTTAACTCATCCTTGTCCTACACTAAGTGGGGGAAAGGGGTTAGGTAGTCGTGTCCTCGTATGTCACCTATCATTGTCTCTTTTGGCTATTTGATCACCTTTCATGTACACATAAGGGAAATCTTGGGATGTGGACCACATGCCTTAAGTAGACTCACATTTGACATACTTATTCATAATGTAGTTCAATTTGAAAACATATGACTTGGCATAGGGCTTTCCAAATAAGCTCTCATGTCTTCTTCTACTTTAAACTAATTGTTCATAGAAATGGTGTTAGCAACCGCTTTAAAGTGGGGGCATACATTGACACTCATGTTTCATTGTATGATTTACTTTTGTCTTGTGATGCATCATTTTCTTGGTGGTGTCATTGGGCTTGATTCCCTTTGAGAACATGATATTTCTTTGACTTGTCCTCTCTTGGAGACATTAGGCACGATGTCCCCAAAGAAGAGACCTTACATGAACCAAGAGAAATTCAACTGTAGCACCTTATCAAAATTATCAGGAGGTATAACTTTGGTATGGTTTTAGTGAGAAGCCCAACCAAGGCATGAATTTCCCCGTAGCCACTTGCGCGTGTGTGAGTGCATACCATCCATGAGTGTATGTGTCTCACCCTCTTAGGACTTCTCACCTAGCGGAAAGCCTAAAGTTTTGTCACCTCAAAGTGAGTATGCATTTTTTTTGGACAAACAACTTAGATCTAATACACAACACATTGGAAAAATGATCGAAGCTTGATCTATCCTTTTTCTTTTTCATGTTCTGTTATTTTCTTTTTGTCTTTGACAGTGAATGCTTGGGTCGTGTTGTTGCTCTTCATCATTTCAAATGTGTTCCTTTGTGCTTATGTTGGTTTTCCATAGGACCTTGGTCCTAGGGTCTTGCGCACCCCCCTTGGCCATGGTTTTCCTATCTTACCAGCATTGGTACATTCAAACCCCCCTTGATCGTTGTTGCATTTGTTCTACTTTAGTGTGAGTGTGAAGCAAGTTCCTCCTCTCACTAAAGTGGGGGCTAGATGTAATGACGGAAAAATTTCCCCTTGACTTGGCCTTGATTTAGTGTTGTAATATTCCTAACATATTCACAATAGGTCCTGGGCCCTCATGAAATAAATGAACATCAATGGTATCTTGCTTAAGTGTTGTAAAGTGTTTTAACACACTTTCACACTTTTCTAAGGTCTTGTTAATGAAATACACCTAATAAACCTCTTTTTAACACTTATCTTTCCTTATTTTAAAGTGTTGTAAAGTGTTGTAATACACTTTCACACTTTTCTAGGCTTGTCATTAATAATTGGGATTTATTATGCTTTAATTGGCCCTATTTTACATCCACAAGCCTCATTTATGTGTATTTTTGAAGATAATCCCAACAAAACCATTTAAAAACATCAAAATCTTAAAAACCCACCTCAAAGAGCTAATGTGGGACTCATCCACCATTCTAGTTGAATGAGTCCCCTTAGGTGGGACCCATTCACCCAAGGTGGCGAATGAGTCCCATTTAACTCAAAATCAAAATTAATTTAAATCTTTGGTAGGATTCTATTCTCCTAGATCCAATGTCATCTTGCAGTGTTGTAATTTCAAGAATTCTTGCATAATTGAGTATAAATACAAGCTTCTTTCATTCATTTTACACCTAGAAAGTTGAATGAGCCTTCTTATAGCAAGTTTGAGTTCAAGTGTATTCAAGAGCATTCAAGAGCATTCAAGGGTAGATTTTCAAGCATTTTAGAGCAGCATATAAGCATCAATCATCATTTCCAAGACTTCATTTGTCATGTTTGGTATTGTGCTAACAATTATGGTGTAGGATTTTGTGATTCAAGAAAGTGTTTCATTCAAGATCTATCTCCTTCAAGCAAGAGTCAAAGTCTACATCCATTGTAGCCATTTCAAGCATATTTGTAGCACCTTATTGCTAGGGTTTGGTGAGTTGTAACATTTGCATTTGTTCATTCATCATTCTCTATTCATATTTGATTTCATTTCAAGGATTTATTTTCAACAAGGGGTTTTACCAAGAAAAACCCCTATCCCCTAACCCCACAACATTTTTCCCTCTCCTTTGTGTGTGATTTGTAGGTCTAGGTTACAAATTTCCAAAGGAGCAAGATTGCAGAAAAGTTGCAAGTTCCTCAAAGTTTTCAATGTTGTCATCAACCCTTGGAGAATCTTGGAGAATACCTACAAGTTGAAAATTAGAGATTCAAATCCAAAAATCATTTGGGGAGGACAGAGCAGACAGAGAAGAGAAAGATTAGCTTTTGAAGTTGTAGAGAATCCCAACTAGACTTATTTTCCATTTCTAGCGAATGAGTCCTAGTTCCAATCAATTTTTTGGAGCTTGTAGATTTGGATACCCTTTTTCCATATTTTTGTTCCTATATAGTTTTCTAGAAACTAGACTGATTCACCCAGCTTGGTGAATGAGTCCTAGTCAGTAGTAAAATTAGATTTTCCAGTAGATCATACCTCTATGCAACCATCTTTAGTTTCGCAAGTGCACACATTCCTATCTTCAATTTTTGTTTCATTTCATTCACTTTCATAGGTCATTTAGTGTTAGTTCACATTTAATTAGGGTTTAGAGTTGCATCTTTCCTTTCATTATCTTTTCCAAGTTTAAACTTAGTGGTGAACCCCTTCATAGTTTGCATTCAGCCCCTAGGACAACCCTGCTACAAGATTTATTTCCCTTTTGCATTGAGATCTTTAAGGTTACCCTTAAATGAAATTGGAAGTGTGGGTATTCTCTATGACCAAAATCATATGATAGCACCATCCCACATATCCATCATTTCAATTAGTTAAAAAAATATTAGTACTAATAGATAGAAGAAAATATATTAAAAGCATTGTATAAGATTATATAAAATGGAAATATTATTATTAGATGGAAAAATTAAAGAAATGTAATTATATGAAATGAATTTGAATAAAGAATTCAAAGAAATTGTCTAAGTTAAACAAACTCCAAAAGAAGTAAATTTAAAAACAGGACCATACATATATATTATCATATATTTAAATATTTTTTGTATTTAATTATTGATTGACACATATTGAAAGCACATATCCAAGAAACTGATAAATGATAGAATGACAATATATACAAGGAGGAAAATATAAAAAATTACTCAAATTTAAAAAGGAAAATTAATTATATAATATATCTAAGATTAGCCTATAGTTTTAGTTACAATAAATTTAGCAATAAAACAAAGAAGTGGATCAAATAAAAACATTGCAAGCATATAGTAAATAATAATTATTGATAAATTGAGATCAAAAATTTATGATATTACATAAATTAAAAGCATAGAATTTTTTTTTTTTACATAATTACTTAAGCTAAAATCTCTTCATAGATAGAATAAAAATTACTATGGTCATATCTAAAAAAAAGAATAAACACATATTTGTGAAAATCTATAACAGTACAAAGAGATGCGATTATATTATTATGCCTATAAAAACTCAAGATTAATAATATAAAATTTCAAATCCAAAAACAATAAAACCTCAAATATTATGGATTGTGAAAATCTAATAGCATCAATTTTCTATATTCTAGTTTATTATATCATGAAACAAATTTTAGTTCCTCTATTTATGTTACACCCCAAGCGATATTACCTAATTACTATTACCTTGTTTGGTTAAATTGATTTAATAAATGAACGTGTTTTATGGAGCTCTTGCTAGGATGCACGATGTTTTTCATGTATCATATCTTAAGAAGTATACCCCAAGTGATAATCATGTAATTGATTGGAATGCTCTGCAAGTGCAAGATCCAAGGGTGGTAATAATTGAGCCTCTCAAGGTGCTTGGAACATATAACCTTCACTTACAAAATAAAGAGGTTCTATAGTGCAAAGTCCAATGTGACTAGTATGGAGAAGATTCTACCACTTGGGAAGATTATGTTAAGATGAAGTAGAAGTTTCCACAAGTCTTGTAAGAGTTTGAAAACTCTAGAAAACAATAAATATTTTGAAATGTGATGCCTTATGGATGATTAGTGCTTGGTGTTTTATATTATGTCCATGTCGATACTTAATAAATCATAGGGGATGATGATTCACAAGGGGGAGAATATGTTACACCCCAAGCAATATTACCTAATTACTATTACCTTATTTAGTTAAATTGATTGAATAAATGAATGTGTTTTATGGATCTCTACTCGAATATGTTTTATTAATCTTTATATGAATATGTTTAATGAATCTTGAATGAAAATATGATGAATGAATGCTTGATGCACTTTGATATTTTACAATGTTTTTAACTAATAAAATGTATCATGCATATGATTATATTGTGTTTGGCTAACTACCATTGAAATGTGCCAAGTTGAGTGTACGAAAAGGTTTAATCCTCTAGAAGAAAGGAGAAATGTGAGGTATAGCTAAAATTATTTGAGTCTTTAGTTGTAGGGTCATAGCTAATTTTGTTTATTAGAATATTTATTTGATAATATGGTATGATGATTAAATCATGAACATTAACATTAATATTATTTTTTCTTAAGTAGTGTTAACAAACATGAAATATTGATTGTGTAATAAGGTTTACTTGAATTATAAAGTAGTCGAGTAATTAGAGATATAAGTGAAGTAACATAAAGAATTGTATTTAGTGGTTAATATGGGGAAATTGTACAGTCCCTATTATTTTGGTAGCTTCTAGGAGGAAGCTTGAGACTAGATGGGGAGAATATGATGTATAGCTAAAATTATTTGAGAGTCTTTAGTCGTAGGGTTATAGCTAATTTTTTTTATTAGAATATTTATTTGATAATATGGTATGATGATTAATTGATGAAAATTAACATTAATATTATTTTTTCTTAAGGACTATTAGCAAACATGAAATATTGATTATGCAATAAGGTTTGTTTGAATTATAAAGTAGTTAGGTAATTAGAGAAATAAGTGAAGTAATGTAAAGAACTATATTTAGTGGTTAATAAGGGGAAAAAAACAAAATAATAGGGGACATTATACAGTCCCTATTATTTTGGTTTTTTTCCCATATTAACCACTAAATACAATTCTTCAAGTTACTTCACTTATTTCTCTAATTACCTAACTACTTTATTCAAACAAACCTTATTACATAATCAATAATTCATGTTTGTTAACACGAGCCTTAAGAAAAAATAATATTAATGTTAATGTTCATCATTTAATCATCATACCATATTATCAAATAAATATTCTAATAAACAAAATTAGCTATGACACTACAACTAAAGACTCAAATAATTTTAGCTATACCTCACAAGAAGTATCACTTCGGAGAAGAACTTGGGCTAGTAACCCTTAATGAGCCTAATTGAGCAATCACATGCTCACGTCCTAATTGGTCATATATAAAGAGTCAAGTCAATTTTGGGAAAGGTAAGTGATCTTTGTTGTGAATGTTTTGATTGCTCGAATTGTGATTAGGTCTTGATGTCTTATGTCAGTCTTTCCTCATATGCTTATTGTTGTATCGATGAGATATGTGTATAAGATATATATATATGTATATATATGTACATGTCAATGGTAGACTCATACATGTAAGTGAATACATACATAACTATACATAGGTATACGTACCTATGCATGCTCATGGACGGATCACCCATATGCATGGGGATACCAATTGGACTAAATTGACATATATATACATCCCATGTATGTATGTCAATCGAAGGGATTGTATGTATATGTGTTTTATAAAGATAATAAAATAGGTTTACGTATATATGTATATGTGGTATACACACACACACATATATAATCATGTATATATGTAATACTATTCTTTATTTATATAAATAAGTTTGTAAACCTTATGAAATAAATACATGTATATATATTAATATAAATATATTTATTGATACATATATATATATATATATATATATATATATCTTTATATAATATATATATGATATTTGAAGTTATTAATATAAAATCATAAATTGCATAAGATAGTGTTGATCATATTATTAGTAATATGCAGCAATGCATATAATACATTCCATGGGTGCATGAAGCATAAATCACGGCTTTATGTGGTGAATATTCTAGTGCATAAAGCAAAACATGATCAAGTCAAACATTTAAACAAAGCACATATGAAACATTGTAGATATGCTAAGAGCTTAAGAAGGAAGTAAATGATGTGAGCAACAAAGAAAAATTATGCAGGTTGTGCATGTCAAGGTGGCACCATACATAGAAGTGGTTGTAATGCAAAAGAAGCCTATGAATTTAAATAAGCCTACAAATAAGTTTTTTGAATCAGTCAAGTGCAAACTTTGCTTTATTTTGAAATGGAATTTGAATTAGGAAACCTTCTTTTGGCTTGTTGTCCCAAATACTTAGTTGACTCAGCCATGAAACTATCATGTGTTCCAAACCTGTGAGTGAGTCGTTGCATAAGGAAGAAATGTGGTAGAGATACTTTCTTTTTTGTAGCCTTTGGTTGCTCACAAGTTAGAATAAATAGAGTTGCCCATTCTACCAAATGCTACACTTATCTTTCTGAATATCTTGATGTTGTTTTGTTATGAGTTTGAGAGCTTGTGAGTTGAGAGTTAGTTTAGTATTTTTGTATTTGTGGCTATTGTGAGATTTTGTGAGAAGTAGAAGAGGATAGTCAAGTGGAACTTGGAAGAGGGGACAACCAATTTGAGGATTCATACTAGGAAGGAGTTAAATCATTTGGAGCTTATACATGCATGCTAGTTTCTATTCCTTTATCTTTTATGTTGGAAAGGATAAATTAGTTATTTACTATGTTGAGAAAAGAATGTTTTTGAATATGTTGCAAAGATTTTTTGAGATTTCTTGTTTCAAGTTTATGCAAAATTTTGTATAACCTAATTGTTGATTATTTCTTTATGTACCCTATATATGGGAGTTTATTTGAGTGCAACATAGTTATACTATGTGTAGTTATCTTCGCTAAACGTAGGGAGTCTATGTTAGACGTATGTAGCATTATGCAAGATGTTGTTTAAACACTTTAGTAGTATAGTCATATTTTTATGCAATGATTATGTGGGGTTATTCCTAGATTGGTCAGATCCGTGGGAAAGGGGGTAACCTATACATAGAGTATAATGGTCAATATAAATCAAATCGAGCTAGGAAGGTAGGTGAACATGTGACATCTACCCTAAGTTAATGGCAATGGAAAATTTGGCCAAAGTAGTGTAAGTAGCCATTATTTACACTGTTGATTTCACTATGATTCGACATTAATTACTGGGCATGGTAAGTTCATTTATGAAAGTTGTAACCACTATATGTCAATCTAGAAATGTATAGGGCACAACACCAAGCTCAAAATAGACTATTGTTATGAGGTTACCAAATCATTCTCTTCATCGAAGGATAGGGCCATCTTACTAGTTAGATAGATGTGCGGGGGACCACAATAAGTCCGACGTTGGTAGAAAAGTGCTTGAGTGATGCTTCTCTTTAGTTGATGGCCAAGATTTGAGGGGTAATTCTTGGACAATTGTACTTTATACTTGTTTGGAAGATTTTTTAAGCCATGTATTTAATTTATATCCATCTCAATTGAAATTAAAAATATGAAATGTCATTTAGAATTCATGTATCATCATTATTTGAATCAATGAAAGGAATTCTTTTGTAAGTAATGGAAAAGTTTGAAATATGTTTCAAATTTGCATTTATTATTAAAAGGAAAAGAAAAAAATTATTGCTCTTAAAGTTTAGATGCATAAACTATTCACTTGTGGGTATAACATAGGAAAATTACTATGTAGAACAATGGGCATGTTACACGTCGTATCAGAGCTATCAAATTCAGCTCTAGAACCTATGTTCTCCCTATGTTTCCTATCCAACATTATGAGAATCTAATATTTGAAAATTTCTTTTTCGAGATGGTGCATTTTGTGATGACTGGAAGGAAGTCAATGATAGGAAATGAGTGCTACCTACAGTCCAAAAAGGAAAGAGAAGCCATTGTTTGTACCACTAAGGGAACCAACCATGGCAATGCCATATGGCTAAGGGATACTGAGACATTCAGTCATGCCCCATCATAAATCGGCCAAGAGAAGAGAAGGGTGAGATATAAAGCCAACTTCAACTATCTACCTCCTATCTCACCGGCAAAATTAGAATCCTTATCACTTTCTAGGGATATGCCCTCATAATTTAGTGTTAGTATAACAATGTTGTTTAGGGACCCTCATGTTATACCTATGTTTGAAATCATTATAATATTCTCAAGTGGTGAATTAGAGGAATATGTTCCTTGAAATTATGTATCAGAAGATAAATCTGAGGGATACTACCCTTTTTGGGATAGAGGAGCGAAAATTGGAGGGTTATACCTCACATAGCTATGTATCGAAAAGTGAATATAAGCCTGATACTCTCCCTTAGACTATATTAATAGTCACTCTGTGTAAAATTAAGGATATTGAAATCCTTCATCAAATTGAAATTAAATAAAACATGTTTTATTTTGGAAAAACTTGTGTAACAGTTCTTTGTGATATTCATAGATGAATGATTGATCCTTAAATGTTTTTAAAACATTAAATAAATATTCTTAGATATAATTAAATGAAACCTCCAAGTAAATTGATCTTTTAAAAATGGTTAGAACATGAACTAACATCGAGGGAAGTTAGGAAGTAAGACAAGGTACTGAAAATGTGAAAGCTAAGTTGGACCACATCTTGTCTTTAATGGACGAAACATGAGCAAGGATAGGGACCCTTGAACAAGAAATAAGGGGTAAAGAAAGAATGGAAAAAGAAGTCACAAAATATGATTAGGAAGTACCTCATAGTGAAGAGGAAGGAGAGAATTATCCTTATCATATCCATTCTAGAGAACAAGAGGATGAGGAGTGGTGTAGGAGCACCATGCCAATTTTGGTTAATTAATGTGAATAAGTGTCTAGTGTTGGGTTTGATGTGTTTCATCACACTTTTGATGTAATAAGGTCTAATTGAGACCATTTTTTGGTGTTTTCAGGTCATATAGGGTCATGTTGTTTAGTTTTGTCAATTATGTAAAAATGTTGCAAAAGTTGCTTATGCAACTTTGCAATTTTGCCATTTCTAGGAAGTTGAACGGTCATTAGTTTGAAAATTTGTTGGATACCATTGGTTTCTATTAGAATATGTTTAAAAAGGACTCACATTTTTGAGTAATTCTTCTAGAAGTGATTTTGGTGAAAAACAATAAAGACAAGCTCTATTTTTTAGTGATTTTCAATGTTTTATGTAGTTTCATAGTGTATTACGGCTCTATACTATAGATTCCTGATATGAAATGCATGTGAATGGTTAGCACAATGTATCTACTGTGATTTGGTGTTGATTGTGTTGAATTTCATCAAGATTTGAGGTAGTTAGAGGTGATTTTCTATAAACTGCTATAAACCCTAAGGTTAAGGGTTTGAAGCCAAAAATAATGATTTGATGTCCATTCCATCATTGAAACTTGGAAAAACTTAGTGGAATGGAGGGTTTTAAGGTGTTCTTAGAGATTTTTTCTTTTTTTAAGCAGGAGATGGAGTTTGGGGTAGCTCTGAGCAAGCCCTAACCTAACATCCTCATGTGTTAGGCTTAAGAAACTAGGTAGGTTAGACATTTTGAAAGACAACAAATTGGTGATGAATTTTGGTGTTGGAAACTACATAAAGGGACCCTATATGATGTGTTCAAGCCTCTGGAGTAGAGATTTCAGAATTGGTGTTTGAATCTCTTAGACTTGCTTTGGAAAAGTGGCCTAATTTAGCCTTTGAGCAATGTAGCAGATCAAATTTGAAGGTTTGGTTATAAAACAACCCTAGTCCCAATTTAGATATATTAAAGAGGGGCCTAATGGGTATCTATAGTGGTATTTGAGAAATGGGTTTGAGGCATTTACAAAGAGATATGTTCAAGAAATCGGGTTTGTAGACCTACAAGGAGAATTGAGAGATTGTGTGAAGCCACCATAGTTAGGGTTTTGAGACTTGGAAAGTTGATCAATTACGATTTTTTTCACATACTCCACCTTGCTTTGCATCAAGGTGTCACATTTGGAGTCATAAAGAACTAAAATGAAGACAATGGCCAATGAGTTGTCTCGAGACATGAATAAAATCACCCCTCCTAAGTTTGAGGGTAGTGTTATTGGGGATGCAACTAAAGCTTGGATTACAAATATAGAAAAATACTTTGAGATTAGAAATTATTCTGAAGTCACTAAGGCCATATGGGGAGCTTACCAATTAGCAGGAGAAGCATTCAACTGGTGGATGAACAAGAAAATGGAGTTAGGACTCAATTCCTTGAAGTTGACATGGAGCATGTTTGTGGAGATCTTAAAACAGTGGTTACCACATCTCTTCTATGATCAGAAGCTCATCGATTTCTAGAATCTTAAGCAAGGAGATTCTTTATTAAATGAATATTGGGAAAATTTCACTCATCTCCTGATGTGTTGGTGTAATTAGTTATTTAATTACACTTTATTAAGTTTACTTAGGTTTTACTTAGGTAATAATTAGTTTACTTAATTAATAAGTAAGCTTTATTTAGTTGAGTTGATTTTAGGTCAACATTAGGGTTATGCATACATTTCTTTTATAAAGCAATTTATCCCTTGTAATTTCTCAATTTACTGAATAATATTCATTTGCACATCTTCATGCAAACTGCTCTAATTTTTATTGTTTTTCTCTCGTGGAAGGCTTTTTCTAGTTTTCATGTCTGATCTTGGTTTCTAACATGGTATCAGAGCCTTGATTTGTAGCCTTGGTTTCATGCCTTGAGCCTATTGATGCAGTGTTTTGCATTAGATCGAGCATCTCCATTGGATTCAAAGAACTGGAAAAATTCCAGATTGGCTTTTATTTTATTGATTTTGTTAATTTCGTTGAAGAAATTTGTGAGGGTTTCAAGCTCAGTGATTTTTTTGAAGATCTAGAGGTAGCCAATTTTTTTGAGGAACTTTGGGCACAAACAGAAGTTACCATCATGTTCACAGTGGCTAAAAACCATAAGAACACCTGTCGTTTCATTTATTTTAGTGTAGTTGATCGAGGAGGCAAAAAAAATTTGTCAGGGAGGTCGTACGGCCTCCCCAACATGCTTTATGAGGCATGGATTTCAAAAAAAAATTAAAAATTAAAAAAAATGCTTTAAAAAAAGTGTTTCCCATTCAAAAAATCTACGTTGCTTGCTCACCACCTAGTGGTCACCAAGTGGCCACCCGTTGGCCACTCAGACTAGCAATTCCACCCCAAGCTCCGCCAGCTTCAAGCTTAGCCCCCGCAGGGCCCTTCAACCCCGTCGTGGTCCTATTGAGGATCAGGAGCTATGTGCCTAGCCCCGGCCGACCCTAGCTCCTGCATAGGTCATATGGATGACCAGGGTATAATCCCCAACCCCCTACCCACCAAACCCTAGTCGTGCATAGAACTAGGGGCCGAAATTTTTTTAGCCCCTTGGGCTGCCTGTAGGCCAAATTGGCCATTTTGGAGCACTTTTACAAAATCAAGCGTAACATTTGCGTACGATGTCCTTTTTTCACAAATGAGATATCATTGGAAAGCTAATTCCAATGATGAAGCTTTTTTCTCCAATGCCAATCAAGTGGTGAAGGTATTTTTTTATTTTTCTCCATATTTATTTTACAGGTATTTGAACTCAAATGAAGCTTTTTTCGCTTCAAATGGTATATCTTTTGACTCAGTTATCCTTTTTTTTCCATTCACACAGCATTGGAAAGTTGGTTTAGTCCTTTACACAGATCTTAGGTCCATTTTTATTAGGAAGGAAGATGTGAAAAATGGCTTGTGCATGCACTCTATTTTTGTTTTCATGCACTAGGTTTGCATTTTATCTTTCATTTATGCATGTTTTGTATTCTCTCCTTTTACAATCATGGGTTATTGTAATAAATTAACTTCTATAAAGTTCCATCAAGGGGGTTTCTTGCATAATAATCTAATTAGAGTGTAGTTGCACTTTGATCTCATCTTCATATTGATGACAACTCGCATGGGTTGTATCTAGATTATGTAGTTTCTTTTGGCCTCATCTTGCTCGTAGCTTGACACATTTTGGTTCACATCGGTTCACATCTCAGATTGAGAGCCTATGGTTAATGATTCTGAATCACATCAAATTCACATCTGGTCACATCTCAGTTTGAGGGTCATTAAATTTATGGTTAATGTTCCAAAATCTTCATGGTACTTGCTCATATCGATCAATTTTAGTCACAGTTTGGCATTGGCATCGAGATACACATAGCTTCTAGATTCTTTCATCATATCATTCCCTCCTATGGGGGGCATCATTTATTCATCTACTATTGCTTCATAGATTCCAGGGTTGTTCCAGATTGTGAGTTTTCCAGTGTTTTGTGGCATCGAGTCTACTATTGTTTTATTATGATTCCTTGAGTCAATCAGTGATTCTCATCTAGATTCAGTAGTAAATAAAAGTCTCTTTCCTTGCTTGTTAGATTCAATATTTCAGTGTTACTCCACCAATTTTGTTCTAGTACTTCTTTGCAATAGGTCATCTCATTGAGGGGGTTTTTGTCCCACTGGGTTTCTCCTCTTTCTCATTCATTGCATTTGTACATGGGTACCTGATCAGGCCTTGTTGTTAGGACCCATTCATGCTTTCTTGCATTCACCCTAGCATTAGGTGCATGCTTTTTTAGTCTCCCTAAGTTGCACTTAAGGGTGGGTGTTGGTGTAATTAATGATTTAATTACACTTTATTAAGTTTACTTAGGTTTTACTTAGGTAATAATTAGTTTTTTTAATTAATAAGTAAGCTTTATTTAGTTGAGTTGATTTTAGGTCAACATTAGGGTTATGCATACATTGCTTTTATAAAGCAATTTATCCCTTGTAATTTTTCAAATTCTTGAATAATATTCACTTGCACATCTTCATGCAAAGCTCTACATTTTTAGTGTTGTTTTTCTCTTGTGGAAGGCTTTTTCTAGTTTGCATGTTTGATCTTGGTTTCTAACATGATGTTTATACCCATGTACCAAAAGTATGAATGATTCTAAATAAGGAAGATCATTATGGGACCGAATTCAAAAATAGGTGGTGAAGTAGGCATACACGGTCCAACAACCATGGACTTGGTGTATGAAAAAGTGATTAAGCAAAAGCAAAAGATTAAGTCCATTTCAATCTATCGGGAAAGGAATAAAAAGAAGTAAATAACTTGGCACAGGCTAATCAAGCACCAAGAAGACCTAATGAAGGGGAAAAAAATTAGAATCAAGGGGATAAGGGAACTTAGCAAAGGTGGAATGAACCAAGAAGAGATCAAATAGGAAGTAACAACAACAGTAGAGCTACCATAAATATTAATAACTCTAGGGGGTATGTGCAAGATCATGATGGGCCAAAAAGTGGTGATATGATGGGTATGTGTAGGGTATGTGACTAGCGACTTTTTTTTACCCAAAATTGATGAAATGAAAAGGGTTTTTAAAGGAGATTCTCAACTTTCCACCAATATAAATTATGCTTTACTTTGACTTTAATAAATAATTATTGTTCATTTTCTATTTGAATTACGACTAAAGTCCTCATTGATAGGCTGATTGAAAAACATTTATAGCTTTCAAATGGTATCACATTTTTTGAATCTGAAACATGCATCACATTCTATGCTTCACATACTATAGGATTAAAAAATTTGAATTTCATGAAGTTTTGACCAAGTTAAGGTGGTCAAACATATGAGTTTTTATATTTTTAAAAGTTGTAATAAAAATTATAATTAATTATTTACTTGAAAAAATTATAAAAAAATATGCATCACATAGGGACATGAGTCCTCTACTTATATCTAAAATATTATAAAAAAATATTATCATTTTATTGTGGTAGGGTGGTCAAACAGACACTTCTTATTTTTTCCCTAAAATTTAAGTACTATTACATTGAAATTTCAAATTTTCACCAAATAATTTTTTTTAAATAAACCTAGTAGTTTAGAAATTACATTCATTTTTCCATGATCATCCTACACATACCCTAGGAGATCTACGAAAAGGAAGGGACCAGTGAATGGATGTTTTGCATATGGAGTGGATAATTATGCTAATCATTTCCCTAGTAAGTCGACGAAATCTCAACCATGTGGAAATCTTCTTCATCCATAGCAAGCTGCATTTCAGAAAAGGATACATGTTGTAGTAGACAACTGGTAAGCTAAGTATTAAATCACTCTAGTAGAAGTCTCGTGTATTTTTTCTGACATTCTTATCTCAATTTTAATAGATAATCAGGCAATAGAAAAATTAATTTCTCCTAAAATAGAAAGTCAAATGTCTAGAAAGGCTAGTTTTATGGAAAAATCTTGGGTTGTGGAGTATGCAAACTAGACAAGAGTTGTGGTGAGTCAATGTCTATTTGAAGCAATGTTATAACTTCCAAGTTTCTCTACAGAACTGAATCTGTATGTATCTCCTTTAGGTTCTTATTATGTCATCCTAGGAATGAAATGGTTATGGAAGCATGGAGCTAAAGTGGATTGTCATGCTAAAACCATAGAATGCTTAGATGACCTAGGTAACCAAGTGTCTTTACAATGAACACCTAGCGAAGTGAAACTGTGATAGATTTCAGCTATGCAATGCATAGGGTGAGAAAGAAAGGATGTCAACTCTTTGCAGTGAAAATGAATAAAATTAAGAAATACAAGGAAGGCATCCTTCAAGATGATTTCATGTATTATGGACCTCAAGATTCTCAAGAAGTTGAAGAAGGAGAAGTAGTGGAAACAGGAAAAATGGATATGGAGAAATATCCAATCCTATGAAAATTTGTGGACATTTTTCTAGATGAACTACCTAGATTGCCTCCTAAGAGAGTGTTCAATTTCTCCATTGATATAGTCCTTGGGTTGGAATTATTATGAACTAGATTGCAACCATATGTGAAAGCTAAAAAGCTCAGCAATCCCTTGTAACATGGGAATACTTTCAGGTTGTGGGTACCCTATGTTGAAAGTAGACCTCTAGATTCTAGGCTGGCTTTCTTTATGATTTTCTAATGATTTATTGTAATTTTGATGGAAAAGGGAAGAAAGGCTTAAATTGAATGCATAAACTAAAATTTAAGCTGTGGCGATGCACCTAAATAATGTTAAAGCATGTAATTAGATTCACAACTATATCTCCTACAATTTGTTTCCACAACTCAAATTGAACAACTTAATCACATAAGTGTTTCACAAAAGGACCTGAAAAATAAATCCTTTATGAAGGAAAATAATATTTCCACAACCTAAAGGGAAAGACAAAATTGTAGCATGATCTATGACCTATGATTAAATCTACATTTGTGTACATGCATCCATTAATGAGATCTAAACTGAAAGGTTTCTGATTTAAAACACATTAAATTCAAATCCAAATCATTATCAGAAGCAAAACACCTGAATGTGAGAAGGTAAACACTTGATTTGAATAAGAAACAATGAACAAATCTCTTCTAGAAACAATCCTCAAGTAGCCTATAAAAAACTGTTGCATAATAATAACTGTGTAAAAATGTGAGTTACAAGATTTCTCTTTATCCAAATCATTATCAGAAGCAAAACACCTGAATGTGAGAAGGTAAACACTTGATTTGAATGAGAAACAATGAAATAATCTCTTCTAGAAACAATCCTCAAGTAACCAAAAAAAAAATGTTGCATAATAATAACTATGTAAAAATGTGAGTTACAAGATTTCTCTTTGCAAAATGCAAAGGGAAAACAATCAAGAATTGAGAAAAAAGATAGTCTTTTCTCAATATATACAAAATATGATGACTCCAATGTTGAGAGGTGGAAGAAATGGTCAACTAAAAGTGCAAAATATCTCAAAAATATCCTCTCACAAGCAAAGAAGAAAAGCCTCGAAAAAAGGGCCCACAACTGAAAATCAATTAGTTTATAAATAATTAGTTGTGAAAATTTCTCATCTAAAATAGTTAATATATGATAAATGTCAATAAAATTTATAAATCAGTACACAAACAATATAATCATCTAAACAATTCTCATATAATACAATTTCTATTTTCTTTTAGATCATTTATAAATTCAATTCTCTAATCCTAAACCCACAACTCCATGTATTTTTCCAACCATTTGAATTTATCAACTCAATTAGCCATTTTAACTACTTGTAAATATAATAATTGAACTAAAATATTAAAGCAATTCATTAACAATTAGAAGCCCGTAATGGTGAATTTCCATTCCATAATCCATCTTCTTATTATATCTTGGTGAGTGGATGAAATACCACATAATCCAAAATGAGATTAATGGAGAAAAAGTACAAAAAATATTAGAGCCTATCATCACATGCACACGTAGAAATTCACCCCAATCCCCATGGTAATTGTTGGACATAAACTATCTTATGCTAAATTTACTTTGATTGAACACTTACAAAAAATACGTAATAATCAATTAGTGAGAATTTCAATGAAGACTAATCCATTCAAAAGGTAGGACTGCTGGTAGGTTTTGTCATTTTACAACAAAATTAAAAGATGCTATTTAATTTTAAAAATATTTTTAATTTTATGGACACTTCTCAATTCTTATAATTACTCTCTTTCGGAAGTTTAGTTAATTATATTTTGTGGTTTTTTCTTACTTATTGATATGCCCCAAGCAATTGACTTATCAGAGTGGGCCTACTAACCGTCCACCGCTTTTATTGTTTGGGTCATATAGGAAAAGATCAGTGGTGAATTCCCAAATAAATATATATATATATATATAAACACATCCAAAGGAACCATTCAAGAATAAGAAGGAATATTCATTATTAGGGAGCATTCATTCTAAGAACACTTGGATTTTGGAATTTAAAATAAATTCATTACACCACAATCTTTTGTACATAGGCCATCTCAATGCTTGTGTATGTTATCTTCCAACATTTGTCCATGGTTGGAAATTTGGTCCAACAATGGGGTTGACCAAGGCCCAAATACGACCCTTCCAACCTAACACCTTCCCTTAATGTATTTCTAAATATTGTCATCCTTATCCACATCCAAATACCAATGATCAAAATGAGCTAAGTCATAGAATTTTTCTATCTATTATATCACATTTGCACCTAAAAGGAAAAATCCACATTGTTTGGGATTGGCATTGAATCTCTTAGGATCAACTATTAGATAATTCTGAATTTCTTATGTCTAAGATAATGAGCATAATGAGGGCCTCAATTTCTATATTTTGGCAAATCAATTATGAACATCTTTAGCTCCCATATTCTAACATCAAATTAAGGGCTAAGCACGCATATCTTCCTCATTTAATTTTCAAAAATAGCATTTTGATTTAGTCTTTCCTAGCTTAGCTCCAAAAAATAAATCTAGGTTAATTGTGTGTGTATTGTTTGGATTTATTTAATCAACCTTGATTTATGTAAAGGGAACTTTATTCCTATATATTTAATGTGCCAATTTACTCTTATACCCTTGAGGATTTTTCTCTAAGGTTTAGCCTTCTTTTCAATTAGGGTTTTCAAATATGTATTTTTTGATTACTTTATTTTTTAGATCTTAGTAAGGTTATGTTCCTAGTTAGTGTTTCTTTATTGTTAAATCTCTCCTTCCAAGGTTTGTGTTTCATTGTGTAACTTTTTCCCATTGTCCTACCAACCCTTAGATTCCTCTCTATGGTTTCATTTTCAAATATGACATCTCACCATTTTTTCTAATTTTAATTATGAATGATTTATATTACCTACTCTTTCCATCTCTCATGGCCATTTTTATACCATAAGCTACTAAGGACTCTAATATTCTTTCAATAAAGAGTGTTTTCATCAACCCTACTATAGCTTTCCATTCAAATTTGATAATGAAATATATTTGGATGTTCAATTTGAGAACAATATGGGTGAATAGTAAAAGTTTAATTATGATGTACATGTGGAAAAATAATCTATTCCAGTCACTATGAAATTACTTATCAATGCATCCACTAAAGTTGAATCTCCTTATCAATTTAATAATATGCGATATAATAAACTAAAATCTTGTTGACTTGGCATAGATGTCCTCCATGTTTTTTGTTCTTTATTAGATTCTTCTAATGACATATCATCTCATCCCTCCTCTTTTCTTATCCTAATCCTACCACTACCACTTCCATCACCTCTACCAACCATTTTATTACACCCAACATAAATCTTACCTATACCATGTCTTAGAAATATGAAATAGATTGAATAACCAAGATCTTCTATGAGAGATAAGCTATAAAATTGTAAATGAAATAACACAATTACAGGCCCAAGATTCCAAGAGATGTGAAAATGTCAAGATGAAAAGATTACATTAGAAGCTCAAAGTAAATCTACAAAATAATGACTGCATGCATCAAGGTGCATGTATGTCAAAGTATGCAACAATGCTAGAATATGCAAGAGTGTATTAAAATACAAGCTAGGTGGTAATTTTATATAGAACTAAGGAGATGATAGAGGTGGAAAATCCAACCAATAGGAATTAACCACCAAAAGTGGAGATGGCCACCAAAAGTGGAAAGTGTTTCACCCTTTAAGGAAGGGGACACCACATCACTTATCTCCTAGTTATTCAATGATAAACTCAATTTATTAATCTAAGCAAGATTAATAAAAGTGTAGGAAAAACCTAGGACTAAGGGGATATAAATTAACTCACTAGGAAAATAAAAATCTACACCAACACCATGCCTACTTCCACCTCCCTTATTCCCTTTATAGTTATCTCAGGTTCTTAAAAAAATTCACTATGGATTAGCTCTTGGTTATACTCGCTCCACTATAAAAACCTATAGTGATTTCATCCCTTGTATTTTTTCATCCACATCCTATCCTTCCACCCATTTGTATCATACAATACCTCCTTTCCAACCCATGACTCGCATTATTCCTTCATTTAGGGGTAAAAACAAGCTAATGGGTCCACTTTTAGTTGAAGTGTTGGGGAAAAAATATATCAATAGGAATGGGGCCCCAAGCCTAAACATGTGCACAAAAAAATGAGTACTCTTTATGGTTCAATTTTGCATGCCTAAATGATCACCCACTATGAACATGTACCCATTTAGGAACAAATACTCATTCTAAAAAGGTATTCATTTAAAAAAATCTCTATGAGTTCATTTTCCAACTACATCAACAATGACGACAAGATAAAGGACAACATCTCAGAATGGGTACCCACCTTAGTGATCTCCAGTCACCACCATTTTCCACCTCCTCCCTCCTTCCTCCAAATTCATATTTTCTTCATACCTATTGGTAAGTTATTTTGCAATATTAATGTACTTTTTCAATTTTTAGGGTTTATGGTTTTGTTGGTTTTTATATAGAAAAATTGATGTAAGTTTGTAAAAATTAAACTCTAATCCATCAATTTATCTAAACCCTAGATCTTTTTTAGTGTGTATTTATGTATGTATATAGAATCAATTAAGAAATGTATGCATTTTTTAATGTATTTTTCTAATTTTTAGGGTTTAGGGATTTTGTTGGTTTTTACCAAAAAAAAAGTAAATTTTAAAAATATTAAGGAATTGGAGGGAAAAACAAAAGGATATGGTAAGATCATGTAAACATGGTAAAGAGTATGTGCAGGATCATGATGGGCTAAAAATTGGCGATGTGAAAAAAGTTACATTTTGCATTGACCAAAAACATGAAAATCTCGAGTTGACTTTTTTTTGGCTTGGGTGTTAGTACATTGCTCCAAAGCAATACCCAAGGCAAGAATTACAAATCGGATATCCGATTTGGGTTGGGTATAAATAGGTAATATGCAGCCTTTTAAAATCATTTCAAGCATTTTAAATAGCTGGGAGCACAGTGAGTGTTGTTTTGGGCTATCAAATATCCAATTTGCAAGGTAAGATTTTGGTTTTTTTTGGTTTTAATCAATTTTTCTATTAGTTTTATATAATTTTAACTAGCTTTTTATGGATTTTTATTAAAAACTAGAGTTTTTAATGGATTTTTATTTAAAACTAGTGTTTTTTATGGATTTTTATTAAAAACTAGTGTTGTTTATGGATTTTTATTAAAAACTAGTGTTATGGATTTTTCTTAAAAAGTAGGGTTTTTATGGATTTTTATTAAAAACTAGGGTTTTTTTATAATAATTTCATTTATATTGTATAATTTCAATTAGATTAATTAGTTTTTAACTTTAATCAGGTATTATGGCTGAGAATGAAAATGCACAAATGCCAAACGCTCCACCACCTCCATGCCCATCAATTGAAGACTTAATTGGTGAAAAATTGAAGCAATTGATGGGCAGTTTTGATGTTTATAAGACAATCCCTCAATTATTCAAGATGAGAAACACATTGAAGGAAATAACTAAAAATATAGAAACCATCTGCACCCACCATAATTCCTTTCTTTCATGGCAAGAAACCATGAGGGAATATTACTCCTCTGGATTGTCTTACAAAGATGTGAAAGATCTCCAAATAAAAAAAGCCCAAATAGCATCTTTATTTGTTAACCCCCACACTAGTTTTCCAATTAATGTTAATAAACCAAAACTTTATATAAAATGGCGCATGAATAAGGACATTGTACATAACCTTTGGGATCATTGGTTGATGGTTTTTGATAAACCACCCAACAGCAATAGTGATATACCATTTTACTTTATTAAAAAATTATACATTGAGTTTTTATTAGGGCATCATGTTAATTACTTTGACATTAAAGCCTTCCAGGGTATTGGTGGAGCTATGCCTTAGGATAGACTAGGGGCAATTAGAGTAGTCCAGTGCCCATATGTTCCCCCTCCTCCCCGTCCTCTGCCACCTCCAATACATCATCCAAATATTATCGAGGATGTAGCCACACAAACTATTTAGGCTATTCACTCTTTGAGTGTTCTTTTGGTTTCCCACACTTCTACAGTAGCTTAGCCACATTCTGGTGATGTTGGCAATGGATCAAGTGATGTTGCATCATCCTCCTCAGGTCCACATATTTGTGTGCCACATACTTGCACTATGTGCCACCAAATATTCTTGGGTCCTCTTGTACAACCCATTGAGCATCCCTTGGACACTTATGATTATGACCTCCATGATGTAGACATTATATGAGATCAGACGCAAGGGAGTGGAGTGCACCCTACATAGTCCTCTCCTACTAGAGAGGAGGACGTTGGAATAGTTACACAGGTAAGATTTAAGTTGTAAATTCATAACTTGCATTTGTTTTTAAATGAATATTAATAAGAGATAGTATCAAGTACTAATATTTATTTACATGGTCTATTTAATAGTTGATGTCTGAGGAGAAGCTCACACAGGTGACTGATAGCACCCTTAGGGCCATTTCATTTGGCCTCGACATGCACACAGTATATATTTTCACACTCACTCATTTACATTTTTTTTATATACTTGCTTGTCATTTGAATTGTCATTAATGAAATTATATATTAACTTATATGTTTATCTTATTTTCGTCTTGTAGGAAACACTTAGTTCAAGCTAGGTGCAACGCTGTCCAGACTATGGAGGTGCAATGTTAGATAAGGGAAAGGTAATTGAACTCAAATTCAATTGAATTAATATTTTTAAGATCTTATATTAATTATACATACATCGACATAGATTGGTAGTTTCATATGCACTTGTCATTTTTATGTGCAGGCGGTTGTGAGCTATACATCCTTGTTGACAAGTGTCACAACACCTAAAGGAGTAGGTATTGGAACACCTCAAGGAGTAGGTGTTGAAACACCTCAAGGAGGAGGTGTCGAAACACCTGAAGGAGATAAAGAAAAAGAGATGCCTAAAGAGGTATGTGTTTATTTTATTTTGTGTTTTGTAAAAATGTTCCTATTACCGACAATTGTATGCTAACTTGTATCAATTTTATGTTTTTGTTCACATATATAGATTGAAATTTCAAAAGTTGGTTTGATTGGTTCTTTGAGAGGGGCATATTTAAGGACTCCTAACCCTTTGAAGAGACGTATATTTCAGGTAATCAAGATTTTAATTTTAGAGTCCAATTATAATTCAATGTATATTGATTTTGATGTTAATTATTCAATTTTAAATTATATAGTATAACTAATCTCAATTGTGGATTGAACTTTTCTTGTGCAACTACCTTAAGAGCCAAAGAGAGCTTCAAAGAGGCTCCATTTTGATGATCTGCCAGTAGTTTAGGATGAGATAGACATTTTGGCATGTAAATTTTGAATAGATATTGAGATGGCATATGCCACATTCTGTAAAACTTTGTTTTAGTTGGTGTTGATGCCATTTTTGTATATGGAAATACACTTGATTATTGGATAATTTGATATATAGAAGTTGACAATGAAAATTTAATTTGTTCCTCATGTGCATGATTAAACTCTTTGAAAATTTAATCTTGAGCAATGGTTAAATATTAATGTACAATAGCATAAAAAATCATGGTTATATTATGTATTTTATATTCATATCACTGATTACATTGCATTGCACATCTTTCAATCTCAAAGAATTACTTCACAATGCATAACTAACAACTAGATGCTAATAAATGAAAAAAATTCAATTACAATATAGTTTTTACAAAGTCAACCTAAGCAGTTATGCAATTACTTTACATTGCATAACTAATAACTAGGAGTAGTTGTCAATTGCATTTGCTTGTCATGGAATTCTATGAGACCACATTTCTTTGAGGTATTTTTTCAAATCGTTCACTACCTTGTCTATGCTACCACATTTTTCATACATGTCTACCAAATCTTTTTATCAAACAGTTCACTAGCTTGTTGCTATTGCTAAAATCCTAAAACAAGTGCTTTCAAACAAGTTATGGATGCTTGGAAAAATTATATCAAAGCATAATAGTAAGCAATAGCATAGAAAAGGCAATGAACTATTTGAAAAAATTCCTCAAAGAAATGAGCTCTCATGGTGATGGAATGCCATGACAATCAAAAGTAATTTTGATTCTCATGGAATTCCATCACCATGAGACCTCATCTTTTTGAGGCATTTTTTCAAACAGTTGACTTCCTTGTTGATTATCATGGCATTCCATCACCATGAGACATCATTTCATTGATGCATTTTTTCAAACAGTTCACTACCTTGTCTATGCTACCACATTTTTTGTACATGTCTATCAAAGCATTCTATCAAACATTTAATTGCATAATCCTAAAACAAGTTCTTTTGAACAAGTTATGGATGCTTGGAAAGAATCTAACATAGCATAATAGTAAGCAATAACATAGACAAGGCAATGAACTATTTAAAAAAAAATCCTCAAAGAAATGTGGTCTCATGGTGATGGAATGCCATGACAAGAAAAATGCTATAGATTTTCATGGCATTCTATCACCATGAGACCACATTTCTTTGAGGCATTTTTTCAAACAGTTCACTGCCTTGTATATGATACCACATTTTTCATACGTCTAGCAAAGCATTTTATCAAATAGTTCACTACCTTGCTACTATGGCTAAAAGCCTAAAATAGGTGCTTTCAAACAAGCTATATGGATGCTTAGAAAATGGTGCAGGAGCACCTTGGAAAGAGTGGAGTAGTGGATGGTTAGTTGATGCATCCAAGGATGGAAAACCACTCACTTTCATAATACGGATTCCTAAACACACTTGGAACACTTCACAAACCCTCAAACTTGTTGGGGGAGCACTCAACAGATGAAATAACCTCAAATTTTCCCATTTATCCTCTAGAACTCACTCTCTAAGACCCTATTCCAAAAAACCCTAAAATTGCTCAAATTTGGCAAGGGTTTATTCAAAAACCTACTTGCATACTTCCCTAGACTTTACCACCAAATTGAACACCCTTGGATAACCCTAAACAAGCTTAAAAGAACAAGAAAAGTGACTGACCTCAAACAATTCCCACTTTTACCCTCTCTAACCTCACTTTTTCATGCAAAAACACCCCAAATGTCACCTAGGGCACCACCAAAAATCATAATGTTGACCTCCCCTGCACAAGAAACTATAGACATCCAAATTTGACCACTCCCACATGGTAGAATTTGTCCCCTGTATTCGTCTATTTGATCAGTATTAATTAGATGATTTATTTAATTAATATTCCCCCTTTGCCTAAGGTTTCTAAAGTATTTAATTTAACAATTAAATACTTTACCTTTCATCCTTCTGCTCTAAATTAAATAAATGTATCAATTTATTTAATTTAGTCATTTAGCCTTTTTAAATTTAAATCAATTTTAAATTCCCTCTTTTCTCTCTCCTTGTCACATCCTCCATAATTCTCATCTAATTTGGGTTAGTCTAATTAATCCATGATTAGGATGTGCACACCTTTAATCAAGATTAATGTCACATCCTCTATATTTTTTCACTTGCCTCTAATCTTTCATTAATCTTCTTAATCACCTGTTTGCAAAACCTTAATCTAATCACATGTCATCTTTGGCATGTCCTCCAAGTCAACCTTTCATAAGTGCTTACCTTTTTAAGAATTCACCTCTTCCCTAAGTGAATTAAAAATTCACATTTATTCATCCAAGATTCTCTCCTTCCCTATGTGGATCTCATGTGTCCCATCAGTCACATAGGACAAGGAATTCCTTTATGAATACCTTGTCTTATCCTCTAGGCAATTCCAATCATGTGAATTTTAAATTCACATTTATGCCCCCAACAACTTCTCTCTTCCCCATGATGATGTGTGAGGAATTCTAAAATTCCTCACTTGTCACCATCACACTCATCCCAAGGTTCTTGAAAGTACCTCCACCTCACATGTCATTTCTCCAACTCACCTATCCTTGGGACACATCCTCCTCCACATGGAAAGATATGAGAGCTTGTGAGTCCTCAACTCACCACAACCCTTCATCTTGCCCATGTTGGAAAAATATTGACCATTCATTTCTCTAGAGGTTCTTCCCTTAAAATGGAATATTTTATCTCATTTTTTACAACACACAATCACATTTTTCATTCATCACATTGGAAATTGAACCTCAAACTCTGCAACTTTCATGTTCTCACATCCTCCATTATTGCATGTTTCAAGCTCTCGTCACTTGTATTTGCATTCATCTATCAAAATACCCAAATAACTCATTGCATTCATGATCTAATCTAGATCATTTTGCATCCATTTTTAGCATTCTTTCCATCAAGGAGTATACATCAAATCTTCACCAAAGGGCCAACCAAGAAGATCAACTTAGACAAGGTATAATCATTTTTTTCTCTTTCTTTTGTTTGAGTTCAACTAGGCTTATCTGAGGTGTTGTTTGTGTTTTCCCTTGCTTGCATTTCATTTCATTTTGCATTTTAGACTAGGAGATTTCACCTGCACACATTTCTGGCACATTTTCTATTGTTTGACATTTTACAGGTTCAAGTTGCAAAGAGACAACTCTTTCCTAGACAGAGGTGACCCCACCCCCAGTTGGGTGACCTTGACCTTAATAGGGGCGACCCTGCCCTAAGTTGGGTGACCCTGCCCCAACTTGGGCGAACCTACCCTCAATAGGGGTAATTCTTCCTTGCAGAATCACCCATCTGTGAAACAAACAAAATCTTCCTTTAGTTTTCTGGATAGGTGAACCTACCCTGAACAAGGGCGAACCTACCCTGAATAGGGGCGAACCTACCCAGATAGAGGTGTCTGTGAGGTAAAATAGTGATATAACTTCATTTCCTAAATTTGTTTCTTATCATTTTGAGGTATTGACCCCCTAACGTCGTCCATTGGTGAGTGTGTCTATCTTTTTGGTAACATTTGTGCAGTTGTTTCATGCTTGTTAAAGACTGGAGGGTAAACTTCTAATGTGTTTGTTGCAAGACAAATAGGAAAAGGTTCACTAGTTCCCTTGTTTCTTATCATTTTTATACTAGTAAGGGACATAGTTTTTAGTAGGGGAGTCAAATCATTGTTTTCTTTGCTTGTTAAGTAAGCTATTGGCATATCCAATCCCCTTACACCATTTGAAGATCATGGGTGAAAAGAAATTTTAGCTTACTTAGTCGTTTTGTTACCCAAGGGGGCAATACTTCATTCAAACTTTCCCCTTGCATTTTGTGTGAGCCTGGGGAATAGCAAAAAATGGTTAGCATTCTCTTTTTAGCGAGACCTGCTTGGGGATTTCATCACCCAAAGGGATTATCCCAACCATGTGTGCCGACGGGGTATATAAAGGGGGGAGAGTGAAAGTTGTACCCCAATCTAGTCACGAGGTGTCTGGCAGAGTGTCGAAGCTAGGGTGATACCTAGATACGACATGAAGAGTTGGTCCAAGCCTTCAGTACCTCGTTGGGGTTCCCGACTCATGCTTGTAGATAGGCTAATGTTCACGGTTGTGTCTCACGTGTCGTGTTTATCGAAGAATCCCTAGATCACCTTGTTCAGCCTAGTTAGAGGACTGTGTTGACCATACCCTTTTCACTAATCTTAGGATTATGTTGTTTAAACTGCCTTTTTTGTGCTAAACTAGTACATTCTTGTTTGGTCAATTTAGCCTTTTCTTTCTGCTATTTGTTTGTTGTGTTTTGGGTCCTTTTCCATACCCATTTTCATTTGAATTAAGTCTAGGTCTACTGACAAAGGAAACCCCACCCCCAATTTGGTGACCTTTCCCTCAACAGGGGCGACTCTGCCCTTTGCCCAAGTCACTATCAATCAAACAACTAGTTTCACCAACTTGGGTAACCCTGCCTCAACTTGGGCGACCCTAACCTTAAGTTGGGTGAACTTGCCCCAACTTGGGTGATTTTTCCCCCCCAAATAGCTAATTTTTCCCTTCGTTCAGTCGTTACAAGCATCCGTCTCCTCATTATGAGCATCCATCTCCTCGTTCCGAGCATCCATCTCCTCATTCCAAGTATCTGTCTCCTTGTTCTGAACATCCGCTTCCCCATTTGGAGCATCCTTCTACTCATTTTGAACATCCATCTCCTCATTCCAAGCACTCATTTGGCCATTTCGAGCATCCATTCATCCATTCCAATTATCCGTTTACTCATTCTGAGCATCTGTCTATCCATTTTGAGCATCCGTTCATCTATTTCGAGCATCCGTTCATCTATTTCGAGCATTCTCCCATCCATTCCAAGCATCCATTCATCCATTCTGAGCATCCATCTCCTCGTTCTAAGAGTCAATCTCCCCTTCTAAGCATTTTTTACTCGTTCTGAGCATCCATTTGCTTGTTCTGAGTATCTGTTCATCCATTTTGAGCATCTGTCTCCTCATTCTAACAGTCATTTTTCCCCTTTTGAGCATCTCTTTACTCATTCCAAGTATTCCTCATCAATTTTGAGTATCTGTCTCCTCATTCTGAGAGTTCATTTCCTCATTTCAAGAGTTCATCTCCCCATTTCGAGAGTTTGTCTACCTGTTCCAAGAGTTTGTTTCCCTATTCCAAGGGTTTGAAAGTAGATAGGTGACCTTGCCCAAAAATAGGTGACCCTACCCACCAATAGGTGAACCTGCCCTTCAATAGGTGACCCTACCCTTCAATAGGTGACCTTGCCAACTAATAGGCGAACCTACCCTTCAATAGTCAAACCTGCCTTCAATAGGAAACCCTACACACCAATAGGTGAACTTTTCCTTCAATAGGGGACCCTTCCCATGAATAGGTGAACCTGCCCACCACTAGGTGACCCTTCCCTCCAATAAGCAACCCTTCCCACTAATAGGTGAACCTACCCTTCAATAGGTGACTCTGCCCACCAATAGGCGAACTTTCCCACCAATAGGGTACCCTACCCTCCAATAGGAAACCTTGCCTACCAGTCCATCTATAGATCATCCATTCATCATCTAAATCAAATAAAAACATCTTATAATGACTCTACGTTGTGTATCCATCATCATATTCTTGATCCAAATCCCTTGAACTTAATTTCAGAAGTTATTATCCAAATTGGCTTAGGTGTTTGAATCTAATCAACATCATCCACATCTGCTCAGGATTGTCATCTTTCTTGAGTTAGTTATCATCATCGGCCCAATCAATCCACTTTCAATCTCAAGGTGGATTTTGTGCCGCAATCATCTATCTATCCTTTTATCTGATCAATCAACACTCCAAGTCATCTAGGGTAATCTCTGAACTTGGTTTAGAACCCCTTTCATCACCCTATCTGATCCATCATCTAATTTTATCAATTGTTTCCTCAATTAATCTCATCCAATCTAACCCAACCACATCCCTATCCAATCACCTAATCAATCTACTTCCATCTTGAGGTAGATTTGGGGTCGTAATCATCCTATGGTAATCCAATCCCATCGAACCTCTGAAGTTGGTTTAGAGTCAATCCCATCACATCATCCAATCATCCTAATCTAAGCTTCAATCCAATCCTAATATGAGCTTCAACCCAATCTGAATTTGAGCTTTAATCCAATCCCAATCTGAGCTTAACCTAAATCCCAATTTGGGTTTTAGTCCGCTCCCATCTAGGATCTTCTCATATTGAATCAAATCTTAAGACCCCTTCTTCCATCTTCTTTCAATCCAACCTATTTATATTTTCATCCTCTTTTCTTTCCTTCTAATCATCTATTTGCATACCTTCAATCCGTATCCATCTAACCTAACATCATGAATCCTTATTCTTCACCAATGCAACCAAAAATAGTAGTCAAGGGGAATCCTAATTACGTTGACAACGATAACGAGAGTCTTGTTGATAAAGAATAGTATGACATAGATCCCCTTGATGCTATCATTTCTAGTAAGCTTTCCCCAACCACTTTCCAAAATCCAATCACTCCTCCAAGCTATCCCTTCACATCTTTATCCATGCCTAATAACACTCCTTATGCTATGTTTGACAATGGATATCCATTATCTTCCTTTCCCGCATCTCCATCATATCCTTCCTCTACATCATCTTCTTATCCAACATCCATGTCCTCTTATCCTAATCCAGTATCCCAATATCCCTATTATAATCCCCCATCGACATCCTCCTATTTCAATCCTTCGTCTACATATTCCCACTACAATCCATCATCCCAATCTTCCCAGCCTAATCTACCACCCAAATCTTCTCAGCCTAATCTACCATCCCAATACTCCTACTACAATCCCCCATCCATGTCCCCCTATCATAATCCTCCTTACTAGTCTACCCATCCTAATCCTACATTCACACCTTCTTACCTTAACCCTACACCCCCATCAACCTATCCTAATCCAACATCTGCATCTTCCTATCCTAATCCATCATCCACATCCTCCTATCTCAATCCACCATCTCAATCTTCCCATCCTGATTTGTTGTTCCAATACTTTTGTTACAATCTACCACCGATGTCCTCTTTTCCTAATCCACCATTCGAATATTCATATCTTAAATTCCCATCTACTTCCTTTAACATCAATCCACCATCCATGTCTTCCTATTCTAGTCCACTATCACAATATCCCTACCTTAACCCTCCATCCAATCCTAATCCTCCACATACTCTTAGCCCTACATCCAATCCCATTCCCCCATCTAATCCTAGTCCACCAATCCATAATCCTAGTCCTCCACAAGTCCCTAATCCTTCATCTATTCCCATCACGCCAGCTAAGCCAAGAATATGCACGATTCTCACTTGAGAAGTTCTCCAAGGATTTATGACAAAGAACATATCCCCAACTCCACATATTGAAGTCATGGAACCATGCTGCCCCACCCCCCCATGTATGGTCACTAGTGATGAGAACCTTCTCCATACGACACCTATCATTGATGTTACCACCCCTAGCACCATTCAAACCATTGAAACTATCAAACCCACTGAATCCATTGAACCCCCATCACCAACTTCGAGAACCATTGAAACCATCAAAGACACCCAAATCCAAGCCACTCCTTCTACTCTTGGATCCATCCAATCCATCGAAGACACACAAAACCAATCCACTCCTCCCACTCCTAATAGCACCAAAATCCATTCCCAGGAACTTCATGAATCCCCCACCTTCCATCTCCCCCACTTTCGAAGTCCCTCCAATAGTCCATTATCATGCCTCCCACACAAGATGAGTCATGCCAAGAGCTTGATCCAAAGCATACCATATCCCCTCCTTCACATTAAGATCCTACCATCCTATCTACTCCACCTCAAGATCATAGTCCCCCATCCATTCCATCTCATGATCCCCTTGTCACTCAAGACCCGATCACTCAATCTCATGATCCCTTATCACCCTCTACCCCAATTCAAGATCACAATCCCCCATCGATTCCATCCCATGATCCCCTTGACACTCAAGATTCGATCACTCCATTGCATGAGCCCTTATTACTCATTGCCACAAATCCAGATCCTATCATATCACCTAATCCCTCTCCTGATCCCTTACCACTCACTCCTCTTGATCACAATGTTGCTATCCCATCATCTCCATCTCATGATCCTCTATCATTGCTTAACCCTACTATCCCCACACAACTTTAATGTCCCCTTGGTACTCTTACATTCATCCATGGTGGTCTTCTTGTAGAAGAAAAACAAAGCATATATAACACTCATCCTGCTCCACCTAATAATGGACTCGTGTCATTCTTCTAGAGTAACAAAAATCCTATCATAGATCGAATGCTCAAGAGCATGCACTATCAAGGAAAATGTTTAGGCCTTCACAAGCAAGGAATTTTAGAGCTCATCCAAGTCAAAGAACACTCCTATAAGTGAAGTCTTGGATGTACTACTCATGAATCACAATCCAAGAATGTTGGTACAACATACACACATTTTAAATGATCCTCTTCTAAAAGAGTAAGAGGCTCCTCCCATCACTCCACTAGATCATTTGTTGCTATCCCCCCTCCTCCATCGTATCACCTCAAAACAACCATCCATATTCCTCCTTCATCTACTCCATCCATTTTCATCCCTTACATCCCTCCATCTGCCATCTCCCATCCTTCATTGACTCCATCTATTTTGGGTCCTTATGTCCCTCCATCCACCATCACACATCCTCCAAGTACTAAGTTCATTTTGGGCCCTTATACCCCACAATCACCTCCTCCATCCCATCCTATTCATCCTTTCATCCATCCATCACCTATGCCTTCCACCCATCATAACATCCCACTCTCATGTTCCGTAATCAAGATCAACAAAGGAATGTACCTACACATCCTCCATCCACATATCATCCTCAAAATCCTACCTCCATCACTCCATTCATGTTTTCCTCCACATCATCCATCTCCTTGCACCCATCGCATTGCTATTAAAAGCACTTTGGATACCAAAGTAGCATTGCATAAATCTAAATATCCACATGAATCTAAAGCTCCTCATGTCCCCTTAAAAAGACATGTTGAAGAAAATAAAAATCAAATCCAAAATCCAAATCAAACCTATAGGCCACAAAGGCCCACCAAAGCAAAGATCAAAGCCATGTGGATCCCAAAGAAAAAAGATGTAACACCTTCAAATGAAAAATATATAACAACGTCCAAAGTTGCTAATCCCAACGCTATACATTCTCATCCACCATCTCCTAAATCTGTTTTGGGTCCTTATGTCCCCAAATTCACTATCCTATCTCCTCCATTATCCCCATAATCTTTGTCTGTTAATCCTCCTATCCTTTAGCATCCACCACCATATGTGCCAATGTTGGTCCTGAAAACATCTCCCCATCACACATCCACCCAATCATTCCATCCATTATCCTGCATATCTCCCCCATCAAATCCCTTTAATCCATTCTCTTGCATTATCCATTTATCCTAATAAGGTTGTACCAACATCTCACAGTCACTTCAAACATGGACTCTTAATACCTCATATGGAACTTGATGCTTGAGTCCTTCATCCATCTACTTATCACATATCTTCCAAGTCCACTTATCCTTATCCATCTCCATCCACATACTATCCAAAAAATCCAAAAATACAAAAAAAATAGAACATCTGAAAAAGTAAAAAAAAAACAAAAAAAGTAAAGAGAAAAATAAATTTTCCAATGGTGAAAACTTGGAAAATAAGCACCTTGGATAAGTACCATGATGAAAACCTAGAAAATAGGCATCATGTGTAAATGCCCATCCATCTCTTTCCACAGTTGGGGGAAACTTCCTGGTATACATTCCCTTCATCCATCTACTCCATCCCACCTACCATCCACATCCTGCTTGTCATATCCCATTTATCCCAACCCCTCCATCCTCCCTGTGATCTTGATATTGATAGGGTAAAACTTATATACATGCTTTTGACACCTCTTGGCATACATTCCCCTCATCCATACACTATCCTCATCCTTATCCACATACATCTATCTTCCTTGTCCACCCATCGTGCAATCATCAATCTTCCTTCCTTATCCGTACATCCTATCCATATCCATCACACTCCCTCATCCACCCATCATATCCTCCTCCATTTTTCTATTTTATCTTTCCATCCACCTATCTTCCATCCCTCCTGTCTCATCATACATGACATATCGAGAGTGGGGACGTCTACTTCCTTTGTGACATAAGTCCTTGGAGACATCATTCATCCATTGTGCTATCCTCTCCATCTCCCTATCCTTATCTATCCATCTACCTAGCCAATAACCTTTTCTTCATCCAAATCCTTATCACTCTATCCATCCATTACAACATCCTTGTCATCTCCCTATCCTTATCTTCCTATCTATCCAAACAATCCCTTTCATCTCCCCATCCTTATCTTCCTATTCATCCCTAACCATCCAAAAATGATTCTCATCTCCCAATCCTTATCTCCTTACCAATCCAAAAAATCCTTTTCATCTCCCCATCTTTATCTCCTTATCCATTCATCTCTATCATCATCCCATCTGATAATCTTTTGTTATTGGTATCTCGCTATTGGCTTCTCTCCATGCAATCAAATTCCATCTATCTCATCATCATCACTCCCACTTCTTTTGCACATCTTTCCAATATCCTATCACTTCTCATCACTTGTCTCTTCATTGTATCATCCTCTCAATTCATCTTTTGATGATTTGGATAACTATCTCATCCCTAAGCTTCGTTCCATCACCATCATCCTATCTTATCCACCAAGTCTATCTTGTCTCATCTTAGCAATCCCATCATTTTATCCACTTATCATGGTCAATTCATCATCATTTATCCATTGTTTGTCTTTGGCCTTAGTCAAACTATGTTGCCCCCTACCCTTTCACTTAGGAAAGGTCGATCATTTGGTCCACCCCCAGGGAATTTTTTTATCCAATCTTTGTCATCCATTGAGGTCGCCATTGTCCTCTTTATGCTTTTATCCATGGCCTTTTATCGAATAACGAGGGCTCTACATTTTCACGTAGGAAAGTCTAATCTTTGATTGGCCCTCGAGCCCCTAGGTCTTTACGCTATTTTAGTCTCCTGTCTTGTCTCTCTTGTGTCATTTCATCAACCTATGCCCTTATCTAGCTATTTCTTCACAAGCAAGATCCATTCTTATCATGAGATCCAATTAGCTTTGAGTATCCCACGTAATAACGATCTTTTAGTTTAGTATCCATCTTTGGTCTCAACATGATGCATCCTTCCTAACAGACCTCAGCAATCCCATCCACCCTCTCGATCCTATGTGAAAGGACATTTGAAATTTATTGTGATTTTTTTATGCTTTTGGCTTTTGTTTATCATTTGAGCTCTCTATCACAACTTTTCAAGGCCTCCATAATCTTTCATATTATGGTGCATTTTGACTGGTTAACATAGGGGCATATCTTGATCTTTTTTTTTGTTGTTGTCTACTTGGTTGTCCCACATAGTACCCACCAAGACCCCTATGGTCTTTTGTTACATTGGGCCATCCTATCATGCTAGTGGTTATCCCAATACCTGACCCAAATGAGGTCTTCATGATTTTGGGGTGTTGGGATAGCCTTCTTGTTTGTTGTGTTTTTTTTCTACAATAGACACTAATTCACCTTGGTTCTTCATACTTGGGCATCTTGTGTCTGATGCCATAGGAAAAATCAATGCTCCAAAAATGGAAAATTGCATTAGGATTGCATTTCATTTTCCATTCCATTGTATTGCATGTATCCCCCATCTCCTCTCATCCATCTTTTCACCAATCCTCATCATATCATTATCTCTTCAATCTTCTTAGAATAATATAGATTGGTTATTCTAAGCATCTTTTCCTCCATCATTTTTATTCTTTCCATCCCTCTCACATCTCAATCCAATCCTCATCCATTTAATCTAGCACAAATCCTCTAATCACATCCTTGGTCTTGTTCCCAACCTTGCTACAAGCCTTGATCCAATCATCATCATCGTCATCATCATCATCATTGAGATGTATCCTTCCCTATATTTTAGTGTTGTTTTGGGATGTATAATTCCCTCATCAACAACACTTTCATCATCATCATTGGGATGTATTCGTCCGTCATCAACAACACTTTCATGGGGATGTATCCTTCCCTATCCTTGTGTTGTTTCAGGATATATCCTTCCCTCATCGATAACACTCCATCCATCATCAACCCATTTTGGCTTGTAGCTTGACTGGGGAAACATTACCTTTGTCCTTAAATCCATTTGTGCTTCTCATCATCTCCTATTGCTTATCATCCTCTTTTCTCCATCACTTTGCATCATCTTCTTCATATCCCCTTTCATCATCTCATCCCTTTCAAGAGCACACTCATGTTCTCTTGAACCCACATGTCCTCTCAAGGGGGCATCCTCAATCCCTAATTTTCATCTTCACCCCCACAATATTTCTTCCTAGTCACCCCTTTGATTACTGGGGCATCTTTTCCAATCTAATCATCTTTTTTCTTGGTGCTATCTTTTAATCTTCTTTGAAATGATGTTACTTCGTAACACCATCTCAAAGAGGGAAAAAATGTAGACATCCAAATTTGACCACTCCCACATGGTCAAATTCATCCTCTTTATTCGTCTATTCCATCAATACTAATTAAATGTTTTATTTAATTAATATTTCCCCTTTGCTTAAGCTTTCTAAAGTATTTAATTTAACAATTAAATACTTTACCTTTCATCCTTCTGCTATAAATTAAATAAATGTATTAATTTATTTAATTTAGTCATTTAGCCTTTTTGAATTTAAATCAATTTTAAATTCCCTCTTTTCTCTCTCCTTGTCACAACCTTCATAATCCTCTTCTAATCTGGATTAGTCTAATTAATCCATGATTAGGATGTGTGCACCTTTAATCAGGATTAATGTCACATCCTCCATATTTTTCCACTTGCCTCTAATCTTTCATTAATCTTCTTAATCACATCCCATCTTTGGCATGTCCTCAAAGTCAACCTTTCATAAGTGCTTACCTTTTTAAGCATGACCTCTTCCCCATGTGAATTAAAAATTCACATTTATTCATCCAAGATTCTCTTCTTCCCTAAGTGGGTCTCATGTGTCCCATCAATCACATGGGACAAGGACTTCCTTTAAAAAGACCTTGTCTTATCCTCTATAAATTCCAATCATCTAAATTTTAAATTCACATTTATTCCCCCAACAACTTATCTCTTCCCCATGATGATGTGTGAGGAATTCTAAAATTCCTCACTTGTCACCATCACTCTCATCCCAAGGTACTTGCAAGTACCTCCACCTCACATGTCATTTCTTCAACTCACCTATCCTTGGGACACATCCTCTTCCACATCACAAGATGTGAGGACTTGTGAGTCCTCAACTCACTATAGCCCTTCATCTTTCCCAAGTTGGAAAAATCCTGACCATGCATTTCTCAAGAGATTCTTCCCTTAAAATGGAAGATTTTCTCTCATTTTTCACAGCACATAATCACATTTTTCATTCATCACATTGAAAATTCAAGCTCAAGCTCTCCAACTTTCATGTTCTCACATCCTTCATTGTTGCATGCTTCAAGCTCTCATCACTTGCATTTGCATTCATCTATCAAAATACCCAAATACCTCATTGCATTCATGATCTAATCTAGATCATTTTGCATCCATTTTTAGCACTCTTGCCATCAAGGAGCACACATCAAATCTTCATCAAAGGGAAAACTAATAAGATCAACTTAGACAATGTATAATTATTTTTTACTCTTTCTTTTGTTTGAGTTCAACTAGGCTTATCTTGAAGTGTTTTTTGTGTTTTCCCTTGTTTGCATTTCATTTCATTTTGTGTTTTAGACTAGGAGATTTCACCTACACATAGAAACAATGCAAATGTGTTTATCTATCCTAACTAAGCCTATTCACTAAGTTACAACATCATACAGTGGGTGGAAGGCTTATAACTCCATTTTAAATGCACTCAAACTCTTCGAATAGGGCTCACAAATCGACCTCCAATAAAATGCCTCTTAAATGCACAAGAATGAATTAAATTACTTCAAACCAAGTTTTTTAGAAAGTTAACTCTACTGCCCACTAGTTTCCATTAAAAAGAACACACAACCACACTGATGGAACCGTATAGTACTAAGAAATTTCAATAATTCTAGAAAAAAACATAAATTTGCATGGAGATAACAAGATTTTATTCATTCTCTTTCAAACTTGGTTACTCCAACCTCAAACTCGAACATAAGAGGCATTTTTAAGCATGAAAGTTTGAAATTGTGTTAGTTTGAATTGTTGTGACCTTTTCCACCCCTGTCCTTGCATCAAAAATTATCTATCACATCATAATAATAAGCAATAGCATAGACAAGGCAGTGAACTATTCAAAAAAATGCATCAAAGAAATTTGGTCTCAATGTGCATGTCATGGCATTCCATCACCATGAGACCACATTTCTTTGAGGAATTTTTTCAAACAGTTCATTGCTTTATCTATGCTACCACATTTTTCATACATGTCTACCAAACAATTTTATCAAACAATTCACTGCCTTGCTACGATGGCTAAAATTCTAAAATAGGTGCTTTCAAACAAGCTATGGATGCTTGGAAAAATTCTATCAAAGCATAATAGTAAGCAATAACATAGACAAGGCAATGAACAGTTTGAAAAAATTCCTCAAAGAAATGAGATCTCATGGTGATGGAATGCCATGACAATCAAAAGAAATTTTGATTCTCATGGTGTTCCATCACCATGAGATCTCATTTCTTTGAGGCATTTTCTTTAAAAGTTTGTCTATGCTACCACATTTTTCATACATGTTTGCCAAAGTGTTTTATCAAATAGTTCACTGCCTTGCTGCTATGGCTAAGAGCCTAAAACAAGTGATTTTTACCAAGCTATGGATGCTTGGAGTAAATTAATCAAAGCATAATAGTAAGAAACAAGCTATGGTCTCATGGCTTTTTTTTCACACGAAAATCAACGTCGGAATTTGGTTGGAGGCTGAAAACTACTTCTAAGGGCATAAATAAATCTTGTTCTATAACTTGTACGACCAAACTGACTATTCCAAAATGTTTGGATGGGTATATTTAGGTTAGCTATGGTCCCCTTTAACACCCAAACAGGCCGAAGTAGTCTAAGCTACGTTCAACTGGTGAAATCTCTTAAGATTCCAAAGTGCAAAAGGGCAACAATCTTTGACGGACTATTACTTAGAAATTGTGATGCCTACAAAAAAATTTTCCTAAGGATACAAGATTGTGTTGGGCCCCTCTACAATGACCTCTCTCGTGTTTTTCTATCTCAAACGCATTTTCCCATGGTGACGAGTTTTCAGTTGAGGGAAAAGTTATCAAATGCAAGCAGTGTAAAGTTGCAAAGTGGTGCAACTTTCATTCTACAACTCATACGACAAAATCGACTATTCCAAAACATCCATATGGGTATGTTTATGCCAGGGATGGTCCTCTTTCGCACCTAGATACACTGAATCACTTCGAGCTACATTGGACCGTCAATTTCTCTTTAGAGTTCGAAGTGCTAAAAGGCAACAATCTTTGAAGGGCTATCTCTCAGAAACTGTGACACGTAAAGAATCACTTTCTAAGGCTATGGGATTGTGTTCGGACCATCTACAATAATCTCTCTCAATTTTTGCTATCTCAGAGCCATTTTCCCATGGTGACAAGTTTTTAGTTAAGGGAAAAGTTGTCAGATGCAAGCAGTGTAAAGTTGCAAAGTGGTGCAACTTTCATTTTGCAACTTATACGACCAAATGGACTATTTCAACACATTCATATGGGTACATTTATGCTAGGGATGGCCCTCTTTTCCACCCAAATACGCCTAATCACTCTGAGCTACATTGGACTGATGATTTCCCTTAAGAGTCCAAAGTGCTAAAAGGCAACAATCTTTGAAGGGATATTTTTTGGAAACCATGATGCTTATAGACTCTCTGTCTAAGGCTATTGGATCATGTTGGGACCATCTACAATAACCGTTCTTGGTTTTTGCTATCCTGGAGGTGTTTTCCTGTGGTGATGAGTTTTTAGTTGAGGGAAAAGTTGTCAGATGCAAGCAGTGTAAAGTTGCAAAGTGCTGCAACTTTAATTCTATAACTCATACAACCAAACAGACTCTTCAAACATGTCCTAATGGGTACATTTAGGCTAGGTATGGTCCTCTTTTGTACCCAAATATGTCGAATCACTCTGAGCTACATTCGACCAGAGATTTCCCTTAAGAGTCCAAAGTTCTAAAAGGTAGTAATCTTTGAAGGGCTATTTCTCAGAAACTGTGATGCTTACTAACTTTCTGTCTAAGGCTATGGGATTGTGTTGGGACCATATACAATAACCTCTATTGGTTTTTTCTATCTTGAAGGTGTTTTCTTGTGGTGACGAGTTTAAAGTTGTCAAATGCAAGTAGTGTAAAGTTGCAAAGTGGTACAACTTTTATTCTGCAACTCATATAACCAAACAAACTATTCCAACACATCTGAATGAGTACGTTTACACTAGGTATGGTCATATTTTTCACCCAAATATGTCAAATCACTCTGAGAGACATTGGACTAATGATTTCCCTTAAGAGTCCAAAGTGCTAAAAGGAAGCAACCTTTGAAGGGTTATTTATCGAAGACCGTGATGTTTAAAAACTCTTCATTTGGGGCTATGGGGTCATTTTGGGACCAGCTACAATAACCTCTCTTAGTTTTTTCTATCTCAGAGGTGTTTTCCCATGGTCACGAGTTTTTAGTTGAGGGAAAAGTTGTCAGATGCAAGCAATGTAAAGTTGCAAAGTGGTGCAACTTGCATTCTACAACTCGTACGACCAAACAAACTGTTCCAACACATCTAAATGGGTACATTTACGCTAGGGATGGTCCTTTTTTGCACCCAAATACGTTTCATCACTTTGAGCTACATTGGACTAGTGATTTTCCTTAATAGTCTAAAGTGCTAAAAGGCTATACCATCTATTGTACAATCTCTAGCTTGATGGTATGGCCATGGTAGATATTATTAGGATTATGTAAGGTGATTATGTGGGTTTAAAGACATGGAAAGGTCTGTAGTTGAGTTGGTGAGTTTCCATGCATGGCAAAAATAAGTGAAATTTTGTGAAAAATGGTGGTTACAACATGCTAATAGCAATGAAACGTAGGGGCAACAAGATTTAAGGTCAAATCAAGCTTGTGTAAGTCCTAATAGATGTTTTTGATCAGTTTATACGATGTGGCAAGGTTGGAAACATTGATTTCCTTACAAACCTCATAAAAGTTGCTAAAAATGAGGGTTGTTGAAATAGAGCGTTAGAAAGTGTATCTCACCAAAAAAATTGTCATTTTGGTAGTTTAGTAAGTTGTTTAATGCTGCCCTCAAAGCTGGTATTGGCATGGTGTGATGGTTTATAGGTGGCATTGTTGTTCTTGCCACCAAGGTTCAAAGCTCGTTGGGATGGTATTGTTGAATGGTTGTATTTGGTTCATAACTCCAGTCAAAAGTGTTTACCCCTTGAATAAAAGTTGTTTAATGCTACCTCATTGAAATTTCAGGTTTGGGAAGTGCTCAAATATGAGTCTCTTTGTAAAATGGGCCTATTTTAGGGTCTTGGACAACAAAAGAGTGTTCCTCCCATGTTTTAGTGAAGTTGCACCCAAGTTTGGGTTTAAGGATCAAATTGGATTTTGAATCATCTTTAATTGTAATTGTGTTGTTTAAAGCCACCTAGCTCTTGCATCAGAAAAACTCAATTACAATGGAAATGACCTTCACATGACCTTTTTACATTTTTTTTTGAAAAAGCGGCAAGGCATTGTAATTTATTATATATCAATAGGAGATATTACAAAACCTAGTTCAAATGAGCATACCGACAAGAGAGAACTAGGAAGAAAACCTTTGGTTGTAACTCGATTAAGTACAAAAATCTCTTACAAAATTGTCCCAATAATAGTAACAAAGCATACACCTGTATGCCTATTTCAACGTATGAGTTTCCAAAATACAAACCCCTTTACATTTTAAACATACCCTTTATACAATGCCAAACATTTGACCCATATTTCAAAAAACATCACTGGATATAAATTATGCCCCTACATTGTTATGACCTTTTTACATTGTTTCACATTTGAAAATTAAAATTTTACAAAATTTGCCTATTGGAGGCATTCATGGCACAGTCTTCCACAAGAGTAGAATGTTGACATTTTGGAGTGACAAGCCCGTGCACAAACCATCAAGGTAGCAGTTAAACTACATACAATAGAAAAGATGCTTAGAATAAAAGACATGGAATAAAAAATCTATATTATTGTAATTCGTTGCATACCTCTCTAAAAGGATCAGAGCTAGCTATTGTTGGAGCAATTCCATGATCAATCATGCCAAGAATATTGCAAAAGTTGTCAAATGATAAATCTATATTGTCACAATAGAAAAGATGCTTAGACTAACAAATCTATATCAATCTAAACAACCTGAATGATGATGAATTGGTAATGCAAACTATAAAAAATGCTTAGAATAACCAATTTATATTATTCTAATGACCTAATTGATGATGATATGGTAATGCAAACTATAAAAGAAACTTATAATAACCAATCTATATTATTGCAATTTGTCACATACCTCTTTGAAAGGATCAGAGCTGGCTATTGTTGCACCAGGTCCATGATCAATCGTGCCAAAAATATCACAAAAATTTTCAAATGATAAACATATATTGTCACAATAGAAAAGATGCTTAGACTAACAAATC
>VDFB02047397.1:113551507-113717471 GCA_007258455.2 Sequoia sempervirens
TGAGTGAGAGAGACCTTAGAGAGGGAGGTGGGTTAGGAGAAAGGCGAGAGAGAGAGAGAGTAGAGGGTAGATGGTTTAAGGGTTAAGGGTTAAGGGTAGAGGGAAGAAAGACAGAGGGAGTCAGTGAAAGAGATGGAGGGAGGGAGTAGGAGAAAGATAGAGGGTAGAGGGGAGAGAGAGAGGGAAAGAGATAATATTTAAATATTTTATATATTATTAATATATATATATAAATATTGATACATTAACTAAAATATTGAAATAATATTTAAATATTATACATAATAATATAATATATTTTATATGAAATACATAATTCAATAAGAGATTATCATAAATTGTATATTATATATTACATTATAAACTATATTGTATATTATATATTAAATTATAAACTTTATTACATTTTTTAAATCATATATTATAAATTGTATAACATTTTTTAAACTCATATCTAAAACATATTGGGTATCAAATTTCAATCGGATATCTAATATCTCTGACACAAAATTTAATGCCTAGGGATTAGCCTTGGGCTTGCTTTGGAATTTGGTTCGGACCTGCCAATCCTAAGAAGTCAACACAAAAAATGTCTTTAACAGCTTACCTTGCTTTTCCAGACTTCGCCCATGTGGCTGACGACTTTTTTTTTACCCAAATTTGATGAAACAAAAAGGGTTTGTAAAGGAGCTTCTCAACTTTCCAACAATATAAATTATACTTTACTTTGAATCTAATAAATAAGTATTATTCATTTTTTATTAAAATTACGACTAAAGTCCTGATTGATAGGTTGATTGAAAAACACCTATAGCTTTCAAATGATATCACATTTTTTGAATCCAAAACTTGTGTCACATTCTATGCTTCACATACTATAGGATTAAAAAACAATTGAATTTCATGAAGTTTTGACCAATTTAAGGTGGTCAAACATACAAGTTTTTATATTTTTTAAAATTTCTAATAAAAATTCATAATTAATTATTTACTTGGAAAAACTTACAAAAAATATGCATCACATCTAGACATGATTCCTCTACTTATATCTAAAATCTTATAAAAAAATTATCATTTTATTATGGTTAGGGTGGTCAGATAGACAACTACTTCTTATTTTTTCCTGAAATTTAAGTACTCTGCATTGAAATTTCAAATTTTCACCAAATAATTTAAAAAATAAAATAAACCTAGTAGTTTAGAAACTACATTCAATTTTCCACAGATTCTATTTCTACATATTTTTTAAATAATATAGATAACTTATTCAAATTTTTACATCAAGTTGCCTAACTATGATTTTTCTAAATTTTCGTTACCACTTAAGGGCCTATTTTTTCCATGATGATCCTCCACATACCCTAAAATTTATCATCATAGATAAACATGTAAGGACATAAGGAATATATGATAATGAAATTAGATATAACATGAGATAGGCAAGATACCCTCATTATTCTTCTAATTAGGGCAAATGCTAGAAGCCATAAATACTACATAACATCCATATAAGCACTAATAAAATGTGAGAGATAAGCAAGAATAAGATTATAATATGCAATCATATAATATAAAAATGATATGGATCATAGATGTGGTATCATAATAGATGGATACATAAACATAATAAGGCACATGAACATATGGTAAGTACTATAAACATGTAGGGCACACAAACATTATAAGCCTAAATATGATAGGTATTTTAAAATTAAGGGTAATCACTTGATGAGCATTCCATAGGATAAGAGGTAATCAAAATTGTTATGGAACATAAGGAATCAAAGTAACATCAAGAATCATGAAAATATAAGAACAAATTAAGGACCATGAGAATTGTAAATAGTGAATAGGTGACATGGGAGATATAAAAATTAACAAATAAAATAGGAAAAAATATGAAATGAATGAAAAAATGGGAAATCATAGGAGCTAAACATCATAAACATGTCAACATAGATAAATTAGAATATACAAAGTAAAGGAAGCACTCAACAATGATAAAGAAGATGTCTCCATGTGGGAAACAAAGTATAAGGCCTTATACAGATGGTGAAATAAGAATAAGAGGAGACACAATACATATGGGATACAATAAAATATAGAAGATGAAAAAAGGATCAAGTATAAGGACATAATATAAAAGTAATAATCATGTGCACACATAAAGATGCTAAAAGATCTCAAATAATAATTTAATTAGATTTTCTCCTCATCCAAGAAGTCATCCTCATCCTAACAAGTAACATCAAGCTCCTTATGAGTACGAAAGCCATATAATAAAAAAATAAAGCTATGCAATTAACAATGAGGAACTTGATCCATAAAAATATTTTTCATTTTCCACACTAATGAAGTAGTAATTTTTTATGAAATTCCAATTTTGAATCATGTATAGGACCCATATCAGTATTGATGTAACCTACATCATAAATCTTCAAATCTTTAAACCCCTAAAGTTGAACCCAAGTATTTACCTTGAACCCTAAATGCCAAAACCTAAATCATAAGTTCTTAAATGGTTAAATCAGGTATACCCTCAATCCTAAATTGTAACGCCTTGCCATGCGAACCCCAAAGGACACTAAAGCTTCTAACATTTATGACATTTTTTTTAAGTAAACTAATGTGAGTGTACATTAACATATATCACTAGTAATGAAACCATATAGATATATATCACCTAACTAAGTCCCTTGGGGTAACATAACTGCATTACATTTGAATATCTCTAACATAATCCAACTCCCATAATGATTATTAACTAATTGTATATTCCACTTAACCATTATATAGAATTAATTATAAATGAACGTACATCCATCACATAATATAAATGAAAACCATCCATCACATCAATCAATTTAAATATAAATATTTCCACAGATACAACACCATTAAGGATCACATACTAAGAAATAATAAACACATAATAATACAAAGATCAACATACATTGCATAAAAGATAAGCATCCATCAACAATCATAAGATAATGCCAAAGATTACAATCATTCCATTTATGATATGAAGACACAATGTTCAAGGATTACATCAATACAATGGTACTTCCCAACATGAACGAGAATAGTACAACAACATGGAATAATAAAATTGAAAAGAATAAGCACAAAGCACCAAGACTGGATCCAACTCTGGCACATCCCTGAAGTCACCGCAACTAGTTCAACTCTGCATAGCTCGATCTTTGGTTGGGGACCCAATGGGGTGCATAGCACATTCCACCCAACCATGTGGACCCTAAGGCCCACCCCCAGTGCTAGGAGATGACAAGAAGGACCCACAACAAAGGAAGACAATCAAGTGAACAAGACTAACAAGACATCACAACAACAAACACAAGCAAACATCTGCTTCTAGAGGAACAAAACCAACAAGGGGGAAACAACAAACATGCAAGGTTGCTAAAGGAAGAGTGTCATCACATGGCTCAACATGGGTTACTCAATGCAGATCTTCATAGGTTACTAGCCCCCATCCTGGGTTACCCTGGCAACCTTAACCAATCCCTGGCCCCCACTCTTACACATGTGGAATCAACTCACCTTTCATGAAGACAAGGTAGTTGATTTTCCATTCCAGGCCTTCTCATCTCATCTCAAACATAAACTTGCACTTGAGCCATGAAAGATACATCCATTATCTTGTATCAGTGTGATTACTACCCAACCCCCTAATTATTTATTAGGTTTTCACTTGATTAACTCAATTTCCACATGACTTACCCAATATACCACTTAGAGTTTCGACCCTCGTGGGAAGCCACTCTCCCTTCTAGCAAGAAAATATCATAAACACAAATTGGGCAAGCCAACTTGCACAAAATATCAAGGAAAAATAAGTGATTACATCAAGTGAGGCATGCACCATCTCACACTAACACTGCATGGTAAAGGAAACCACTTTCAAGTGCAAGGCTAAACCCACCAAAATCAAATTCAACATAAGAAAAATAGTTCACAAAGAATCAATCTGAAAACCAATAATAAACCTACATTTTCTTTCCCCACATCTAGAAGCCCAAAAAGAACGACTACCCAAGAACTCACAAGCGAGGGTAAATCACAACAATATGGGTTCCCAAATAAATTGCAACACAAATTCAATGAATGAAGGCTCCTCAAATCGAGATTAACTCAAGAGGAAGTTGCATCAAAATGGAACCATTAAAAATCCACCTTTATATGCATGAATTCAATCTATGTATTAATCATAAAGAATAATTTAGACAATTAATTACCTTCTATTTATTCGTTCATTACAGAGTCATTTGATAAATTATATAAACATATTTATAAATAACTCGACACTTCATTTATTACAAGTAAATGAGTAAACCTTATATCATAAAATCAACATCTATTATCAATTCAACTATAAATTAATTAAGGAGAAAGCCCTCATTCAAAAGATATTATATTTCATTTATTGAACAAGAACTCCAAACAAATTAACTAACAAAACAATAAACATTTCTCAACTCAAACGTAATCGTACTAGCTTCTAAATATTGAGAACAATCATCCAAATATATGTGTGTGTATATATATATATATCTATATTATATATATAAAGAATAATAATTAATCAATTACATTTTATTTATACGCTCATTATGAAATTATATAAAATAATTAAAGAAAACTATTTAAACATATTCTTCCATTTCTAATAATTTCCAATTCACTTACTATATTGTTACTTTTTGTTTATCTAAATCAACAACCTCTATTTTCTAATTCAATTAATCTTTTATTTACTAAGACCACTTAATTCATCTATCTATAACAAATCAATTACTTTGTCATTAACTAATTCAACATCTTCTATAATCTTAATCAAAATTCATCTAATCATTCATTTACTTCTATTTGAATAAATTAATGCACCTAATTTAAATATGTTAAATAATCCTTTCCAAAAACATTTCTTGTATAATCTTTAACCCTAATATAATATACCTATATACCTACATATATATCTTCAGTCTATTTTTATGCATAAATGTTAATATACAAATCTTGATGAGACTAATTCCCTAACCAATGGTAATGAGGTTTGATTAAAATCAAACACCTATCTATATAACTCCAAACTTATATAAACTTCATATATAATCATTTAACCTCACAAAAAAATATATATATATAACATGTATAGCCATATATATATATATTTATACCTTAACATTAAAATTCTAGATTTTTCATATTAGTAGATGGATTTTTACATATGACATATTAGATTAAATTTTACCGAAGATTTATGGGTATGTGCAAGATCATCATGGAAAAAACAGGCCCTTAAGTGGCAAAAAATTTAGAAAAATCAGAATTAGGCAACTTCACATAAAAAATTGGTAAGTTATCTATATTATTTCAAAAATATTGAAGAATAGAATTTGTAGAAAATTGAATTTAGTTTCTAAACTACTAGGTTTATTTTGTTTTAACAAAAATCTATTTGGTGAAAATTTTAAATTTCAATGCAGTAGTACTTAAATTTCAGGGAAAATAAGCAGTAGGTATCTCTCTGACCACCCTAACCACAATAAAATGATAATATTTTCTTATAATATTTTAGATATAGGTAGAGGACTCATGTCGAAATGTGATGCATATTTTTTTGTAATATTTTTCCAAGTAAATAATTAATTATGATTTTTTTCTTACAACTTTTTAAAAATATAAAAAATCATATGTCCGACCACCTTAACTTCGTCAAAACTTCATGAAATTAAATTTTTCTCTTTTTAATCCTATAGTATGCAAAGCATAGAATGTGATGCATGTTTTGGATTAAAAAAATATGATACAATTTGAAAGCTATAGATGTTTTTCAATCAACCTATCAATCAAGACTTTAACCGTAATTAAAATAGAAAAAGAATAATAATTATTTATTAAATTCAAAGTAAAGCATAATTTATATTGGTGGAAAGCTAAGAATCTCCTTTAAAAACCCTTTTGATTTCATCAATTTTGGGTAAAAAAAAGTCGTCAGCCACATACCCTACAAATACCCATCATATTGCCACTTTTTGTCCCATCATGATCCTGCACATACCCTTATCATTTATTTTTTTAATCTTAACATAATATCTCTCTCTCTCTCTCTCTCTCTCTCTATATATATATATATATATAATACATGAAAATCTAAACCGAGAGGGTAGCCTAAGAAAAAGCAAAAGAATAATTAGAGTAGACTAGATGGGCACAGCCTGCATGGCATAAGGGGTTGAGACAATGAAGGTTTGGCCTATGCTCAACATTGATAGGCATAGAATTGAACGATTCCAAGGCAGCAAGAAACATCACATTTGAACTGATGAAAGAGGACGATTCTAAACAGTGACAAGTTTGGAGGAGACTATTAGTAATGCAAAAGAAACAATTCCAAACAAATCAACCCATAAGAACCAAACCAAACCAGGTAGCTGCAAGTAGAAGGAGTCTCTTGAAGAGAGGATTGGCTGGTGCATCCCAAGGAGGGCTTAAAAGCTAAAGTCCAAGTGTTCCCAAAGTTTTTTCAATCGGTGGTTATATCTCTCATACCCAAGATAAATCCCATAATGAAATTAGTTATTAATAGATACAGAATGGGACTCCCAAAATTTGACTAGTAAAATAACACATACAAATATTCCTCACTCCATATGTATCTCTAAATACAAATTTTCAATCAACAACTAGAACAACCTGGGAAGAGGTCGACGCCACAACAAAATCACTATCTCAAAAGTATGAAATCTATAGAAAACTAGAGTGGTAAGGGATGGTGCAGGAGTATAAGGGAAAATCAAAGCTCTAACAAAAAGAAACAAAGGCATTGAATGGTCAAACTCCTACGTTGGGTGCTAATTAAGGCTAGCACAAAAATTGAAACAAAGCAAGAATAATTCTGCCAATAAACAATAATTTCTTATATCAAAATAGGAAGTTGCTACCAATATTTTAGCCAAGAGCATACAAAGTAGTTGATTCCATTAGTATAGCCAATTTCAAGGAGAGAAAAGTGTGTACATGTGATGTTCAGTCAATTAAAAAAAAGATGAGTTTTATTCAGCATAAAACAGGCCTTTAAATGGTAGAAGCAATATGATCTACGTGCTAACAAAAAGTTAATATTTTATATTACTCATAGCCAAGGAGAATCAGCTTCATCAAGGCAAGCATATGATTAGAAGAAACATTGATTACACCAATGGATTGAGGGTAGACCTAAAAGTATTTGTAGCAAATGAAAATGATAAGTGTGAGGCTGAATTCCTCGGCTTGATACTATTAAAATCATAATCTACAGCTATCAAATAACTAGAGACCTGAATTCACCATGCAAGAGCAAATAAAAGCAAGCCAGGCATAGAATAAAAACCATGAATGGTTATAAAATTGGCTAGCTAGAACATGGACTCAATAATATGGGATGGAGAGAGAAATTTGAAATCCTTAAGAAGAAAAGAAAATAGCGTAAAGTCATCTACAGATTGAAACAAAGGCACTAAGTATGTACAACTATAGCCAAATACACTAATTTCAATACTCTTTTGAAGATGAGACTAAATGAAACAAACTAAAATATAGATTTTTCATAGAACAAATGTAATCTTCTTAAAAGAATGATTTGATTCACTAAATAGAATTCAAGCAATCATTTCACAAGAAGGGGAGAATTCATTTTCATAAATTAGAGAGTGAAAAGAAAATAAAAATCAATTACAACAATGACCTGAACTCGTATGCTCAGTAGTGAAGAAGATGTTTCGAAAAGAATTCCTTTCATAGCCACAATTCCTTCCTCTAAAACTTAATCACTTTTAAAGAAAAAATTTGATCCTAACACTATATTCTTCTCAAATTAATTTGTAGAGCAAAGATTTTCCATTTCAAAAATAAGATCTACTCATCCAAAAACATTTTTCCAAAAAGAACCCGTATACTTAAAACCAGAAAGATTTTTTTATTTTTTCCAAACTAAAAATCCAAAATATAAGTTTTCATACCAAAAAAAAATTCGACAAACCATTTGAAGTCGTGCATGTGCACGCATTGTCTTTTTCCATCTTTTTCCAGCTTTATACTTCAGTTTGAGAATGTTATCTATTTTATTTAATTTAAAATTCAATTACTTTCCCATTTAATTAATTAAAATCCAATGACAATGTAGAACCCCAATCTTAGACCTGCACAAACATAGCAAACAAACACATTATTAGATCCAAATGTAAGTTAGAACTAAGATTCCCTATGAAATTCATCTATAATGCTCAAAATAGGAACAAAAATGAGAACAAAACAAGAAAGCAATGAAATCCTATTTAAAAATGCAAACTCCCAATCGCATGGGGGAATTGGTGCCAATTTGATTGAAAATTGGCCCTTTCCCAACTACTTTTCAAGCTTTGTGATGGTTTGATGAAGATTGATCCAATTGTTGATGAAGAACAATGAGCTCCTTGATGAAATCTGCAATAACCTAGCTAAGATGATGACAAATGCTATGAATATGGATAAAATTAGCTCTCAATGTGAAGAGAGTAACTTTTCTCTAAGTTGTGGATCCCAAATGAGAATAAAAGCCTCTTATTTATAGATTGAGATGTTGAAGAATGAGGAAAAATGCATGAAATTGGGACTAATTTCCAACCAATGGCCAAATGCCACTTATCAACATGTGAGAGGTTGAAAGTTGAGCACATTTTGGCCAATGTGCCAATAAATGATATTAAGTGGAATTTCAAATATGTGTAATGACTTGTTGGACAGGGAAAGAAAATGACTTAAATTCCACTTGGCTCAATGCACAAGGACATGTAAGAAGAGATAAATGCTTTGTTGGAAGGACAAACCACTTGGAGGGATTTTCAAATTTCGAGTAGTATTCCCCTAAATATGCCATGTTAAAAGAAAATAAGGATTTAATAAATCAATTAAATGTATTTTCATGTGCAAGTGGAAAAATCTAGAGGATTTTGGTGATTAGGATTAAATTAACCAAGATTTGATTAATTTAAAAGGAGATTAGTTGATGTGACTATTTGATTTAGATTTTTGGATTGATTTAAATCAAAATTGAGAGGAATGTGATTTAGATTTAATTAAATAAAGCATTTTGATTTATTTAATTAAATAGGGATGATGTTAGATTAAATTAAATTAGGATTGATTTAATTTAATAGAATGACTTTAGAGATTTAATTAAATAAAATGGATTATTTAATTAAATAAAGACTATAGGGTTAATTAAATAGCATTGATTTATTTAATTAACAGGAGAGAATGACTTAATCAGATAAATAATGATTTATTTAATTAAGGGATGAAACATGATGATTTAGCTAAGAAGATGATTTAGGTTGAAATGGTGTTAGTAAATCAGGATCAAGTGTGTTGATATATTTTACATGTCTATATTTTGCCCCTCTTTGAAGCAAAGTACTTGCTACGTTGGTTCAAAGAATAAACTGCCTTGATCAAAATTCAAAAACAAATCACTTTTCAAAATTGCCCCACTGCTGCCCTAGCAGCAAAATTATGTTGATATACTACCCCCTCGAGAGATAGGACAAAAAATTAAATTTGAGGGTGATCTCGCGAAAAAAAGACAAGGTGCTTGACGGGTCCAGAAAGGCTCTGGGATGCCAAAAACATGCAAAAACACAAAAAAATGATGGAAAACGGCCTTTGATTGGGTGAAAATGGGATCTAGGGTCCAAGACCCCAGCTGGACGGCTAAATGAGTTAAAAAATCCTAGCTTCCAGGCTTAAATAGGCCTCAGAGGACCACTTCTAGTTCATTTGCACATATAGCCCTTTGAGATTCTATGATTTTGATCTCTGACCCCTTTGAGAGATGGCACAATGACTACTTCCATGACATATTTCGGATCGAGTACGAGTGCACCAAAGGCTGCCTAGCACTTGACCACTAGTGAGTCAACTTGACCCAACCTCATTTTTTATTTTTGTGTGCATTCATTAGCTTAGGAAGTTATTTTTAGCCCATCGGTTGAATACAACACCACTTTAAACTTGATTTCAGGGTCTCATGGCCTCAAACTAGGCCATAGTCATGAATAGCGATATTGCATCACAGTTTACAGTTAGGGTTCAAACTCCAAACTGGACCATATTTGAGAACATCCACATGGCGAGCCGCCTTGCAAACTAGGTTTTAACATTAAACTGACTCGCACTTCAAAATGCATCACAGCGACAAAGTTTGAGAATTTAGAGCTCCTAGTGGCGCAGTTTGGAACTTTCAAACTGTGTTGCACCCACAAAAGTGTTGCATATGTTGTTTCAAGCATGTTGAGACAAATCAAGATCATGATTTTTTATGAAACTTAATGTAGTGACTTTTTTCTATGAAATTTAACGTAGTGACTTTCTTGATACAAGAGGAGGTGGAGATTCTTTATTCACGTGAGTGCAGGTCTTGAAGACTTTTTGGCATATTAGAGGGTGTGCACGAGCGGCTATAGGAGTACCTAGGAGCGATTGGACTCTAGTATATTGCATATGCATCGCCAGTGAGGACTCACTTGGGTATGATGACAGTGCTTGCAGACTGATGGCACAACGAGGCATCCTCCTTCCACTTTCCGACAAGCAAGGCCACACTCACACTAGAGGACATGTGGAAAATACTTTGATTCCTATCCATGGAGAGCACATTATCTATTATGTGGATGTCGAAAGGGACGTATGCTACAATGTTATGGGCCTTGATGAGATCATCTTTTTCAAAGGGCTAGATTGAGTTGGAGCATTACAGGTTCACTATGTCACCCTTTCACTTGGTCATAGTTGCCATCATTTCAGGTCTCGTTGCACTAGATCGGTGAGGCCAATATTTCAGTCCTGCATGGGGGCTTGCTTGGGAGCTGATGGTTCGATGGAGGGTATGCTTTGTGTGGGGGCTAGTATTGTTGGCCTCTCTATACCGAGATTTACATGAGTTCGTATACAATGACAGCAGAGGCATCGGGGCTAGGGTCACACTCCACATATGGGCTTGGGAGCACATTGTTGTGCTCTGTTCGAGAGTTGTAGCTATTGATATGGAGCCAAACGATCCATTTTTCTGGAGGTACAAGGGAGGTGTTTCATTTACACACACGAGACAAAAAAGATTCCTCATTGGAGGAGAGTCCTTGATGACATGCAAGCTTTCAAAGGGTGGCCATATCTTAGATGGTCTGCATGGTATGGTGACACCCAACAACTATTTTTTGCTCAGCAGGATAGACCTATGTAGGGTAGGGAGCACATGATGATTGAGCAATACTTACCTAGCCAAGTATAGAGATTGTTCGAGGAGCCTCACGACAAACCCGATGACTAGTACATTGCAATATTTGTGTGTACGATGAAGGAGTCTTCATGGGGCTGATACATTCCCATAGATGAGACAGTTCAAAGCTTCAAACAATGGGTGGCTAGGCCATGGCCATATGATCAAGGTCAGGCTGATGCACGTACTACTCAGGCCTACAGAGATTGATTTTGACCACCTCTCAAATTGACAGTTCCAGGGACACCTTCGGCATAGTATAGGGCTAGAGGCAAAGGAGACAGACAAGGTCGGGGCCAGGGAGGCCGAGGGGATGTAGACGAAGAAGGGGACTGGGGAGGAGGTGGGCCACCTCATTAGCCAGATGAGTGTAGGGTTCCACAGGATCAATAGCCAGATGGCCAAAAATAGGACCAGTATCAGGGGCAGCAGGATCAGGATGGACAGGGAAAACAACCAAATCAATAGCCACTGAGAGATCAGGGACCTCCACCATCACCTGGTTAGAGGGATGCCCTGAGATAGTAGCTACAGGCTCAGGTTGCAGGGATACAACAATAGGTTGTTGCCTTGATGGTAGAGAGATATCAGGTTGTCCAGTAATGGGTTGTCATCAGTAGCTTGAGAGAATTTTTGTCCCTTCCTCCTGAGTTCAATTTCGTTATGAGCATACAAGGAGGCGGTCAAAGAGGCTAACTAATACAGAGTTCACTATCATCTGGTTGTGCCCCGAGTGTCTCAGGTCCTAGAATTTTCTCAGCAAACAGGTTACAAACCCCTTGAGGATCATGGAGAGAAACATCCTAGTGAGGGCGAGGGCAGTCAACAAGGTTAGCCTACTTGTATTATTAGATACACGATTCCTCATTTGAAATCCATGGGCTCATTTTTGATATCCCTATGGGCGACTGTACTTGATACACACTTGATCCATATTTTGTACTATGGCAGTATATTGTTTGATGATGTATATGAGATGTGATGATTCGATGATGTGTCCTATTCTATTTATGCTTTATGGATGGATTTTTATTTCTACATGCAATGTAATAATTATATCTTATGTGATGCAATGCAATAATGTTATGTGATGCAGTGATTTATGGATGCATTTCTTTTTTCAGTATCTTTTCTTATGCACTTTTTATAATGATGTATGGATAATGCAAAATGTTATGATATGCAAATGCTTAGACTAACAAATCTATATTATGCACCTAATGGATGATAAAATATATGAGATGCAATCTTTTTCTTTTTAGTGTTTTTCTCATGTATGATATGGCAATGCATTTATGGATGACATAAAGATGCAAATGAATGATGATGCATATGATATGGTGATGTTTTATGAGATGCTTAGATTAACCAATCTAATGCAATGCATGTTAGATGATTAAGTGTTTCCTATATGATATGATATGCATTATGCTTAAAGTTTGTGGATGCAGGATGGATGCATAGGCAATGGTGATTTATGATTAATTGTCATGGCACTATGTTAGTGTGGAAAGAAAATAGAAGAAAATAAGAGACTCCAACAAGTCAAAAGATGATGATGATGATGATCTGGTTACCAAGAGTTAGGATTTTAAAAGGGCCAATTACCTTATGTTTGATAACATACATCAGTACAATGCATCATGGTATAAAGAACTAGGATGGTGTTGCACCTAGTGCGATGAAATTTCACTCAACAATAAGATAGGAGTACTCTTGTTCACACCTGGCATACAAAACCTTATTAAAATGCAGTTCAAACATTTCAAATATCTTGGACCAACCAAGTTATATTACAAGACTATCCAACAAGAACAACAGATAAAAAGATAATGATTGTTACCCCATTCCTTTCTCTCTAAATCCATTCATTTGGGACATCATTGAGAGGTCATCGAAATGAGTGCAAATAAGATAAGCCAAAAGACAGATAAAGTAAACAAACAAGCTAATGTTATTCAATACCGCTAGCCAAGGCTAAACTACAGTGATACCTAATGTTGATGTCCATTGTAGGAAGGATGTATCGTAGGACATGATGATATTAGATGATTGATTTGGGATTGATTAGATTATAAGATATTGATATGAAAACTTGGCCAACTTGTTTACTTACTGACCTAGGCTTGAGACCTTGATAATTGAGCTTTCACTTTGAATTGCTAGACCTGTTTCTGATTGTTTTACCAAAGATTGAGGATGACGATTCATTTATTATGAGTGATGTTTATTGCAGCTGAAAGCAAGATGAGACAGATGGATTTTTTCAAATATTTGGATGTTTTTGTGGTTTTGAAATGTTTTGAGGCTATTTTTTTTGGTATTTTTGAGATTTTGCAAATGTTTTGATTTTCCAAATTTTCAATGTTTTGGGGTTTTTTGAGATTTTGACCAAGAGACTAACCTAAAGACCTATCCTAGGGGCCTCAGAGGTTGATCAATAGATTAGCCTTGCCTACGTTATACATGCAGAGACCATGTAGTTCGACTGACACAGACTCGATTATCAATGAGATATGAATAAATGGACTTCCAATTTATTATGACGAACTCCTAAAGGACTAACCTAAGTGTCTTGGGGGATGATCCAAGATCAAACTTGCCTACGTTCAAGGATCAGAGACCCATAGCTTGACCAAACAACTCTATTTTTTGAATTTTTGAACTAGTTTTGGATTTTTTTATTTTTTTGATGTTTTTGGATTTTCTTGATTTTCTGATGTTTTTGGATTTTTCTGATTTTTTGATATTTTTGGATTTTCTAATTTTGGGATTTCAAGAACATACACGAATCTGATCTGTTGCAAGAACATGGTCTCAGTGTGATGCAATATGCTACTTTGATAAAGGCAAGACAAACTAACCTTGAGAATGGGCTGAGTAGTACTAAGAGGGATCATGACACGAACACAAGACCAAGCTATGATGCAGATGTAAGTGGATGATGGATGGAGATATGGAATGCGATGGAAGTGTGATGGATGGATGATACAAAATGAGTCATAGTGATATTGGTGGACGGATAGTGTTTATCTACACAAGGTGCCTATTTTCCACGTTTTCACCAAGCTACTTGCCCAAAGCGCCACTGAAGTGGTTTTCACAAGTGGACAATTTTTCTCTTTACTGTTTTTAATCCTTTTCCTGATTTTTTGGATATTTTTATTTTTTGATTTTTTTGTTGTCACCAAGATGCCTGTTTGCTAGGTTTTCATCAAGGTGACCATTTTTTCAGGACATTTTTTATTTTTATTTTATTTTTTTGTTTTATACCTTGAGAGATTTAGGCATAATTTTTTTTGAGATGGGAGTTGTTCATGGTCTCCTATAGAGGCTCACCTTTCAGTGTCAATAACTGATATGCCCCTGACTTGTAACTTGTTTTGATGATGAATGGTCCCAACCAATTGGGTTCAAACTTACCCTTGCTATTTTGATTGGGAACGTTCTTCTAATTTTCCTTCAGCACCATCACTCCTACTCGGAATGTATGACTTCTAATCTTATTGTTATAACTCTGGTTAAGTCAATTTTAATAGACTTGCAAATGATTTAAAGTATCCATACGTCCTGTTAGAACTGTAAAATTTTGAAAATTTCATGGTTGTGCATACCCATTAGTTCCCAAAAAAATCCCAAACCATAAGCACATGAATCTAATTTGCATAACAAATTTTCCCATATTTTATCATTTGGTACCATAGAATTCACCTATCCTTGAGTATTTCAATGTGTAAACCATATCGGCAAGACATCGACAAAGTCTCAACGATGTTATTTCATTTGGTAATACACATCGACATGATGCAGTTTGTAGTCTCAGCGACACAGGGGTCCTATAGGAAAAATAGTGGTCAACGGTGTAAGTCATAACGAGCTTATTTGTGTCTTATCGATCATGGTACAATTCTAGAGCATCAAAAAGGAATCTATAATATTCTTAACAAGTTTTCCATAAAAGTGGATCCTATCAGTAGTATATTGTCATCGAGTGAGTTCAAGGAAGTCTTGTTGACCCACCATATTGCTATAGTCTCGCCAATAACAAAATTCATCAGCCAGACTTGAGCTGTCAGTGTAATGTCCTAGAGCACTCATTTGGTTTCGCTGATAAAGCAAGAGAAGATTTTGTCATTGTCATCAATATGAAGTCTTGGAGTTCCACTGACCCCTAGAGTCACAACAATATGTTTGATTATCAGTGAGATAGGATTTTTTTGAGAGAGCTAGGATGCTCATGCTGAATGAAGTTCCATCAGCAGGAAAACCACTGTGTCTCGGCGATCAGAAAGCAAACTGAAGGAAACATCTCGGTAAGACTTGAGTACTCAGAGGAATGTTTGTTGACCCCTATAGCCACAATGACACTCAGGATTGAAGGCATGGAGTGTTAGGGAGACTCGTGACATCTATATGACTGCATGACACCATAGTTAAATATGATCTATTGGCTATCAGTGAGACTTAGAACATCAATGAGACTATGGGACACCAAAGCGATATTTGAAGTAACATTGAACATCAGCGGAACTACATGTTGTCTTTGTGGGTGTCTAGTGAACATTTGGAAAGGCTCGAATACAATAGATCACCGAGATTGGAATATGAATGGACGTGACCTTTCATGTGGCTAATATATAAATACCCATTTTTTACAGTGAAAGAAAGAGGGGGGATCGAAGAAAATATAGTAGGGTATAGAATGTTTATAATTTTGAGACTATGATGGACGTAAAAAGAAATGGAGATTTCAATTGAGTTTACTTGATTTGGTGGCATTTTTCTAGTTTCAGTTGTTTGTTGTGTTAATTAAAAAGTATTGTTGAAGTTGTCTCCAAGGTTGATGTTTTCTAATTGTTTAAATTGATATATCAAGGATATTTTTTCAGTTTATCACTGCACACTTGTTGTATATGTATGGTTGGATTAATTGGTTCTTTCAAGGAGAGATTAAATACTTTTAGTCAATCATAGTAATTAGGGAATCTCATTTGGATTATTAAGAAGAACTCAGTAGTCACATCCTTGCGTGTTTATACTAGTTATAAACTTAAAATTGTATGCCAAACAATTTGAGTATCTACCAGAAAGAGGTTATTCATTTCAGATTATCATTTGAACTCCGTATACCCAATAAGGCACTAGTCTCTATCATTCTACTATTTAGTTTCATTCATTTTTTCATATGAACACATTATATTTTAGCCTTGATATTGCTTATACAATTTATACCAAATTAAAACTCATTTATCCACTCCTATTTTCCAGTGTGGGTAAATTGCTTTAGGAGATAAACAAAGGTCAAGTCTACCTCATTTTTATAGTACACCCACCTAGGTTTGGCAGCACATGAAGAGTAGAAGGTTCAATTCATTTGGCCTTGTCTATTACCTTGAAATGTATCTATAGATTAGCAAACTCTAGAGGTATTTTTCTTGCATTTTTGAGACCTAACACATCACTCATCCAGTAACTCCAGCTCATTCAGTCTTGATACCTGATATTCTTCATCCATGATGTGATTTTGTAGTGATATACTCAGTGACGGGAGCTCGATCTCAATGGAGAGTATGGCTTTTGATCTAGAGACTAGGGAGAATGGGGTGGCACCTGTTGGTGTGCAAATGCTAGTTTGATAGGCCCAAAGGGAAAGATTTAGCTACAAATGCCAGTCACAACTTGCGTCATTCATTATTTTCTTGAGGATTTTCAAAATGGTTTTGTTGGTAGCTTCTTCTTGGCCATTTCCTTGGGGATAATATGGGGTGGAAAAGTGATGTTGGATTTTGAATTTGTAGCATAGATCATAGACATCCTAATTTTTGAATGGTGTCCCATTATCTAAGATAATGGCTTGTGGGACACCATAGCGACATATTAGGTAGTTCAAGATGAACTTTGATATCTACTTTCTAGTTATATAGGTCATTGGGATGGTTTCCACCCACTTTGTGAAATACTTATTGGCAGTGATGATAAACTTATGGCCATTGGATGAGGTGGGGGTGATTTTTCCAATGAGATCGAGCCCCCAATACAAAAAGGCCCATGGTGTGACAATCAGATGGAGCTCTTGAGCTGGCACATGGATGAGGTCCCCATGCTACTGACATTGTAGACACTTCCTAACATAATCATGTGCTTCTCTTTCCATGGTGGGCCAATAATACCCTGTCCTTAGCAGTTTCTTAGCCAAGGTCATTCCACTTGAGTGTGAACCACAAATACTATTGTGTACCTCAATTAAAGAAATCAAGGCTTCTTCAGTGTTTAGGCAATGTAACAGGGTTCCTTCGATGCTTCTATGGTAAACGGTATCTCCTAAGATGATGAAATGGGATGCTTTCTTGACAAAATTTTTATTAAGGTTTGAGGTTATGTTGGCTAGGAGGACTCCTATTCTCAGATAAGTGTATATATCATAGTACCAAGGATCATCAGGACCAACGATTTTGCACACAAATTCAAACTTTGGTACCTCAAATGTAGGCATGAGAAGCTCCTCTACCAGGAATTCATGCTTTGGGATATTGTGACGGATTTCGAATAGGGATCCAATTGTTTCCATGGCATCTATTGCATTGTTGTTTGCTCTAGGTATCAGCATGAATGTGATCTCAATGAAGGACTCCTTAAGACTTTCCACCAATTTCTTGTATGGAGTTAGCTTGTCATCCTTAGTTTGGTATTCATCATTTACTTGATTGATTATCAACTGTGAATCCCCATATACCTTAAGATCCATGATATGCCAGTGCACTGCCATTCTGAGTCCTATGGTTAGAGCCTCATATTCTATGATATCGTTTGTGTAGGGAAATGCCAACTTGTAGGATCTTGGTATGCAATCTCCTTGTCAATTGATGGAAAATACTCTGGCTCTTGATCCATGTTGTGTGTAGGAACCATCAATGTACAACTTATAATTGTTTGATATGATTAAGTTGAAGATGGATTCACCAGGGAACTCTGAAATTAGCAGATTCTTTGAATACATTGGTGCTTATGCCGGTTGGTATGTGATCACTTGTCCCTTGATTTCCTTGCACACTACATACTCAATGTCATATTTTGATAGGATCATGACCCACTTGGCCATCCTTCCTTTGAGGATTTCTTTGGAGAGAAGGTACTTGAGTTGATCGATCTTGGCAATAAGTTTGATTTTGTGTGTTAACATGTAGTGTCTGAACTTTTGTGAGGCAAACACCACTGCTAGATAATCCTTTTCGATGAAGGAATAGTTTAACTCATGCCCTACCATGGTTTGAATAATATAATATATGGCCCTCTCTTTTCCATTTTCATCTTGTTGAGCTAGGAGAGCACCAAGAGCTAGTGTTGTTGCTGATATGTAGAGGATTAGAGGATTTCTTGGGATTGATGGCATAAGCACTCAAGGTGTTAGCAAATACTCTTTGATCTTGTTAAAGGCCTAATCACACTTTCTGTCCCATTTTTATGCTACCCCCTTATGGAGTGGGTGAGAATATGGGATTGACTTGTTTGCTAACTAGGCTATGAATCGAAGGATTGACTGGAGCCTGCCTTGTAAGCCTCTCAACTATTTCAATGTCTTCGGTGCCTCCATCTCAAGGATTTCCTTTACCTTAGTGGGATATATTTCAATACCTCTCATAGACATAATGTATCCCAATAGCTTCCTTGATTGTATACCAAAGACACACTTCTTTGGATTAAGGTGGACCTTGTATTCCTCAAGTCTATTGAAGATGGCACTTAATGATGCTATATGGTCCATTCTCTTTCTGGATTTTTCCAATATGTCACTGACATAATCCTCCACAGTCTTATGGATCATGTCATGAAATATTAATTTCATGGCTCTTTGATATGTTGCTCTAGCATTCTTTAGACCAAACGACATCATGTTCCAGCAATATGTCCCCCATGGACAAGTAAAAGTCATTTTTTGTTGATCCTATTTGGCTATCATGATTTGGTTATACCTGCAATATCCATCCATCAATGAAAGCATCTCATGTCCCGCAGTCATATCTACAATCATATCAATGTTGAGCAGTGTGAAGTCATCCTTGGGACATGCCTTGTTCAAGTCTCTAAAATCTATGCAGATACGGATTCCCCCAGTGGTCTTTGAAATGGGTACTAGATTTGATACCCACTCTAGATAGTCGATCGGCTGTAAGAACCCTACATCAAGTAACTTCTTCAAATCCATTTTAACCAACAAGGCTATTTGGGGATGCATTTTCTGAGCTTTTTTCTGACAGGATTTGCTTCAGGGTAAATTGCTGGATGGTGGACCACAATCTTTGGATCAAGCCCAGGCATGTCGCCATAGGTCCATGAAAAGTTAAATTTTCTCTCCCTTAACAAAGAAGCTAGGATATCATGTTCTTCTATCATTAATGAATTCAACATAAAATGTGATATGTGGAGTTTCCTCTATTCCCAAGTTGATTGGGTTGCACTTCTTAGCTAGAACCGTTGACTTTTATGGATGTAGAGCACTAAGAGGAAGCTTGAATCCTTCATCCTCGGGTGCCTCCGATAGGTTTTCACCATTGGATACGTCCTTTATTTTTACTATTTTTTGGTTAGACAGTGTCACAATGTGGTTTTCACTCAAATACCTTGAAATTATTCTCAAATTTTCACTTTTGTGACTAAAGGATTCAATCGTTTCACCATAATAGGTTTGTGTGTCTAGTATGATGTCAAACCCGACCTTATGATCTTTGTATGGAATCATGTTCCACAGTACCATGAATTCTAAGAGTGCCTCATCATTTTCAAAAGTGTCTAGAACCAGTGGTCCTCGTTGGTTGTAATCAATGAGTTGGGGGTAGACTAGGTTTCTTTCATGGGCTTGACTGGTTAACTCAAATGACATGGTACTAGTCATAAGGAGAGGAATTCTCAAAAATCATAGGTAGATCAATTATGGCATCTTTCTCATCACTACTACTGTAGACATCGGTTATGTCAAATGTGAAGTTGTCTATGACTTGGCCTGTAGATACAGGTAAGCAAAGTTTGGTTGTTATTAGTTGAGGGGGAGTCTTGACTGCTTTAACTGGGGGACTTCGGCCACATATGGATATACATAGAGGTGTACATCTCATGCCAAGATTTATCATTTGTGTCTCAGGAATGATGGGTACTAGAAGCCCATTGTCATTCTATTTGAGCCTCTAGTTTCTGTCATAGCCCACGATGAGCATCATTTGTAAGCCTTTACTATTATCATCCCTAGGTTGGTGAGCTGCTAGTCTATTGTCTTGGTACAAGAGGTTTGATGAGTCCTCTTCTATTATTTCTTGACCTAGGCCTCCCCAACTCCTTAACCTAGAAGGGTCAGCTCTGAATATTTGGGATGATGTTCCAGCCAGTTGGGGTTTCCCATGGGACCTAAGAGAGTGTGGTAACTCTCCTACCATGAAAGAACCTTTCTTCATTTTATAATCCCCACACCCATTGTCTTGGATAATGACTTTGATATTGGAGATGGTGGGGATGGTGGTTATCTATGTCACAGAAGTGGAGGTGAGAGTAGTTGGGTCAATGTATGGAGTTGTGGGGCCCTCATCATTCTTAGGTAGTTGGGGGATTTTGTAATATTTTTCTTCTAAGCTTTTGTAGTAAGAAAAGGGTTCTGGATCCCCATGGATAGTGACCTCTTGTCCTTGGTATGTGAACTTGACACATTGGTCGAAGGTTGATGCCACTACTTACATCCCATGGATCCATGGACGCCCGAGGAGAATCTTGTAAGGAAAATCAAGGTCAAGGACCTGATAAGTGGTTTCCATAATCACTTGCCCTACTTGAATAGGGAGTTGGATAGTTCCTTGAGACACTCTTTCTTGATCATCATAAGCCCTGATTGTGATTTATTTTCCTTTTTCAATGGAATCCTCTGAGATTCCTAGATTCTTTATGAGTTTGAGGGAACAGATGTTTAAACCTGCACCTCCATCCACCAAGATTCTATTGACTTTGTACTTATGCACTAGGACCTCCAGATGGAGTGCGCAATTGAGAGATGGTTGGGTAGGAAAGTCTTGATCAGAGAATTTAAGGAGATTTTGGGTAATGATGTTTCTGACCATAGCTTGGAATTGTTCAGCATCAAGATTCATAGAGATGATGGATGAAGCCAATGCTTCCTCAAGGATCTTTCTGTGGGTTGATGAAATCTTCAGCAAATCCATAATGGAGATCTAAGCTGGAGTTCTTTCCAACTAGTCATGGACATTATAGCCACTAGGAATAGATCTCAGGTTAGAAGGGGGTGCTCTAGGAGGTTGAGATGATCCTATGATGGTAACTTTTCTGCCTCTTGTGGTGACTCCAAAATTGGCCTAGGCTCCTTTGATAGTGATGACAATGCACTACTCATCTAGGGAGGTGACAACATGGTCATACGCATGATTCACACTTTTCAATGCACCCTTTCCATTATCATTGTTATTGTTCCTTTTTTTGTTATGATTGGGCATCAGATTTGTGTAGATCTTGAGATTTTGATATCCTGCTAGTTATTCCACATTTATGATTTTGTCGTCAATGAGGTTTTCAATCAAAGTTTTCAACCTCATAGAAATAGTAGTTGTGTGTCCCTTGATTTTGTGGAAATCACAAAGGTGATTTTCATTGTACCACAGTGGTTTTTCCAAGGGCTCTTGATAGTTATCATAGGTGGGGATTGTGATGAGTTTCTCCATCACCAATCTCTTCATGATGGATTCAACTGATTCCCCAATGGCTTTGTACTTCCGCTTGGGGGAGTTTTTTGTTTCACTAGGGTGACCCCCTTTGATCATTCACATTGTTAACTGTTTGATTGCTTGGTTGTTGAGTCATAGTGTTAGCTTGATAATTTTTTTGATTGTTTTTTGGGGGTTTTTGTTGGGATGCTGGTGTGTTTTGTCGAGGAGCACTAATGACAACTTTGGCATCAACAACACCATCATTGGTAATGTTTCTATTTTTTTCCTGTGTGTGAGGTTTTTCGTTATAGCTGGTGGATGGGAGATTGTTTTGTTGTTCAGGATATGTAGGTGTCCCTCCTTGGGCACTAAAGGTTCATTCAATTTTAAGCACCTTGGAGATTAATTCTTCGTATGTGGTGATACCTTGCACCTTGAGATGGAATTCCAAGGCTCCTTCGAGATTAGAAATGATGGTGCAAAATTGTTGCTCTTCTAGCATGACCCATTTGCTCCTATTGGTCCTAAATCGTCATCATTGTAGGAAGGAAGAAAATGATTCATTTTTACCTTATTTAAGAGCTGATAGTTCCTCTAGACTGACATCCATATCGATATTCAAGGCATATTTTTTATTAATGCTTCTACTATCTCTTGGAACTATTTGATGCAAGGAAGAAGGTGAGAGAACCACTCCATGGCTTGGCCATCCAAACTTCTAGGAAATAGGTGCATCAGATATGTATCGTCATATGCGACTTCCATGCAATGTACTTGGAATTCCCTAATATGATCTTCAGGGTTTCCTGGTCCATAGTATTTATCAAATTTTGGGATTTCAAATCCCTTTGGGAATGGTTTCATTGCAAGACTTCTATCAGATGGATAGGGACATAATTTGTTGGGTGTCTTTGTGGTTTTCCCTGACTGAAGATCAAGCACTTGTTGTGAGAGAAACATGATTTGCATTGTTAATTCATCTTGTGGGTCAGGGGGGAATGAAGGTGTTATGTGGTGGTTTAATCATTGGAGTGATGGGTGGATTGGTTGGTGTGTTGATGGATGGTGTTTGCATGTTTTGTTGCACCAAGTACGCTTGTATTTGCTACTATACCAATAATGCTTATTGTTGGTCCTATTGTTGTTGTGCTAATAATGCCTATTTTTGAGCTTGATGTTGTTGTTGTACAAACAACTCTTATTGTTGGGATGCTAATTGGGTTGCTTCTTATTGTTCTTGGTATTGCTTCAGTGCTTGTTGGTATGTATGTTGTTGGGCTACGTGTTGTTGTGTGAGGTATTGTGCTTGTGTGTATGCTTGCTAAGCTTGATATTGGGCTTGAGCTTGGGCCTAAGCTAGGGCCTAAGCTTGGGCTTGTGCTTGGGCTTGTGCTTGCACTTTTGCAGCCCATGCAGCTTGAGTGGCTTGAGCAGCTTGAGCTGCTTGCACAGCTTGTGTAGCTAATTGTGCTTGTGCTTATTGAGCGGCTAGTTGTGCTTGTGTTTGTTGAGCGGCTAGTTAAGCAGCTTGTCAGTTTTGAATTTGTTGGAGTGCCTTTTGATAGGCCACTTGTTGAGTGGCTTGTAATGCAATTCTATATTGATTTGACGTGTTTGAGTTTGGTGGCAGTGGTGGTGGTGGATTCAAAATGGTGTTTGTTGTTGTGATGAAAGGCACCATTGTATTGATGATGCAGACTTGTGTAGTGGATGGTGTGATCGATATGCTTGGTCCTTGAGAGACCATGTTTTGAGATATTTGGGGGATGGATTATGATGTGATGGTTGCTTGTGTTATTGACATGGTTTCCATCTATTGTTGTGATGTTGATGGCAAGATGGGAGGATTAGGTATGATGATTTGATTCATGATCAAGGGATTGCTTTGAATGAGTGGTGACAATAGAGGTAACCTCAAATTGAAAGCTGGTGTTGATTTTGGTGGAAGTGGTGGAAAAGTGAGTGGCATACTCCCTTAGGGAAATGATGAAGATGAAGGGTCAAAGATGTCCCCTAGTCTAAATAAGTCACCTTCTCCTTGCGAGGTCATAGGGAGAGAGGTTTGAGGTGTTGCATGAAATCATGATGATGGGTCATTGGGATCATGAAAGGTGAGGGAGACATATGGATGTAATGGATTTTGGGGGATGGGTTTCCCCAAGATAGTATTTGCATCCAAATATTGATTATTCACAAGGGGGTGTGTTTGTAGTGCATTGAGAAATGCACTCCCTTTGTTAACAATGAGTTGAGTTGGAGCAATGCATGATGTAATTTGGGGGATGTTTTAGGTCATGCTTTGGATTAGGGGTGTGGATGAAATTGGGAGTGTGAATGATGTTGGGGGAATGATCTAGAGAGGTTGTTCCACAATGGTGCTCACATTGTAATAGGAAGGGAGTTTAGCCCCTTGTTTTTCTAATTCAAGCATATATTGTGAGCGATGGAGCTTCATCATAATATTGATAATTCTATGATTTTTGGTATTTTCAACCATTGCCATGATCTCATCTTGTATCATCCTGAAGAAATTATTGGTGATATCATCTACTTGACCTTCCTCTTGAGGATTTTGTGATGATAGAGGAAGACTAGTTACAGGATTGCTTGATCCAACATGATTCATTTCGGAATTGGTCTGACTTAGGACACTTGAAATTGATGTTTCTTTGTTGGCTTCCATGTTCCTCTTGTGTTGACATCTAGTTTGCAACATAAAATAGGGATCAATTTCAAAGAATGTGTAAGATGAACCTCTAATTCTTTAGATTGATCTAACTTTAGATGCAAAAGAGAAAATCTAGGATGATTAAGGATCAAAGTGTGACAATGAGATGAAAGATAGATGATATCGATGTTTGAACTCTTAGAAGATCTTGAGGTGGATGCTAGACTTTTGGGACTTTTTGGATTCTTGGATTCTTGGATTTGTTTTGATTTTGGATTCTTGGATTTTGACCTTGATTTGATTTCAGATTATTTTGATTTTTGTATTTGGATAATGAACAAATGGACCCCAAGATGTTGGATGTTATCTATGGGGTAGACCTTCTCACAAGATGATAATTTGACTAAGTGTAGGGAGAAGGATGCATCTAACCACACCTAATCAAATAAGATGATTTCATGATAATTCAACTAAGAATATGGAGAAGGATACATCTACACCTACTTAGCCAAAAAAAAAATTGATGTTTGATTCAACGATTTTGTTACAAGGATCTGTTGATGTGTTTTTCATGCACTTCTCAATATAGGTAATATATAAATGCACTACCTTTCTTGAAAGGAAATCTCCAACAAGAAGTTGTTGAAAATCACCCCAAGGTCTCTTGGGTGTCAGATCATGACTTGCATGGAATTTCCTAGTTGATATTTGATGTGATTTTGCTGGTAATCATAGGGAAAACTTACGAAGCTAGATGGGATGAAGTGGATCTTAAATGGAGTTCCTAAAATGGAAAGTTGATATGCACTTTGTTGTAGGTTTGAACAACAGTCTAAAACTCCAATATTTTCTTAAGCTTTGGCTTTACAATGTGCAATGAACCTTAGCATAGGATTTTTATTAAAAAAGGAAAAAGGAAGGGAAGCGAAGAGGTTCCTAGATCTGAAACTAACTATGAACAGTGATCATGGAGGTTCTACTATGGACAGCTTCCTTAAAACAGAATTTCACTTAACAAGAAAACTCATAGTATCATGAAACTTGTGCTAGCTTCTAAGGACTGCAAATATTTTACAATTCATTCACCATGAACATGCATGAACAAAGATAAAATTTTAAGAGAAGCTTTCTATATAATTCTAGACTAACTTTGCAAAACCATCTTCTAGCAGTAAACAACAAAAAGTATGAACAAGAAAGTCATCAACATAGCAAAAATCTACACAACCATTGAACAAAATTACTAAATCTATCAAAGCAAGCTAAAAATAACTAAAACAACAAATCAAATCTAACTAAATCAGCTAACTATGAGAGATGAACAATGAAACATGCCAAGAAACTCTAGAATTCATCAATTCAATGAACTTCTATTAAAATTTCAGCAACATGTCATTACAACTCAACTCTCTCCTAAATGAGAGGAGACCCCCTTATTTATAGTGCCCAAAAATTAGAATGAATTGCCAAGATTGATTTGCATTGTGTGGCCAAGATTCACTACAAACTAGGGTTCTCCCTACCCCACAATATTTCACATTTTAAAATACATTGTTGTCCTTATCCCTATTTCATCTTCTAGTGGCATCACTGTAGCATTTTGTCTTTTTGTTGATTGTCTTTGTTGCAGCTATTTTGTTAGGACTTATTCATCAATACTAGGGCTACCTTCCTAGTTCTTCAAAGCAGCATACTCCATGAACTTCAAAATCAGTAGCTAGAGCTTATCAACCTCCAAAAAATTTTATCACAGCATTTGGTAACTCCACTCCTTGGATTTGTCGGTGAGTTTTTCCTAGTCCTCATCGTATTTGGCAGTGTGGTCTCTAAATAGCTCAGATTTGGCGAAGGCATAGGTGAAAAAACTCATGAATTCAGTAGTTATCTTGCCCAATATCCCTTCCTCCATCTTCCTCTAGAAATGAGGCTTTATCTTTTTGGATCAACTTGGACAACAGGAATATCATACCCCATCATTAGCCTCAAATATCTACTGCAATCTTCCCAAACCTCATTAGCCCAATCGATATCTAGATCTACCTTATCAAGAGCTTGTTCCAACCTTTCCTTTCAGTTTTCAAAATCTCACTTCCACAAATCCATTAACCAATGATCATCCTTCTTGAATGCAAGCTCTTTTTCCCAAGTCGCACTTGGCAGTTTGACGATAACCTCAATCTTCGGGTAAGTAGACTCATACCTCCTTAGGAAGTCAGTGTAGACTTTCCTTATGCCCTCAAGAGACTTTTGTACATCCAAGAATTTGTTTGTTATCCTAACAACATGATTGATGCCCATGTTTCCAATATACAAGACCTGTCAGAACTATTTTATCATGGTCCTATCCAAGTTATTTTTTTTCTCAAGTTTGTCTATTTGTTCTTTGGACAACAACTATGGCAGAGCTGAAGACGTGGTAGGCAGTTCCTCTGTTGATGACCACTATTGGATGTAGGCTATTAGATCAACCACTTGTTCCTTGAGCTCATCCTTGGAGATCTTATCTTGTTGGATCAAGTGCACCACCGTGGCTACAAACTCTTGAAAATGATCCACCTTTTGCTTCCTTGAAGCAGTTCCCAAGTTGATCGTGGAGATGTAGTTGATTCCTTCTTCTCCCACCACTAGCATAGCTACCTACACTGCTCTGGATCCAGAGACATCCATCGTTACCTTTTATCTAATTTTAGGCTTTTTCTCCTTTTTAGTGTTGATCTGAGCTTGGGCCAATATGGCCTCCAATCTTGTTCTTGGATCCTTTGGGGCAATATTTTTCCTCTCCATTTTCCCTTCTAGCCAGTCAGGCATTGAGGATTTTTCTTTAGGTGATTCTTGATGGCCCTCCACTCTATCTTTCCTAATTTCAATCTCTATTCCTTGGGAGCATCTTTCTCTGACCCTTGTATCTTCTTTTTCCTCATCGGAGTCTTCAATGAACACTGTGTGTTTGATGGGGGATTTAGTGGGTAGGTTTTTAGTAGGGTTTTCCTCCCTTTCAATATCTCTTTCTTCCTTTTTATCTTCATGCTCATGCCCTGCGGGCTACTCAATCTCTAGATCCTTCTAGGTTTCAACCTCTTATTCATGCTTGTCTTCTTCTTTACTCTATTCTTCCTCACATGGAGGTGGTACATCTTTATGTTCTTCCTTTTCTTGTTCTTCCTACCCTTCTCAGAGAGGCATCTATTCATCATTCTTGGGGGATTCTTCTTGTTCACCAGTTGGAAGTTTAGTGATTTCTTCCACTTTTTCATCTTCCTTCCCTTGTACTTCAGAAGGTGGTCTTTCCACTTCCTCCCCAACATATTTTAGTTTCCAGGCTAGATCTTCCTCAAAATATGCATCAAATGTTTGTACAATCTCAATACCGGCAACCCCCTCTTCGTAGCTCCCAATAGACTTTGCTTCCTCTCCTTCACGAACTACCTTATTGATTTGCAAATTTTGATGTTCTAGATGCTCATGGTAGTCATCTGCTTCCTCCTCCAATGCCTTTTTGGCTTGTCGTTCTCATTCCTCAGATATTTCCATTATGGCTTTCATCTCAGGTAGTTCAATTGGAGGCTTTGAAATGGGAACGATAGCAAGAACCTATGTCAGGGCCACCTAGATGGCTTGATTCAACAACACTTCAGAAATATGAAAGGGAACATTTTGCATATGCTGTGAGAAAGCTTCTGGAAGTTAGAGTGTTGGTATAGGAATAAATTACGGTGAATTCATCAATGTCCATGTGCCCTATGTTGGTGTTAGAAACCTCCTTCCAATCAGTGGTGACCTTAGATTGCAACGGTTAATTTGGAACTAGTATTTCATTTGGTCTTTATCTTCCTTTCCACAAGGAGTTTTTCCCGTTTTCTTTCCTTTTTCTTTCTTTGCAACTGCCCCCCCAAGGGTCCTGCACCAGATTCCATATATTCTACAAACAAAGGCAAGGTAAGCATAATCAAGCATGCAAACACAAGAGGTTAGCCAAATCCCTACAAATGGTGTTAGATTGGACAATACAACAATCAAGAAATCTAACATTTATTCTAGATGGTCATTAGCAATTTACTAAAGGGGATTTGGATGGTACAGGTCCCAAGGGTCAGACTTCCCTAGCAAGATGGTTGTTTTAAGGGAGAACAAGGTAGGGCAATCCAAATGGTTTCTCCCACCTTCAGATTTAGATGATTTGAAAGGTCCATCAAGAAGAGGGTCCAATTTGAACATGTGATTCAAAGTTCATTTCCAGATTGGAAGGAATTTAGACCATCATTGAGGTATTGGAAATCAAGAGGAGGGAAATCCACCTAGGGTTTTCCTTTTGGAAAGGCTCTAGTGAAACATCATTTTGAGAATGGAGTATCGGAGTCTTGGACTCGTCAGTGTGAAAGACGATCAACAATACTCCTTAATCGTTTAAGTGTTTGGGCCAAATGAGACGAGGAGTCGCTTGAGGATTGTTGTTTTGAAATGGTGAGTGGTGAGTAGAAGTCTAATGGGAGCAAGCTAGTGGACTGCACCCAAATTTAAACTTGGATTCCATATGTTCTTCATTGAGTTGCATCAGCAATGGGGATACTGAGCCCCAGATGGCAGAAGGATGTTTTCAATTTTCTTTCTACAACGGCCAAGATGGGACAGAGTCTCGGTAGTGGAAGTCCAATGAAGGGGACCCAATGAGGGTTGGGAAACCTAAGTTTCATCATATTATTCACGTGGCCCTAGGACATTTGAGACCCAAAGGGCGAGAAGCAGCCACCTGATAGCCGTGAGAAATGACAATGTTAAAACGATGGCCTAGGAACAAATATCTGCAAATGAGGTCTTGAAGGACGTTAGGATGTGGCAATTTCAATTCAAATGTTGAGGGGAAAACTGACAAGCGAAGCTCGAAGGATGGATGGTAGGTTTTAGAATACCGTCAAAACAACAATACATAAGCAACGCCCTAGGGACAAAGTTTTGCGGGGGTGGACCTGGTAGGTGCTTAGGATGGTCATTTTAGCCTATGTTTTCACCAAGTTTGAACGACGAGGGGGCAAAGGCATTTCATGATGGAAGACCCACAAGGTTATTTCAATATTTTGAGTTCATTTTCATGTGTTGCTGGTGGTAAAGGGGATTCCCAGGCCTGGAGAGCATTAAAGCTCCATCCGAAGAATGGCACTAGGGAAGTAAAGTTTCTGATTCATCTCAAGGGCAATTTGTGGGGGTTCCTTAAAATTTTACCACATGGGTTTTAAACACCTCATTTATCGCTATCAAATGCATACATTTTTAACCCATTTTATCCATTATTCATGCATAAAATCATGGAAAACACAACAGGTGGGCGAATGGAAAACTTACCTCAAGAATCCAATGAATGGAGTTAATGAAATAGCTAGTAAATGCAAGGGACTGGTAATGGGAGGCTTCAGGTTTGAGGGCGATGTTTCATGCTAGTCTGGATCACTTTGATTTTCTCTAGTTGTCTTGACATATGAAAATGACGAGTCAAATTGGCCTATTTATAGGATTTTATGACATTAAATTCCATTAATGAATGTGGGTACGGTCAGCCCAAAGTTGGTGAATTTGAAATTCTGGTTTGCTTGTGAGCGGGCTAGAAACTGGTGGTCAAAAAGCCATCAACAAATGGTCATTTAAAACTTAGCTAAGAAATAAGGGAGGCATTGAGGATGTCAGAATCTGAGCGGCAAGAAGCTATTGAAGCACGATCATTAGAAATAGCGAAAGAGCAATGGAAGTCTGACAAGAGCATCCCGGTAGGCTAGGTCTGAGAGATCTCAAAGACGCTCATTTAAACTTAGTCACTAAAGACACAAAGAAACGGTGAAGGAAGCAATGGGTCTGAGGATGTGGAAGGATGAGGTCCTTTAGCCATCTAGAATGGAAAATACCAAAGGGAAACCTGTAATGGAAAACCCGTGAGCGTGCCAAGGATGCTAGCAGAGGTAAACTGCCAAGGGATATCCACAAGGACCTAGGACTTAGAAAATTTTGTAGGGTGAAACATGGTTGACCTAATATGATACTTTAAGGCTCACTGACCATTTGGTACACCAAAATGGGGGCTCACAAAATGAGGTGATGACAAAAACAACCCAGCAAGGCAAAGGAAAGAAAGGGTCCCCGTTCCGAACGAGACATGTGTGCTGAGGGCACAAAAAATGGCAACTCCACTGGAAAATGCTCCTGAGCATTATGAGGATAAGCATTCATTCAGAACCCAGAATCTCTGGTTTTGCAAACTAGGGGCAGAGTTCCAAAAGTGAACTAGGAGAATAGGGTCCTTAGTTTAGTCAACCTACGAAACATCTCAGAAGTGTGTGTTCTTAGTGAATTCAGTCCTTCCCTCGGGAACTGTGACAAGTAGTGACTAATCAAATGAAACAAGCTACATAAAACATCCAAGACCAAAAGTAACCTGGACATTGCCCCGCTGCTAGCCAGGCATCCATAGCCATGGCAGAGTTCTCACTGTCTCCCACGAATATTTCTCTCCTATCAACTGGGCATCCATAGCCCCGCTAGAGTTATTCACACACCCATATGATTGCTTGATTTTAGAATTTTCTTTTCTTTCTTTCTTTTATTTTTGATATTTCTTTCTGCACTTTATCTTTTTTCTCAACCGTGTAAGCATTGAAGCCTACGATGGGTTTGAGAACCACAGTGGTCACTAGAGAGGACTCAATATTTTTCACTCGCCAAGTTATCATAGAAACTATTGCATAGCCCCTTGCAAATAATTAACATGTGTTGTGTGCAAGATTTGAGATAAATGTACAAAGATTCAACCAAGGTTCAAGTTCTAGAACAAAGTTCAAATGAGGAAAGCATTCCTGGGTAGCTATCAAGGACTAACAGTCGAGAATGAATGTTTAGCCAAAGAACACTAAGGACGAGCAGCAAAGTGACCCATTCGTTGAATGAGCATGAGTACCACAACAGCAATGAAGAACCCCTCATCAACACAAAACAACCAGGAAATCGGCAAAACGAAGTGACACAAACAACGAAACAAAAGCAAACCAAAATTAACCTACCCTAACCTATGTACAAGTATTTACAAAGAGCAGATCAAATGAGCTCAAGCTTGGAAGTGATGCTTGAGGTGCTGCCCATTGACTAGTAATGGGACATCTTCACTAGTTAAGGTCTTTAAGCGGAATGCATTGTCTCATAGTATTTTAGCTATTTGAAAGAGGCCAAGCCAAAGCTTGTTGAATTTGTTATGTCCCCCTTTCTTTTCATGGGCCTTGTCCCAATACAGGACTAAATTTGTAATTCTAAAGGCCTTCATTCTTTCTTGACGGTCAAACCATCTCTTAACCATGCCCTGATGTTGGGTAAAATTTTCTATTGTGTAGTCTTGTACTTCTTCTATGTGCAAGAGCTCAGCTAATCGAGCTTCTCTACGATATCTTCCTTCGTAAAAGTCATTGATGAATTGGAGGGTGGGAATTTTCAGGTGGATCAGAAACATAGGCTCTAAGCTGTAAACAAGATGGAATGGGGAATCACCAAGGGAAACCTTATGGTGGGTGCGGTCTGCCCAAAGGGCGAAATGGAGCTGGGTATGCCAGTTCTTGGGATTCCTATCAAGTAGCTTTTTTATCACAGTTATAAAATTCTTGTTTATGGATTATGCAAGGCCATTGCCTTGAGGGTAGTAATTAGATGAGTTTTTAAGGGAAATCCCATAGTTGAAAGACTAACTAGAAAATTTTAACGAAGCAAATGTAGGTCCATTGTCACACACTAATGCATAAGGACAACTGAAGTGATTTAAAATAAAGTTTTCCAAAAAATTTGTGACTACCTCAGTTGTGGATTGCCTACATGTAATTGCTTCTATCCATCTAGTGCAATAATTAGAAGCAGTTAGAATGTACCTGTGTCCTTTAGATGATGGTGGTCATACTAAACCAATGAAATCAAGACCCCACTGTGCAAACAGTCTCTCCTCGAGAACGAGTTGTAGCAGACAATAGAATTCTTCTCCTTAGTAGTAGCGGTCAGGCATGTGTGGCACGAGCGAACATGGCTATAAGCATCCTTGAAGACTGTCGGCCAATAATATCCTGCTCTTAATATCTGATGTGCTGTGGAAGGTCCAAATCCATGACCAGTACCAAACTTGTTAGGAAACTCCTTCAGGACTCGAACTGTTGCTTCTTTGCCAAGGCATCTCAAGTAGATACCTTCATGATTTTTCTTATATAAAATGGATCCTTGCATCATGTAACTACTACTTTTCAGGTAGAGAGCACGCTTTTGAACTCCCTATAGGTGAGGTGGGCACTTGTGATTGAGCAGATAATGGACTACATCATCATACCATTCTCCCAGGGAAACATCCTCAAGTTTGCACTGCTACACCATAAGTTCAGGTCTTCCTTCTACTATTGTTTCAACAATTGTTTAGGTAAGTTCATGTCCTTGTACTAGCCTCATTAGTTGGATTTCCATATCATACTCTTGCAGCAACATTACCCATTTTTCCCTTCATTCGCCCAACTTATTCTGCATAAGCACTGTCTTCACGACTGGGTCAAGTACTTTGGCGAATACTTTATTGTGTAAGATGTAATGTCTAAAATTTTTCACTCCCCTTACAAGGGCATATGCTTGCTTTTCTATGTTATGGTAACACAGCTCAACATCCTTCAAAGGGGCACTCATGAAAGTGATTGGATGCTCATTCCCCTCATCATCTTTCTAGGTCAAAATGTTGGCACATGAATGCTCTGAAGCAACAAATAAATGTAGAAAGGCTTTAGATAGTCTGGACAGACCAGCACAGGGGCTTCACTGATTGCTTGCTTAATTTCTTCAAAGGATTTCTTTTCTTTGGGAGCCCACTTGATCTTGGCATCTTGCTTTAGCATGGGGTTGAGCGGCTTGACAATTTCAGCGAAGGTTATGATAAAATTTTGTACAAAGTTAATCTTTCCACAGAAAGATTTGAGCTCTTTCTTACTACCTGGTAGTTGGATTTTTAGTAAGGACTGGATGCGCTCAAGGTCTATAGCTATCACCAGCTCTAAGATGATATGCCCAAGCAACCTTCCTTCAGTTATCCCAAAGATGGATTTCTTCGGGTTGAGGGAAACTTCAAATTCATGATATCTCTAGAAGACTTTGTACATACCAGAGACATGATCACTCTGTTTCTTTGAAAATTTCATCAAATCATCCATGTAGATGATTATGCATTTTCTGATCAAATATTTGAATGCGATGTCCACAACACGTTGAAAGTTGGAGGCTGCATTAATGAGCCCCAATGACATTCGTCTATAGGTGAAAGTGCCCCTCTTGGTGGAGAACATTTTCTTGTGGCGGTCCTCATATTGCACCATCACTTTATTGTACCTAGAATAGTCGTCAAGGAAGGACATCATCTGTGAACCATTAACAATTTGTAGTACCCCATCTAACAAAGGTACGAGGTAATTGTCCTTTTCTAAGGCTCTGTTCATATTACGAAAGTCCATGCACAATCTGATTTATCCATTCTTTTTTTGGATTGGAACCAAGTTGGCCACCCATGTAGAGTGTCGAACTAGAAAGATAATCCTTGCTAAAAGAGGCTTCTGCACTTTTTTCTAAATGATCAGCTCCAGTAATGTGTTTATGGGGCATTGTCATTGTCGAAAGGGTTTCACATAGAGCTTGACGGGAATGGTGTGCATTATGATGGAAGTATCACAAGTTTTTAGATCTTTGTAGCTCCATGCAACCACATCGTGATACTTTTGAAGAGAATCAAAAATCCCTTTCTTTTCTTCTATGGTACACACCTTGCCAATAAAGACATTTTTTATTTCCTTAGCAGTTCTGAGGTTGTGGACATCGCATTGATTGATGATGGATTCCTTATTGGCTTGTTGGTCTTGGTCTCTAATATGATCTAAATCAAATATACGCTCTAGCTAAATGATACCTCTGGGAATTATGTTAGTCTTAAGATTTATGACTCCTATGTCTAATTCAGCTTCTTCTAGATCATCTTTATCTATTATTTGGGTGGAAAAGACATTAGAGCTCATGATGAACTCGAGGATGTGCTTATCATCATTAAATAATTGAAAGTGAGTGATATTGCTTGGAATAGATGGAGTGGATGTCAACTCATCTACGAAGCGTTTGAGGTCCAAAAGGGAGAGTGGCTGCAAAGTGTTTCCTACTTGATCCAAAGCATCAGCTGTGTGATTTTGAGAGTGTGGGATCAACTAAATATTATGTGTCTAAACCTTCTAGAAGATCCCAGACTCTATGCCTATAGTTAGCTAATCTTCTATTGTGGCGGGAGTATAATTTTCTAGCCTATTTGACTATGAGTTTGGAATCCCCAAAGACTTGTAGAATTTTGACATTTTTCTTTAAGGCCATAAGAAAACCATGCACCAGAGCTTCATACTTGGATACGTTCTTAGTGCAATAAAACTGCAACCTATGGGTAGCAAGAAATTTCTTACCCATTGGGTTGATCCAGCACCAGCTCCTTGCTTTGACTTAGATCCATCAAATCAAAGCATCCAAAACTTTGAAAGCTCCTCGATGCCTAGTCCAATCAAGCCTTCATTTACTTTTGGCTAGGTAGTTGCCTCTATGGCCTTCAGGGAATGTGTCAATTTAGTGTGATTAGCAGTAGGAAATTCTGCTAGCATTTCCTTTGGAATTTCCTTCTAAGGGACAATTGATCCTTTGGCATGTTCTACCATCATTTAGCACAAGCAGCACTCAAACTTGAAGTGGGCAACATTGTGAATTCTGTACCAATTTGGCAGCAAGAGATCTTGGAAATCCATTTGGGCACTCAGGCTAAATTGATCTTGCCCACACTTTTCCATGACCTCTTGAAATCCATCCGACAATCCCATAGTGTCATCTTCCAGATTTTCCTCTTCATTGGCTTCTACCAACATTTTTGTGCTCTGAAGTGTATGGGATAAATCAATTGGAGGGCTGAACTACACCATTAGGACCTTTGCAACCATCCCTTCTTCTTGAATCTATGCCTCTTCTTGATAAGCAAAGGGACAATAATTCCCTAGGTCCGTTTCAAAAAATAATACCTCATTCAAATTGTTGTATTCTGTGATCATAAACTTCATACATGGTTATCAGTCTATACGGATCTGATTTGGCAACCCTTTCCATGGTAGCCACATGTGAGAAAAATCTATTGCAACATATTCATTCAATGCATGGGTGATGTCTCTTCCTAAGATGATCCCATATACATCAGGAATATCTGCAACTTGGATGTCAATAACCTGTTATACCCTTGGGTCTACAACAATTTGCATGGGGATTCAATTCATTTCTCCCACAATGTTAATTTTTGTTTTTTCCAACTAAGTTACCTTTTTCTTTTCAGGAGAGGGAGTAATCCCAAGGTCTTTTTGTATAGCTAAGGGCATAACGTTGGCTGATGCTCCAGAGTCAATAAAACAATTATGCAAATTCTTCCTGAATATTAGGATGGTGGTGAGGAAAGGGGGGTTTCCAATTTCGCTTGGAAAAGGCCCATAGGCATGTCTACATGAGCTACTTGAGCTTTGTTCTTATCACTAGGCTTATCTTTATTTTGTCTAAAAGTATGATCCCTAGGGCTTTTCCTATTATTCTGATCTAATTCCTTTGCAGGTTGCTTACCGATCGACTGGTTTTGAGGTAGATTTTCCTTCTTGTCATGGATCTGCTATATAACGATTTCCCTCAGAGGGTCTCCAAAAGACACCCTCTTAGCTAGTATTTCCTGTGTGACCTTAGAGGACAAGGTTCCATTGATAACTCTAAAGAAGGTGTGTCTGACCATAGGAACCTTAAGAAATTCAAAGGTAGACAAGTTGATCTTAACTTTCCCTAACTCTTCTGCTACGTATTCACCCATTTGTTCAATTTCAGTTTTGAAAGCTTTTCCTATAGCAGAGCTAGTGGGTTGAGATTGCACTTGACTTGATTGATTCTGGGATTGGCCTTAAGGCTGATTTTGTGGTCGGGTTTTTCGCCGAGTTTGTGGCCTATCCTTATTTAAGTATTGAGTGGGCACATGAGGAATTCCAAGATTATTACTCGCATTGGGGTCAAGCAGGGTACTAAAATTATTCGGTGGAGTTGAAGTCATGAAAGGTCCACCTTCCTCTCTATTCTTGAGGTAGTAGGGGGTCATTATTTGGTGGAACATGTGGACATCATCTACATACGGTTCTTCCTCATCTACAGTACCATTATCTACTGAATCAAAAAGCTGATACAAGGTTTCTTCGTTACTTACCTCTTGTACTTCTTCATTCTTAGTGACAATAGTCCCAACCTCTAGCTTGTTGCAGTCACTCCATGGGAATGGCACCAAATTAACCACAAGATAGGAGGATTCATAAGGCTTGGACGGGACTATATCGCGACATCCATATTGTCCATAGCATTTTGAACTTCAAGGTGGAAAAATTTTGCGGCTGTAAGGAACTCAGGACAGTCCAGCTCGGAGTGTCTGCTAGTCTTGTGAATCCATCACCATCGGAAAAGAGTTGCTTCAACAAGATATACACCACTAGTTTTCTTTTCTGTGCCAGTAGGTTGGTCCAACAGACTAGGAACACCCCCATTATTGGGCCTCATATTCCACGTCCTATTTTTTCTTTGGGTTGGCCTCCATTTAAAATTTTGGTTGGAATTCTACCCTCTTTCATAATTTTGCACTGATGAGGATGAACCTGCATCACGATTATCCCAGTTGTCCTAGCTAAGATTGGCATGAATGCTACATTGAGAAGCTTGCAACCGGTTGTTATGATTTATCAAGTGTGTCATCTCCATGAACATTTTCTTGATCATTTATGTTAACTCATCAAGTTGATCATTTTCAATGTTACTTGATTGCAACGCTGGGTCTTGGAGAAAGACAGGTGGGGCTACCAGCTGATTTTGATGTGCTAGGGGAAATTCTAGTCCTTGTAGGTAAAATGGTGTTTGAGGATACTAAGAAAATGCCTGCTATTATTGGGGAACTTGATGGTAAGTTTGTTGTTGTTGAGGCTGTAGGTAGTGAGGCACCGGAGGTGCCTGATTCATGGGTTATTCTAGATGGGGGGCTATAGGTAATTGTAGCACAAGACTCATAAGAGGCGAATGGTGCTAGAGCACCTAGTTGATCCCTTGAATCTACATAGGATGAGCAACCTGCCCCAAAGAAGGTAGAGGGCCAAAAATATTTTTTTTCCAAGTCTATGTTGGCCTTAACAGCCTCAGCATAAGCGTCTACTAGTCTCAAAGGTGGTTGATTCATTCTTTTCACAAATGTTCTAGTGAGATTTTCCAAGGAATTATAGTAGACAAGTAGAATAGCAGCATGATTAAGTGCATAAGGATTTTGCAACCTTGTGTATTCCTAGTGGAATTAGTCATTAAAGGAGCCTATTGGCTCATTGACTTCTCTACAAATAGCCATAAATTGTTGGTACTGCTCTGAAGGGCTAGTGGGAATCTTATATTTCTATAGAAAAGTATTCATTAATAAATCCCAAGACAAGATGGATCCCATCGATTAGTTGATGTACCAGTAGAAGGGTTCTTCCCCCAAGGAGTAAGGGAAAATTCAGCATGCTACATCTTCTTGATCAATCTGCATATCTTCAATGTCACTTGGAAGATCTTGATATGTTCTTCAGCTATCCTTTGTAGATCCTGAGGGTTGAACTTCATGCAAAATCCCTTCGGGTTCTTAGGCATATCATGGTAAGCGTTGAAATGCAACTGAGAAGGGTTGTTCCCTATCCAAGCCATGAAGGGAGGTAGAGGTTGTAATTGTTGTTCCAGAATAGTAACTTGGGGCTGAATTGGGGCAGTGGTCGTTGGGACTATGCCTTGGACTTGGGAGGCCAGAGTGGAGACTACTCCCTAGTTGTGGGAAGGATGAGGCCTGATGGCAGTTTGGAATGCTTGAGTGGAGGATGAATGAAAGGTGAAGGATGGTGAAGGTGGAGGGGAGTTGGAAGGGATGGAGGAAGAGGAAGAGCCTACGTCCTCTCCCTTAGTTCACCTAGCCCTTGTGGGGGGCTACAACTCTTGTAATTCCCCTTTATTTTTTCGTAGACCTTAAAATTCTTTAAAATCTCTCAGGGGAGAATGATCCAATTCAATCCAGCTTCACAAGGCCCTACTTCTAGCTCCAGTTTTGTTGATTTATTTTTTATGCACTTCTCAACACAGGTAATACATAAATGCACTACCTCTCTTGAAAGGAAATCTCCAATAACAAGTTACTGAAAATCACCCCAAGGTCTCTTGGGTGTAAGGTCATGAATTCCATGGAATTCCTTAGTTGATATTTGATGTGATTTTTCTAGTAATCACAAGGCATACTTACGAAACTGGATGGGATGAAGTGGATCTTAGAATGGAGTTCCTAAAATGGGAAGTTGATGTGCACTTTACTGCGAGTTTGAATAGCAGTCTGAAACTCCAATATTTTCTTAAGCTTTGGCTTTACAATGTGCAATGAACCTTAGCATAGGATATTTCTAAAAAAAGAAAAAAGGCAGGGAAGAGAAGAGGTTCCTAGATTTGAAACTAACTATGAATAGTGATCATGGAGGTTCTACTCTAGACAGCTTCCTTAAAACAGAATTTCACTTAACCAAAAAACTCATAGTATCATGAAACTTGTGCTAGCTTCTAAGGACTACAAATATTTTCCCATTCATTCACCATGAACATGCATGAACAAAGATAAAATTTTAAGAGAATCTTTCTATTTAAGTCCAAACTAGCTTTGCACAACCATCTAAAAGCAATAAATAGCAAAATATATGAACAAGAAAGTCATCAACATAGCAGAAATCTACACAACCATTGAACAACATTACTAAATCTATCAAAGCAAGCTAAAACTAACTAAAATAGCAAATAAAATTTAACTAAATCAGCTAACTATGAGAGATGAACCATGAAACATGCCAAGAAACACAAGAATTCACCAAGTCAACGAACTTCTATTAAAATTTTAGGAGCATGTCATTACAACAACTCAAATCTCTCCTAAATGAGAGGAGACCCCCTATTTATAGTTTCCAAAAAGTAGAATGAATGGCCAAGATTGATTTGCATTGTGTGGCCAAGATTCATTACAAACTAGGGTTCTCCCTACCCCACAATGTTTCACATTTTAAAACACATTCTTGTCCTTATCCCTATTTCGTCTTCTAGTGGCAGCACTATAGCATTCTATCTTTTTGTTGATTGCCTTTTCTACAACTATTATGTTAGGAATTCTTCATCAATAATAGGGCTACCTTCCTGCATCTTCAAAGCAACATACTCCATGAATGTCAAAATCAAGAAATTCATAATGGAACCAAAGAGTCGTAATGGTCTTGTGAGACGGAAATAAACATATTTTGTACACACTTGTGACTAAAGGATGAAAGACCTTGATATAGTTTAAGATTCCTTTTCCTTTTTTAGTACTCTTTTTAGCCAAGGGGTAAGTTAGTTAAAGTTAATTTTAGATTCCAAGTTTGAAGGAGGTCTTATCTTTGGAATGTTCAAGAACATTCCTCACGTGGAGTCGCCAAATGTTGTGACCCATTTCACACATCGCCCCATTACACATGGGGACCCTCGCCGGTTTGTTTTTAAGGTTTAGTTTTGAGTTGCAATTTCATGGGCTCTTTCACTCTATGGGTTTCAAGTTTGAGTCTGGAGTTATCACCCAAGCCAAGTTGAGATTTCAAGCTTTAAATTGTGTGTAAACTTCATAGAAGTGTTCAGAGGACCCTGCTTACGAGGATCGCCTGTGCTTTCGCCCAATTCTGACACTTCCTACTTTTTAGGGATTTTGCTTTTTTTTCTTTTTGCTTTTTTCGTTTTTGGCACTTTTAGGCCATTTAGGAATTTACTATTTTTAGAAAGTTGCTTTTTTGCTTTTTCTATTTTTAGAAACTTTCTATTTTTGGAAAGTGTCAAGATCCCCACCAATCAAAGAGTCAAAGTTTCCATCTTTAGATTGAAAAGCAAGTAAAAAGCATGTAAAAATCTAGGGAAAAAAAAAATCAACAAAAAAGAATGCCTTTTGGACCAAAAATCACCCAAAAATCATAAAAAGCATGCAAAAGGCCATTGAAAAATTAGAAAATCAATCAAAAAGCAGGTCCTTTAGATCAAAAATTTGGAAAAAAATCAGATAAAAAAGCATGAAAAGCAATGCAAAATGTGAAAAAATCAACCAAAAATCTGATCTAGAGCATGTAAAATCATATGGAAAGTAGATCAAAAGCATGAAATTCAGAAGGGAAGTCTGCCCAGTAGCTGATGGATAGATGGCAAGACCTTGAGAAAGTCTGACCTACACATGGCAAGACCTCTCCAAAGTCTTCCCATGCCAAAAGAGAAATGGAAATACCTCTCCAAAGTCTGCCTTAGTTTGATAGCATATGGAAGTCTCCATGGAAAATCCACCCTTGGCAAGTGGAAAGAATCTCTTGAAGTCTGCCCAGCATAGCGCAAGACTTCTTGAAAGTCCACCTAGCCTAGCAAAAAGAAAAGGTTGGAATTTTTTGGCTAAGTGTTGGCAAGTGGAAAGGTAGAAGGAAATTCTGCCCAAGGAAGAGGTAATTAAATTTTTGACTAAGTATAAAACACTTGGAAAACCTTCTTGAAAGTCTTCCCAAGCTTGAAAAAGTTGGATTTTTTACTAAGTATGAGATGAAAGGGAAATAAAAACATGAAAGCCTGCCTAGACCTTGGAAAGAAGATGCAAAGAATTCTTCCAAGTTCACCTTGCCTAGAAGATGGATGGAAAAATATATTGGAAGTCTGACTTGTAGAGAACATGGTGAAGAAAGATAAGAGTTTTCCTAGCAAAGTTTATCTAAGGCATAGAACATCCAAAGGGAAATTATGAAATGGCCAAGACATGAGAAAGTCCGCCATGATGGAGAAAGAAATAAAAACCCATGAAAAAATGAAAATTAAAAGAAAACATGGGTAAAATAAAAAAATAAAAAAATTAAAGGTTGAGAAAATCGAAAAAATCACATGAAAAACCTTAAATTATCTCAAAACACTTAGAGAAAAATCAAACTCTATGGATAAACTTCAAATTTTCGATGAGGATCTAAAGATGAAGAGCTAGAAATTTAGAAACTTTCCTCGGTAAGCAAGAGTCTACATTCGATGAACTTGAGAGAATTGCTAAGTGGATCAAATTTTTTCAACTTTATAAGGCATTTGCAAGTCATTATCAACTCACAATTTCGATTTGAGAAGTAGTTTGGCTCTCTCTCCCTTTCAAGAGTTAGTAAATTTTTTACGAGAGTTAGAATTTTTTTTAAGAGTTAGAAATTTCTCAAGAGAGAAATTTTCTTGAGAGATAGAAATTTTGAGAGTTGAATAATTAACTTTTCAAGGAGAAAGAATGAAGAAAGAGGTGGAACCCTTGGCCGAAGGTCAAAATTTCAAAATATTGCTTCTTTTTTCAGCAATAAAGACCAAATTTTTGAAGGTTTCAATTAAAATTTCCAGCCACAAAGTATAATCTCGAAGTTTGGTGAATTATTTTTACCGGGGTCTTCATTTTATCTTCAAAAAAGTTCACTAAGTGTTATACTCAACTTGCTTTTTCATCGAATTTAACTTTCACCAAGCTGATAGTTAGAATTTTCGTAAGAAAATTTTAAAGAAAAATAATTGAATGTTTATTGTATTCTCTTTCGCATAGGTTGATGACCACTCCTGGAGGATTGTCAAAGAAAGCACCAATGAAGTTCACCAGCAAGGGAACCCAACAGGAGAAAAAGATCACTTCCAAATGGAAGAACATTGTAGATACGGACCTCGGACATGTGGACTTTGAAGAATTCAAGAAAAGGATGTATCGATTAAATGGACTTATGCCCACAGTGATTGCCTACCGAATGATGCGCAATGGAATTGTCCAGGCTACTGGATTTCCTCTAGCAACGCAATATGTCAAATGTGCAAGACATTACAATCCACAGGAAAGACAGATTATAGATCCTGATGGAAGAATTTTGGCGCACCTTGGAGCACTAGCTATCGAAGAGGAATTTTCCCATACCTGACCATGTTTGAACTTCATATAAAACAAAAGGGGAAGCCAGAAGAATCTTTGACGATAGAGAAGATCAATGTGTGACTCATATCAATAAACCATGGTTGGAAAACCCAAGAGCTTCTGCTAAGAAAATGCCTAAGAAGATGCACAGGACAGACTTTATGGAGGACTATGGTGACATTGTTTTGCTTGTAAACAAAATAATGGGCAATCCTCAAGGTGCCTATTTTGAAACATGGATGTACTTCTTTATCGAGGAAATCACCTCTGGAGTCAGAATATTTGACTAGTAAAAAATGATCAGTGATAACATCCATGAGCAATTGATTAACCTTGAAAGGACTAAGTCATTTCATATGGGTTCCTACATCATTTACCTATTGGACAGAGCCTATAAATATCCTGGATTGATATGCAAAGGTGTTGTCGGGAATGGAGAAAATCAATTCAAGGCGTATGAATGTTATCCTCAATTGCAACTTTCTCCCAAATCCCATTTCAGAAGAGTGCACGATGCATTCTTGATGTTCATCACGAGGATACTGCAAGGAAGAACCCATCAGAGGCTGACACACGAAGCAAAGAGCCTTATCGGCAAATATGGATCCTAGTACATCCATTTTCCTAAATAAACGAGAGGTTGAATGACTCAAAGAGTATATTCAGCACCTAACTAAACCTCTCGATCAAACCACCTCAGCAGTTCCTCCACTGATAAATACTTCTCAAGAGATTTTCGAAGAGGAGAAGAATATAGCCAAGGAAACTAAAGAATGGCTAAGTAGCAACAGGAAAGAGGTGGCTGTATTTGCAGAAAGACTAGCATTGGCATATGGGCAGACTTCTTCTTTTCTCTCAAGAATTGCAACATTGGCAAAAGCATGGGATAATGCTCAGGATGTTAGAGACAGAACCATTCCATGTCTCAAAGTGCTTAAAGGAGTGTCGAAGCAAGAGCTAGTCAACAGAAAAGTAATTGCACCAGGGGTAGCTTATGATTTTGACTATTGGTACATGACATTGATCATACGAAGTAAAATCATAGAAAGGATAAAGGCAGATACCCTTCGAATTGAGGAAAGGACAAAAGAAGTTCGGGTGAAGATTCTAGTTGTGGTTGTAGATGCGCTGGAAAAGGACACTATACGAGCAAAGAACCTATAGTTTGAAAACCTAAAGCACAAAATTCAGGAAATCTTCTTCACCACTAGGCCTGGCTGTAAGCAAAATTTGACTAAGGCAGCTGACTTCATGTTCATCTTTTGAAATTTCCAAAAATAGGAATCAGAATGGGAAGACACTTTTGTCGAATGCTCGGATGATCTTGATTTGTTGGAATTCAGGGTCAATGCACTGCCACTTGTCATGATCGAGGAGGTTGACATGATAGTTTGTAAATTCATCCAATATACTACAACCAAAGAGGATAAGGATGCACCTCCTCAAGAAGAGCTCTTCACTCCAGTTCACTGCCTGTTATCTGATTGTGTTTTTAGAAACCCTAATTAGGGTTGTTTATTTTTTAATCTCTGCCATTGATTCTGGATTAATCTTGGTTGTTCATTGTACTCTAGGAACTCTATATAAACCCTCTCTCATTCTTTCATTTACATAGAGAGATAGAGACAATAGAATATTGAAGAATAGAAGGAGAGATAAGAATAGATAGATAGCATAATAATAAGAGAGAAAGAGTTTATGAAATTGTTGCAAAAGACTATTTTGGATAATAAAGTTCATGATGCATGAGATGCTTTGAATTCTTTTATTTTCAAATGGTCGCATGGTTACATACTTCTCTTCCTCATTGAATGGTTTCAAGTTAGAATTTATTTTGGATGTATGTTAAAGGAATGATAGATTGATCGTGAAGATTAGTGAAACTTCACTCATACTTTCTTTGGATGGATGTTTTCTATTCAATGCATAAAGCTAGACTGAGCTTTTAATGTGGATGCCTCATTGTATTACTTTGAATAATGTTGTTCTATTGATCGTGTTGTTCATAGTAAGAAAATTTTAAGCGCAAATTCCCATAAGATTGCACTTGCTTTGTGTAGTTGTCGTATAGCGTGGCAAAAAAAAGTATTGTTATTGGGTTTCATTCAATATTTACTGTCTCTTGAGTTTATAGGAATAGTATAGGATTCCTCGACACTTTCTCTCCCTTTTCACTTATTTTTGAAAAATCCAAAAAAAAAATCACTGCATCTAGGTCTTTGCTTTCTAAGTAACTTGCTAGAATAAATCCCTTTGTGTTACCGGAAAAATCACATCTTCCATAGAGCTTATCCACACCCAACTTATGAAACATTAGAATTGTTGTATGATCTTTTTGGCAATCTTAGCATACTAGTTAGTTTTTCAAGAGAGGATATAGTGTCTTTGGATTCTTTATTCTAGAGTGCTTGGTGAGTCATAAACCATGCATCAACATTATCCAAGTTCTTTTTTTTCTCAATTTTGTCTATTTGTTCTTTGGACAACAACTATGGTAGAGCCAAACATGTGGTAGGTAGTTCCTCTATTGATGACCACTATTGGATGTAGGCTGTCAGATCAGCCACCTATGCCTTGAGCTCATCCTTGGAGATCTTATCTTGTTGGATCAAGTGCACCACCGTGGCTATGGACTCCTAAAGATGATCCACCTATTGTTCCCTTGAAGCAGTTCCCAAGTTGATGGTGGAGACACTGTAGTTGATTCCTTCTTCTCCCACTACTAGCGTAGCTACCTGCATTGTTCTGGATCCAGAGTCATCCATCATCACCTTTGATCTAATTTTAGGATTTTCCTCCTTTTTAGTGTTGATCTGAACTCAGGCCAATATGGCCTCCAATCTTGTTCTTGGATGCTTTGGGGTAGGATTTTTCCTCACCAGTTGCCTTTCTAGCTAGTAAGGCATTGAAGACTTTTCTTTAGGTGATTCTTGATCACCTTCCTCTCTATCTTTCCTGATTTCAATCTCCTTATCCTTGGGAGCTTCTTTCTCTACCCTTATATCTTCTTTTTCCTCATCAGAGTCTTGGATGAACACCGTGTGTTTGATATGGGATTTAGTGGGAAAGTGTTTGGTAGGGCTGTCCTCCCTTTCAGTATCTCTTTCTTCCTTTTCATCTTCATGCTCGTGCCCTCCAGGCTACTCAATCTCTGAATCCTTGTAGGTTTCAGCCTCTTCTTCATGCTCGTCCTTCTCTTTACTCTCTTCTTCCTCATGTGGAGGTGGCACATATTTACGTTCTTCCTTTTCTTGTTCTTCCTACCCTTCTGAGAGAGGCATCTCTTCATCGTGCTTGGGGGCTTCTTCTTGTTTGTTGGTTGGAAGTTTAGCGCTTTCTTCCACTTTGTCATCTTCTTTCCCTTCTTTAGAAGGTGGTCTTTCCACTTTCTCCCCAACATATTTTAGTTGTCAAGCCAGCTCTCCCTCAAAATTAGCATCAATTTTTTGTACAATCTTAGTACTAGCACCCCGCTCTTCATAGCTCCTAGAAGACTCTGTCTCCTCTCCTTCACGAACTACCTTATCGATTTGCAGATGCTGATGTTCTTGATGCTCATGGTAGTCGTATGCTTCCTCCTCCAATTCCTTTTTGGCTCATCCTTCCCATTCCTTAGATATTTCCATTGTGGCTTTCATCTTGGGTGGTTTAGTAGGAGGCTTTGAAAAGGGAACGGTAGCAAGAAACTGTAACAGGGCAACCTCAATGGTTGGATCTAACAACACTTCAAAAATCTCAAAGGGGAGATTCTGCATAGGTCGTGAGAATGATTCTGAAAGAGAGAGCATTGATATAGGCATTCTTGTTGTGGCTAAGGGCATGGTTGGTAACATTGAAGCAAAAGAAAGTGGAGAGGTAGTGGCTGAAGAAGAATCAACCACCATGATGGGTCCAGTTGGTGAAGAAGTGACAAGGTGAACTGAAATGTCCACCGCAGGTGGGGAGGTAGCCACCATGGCTTGAGAAGTTAGTGAAAGAGCAACAATAATGGAGGCAGATGGTGGGGACTTGGGTTGATCAACCTCCATATCTTCTCCCTCATGGAGTGGATCCTCATGTATAATAGGAATTTCAGTGACGCTGCCTAATTTCTTATGTCTCTTGGAAGGCTCACCTTTTGAGGCCTTTCTAGAATACATTTTTTGATTGGGATATTGCTCGTCAGTCTCTTTTCTCTTCCTTGACCATTTGAGTGGAGGGGACTTCCAAGTTTCTCCTATTGATGCAGTAGCTACCCCACCATCTGTTCCACTTGGCTCACTTTCAAGCCCCTTGTAGTTCAAGACAACCCCTTCCTGCTTCAAGTGGGCAACTTTCCCATTAACCCATTCTCTTGTATGATCCTTCATGGACTTGGTTATAATGTCGAGGTCATCGACCTCTTACTCATCCCAATCTATCAATGGCAGTGGCAAGCTAGCAGCTGCATTGTATTGAGGATCCATGATGGTGCTCTCATCTTCTTCCACTTGATTGGGCATAAGGAATAGATTTACCCTCCTTGTGAAGTATGTGGTCATCCACATAGAATGCCTCATCTGCACCTCTTTGTCATCTTGGCAGTTTTCCCAGAAATCCTCAACTTTGTGCAAATGTGCATACTCGGGTCCAAGCACCTTCCTTATATGTCTATAAGGATCCATCCATGGGTGAGCAGTGTGAAGTCTGAAATGGTACTTGACCAAATCCTTTTCTGAATTACCTACACATTGCAAGTTATGGAGCTCATACATCCCTTGGCCAAAAGAAAGGGGATAGGAAACCCCTGCTAGATGTTTGTTGCTCAAGAGAGTGTGCACATGCTGCAGCTGCCAAGAAATCTCCAACAATATTATCTAATTATTGGGATATCGAGGTAGCTTGTTCAGTTTTTCTAAGAAGCCTTGAGTGCGAATGTATGTAAACTTCAGGTATTGAATGAATAAGAAAGCATATTGTTTTAGGAAGGCATTAGCACTTTGGGAGACTCATCTCTCAAAGTCACCCCCAATAAATCTGATGATATGACCTATGAAAGTGTCATTAACCCTGCAGTAGTCCTTGTAGTTTATGAATTGTAACTAAGGGTACTTATCATAAACTTTCAGCACAATACCTTGTTCTTCATTCGAAGCTCTGAACAACTCCCTATATTTCCTTCGTTCAACCAGTGAATTGACTAGGTAGGATGTCATATAAAACTTGGAGGTCTTCTTGACATTCATGAATTTCTCACGAAAGCAATTGCTTATTATGCCTCCCTAGTAAAATGTGGTCTCTGTGGTATCATCCTCTCTTCCATGAAGAATCTATTCAACAAAGTAGACCATCCATTCTTGAAAGTACGCAGTAGTAGCAAGGCCCATTACTCTACTTAGCAGGGTTACTAGATCATGGTAGTCTTCATAGAAATTGCTAATATAAAGTTCCTAGGGAACTTTTGCAACACTACCCCTCTTCTCCTTGAGCCAATATTAATTTATCAATTTCTTACATCTAATTGGGTCTTCATCCCACATTGCCTTGCATTCCTTTATGGTTGGAAATTCCATCTCCCTGAAAGTAGGGATATGGAAGGTCTTCATTATTACTTTTCCTAACATGTCTACCAACATGTTTCCATCATTGTCCATGATTGTTCTAGTTTCCGGCTAGTATACCTCTTTGCAAGCCATTACTAGTTTGGGTGCGACAAGAGCAGGAGGAAAACATGCAGCTTTGGCTATCCCGCTGCCCCTGATCAATCTAGCATTCTCTATCTTTGGGTTGATTTTGAATCTTCGCGTAAATTCATCAATGTCCATGTGCCCTATGTTAGTGTCAGAGACCTCCTTCCAATTAGTGGTGACCTTAGATTGCAACGGTTCCCCTTGGAACTGGTATTTCATTTGGTCTTTATTTTTCTTTCCAAGAGGATCTTTTCTTATTTTCTTTCCTTTGTATTTCTTTGCAACTAGCCTCAAGAGTCTTGTTGATGCCAAAATTTGACAAGGTAATAGTGTCTTATGGGAAACTCAGTTTATAGGGGACCTTTTGTGCTAAACTGAGTGACCTCCAGGTTTTTAGAGAAGTCGGCTTCTTCTATAATGGGGTTTTGGAAAGGGAAAAGGAAACAGATATAATAAAATAAAGTATAATTTAAGGTGATGTGCCAAGACTTCACGATAGGCATGATAAATCATAGATCTAAGGGCCTGATTGGTATTTGTAATGTTCTAGAAAAGTAGAAACTAAAAATTAGAGCACAGACAATCCATTCATTGACATAAAATAACATTGCATACATTCCTACTACCAAGAAGAGTCATTAGACATAATCTAGATCAGAAAACTTGCATTCAATATATATAGAAGTTCTCAAATGAAATATCCAGAAAATAGCAACATAGTTTACAATTTAATCAAATAGCATGAAAGAATAGAAAGGTCGAACAATTGGCATAGTCTGAAAGTCTTTTGGAATAAAATAAAATAGTAATAAAGGCCTAGTGTCTTTTCCTAAAACTAGTATTCCTTCAAAATTATGGACCCTTTTCTCACAACAGAGAGAAGTATATTTAGTAGAAAACTCCCACCACTTCCGAGAGTAGCGACAGAAAATATTTCACGATCCTGGGAAATGATGCAGAAATAAGAATATTCCCCAAGTCATTGCAATAGAAAAGATTCAAAACCAAGCATCTGGTCATTATAGGCTCAGGTGCATCTCCTCCAAATGATGGCAGTGGTCTTGGAAAGGTTAAATAGACAAGTGTCACCATCTCGTGCAAATGATTATGACATGCAGTGGCCAATCGCAGCATTTGGTTCACCTGATTCATCGCCCAAATATGAGATCCATCAAATAGGCACATGGTAGGATTTCATTGCCCGTGTGAACCTTTATCTCTCACCGCTAAAACCTTGTTCCAAGGCTACACATGTTGAGTGGCCAGAGCTCTATCCAAAAGTGGAAGAAATGATCATCGGTTGGGTGCAAAAGAGACTTGTAGCATTTCACTACCCGTGGTTGTTATTTCACCCTCTCGCTGAAAGATTTGCGAAGAGTAGACACGTAGCAAGAGTGCATCACAGAAAACAATTGTGGGGCCTGCCAAATTTCTTTGGGAATGAGATCTTTGTGGCACTCGAGCGAAGCTCGATGAGGAAGCAAAAAGGAATGATCAAAATGGCCCGCAGCTATGACACATGGAAGTATAGTGGGGATTCCCTACGATGCACGGGCTAATACCTAGAGTAAAATACGTCGAAAGGGAGCTCGTTGAATATTTATTAATAGCTCCTACACCTAATTCCATATGTTCTACAAGCATAAGCAAGGTGAGTATAATCAAGCAAGTAAACACAGGAGGTTAGCCAAATCCTTGCAAATGGTGTTAGATTGGACAATACAGTAATCAAGAAATCTAACATTTATTCTACATGGTCATTCGTAGTTTACTGAAGGGGATTTGGATGGTCTGGGTCCCAGGCGTTAGACTTCCCTTTGAGAACAGTTCTTTTGAAAGGAAAACAAGCTAGGGAAATCTGCATGGTTTCGCCCACCTTCAGATTTAGATGATTTGAAAGGTCCATGGGTAAGAGGGTCCAATTTGAACATGTGGGTCAAAGTTTGTTTCCAAATTGGAAGGCATTTAGACCATCATTGAGGGATTCAGAGACAAGAGGAGGGAAAGCCGCCTAGGGTTTGTCGTTTGGAACGGCTTTGGCAAAGTATGATAATTTAAGTGTTCGGGCCAAAGGAGACAGGGAGTTGCTCGAGGATTGTGGTTTTGAAATAACAAGCAGTGAACAAAAATTTGATGGGAGCAAGTCGGCGAACCGAACCCAGATTTAAACTTGGCTTAGAGATTTTATTCATTGAGTTGCATTGGCAATGGGGGTACTAGGCCCCAGATGGTGGAAGGATGGTTTTGGTTTTCTTTTTGCAATGGTCGAGACAAGATGGAGTCTTGACGGAGAAGTTCTGATGGAGGGGACGCAATAAGGGTTGGGAAACCTAAGTTTCATCATTTTATTCACATGGCACTAGGACGTTCGAGACTCGAAAGGTGGGAGCAGCCACTTGATAATCATGCGAAACGACAATGTTACAATGATGGCCTACGAATGGAAATCTATGGACGAGGTCCTGGAGGACGTTAGGATGTGGTGATTTCAATTCGAATGTCGAGTAGTGAACTGATGGGCGGAGCTTAAAGGATAGACAACAGGTTTTAGAATGCTTTCAAACTGACAATACATAAGCAACACCCCAAGGACAGAGTTCCATGGGGGCGGACCAGGGAGGCAGTTAGGATTGTTAGTTTGGCCTACATTTTCACCAAGTTTGAATGGCAAGGGGCAAAGGCATTCCATGATGAAGGACCCACAAGGGAATTTCACCGATTTGAGTTCATTTTCATGTGTTGCAGGTGGCAAAGGGGATTTCCAGGCCCAGAGAGTGTCAAAGCTTTGTTTGAAGAATGGCATCGGGGAAGTAAAGGTCTGGAGTCTCAAGGGTGATTTGTAGGGGTTCCTTAAAATTTTACCACATGGGTTTTAAACACCTCATTTCTCTTTATCAAATACATACATTTTTAACCCCTTTTATCCATTATTCATGCGTAAAATCATAGAAAACACAATAGGCGAGTGGATGGAAAACTTACCACAAGAATTCAGTGAATGGAGTTGATGAAATGCTAGTAAATACAAGGGACCAACAATGGGAGGCTAGTTTGGATCACTCTAATTCGCTTTGGCTGTCCTGACATATGAAAATAATGAGTCAAATTGGCCTATTTATAGGATTTTATGACATTAAATGTTATTAATGAATCTGTGTATGGTCAATCCCAAAGTTCATGAATTTGAAATTTGGGATCGACCATGGGCGTGCCAGAGTCTGGTGGTTGGAAAGCTGTCTGCAAATGGCCATTTGAAACTTACCTAAGAAACAAGGGCGGTGTTGAGGATGTCGAACTCCAAGCGGCGAGAAGCCATTGAAGGACGATCATTAGAAATTGCGGAAGAGCAAAGGAAGTCCAACAGGAGCATCCTGGCAGGCCGAGTACAAGAGGTCTTGAAGATACTCATTTAAACTTAGTTGTTGAAGACACGGAGAAATAGCGAACGAAGTAGTGGGTCCCAAAACATGGAAGGACGAGGTCCGTCAGCCGTTTCGAATGGAAAATACCAAAGGGAAACTCATAATGGGAAACCTGCAAGGGTAGACCCAGAGGGTGCCAGGGATGCTAGCAGAGGCAAATTGCCAAGGGATATCCACAAGGAACTAGGACTTAGAAAATTTTGGAGGGTGAAACATGGTCAACCTAATATGATAATTTAAGGCTCACTGACCATTTTGGAAACCAAAATGGGGGCACGCAAAATGAGGTAGAAACAAAAATGACCCCACAAGGAGAAAGATAGAGAGGGTTCCTGTTCCGAATGGGGCATGTGTGCTGAGGGCACAACAAGATTTTGATTCATGCATTTTCCAAAAAGTCTAGTATAAGGGATGGTTTCAATATTTTCAAGAGTTGTTGGTGAGATGATTTTGGTTTTGATGTTTGAAGGATGGATCAAGATTTTGATTTGATCCTGTGTACCTAAAAGGGACTCTTTTTTACAAGACCTCAGTTTCGAAGAACACACTTTACTCTAAACAAGATGCTCAAATTGTTGACAAAGTATTGGATTCTAACAATAGTAAAATGAATACAAATTGGGGTTGTTCCTTGATGCATGTCTGTAAAAGTTGAACAACAATCATTGTTTGAATTCGTAGAGCATTGAGAGATGCTTTTGATGATCTTTTGGACTAAGAGCTTTTGACTTTGGTTTCTGGATTTTTATTTTGTGTGAAATCATTTGAGACACATCTCTAGAGTCCAATTGTTCTTTAGCTTTGCTTAATGACTTCTTTTTACCACAAACAATTCTTGATTAGGTTTTCAAACTAAATTTCTAATGTCCTAACTTCTTATCATCCCACAAAATGTATTATGTGGAAATCAAGGAAAAATTTTCCTATTGTTGACTTTAGTAAGCAAAATTGAGATATAAATTCAAATGCTTAGAAACCTCTAAGGATAGAATCCCAAGGGCAAGCAATAACACTTGAATTTTGTCACAGATATTTGCTTCCTAAAGGGTTTGAAATTTGATGATCATGTTGAATGTTTGTTTTTCCAATGTTTATGAACAACAAAAGTGTTTTGTTTCTAAGAACATGTACAACCCTATGGATATGAAAGATGATATTTGTTGAGTTCCCACTTGGATAAATCTAGCTACGCCTACTCTTATCAAATGATTAGATGCTTGACCACACAGGCTCCCCCTTACAGTGCACTCTCTTCTCGAGTCAACCAAGCATCAATACCCATGAAACTCTTATGTCGTACTTCTCGTCTCTACGAAGAGCTGTAAAAATGTGGGACGGCTTCAGAACGACCGTTCTTGCACCAAAAAATAGATCAAGGATTTTGGCCTTTTCTAAACAAGGGTTTTAATGTGTGAATTCCATTCCTGGGGGACCATCCATGTGGTGAGAGACCATTTCTACCCTTCTCATCTAAATAATCCTAGTGATACTTGCCTTTCCTCAAGTACCCACACTTATATAACGGTTTGAAGCCGCTTGGCTTTAGCGTGTTCCTGATTGGGTCATTCCCTTGGGTGATTACTTCTTCCCACAAGATAGACCCTCTAAAGTAAACAAAAGAGAGCAAACATATCCATAGTTTGATTGATATTTTTTGAGAAACAAAGAGAGAACACAGGCAATATGTTCTACACACACTCGCAAGTTTTGTTCAATTTTTAAACCCAAATGAAATGTGGAGGCAATCACTTACACAACTTAAGATCACCAAAAGCCTTTTGATTATCAAGATCATCTTGAGGTGTGAGAGAACTGCATACGTCTTTTAGGTGATATTATTTTGGGTCAGTGATTACAAAACAAAGATGCACATGTTCATTTTATATCCTCAAAACAATGATTTTTTTTTTTAAGCACCAAAGGAAGTGTGAAATTTGATTGTTCAATTGTTAACCTTTAAACAAAATCTAGTAATTTTTCCTAAAGTTCATTTTAAACCTTTTGCCTTGTTCTTTTTAGAGCCCAAATGGAATTAGTGAGTCCTAAAAAGCTTGAAGAGATAAAGTCCTTTAGACTTGGAATTATAATTGCTTCCAAAAGTGTCTAAAGACACTTGATACAATGGAAAAATGATGTTATACTTCAAACTCTTCCTTGCTCCTTCCTTGCTTCCACCTACAAAAAATTATTAATCCAAGAAAAAAAAGGCAAGAAACAGGTCAATAGCTCAAAATCATCAAAGCAAAAAAGAACATGTCAAAAAAAACTTAAAATTTGATCTTTTACCCCACCCTAATGACGCAACCCACATATATGTCATTGTTTGAAGAAGTCAGTGGCGTTGTATAGTGCCACTCAGTCTGACAGAAATGCTCTATAGCAGAACAAAGAGCGCAATGGTGGCAGAGTTTTTCTCAATGGCATAGTTTGAAGTTTAACAATTCCAACATCAGAAAACAACTTCACGTGGCAATTTGAAAATTTGAAATTCTAGGCAAGAAGGTTTCAGCGGTGGAGTTTGGAGTTTGTAGCATCGAAGTATGGCACCGTTGGAATGATAGCGATGCTATATGGCGTCGTTGGACTAATAGCGACACAATTTCCTGTAGACACAAAAAATAGAAAAAAGTACAGAATTTTGTTAAAAAATTTGTTGAGAACTTGAGATTCGCCCTCCTTCTAGTGCCAAAATGTAGAACCCCAATCCTAGACCTACACAAACATAGCAAACAAACACATTATTAGATCCAAATGCAAGTTAGAACTAAGATTCCCCATGAAATTCATTTACAATTCTCAAAATAGAAACAAAATTGAGAACAAAACAAGAAAGCAATGAAACCCTATTTAAACATGCAAACTCCCAATCCCATGGGGGAATTGGTGCAAATTTGATGTGAAAATTGGCCCTTTCCCAACACCTTTGCAAGCTTTGTGATGGTTTGATGAATATTGATCCACTTGTTGATGAAGAACAATGAGCTCCTTGGTGAAATCTATAATAACCTAGCTAAGATAATGACAAATACTATGAAGATGGATAAAATTAGCTTTCAATGTGAAGAGAGTAACTTTGCTCTAAGTTGTGGATCCCAAATGAGAATGAAAGCCTCTTGTTTATAGATTTATATGTTAAAGAATAAGGCAAAATGGATGAATGTGGGACTAATTTCCAACCAATGGCCAAATAGCACTTGTCAACATGTGAGAAGTTGAATGTTGAGCACATTTTGGCAAATGTGCCAATAAATGATATTAGGTGGAATTTCAAATTTGTGAAATGACTTGTTGGAGAGGGAAAGAAAAATGACTTAAATGCCACTTGGCTCAATGCACAAGGACATGTAAGAGGAGATAAATGCTTTGTTGGAAGGACAAACCACTTGGAGGGATTTTCAAATTTGGAGTAATATTCCCCTAAATATGCCATGTTGAAAGAAAATAAGAATTTAATAAATCAATTAAATGTATTTTCATGTGCAAGTGGAAAAATCTAGAGATTTTAGTTATTAGGATTAAATTAACCAGGATTTGATTAATTTAATAGGAGATTACTTGATGTGACTATTTGATTTAGATTTTTGGATTGATTTAAATCAAAATTGAGAGGAATGTGATTTAGATTTAATTAAATAAAGGATTTTGATTTATTTAATTAAAGAGGGATGATGCTAGATTAAATTAAATGAGGATTGATTTAATTTAATAGAATGACTTTAGAGATTTAATTAAATAAAATGGATTATTTAATTAAATAAAGACTATAGGGTTAATTAAATAGCATTGATTTATTTAATTAACAAGAGAGAATGACTTAGTCAAATAAATAATGATTTATTTAATTAAGGAATGAAATATGATGATTTAGCTAAGAAAATGATTCAGGTCGAAATGGTGTTAGTAAATCAGGATCAAGTGTGTTGGTATATTTTACATGTCTACAGACAATAATAATCATCTTAATTTATTTAAAATATCATTAATTTTTTCAAATTTAAATAATTATCCTCACATAATAATAAAATTTCAATTATTATTAAATACCATTTGAAACAATACTTAAATAATAATAATAATAATTAATTATGTAGTAATAAGCTATTTACTTTCCATTTCACACAAAATTGATTTATTGAACTATTATTTTAATCCCAAATTTATTTTAAAAATTACTTGGTAATCAATTTTAATTTAATTAATTGATTTAACAAGGCCATTAAAATATTATGTTTACCATATAATACAATAACAACAAAATCACAAATAAACACTTACACAATGTCCAGAAAGACCAATACAGAGGAGCACTACATAAATCCTAAACCCTATATCTTAAACCCCTAAAATACAAATTGAACCATAAACCCCTAATACCAAACCCTAAACCCCAAATCCTAATTTTTATTTCCCATTAATATTTTAAACCCTACATCCAAACTAAACCAAGTAAAACAAAATTATGTCTTGTATCCCAAACCCTACATTCTAAACCCCAAATGTCAAACACTATTAAAATCCTAGACCTAACACCAAACTTTGAAACCCAAAACTATGCAAATTCAATTGAATCATAAGCCCTAAGAATGTAGGTTAACCCAATTTATCCTATTAAATAAAGCATAATATAAGCCTTAAAATCCTATTAAACCCCAACCCTAAACTACAAAATATAAACCAAGTACAAACCATATACATCTGAAAGCATAAATTAGATATATTTCAAACCTAGTTAATCTCCAAACCCATCACAAACCCCAATCTACACATCATGTTTCCTCTAATGTTCTTCAAACCCTAAATAAATAAAACCCTAGATACTAAACTCTATATTTCTTATTCAAGTAAATAAAATGAACTTTAGGGTATATAATAAATAAATAAAGAAGAATATACCCTACTAAGGTTAAGGGAGGTTAGAGATTCATTACTACTTTAGTGAATGAGATCATGTGCAATCATATAAAATATCATTCTTGACATCCAATGTCTTTTCTCCTTTTAACATAATGTTAAAGTCCTATTTCCCTCAATGTTCACCAAATCCTAAATCAATAAAACTCTAGATGCTAAACTCCAAGCCCTACATCACAAAACCCAATCCTGAATCCAATTTCCCTTACTAGTTAACCACATCTTAAATTGTGGAAACCTTATCTATCTTAAACTTTACATCTAAAACCTAGAAGCCAAAACCCTATAATCCAAACACTAGTAGAATTTGGAAAATAAATGACTATGTGACTAAAACTTTTAGTCACATGACTAACACTACTAGTATTTGAAAAATAAATGACTAATTTGGTCATTTATGAGTGACTAATTTGGTCATCAGGTAAAATCAAAACTAAATGACTAAATAAATGACTAATATCAGACAAATAAAAATGACTACATAAATAACTAAATAACTGTGCTCATTATTAAAATCTTGGCCATAATTTTCATTTTAATAAGCATACTCTAAAACCTTTTTCAAGACCTTATTTTTAATTGTAGCCCACCATAATTAATAATAAAATATTACAAATAAAATTACTAATAAATATTTTTTGTGGAATAATTTTTTTTTTTTTTGGTGTCATAATATGAACACCAAAGTTTCTTCTAAATTGATTAAAAACCACCAAATTATAAAAATTAACGAAAACCATAAGAGAACATAAAAAACTAAAACCCAAAAACCTTGAAAAATAAAAAAATAAGCAAAAGGAAGAGAAAAAACAAAAGATAAGAATAAGCAACCAAATAATCTAAGAGGAAAAAGGACCATTTTTTTTTTTATAAGCATAATTTTCATTTTAATAAACATACTCTAGAACCTTCATGAAAACCTTATTTTCAATGTAGCCTGCCAAAATGTAGTAGTGAGTCGAAACCTTATTTTCAAGGTAGCCTGCTAAAATGGAGAAGTAAAGCACGACGCCTGATTTTGGATTGCAACCTGTATCATTTTTTTGCATCAAACATGATTTTTGTAGAATCTTGTGGTAAGTCACTTTCCATGGTTTCAATTAATTTTACTTTTCAAATTTATACATGGTCAAGCCATATGATCCATATGATCCATTCTTTTTAATAATTTTACTAGTTGCTTGTCGACTAACAGTGATTATGTTCTTTTTTAGGCTAATTATGGAAAAGTATATCCATCTTATCTTGTAGAAGTTCAGGATTTGTATAGAGAACTTGGAATCGAGGTCTATTTATTCTTTTCTTTTTTGTTATGAGATGTTAAAAGTGATCTTTTTTTTTTGAAGTTTCCACTATCAAATTGCATAGTTCATAGGAGAACTTACTTTTATCTTTTAAAATGATAATAAGGGACACGTAGATTGAGTTGTCTATACAAATTTTAGAATTTGAACTCTTAAAATTAACTTCCACTTTTTGAAGAGGCATGCAAATCACTTTTGAAGTTGAGTGTAAAAAATAGAGTAGCAAGTAAAGAAAAAGGATGAACAATAATAAAGTGAAAAGTGGCTATTCTATCAACCATGTAGATTACAATGAAATGAGCTTAGGGATGGTAGGGGTTTAACATTTACGGTGCAGTGGAATAGTAGTTCAATTATATAGTAGATTTCATCCTACGTTGTTTGAGAACTCTTACTGAATTCCCAAAAATAGCAGTTCCCAAATGACACCAATAGATATTATAAATAGAAAACAAACAACAATATTTTCATATAAAAACAACAAGAGCTGATTCATAGGCCCTATTAAAATCTCTAGATTTTTGGCTCCCCTTTAATACTTTTCTGCATACTTATAGATTACATCTCCATGATTAATATGGACTGGAAGGGTTGAAAGAGCACATGTTATCTTTTCCATTTATTGGGAAATAAAGAGTTTGAAGTGACTGAAAGAATCAAATGTAGCTCTTTACTCTAGATGCTTTATTCTCATTCGGTTATTAATATATCCAAATATAAAACATGATGACTTAAATCAGAACTACAAGAAATCTCATAAAAACTACAACAAGAGATTAGTGATTAGATGAATCATGGAAATGAAACCAACTTCATAAACCACAGGAAACAAAATATGCAATGCAAATGAGAATATAGGCCTTCAAAGGAGTTTTCATGGATAAAGAATCATCCTCCCTTAGATCTCTTGTGATAATACCTGAAAGCTCTTCAGTTATCCACAATATCCACATGCTATGAGCTCTGATACAAAGATTGTGCATAATTCTTCTTAGTTTATTCAATTTAGTGCTATTATTTTTATCTTGTGATTCAGGCTTCAAACCAACCCCTCTCATTAGTATTTGTCTTCCAGAACTGTCTAGAAGAGGGTAATCAAAATTAGTACTGGAATATCTAAAAGTTGAAGATCCTTTCCCTCAAACTAAAGCTTTGTTCTCAACAAACCAGAGTTGAGACGAGACAAGAACTAGTGGAAGGGAAGTTGAATGAAAACTGAGAGCAGCTAAAAGCCTTCCTAAGAAAAGTGCCCTTTCCACTATCGGTTCTAGTGTCTCCTTGTTTATTTTTTCTAGCATCTCCTCATTTTTCATTTCTTGATCTAGAGAGCTTCTAAAAGATGTGCAAGATGTTCTTCAATCTCAACAAATCAATGTTGAGGGGTGATCCCACAAAGCTGGTTTACAATTTCTGGGAGATTCTGATTTTTGCTAAAATCACATATTTTTAGAAAATATAATGATTTAATTTTAAAAGTATGATTTAAAGCATTCCAATTGAAGAGGGTTAGATCAAACCCCCTTGGATAGAACCCTGCTAGTTTTAAACCATACCTATAACAGAGTCTCCTTTACACCTAACGAAATGCTGATAAAAAATAACTTTTGATTTACCTTTTGGGGGATCAAATGAATTCATTTAAAATTTATTTTTTGTAAGTATGTAGTCCTTATTATAAGCTTCCCAAAAAGTATAATTTTAAATAAATTTAATTTTATTATTATATTTATTTTTTATTTCTTGTGAATGTAGGTTTTTCACCAAAAATCAAACTCTTTGTTTTGCACATGTGGAAAAATATCTAAGATTGTCAAAAAAAAATTGAAAAATATGAGTGCACCAGATATTGAAGTACTTGATCCAACAAAGAAAAAATTGAATTTTGATATATACAAAAAAAATTATGCTTTATACGATCATGCTATGTCTAAATTGTAATTGGTTTGACTTTGAAACTTGATTAAAGAAAAAATATTTAATTAAAAATTATCTAACAAAGTGGAAGCACTAGATATCGAAGTTAAAAATCTAAATTCAAAAGAATTAGAATTATATCCTTCATGGAAAAAGTTATGCATTATACGATGAGTGTCACTTTTTTAAAATGTTGTTTTCCAAAAAAAACTAGTTTTTGAAGGAGGTGGAAAAAGAAATGCAATCTCATTGCAAAATTTTTGAAAAAAATATATTTAGAATCTACAGACAAAATTTCATGAAACTCTAGTTTGCATCATCCTCAAATTTCTCATGGTTTAGCCGCTATAGGTTCCCAAAAGTGAAGATTTAGTTAAAAAAAATTATTTTAGTGTCCAGTTTGGCTAAAAATTGTAAACCACTATTGTGGGATCACCCTAAGATAAAATGGAAGCATTTATCTTGAAAATAAGGTGCTCAATCATTTATCCTAGAAGGAGATTTATATGCATGAAGAAAACTTAGTAGGTCTTCCAGAATATTCTTGGACCCCTCATCTATGGTATCTTTTATTTGACTAACCTCAGTTCCAAAATAAGCATTAAGGTGACCAAACCAGTCTTCATCATTTGTCATCATAAAAAATTCAACCTAGGTAAATTGACACATTTTAGGTCCCCTCTCTTGGCAAGCCAACCCTCACTAGTAGTTAATTTGTGCAAATGGGTTTCAACATCTTTGTAACTTTCCAAATATGTAAATATGGCTTCAAGGCATTTACCAACCTTAACTCTCTCACACAGATCTGCAAATCCATCAGCTATTATTTGTTTCACCCTACTAACAAACAGGCTTTCAAAAAGTTCATCACACAAACTCTTTGAGTGCTTCAAAACAATCTCACACACGCATTGCCATGGAAACTCAACATTTGAACCAAAAACCATTTTTACCCACTCCAAGCTCCCTTCAAATGCATATAGACTGTCTAATGTTTCTCTAATCAATGTCTCATTCTCTGCAAGTTCTTTGCCACTTTTCACAAGATCAAGCAAATACTTTCCCCCAAGCCTATCTATAGGGAGAATATCATCTACACATGTCTTAAGCCATGCTAAGCAAGACTCTGATATAAATTCACTTGGAAAAATAATCATGGTAGCTTGTAGCTTCTCTCTATGAGATTTGTAAAACTACAACTCATTGTATGGGTTTGGAATCCCACCAAACAACTATGATTTAGGTGGCACTACCAACACAGTCATATTAAAAAGAGGCAAATTGTTTAGAACCTCCAAAAAGAGTTCCCCAGCCTGACATAGCGTTACTTGTATGACTCTTACCACATTACTGGAAATGGAACTAACTACCCCCACCTTATCGGTCTATTGGCCAGATGTGTCTTCTGGTTCCAACAATGTGTCGACGGTTCTATTTTTTCATCAGTGTGAGGATCTTCTATCGGGGGGACAAGGTCTCATGTTCCCATGATGGTCCAATGGGGATGTCGTCGGTGGAGTTTGTGCCCATCATTGGAACCTACTTTTTCATCAATGTGAGGATCTTCTATTGGTAGGAAGAGGTCTCCTATTCCCACAATGGTCCAATGGGGATGTCTCCATCGATGACATCCCCATCAGACCGTCGCAGGAGCAAGAGACCTCATCCTACCAATAGAAGATCCTCACATCGATGAAAAATTATGTTCCAATGATGAGCACAAACTCCACTGGTGACATCCCCATCAGAACATCATGGGAATAGGAGACCTCGTCCCACCAATAGAAGATCCTCATGCTAATGAAAAAATAGAATCATCAACGCATCACTAGAACCAGAAGACACGTCTGGTCAATAGAACCCTTGGTGTGTGAAGTCTTCTAGCCATTTCTGTCAAAATGAAGTAGATGGAGTTCAAGGGTTTTGTTTCAAATGATATGGAAAAAAAAAATTGGAACCAAATAAAGTTGAATGGGTGTTTCAAACTCAATCAAATCTTGTTTAAAACAGCCCAACATGAAGACAAATGTACTTAGAAGATTGGGACTTATTTTTTGATCATCATGATTTGGTTTAGAGCTAGGAAATTGAAGCAAAATGGTGATAAAGAACAATAGGGCATGGGCAAAAAATGTGTCAGGCTGTTTCGGGCAAAACGTGCCTTAAACATTAGAGATCTTCAAATTTGGGCAAATATTTTGAGAGGTTTCTTGTAAAATCCATTTTTTGCATATTTTGCAATCAATCATTTCATTCCATGAGATGACATCTCTTTGAGGCATTATGTCAAACAATTCAGGTGTTTGTCTATGATTCCACATCTTGCATATATGTCTACCAAAGCATATCCAACTATAACATCCAAGTATCTTTTTAATTCCTCTATCTTTCATCAATCTCTTTACTATTTGAAACTCGTACAGATTTTTTAGAGAAGAACATAAGTTGTAGCATTTTTAGGATCCAACTAAAAATATAAATGGTTGATCAACCATGCACACTTAATGCTCAACTATATATGTAAATTGTAATGCAATAACGGTTACTAACGTGTGAAGTATGTGCAGCCCTCATCCACTAAACCTGCATGACTGCATGCACCTAGAACCCAAGCAAAGCTTACAATGTTAGGATGTGTTCCAGAGTGCTTCATTAATTTAAATATTTTGAGAGGTTCCTTTCAAAATCCATTTTGTGCACATTTTGCAATCAATCATTTCATTCCATGAGATGACATTTCTTTGAGGCATTCTATCAAACAATTCAGGTGTTTTGTCTATGATTCCACATCTTGCATATATGTCTACCAGAGCATATCCAACTATAACATCTAGGTATCTTTTTAATTCCTCTATCTTTCATCAATATCTTTACTATTTGAACCTCGTACAGATGTTTTAGAGAACATAAGTTGTAGCATTTTTTGGATCCAACTAAAAATATGAATGGTTGATCAACCATGCACACTTAATGATCAACTATATATGTAAATTGTAATACAATAAGGGTTACTCACATGTGAAGTATGTGCAGCCCTCATCCACTAAACCTACATAACTACATGCACCTAGAACCCAAGCAAAGCTTGCAATGTTAGGATGTGTTCTAGATGCTTCATTAGTTCAAATATTTTGAGAGGTTCCTTGCAAAATCCATTTTGTGCACATTCTACAATCAATCATTTCATTCCATGAGATGACATCTTTTTGAGGCATTCTATCAAATAATTCAAGTGTTTTGTCTATGATTCCACATCTTGCATATATTGTCTACTTAAGCTAGTTTTTCGTATAGTTGTTATTATTTGGTGTTTTCAATCTTGTAGAGTTAGATTTTCCTGTATGCCTGAATATCTTTTTTCGTAAAATCAAGTTTATACTATGCTCCCCCAAGTTTCGAGGACAACAACGACAAGGGACGGTGGGATGTGTTTTTGGTATGGGGGTACTTTTGGGTCATTTTTTAGGGGATGCTAGGGGACGGCTATAAAAAATAGGGAAATTTTTAAAAATATAGAGAAATTTCAAATATTCATATCAGAACATTGATAAAGCATTCATCATAGGCATTGTAGAAGATCAATACATAAAATTAGACTTGAATTGAGATTTCACATAAGAATTGACAAACAAAGTAACAAAATTCAAATTCTTTTATTGTCAATGTGCATACATATTAAATAAGAATTATAACAAAGTTCCCAAAGGCTTCAAGTTTCAACTATAAAATGACAAAAACATAAAAAATATATGGTTGTCCCTAATCAGCAGATGCAACTAGTAGGTCTATATTAAAATTGGAGCTCAAGTGTGTGTCACTATTAGACGCAGAGGCAAGGGGAATTTTTTGGGTCCCCCAAGTCCCCGGAACATTTCCAGGATGGGGACGGGGGTACCAAGGTAGGGGACGGGTCCCCGTGGAGCACTGAGTTTCTATGGTTTGGGGTTTCAAGGTGGGGTTTTACCTAACCACAGAAAACCTTTGTGGTTGGGACAGAGGTATACACCCCTCTTGCTAATTACACCTTATCATCTGCTAGAGACCTCTGGGTGACTCCTGGCAATGGTGCTATGATGTATTCAAGGGGAAAATAGTAATAGAGGTCATTGTGATAGTAAAGTGGAGGTTGGTATGTACACTATTTAAGTCTTGTAAGATTCTAACCTAGAATCTAGAGGCACCAATTAGGCAAACCCTAGTCTAAGCCTTCATAAAAGAGTTTGCAATACCAATACATAAATGTAAAAATGTATTTGATTTTGACTTGTATATCTTAATAGCTCTATTTCTTCTTGAATTAAACATTTAAAAACTGGTGCAAGAGCAACAAGGTATTTGTGAAATGTTGATTAATGGAGGTCTTAGGTCAATTTAAGTTTTGAGTCTAGAAGTCATTAATAAGGTCATGATTGACCAATTCATATTGTAAGCATGTGTAGGCATAATGAAGAGTGTTGGAGGTGGTGGCAGAGATCTGAGAGGTTGGTAATGTCATTTTTCAATAAACCCTACCCCAATCTAGTGTAAAGTGAGGGTTTTTAGTTACAGAGGTTAGATGAGAGTTTTCCCATCTAAAAATTGTTGATTAGGGCCCTATGTTGACTAGTAAGAAGATCTGAGTGGTTGTTTGGAGTTGGAGGAAAGAATTTGAGGTACCTCCTTTGAAATAGAGACCTAATTGGTCTATTAGGATAGTGTTCTTTCTAGGTTTTTCGTGAGATGGTCCAAAGTGACCCATGATGTTTTTGAAGGTAATTTACAATTTTCCTTAAAGGGTGTCTAAAAGATTACATAGATTGATTTTTGAGTGGTTCATTGTGAGATAAAGTCAAAAATTTGGGTTTGCAAACCTACTAGATGAGTTGAAGAGTTTTTGCAAAGAAGTGATTTGGAAGAGTTTTGTGAATCAATTGGTTCTTTGAATCAACTTGTTTTGTGATGATTTGTTCAAATCCAAATTGCTTTGCATCAAAAACTTTCCATCAAATTGAAGCTTGATGGGTAGAAGGGTCCATTGAGAGAACTCAAGGGGTGTTACGAGCTAGGAGGAGGGAGGTTGTGGAGAACTTGTTGGCTTGAACAAAAGACTGAGCTCACCTTCCTTGTATTCAAGAGGTTGTACCGGATATGTATTTCCTCAGACAAGATTAAATTATAACTGATGGTTTTGTGATGAGATGGTGTTCATGACAAATCATATAACTATGATAGTTGAAATTATTTTGGTGGTCATTTGACATTATTTTTTAGAACATTTATAAAGAAATTATAGATTGAAGTTTGTTGTGCAGAAGCAGTGAGTAGGCTACATTCCTCTGTTTTCTTCAAATCTTGATTTGGGTGATGAGGAAAGAAGTATAATTCCTTATGTTACCTCACACTTGTTCCAGTCATGTAATCACCTTGATGACCCTTTTGCCTTTTAGATCATCTGTGATAATTTAATTACATCAACAAAAAACCATGGAAGGATTTAAGTACTTAGGGTTTTGTTGAAGATATCACTATACTATTTAAATATTTTGGTTTGTACCTATTTTAAACCAAATGTTATGCCTTTGGCCTTGAGATTGAGAGGGGCTCTCAAAAATTGCATGTTTTGGTCCTGACAATAGACTTTTAGTATGATATGGTTAAGATGGTTTGATTGAGAATTTGAGAACAACAAAGGATAAGCCTCAATCTTTTGTCATTTAAAGATTGGAATAAAGATTATTGGGCAGGACAACTTAAGACCTTAGATTTGTACCAATTATATATCAACTAGAGACCTGACCTATACCTCTTGTAACTCTCCATGACTTTAAATATGATTTTCAAATTAGAAATATATACATTCTATGCAAGATTTATTTGTTTAGTAGATACTTAGGAAATGTGTAAACATGATAGTGAATACCTTGAACTAGTTAGCTTTATCTACTAGTTACTTCTTATCAACTAAGGACATTTATATTTCAATTTTAAATAAAATTTCAATATTAAACTTCAAAATTTAGACAATTGCCACCTGGATTGCACATAAATGGAGGCACCCTTTTAACACATTTCTTTGATTATGCTTTCATCTCCTTTCACATTTGAGTATACTAACTTATTTTGAAAAACAAATTGATTTCAGTGTTCTATCCCATGGCTCAGTTCTTGTTTTTGTGTTGAAAAAAAATCAAAAACTAAGCTTCAGTGTCATGTTGGATTGTTAGAAAGCTACAATGTGAAAATAGCTTCTTTAGAGTCTTCATTCTATTCTATCTTTGCAGCTTTGTTCTTTCCAAATTTATTTTTACATAATAACAGTGACCATGGAAAAATTATTGCAAGACTAGGAGGTTATTCTTACCTATATGAGCCACTTTGGTGGGAAGGCATGATTACCAGTAAGTGCTTATTACTTATTAAATCAGGTTTAGGTGACAACTGGAGAATATTAATGTTTGACACTTGAGATAGATTACTTGCATTCAAACTATTAATTTCCTTATTGACAATCTTTTTTGAGATTATAGTTGTATGGCTGGAGAGTTTATATATTCATTATTTTGAAAATTTACAGTTTATCTACAGTGACTTCACTGCCAGTCCCTAACAACTATTTTAGAATCAAAATTTTCACTAAAAATTACATTCACCGTCTTTTACAAATAACTACTAACTACCTTGCAAACCAAAAACTCCCTTTCATTAACCACAATTTTGTAAAACCCCCAAAAACTAACTACAGACAACCAAAAAGCTCAAATTCATGGTAGAGTATTATGTTAAATATAGAGTTGTAGACGAGCTACTCGCCACAATTTTCATAGAGATCTCATTCTTCTTCTTCCTCTGAGGTCGCTACTCCAACTTCTCCAGTCGCTTCGCTTCAGCCTTTGCCTTCACTATCACTGCCTCAACCTCTATTAATTCCATAATCAATTTGAGAGCCTCCCACCCATGTGTTGCTCCCTCTCTCCATCTGGCTTTACGTTTTCCTTCTGGCCATTTTACAAAGGGTATGCATTTCACTGTTTCTTCATCCTCTTCACTTTCAATTCCCTCACTGATATCCATCCCAACTCCCAGAATCATCCATTCCAATAGTGAGTCTATATTCTTCAGCTAATCCTTATGCACCAGTGCCTTCATCACCTTTTTCACAACTTCAATCAGCTCTCCCAAATCTAAGCCCCAAGCCATTATGAGCAAATAAATGTCCAAATTAGTTTTGTACCTGTGTGTGAGCTTGTTGAATCCTCTTCCCAGAATTAGTTGCACGAATTGCACTAATTATTCATCGTTGTATAGGAAACACCCCATCAGTCTCTTTACCGATGGTTCTCCATAAAAGTGTGAGAGTTGTTTCTTCATTTTAAGCATGAAACTAGCCTCCATCACCTCTATAGCGACAGAGCCACCACCTCCTGCACATTTTTTTCACACCTATTGTTCGCCACAGTAGAGGAGCATCGACAAAGTAATGCCTCAAGAATTTAATAACTTCATTCACATTCCTTTCCATAAATGCTTGGCATACATCAGTCATTGCTGCCACCTGACTCCACACACTTCTCTCATTCACTTCAACTTCAAGAATTAAAACCTGCAATTACTCCATTTTAGAGCTCCCTAAATGCACCACCATTTAGGGGAGAACATTAATTTTAAATATCTCAATGATGCCTCAGGATGTCACATCAGTTATAATAATCATTATTGTCGTACTGGTGAGACGATGATTCTTCTTCCACCAATAGCCACTTTCTCCACCGATGAACAACTTTCCTTAGGTCTATCGGCGAGAAGCCAGATAACGTCACCCTGATGCACATCAACTCCACCGATATACATTATGCACTTGATAATCCATGGTTATATCAGGCCATCGAGGGAATGCAAACATTTTTTCCACCGATGTTCATGTGTCACAATGATGTGCTTACTTTTGTTCACTTTGTCGGTCTATTGGGGAGAGTACCTTAAGAATCAGCTCAATAGGGTATTGTTACACCGATACTAGGTTATGAGTTGCTTTAATCGGGCCATCGGCAAGGCTATAATGGGAGTTCCATTGATGAGGAATTGTTAGGCCAATAGTGCTAATTTTTATTTAGGGACGGGGAAAGATTTATGGAGCCTCATAATATTATGGTCTCATGCTTACTATTATGATTTTGAGATTTTTTCCAAGGGAGTGAACTGTTTGACAAAATGCTTTGGTAGACATGTATGGAAAATGTGGTAGCATAGACAAGGCAATGAACTATTTGAAAAAATGCCTCAAAGAAATGTGGTCTCATAGAATGCCATGACAAACAAATGCAATTGGAAACCGCTCCTAGTTATTAGTTATGCAATGTGAAGTAATTGCATAATTACTTAGGTTGACTTTGTAAAAACTATATTGTAATTGAAACTTTTTCATCTATCAACATCTAGTTATTAGTTATGCAATGTGAAGTAATGCTTTGAGTTTGAAAGGTGTGCAATGCAATGTAATCAAAGATATGAATATAAACTACATAAATCTATTTTTTACAATTCATTAGTTAAACTCTATATTTTATTTGCTCTCTATATGTCTAGCCTATGGAAATTCCTTTCAATTTCAAAAAAAATAGTTTTTATCTCTTGTTCTACAATTTTTTACCTTTTTTTAAATCTAATTTTTTCCCAATTTTTGAATGCATGGGGTTATGTTTTAGAGCTTTAATGCCAATGCTTTTGTACATCCCAATGTATTTCAACTTCACCTTGCAACAGTAGTAGTAGTACTCTCATATTGAGTGTTGGTTTTTAAGTATTAGATTGATCATTGCAATTATTTTTGAAATTTTATTTTTGCAATTATTTTAGCACACACATGCAAGTACCATTTAAGTAAGTAATGGTTGTTTTATTATGCAAACAAGGGTAATCATTACCTATGTAATATAATGTGTTATTTTTTTTCTTTTTTGTAGAAATGTATTGATAAACTCAAAGAAGGGGGTAAAATTAGGGAGTCAACTTGAAAGGAATAGGAGATGCAAATGTAAACATTCTAAAGGTCACAAGTAACATACCCCTTGTTTATGAAGAAAAAATAGATGGAGTTGTTCATCTAAAAGAGAAAGAGGGAACCTTCACACGGTGGCCACTAAAATATTTGTACAAAATGACATAGCTGAACATGTTTATCATGTACTAGTTAATGTTAGACATCTTGGCTCACTGCTTTATGTAGTATTTTGAATGTGTTGTTTAGGGATCTTAATTATAATGTTGTATTTGAAAGAGTTTGAAAGTCTTACATAGATTTGACATTTTTTATTATATTTACATATATACTCTTAGATAGCTTTGACATATTATAACTTGATATATATATATATATATATATATATATATTTGCATTAAATTTTTAATTGCAGATTACCTTTATTTATTGTAGATTACCTTAGTTTATCAAATGCAACTCTGTAGACAGCAAATGTGATTTAGTATGTCAAATGCAGGTTTTTGAACAGCAGATGCAATGCAAGACAGGCGAATGCAGTGTTCAGAGTAGCGAATTCATTTTAGTAGATCATATGTGTTGCAGAGATTGTCAAATGCGGTGTGAGATAGCAAATGTGTTATAGAAGATGCAGTGCATAGAGCAAAAAGTCAAATTTTTGTATGTTTTGGTCAAAAATCCAAATTATTTGAAGTTTGACTAATTGTTTCAAGATGTGTGGATGCTGTTTATTTTGTTTTAGTATCCAAAAAACACTTGGCAAGCACGATATTTTGAATGTAAACAAACGCAAAAGAGAAAAAGTACAATCTTATGGTTAAGCCAGGACAATATCTACTAGATTCCATGTGGGTTTCCCCAACCGCATATCCTAGCATGTGAATTCAAAAGCTTGGTTGCACAAGCTCCCCCTTGTAGTGCACTCTCTTCTCAAGCCAACCAAGCTTCCAACCCCATGCAACTCCCATGGTAGATTGATCACCTCTACTAAAGACTGCGAAGATGTGGATGCCTTCACACCAACCAGTGCTGCACTAGCAAATAGAAGGTTTTTGGCTACTACACAAAGGTGTTTAATTTGGGACCCCCATTCAAGTGGCCATACATGGCATGAAAAATTAATCTCCATTTAGGAGGAACTCCAACCTCAAGAAGTTAAGCTCAATAGGGTTTTGGGGAGTACTACTTGGTCTATATGACACATTTGCACTCGTAATCCTAGGCTTTCCCTTAGAATTCACATTTATATACCGGTCGGGGGTAGCTTGGTCAAAAAGCTTCGTTGTCGGTCTGAGTCGCCTTGGGGTGAGTACTTTTTCCCACCAAGGAAGGCCCCAAGTTCTAGAGGAAATAACCATTTCTCTTACACCTAGGATTGCATAAATGCGCAAGGGGAGAGGATACTTCGATTATTGCATCAAGGTTACATAGAAACAAGGTGGGTCTGGTTTTCTAATCACCTAGTTTGCACAGGCTGAGAGCATAGTCACCTACCACCTTCAAACACAGTCAAACAAAATACAAGACATGTTCTTTTTATTGCACCAAATGAAATGTTTTCTAATCTAAAAATCACAAGCACAATGTTTAGAAGTGATAATCTTGGACACTCAAACCTACAAAATCACAAGTTAGAAGTTTGATCAAGTTGTCTTGGACCCACGAAATATAAATGCAACATGCTGCGAACAAAGATTAGTAACTCAAAAACACCTATGCTAGATAGAATGCAAAAAAGAAAACCAAAATGCCAAAGGAAATTTGGAAAACCCGAATGCAAAAAAGAAGAAAAATGATTACCAGGTAGATGCGTCATAACATAGTGAATACATTGCTCTGTGCAGCAAATGCGGCTCAGTTTTTGCATTTTGGACTTTCACAGGAAGATGCGTCTCGGGCATCAAATGCGTAATTTGAAGAATTAGATGTGACTTAGTCTATCAAATGCAATTTTCTGGATTGCATATGCAGCACCTCAGAGCAATTGCATCGTTTCAACTTTCGAATGTGTAGCGACGCATCACATGTGGCTTGAGAAAAATCAAATGCAGCATTCTATACCTGTATCTACAAAAAGAATAGAAAAATTGAAAACTGTATGAAAACTAAAAATAAATAAATGTGTTGGGTTCACCAATGTATCAATGGGTATTTTTTAGATAGGTTAGCAGATTAAATCAATAATATAAAAACCCAAAGAAACTATAGAGCACAATGAAAGATAAATAACAAATAGAACGATTACACCATATCGCCTTTGAAGCCTCCATGATTCACCTCCATATCAAATTCTAGCTTGTTGCAAGTGTGTGATTGTTGCCCTTAGATTTGAGTGTGTGAGCAAGTGACTATGACAATTGTCCAATGCAAGATTTCAAGGATTTGGAGTGACAAATACTATACTATCATGCAAATGATAAGTGTTAAAATTATGCCAATATAACTATGCCTATGAAATGCCAATATGACTTAATGAATAATGAAATCAAATATGTCAAATGCCAAGAATGCTAGAAAATGTAAGTATAAGTGTTGTAAAGTAATGAAGTGGTTCCTAGAATGTGAGAAAAATTGGAATTTTATAGAAAATGCAATTTTGGACGGACCGTCAATATTAAAAATAGATGAAACCCTAAAATCAGAGATCAAGACTGCATGTGACAACCCATAATTAGGATTACGGAAACAATCTTAAATGAGTGGCCAAGATGCAATTTTAGAAAATTGCATCGACGGTTGAGAATAAATGTGACAATTAGCCAAAAAGATAAAGATTTCAAAAAATCAAGAAGATAAACACTAAACAGAAAAGACGGACTTGGAAAATCAATAATTTGATCGATTACTTGATTTATGGAAGAATGTTACCATTTCTGAATTAAAATTAATTCAAAAATGTGGATTTTGTGTGACAATAAATAATCTTTTTAGATTATTTACTAAAAGAAGTGTCAGTTAATAATGTGAAGCCATTTTAAATAATTAATTTTATTTAAAATGAGGGACATGTTAAACGAGGCAATTAAATAATTATAGATAATTATTTAATTTAGAGAATGTGATTAATAATTAAATAAATTAATAAATCTATTTAATTATAAGAAGATTTAAGAATTAGTGACATATTAAATAAACAAATAAGATATATTTATTTAATAATCAGGAAGACATAATGAATAGAGATGATTAAATAAATTAAGAATTTTATTTAATTATGGGAAGATTTAGACAATTAATGACGTATTGAATAAATAAATAAAATTTATTTATTTAATAATCATGCAGAATAAAAGGACATGAATTAATTAAATAATTATGAATTACTTAATTAATAGTCAAAGGTGGACCAAGGACATAATGAAAATGTCATAATTATGCTAGGATGAAAGTGGTAAAAAAAATAGAGCTTGTAGGCCTAGGTCATTTTTAAGTGTCTACATTTTGCCCCTCTTTTTCATAATGTAGCATGTCGCATTGTGACAAAGAAAATAAGTTAAAGTCATGCCCCAACAAAGGTACAGAGTATCGATGCCCCCTCGGGAAATTTCTCAAGTTTTGGGCCAGCGATAGAAAAATTTGGAAGGTGTCCCGATAAGTCAATTTGGTGACGGGAAAGGAAATGCCACAGACGGTTTCGGATTTCGAGGAGTTTAGAGTAGCCAAAAAGGTGGTCAAAGTTGGCCAAAAGGACCTCCAATAATAAAAGGTTTGACAAATGCCATTTTGACCCTATAAATAGATTGAAAATGGGGTAAAAGTCAATTCATTTTCAGTTTTCACCATAGTAAATTTGAGAGCTCATAGCAAGGACTTTGGCGAGGATGGTGATCCCAGTCACAAAGCATCGCAGGGAGATTGTGTGGACCTTCAGGTGGCCAAAGGGCTCAGAGTCAACGGTATGTGCCCCTACCCCACTTTGTGATTATATCATTTTACGTGCAATTTTTTGAGTTTTAGGTTACATAACGAATGTGTAGTGACACATATGTGTGCGCGTAAGCCACATTCGCATTCGCATTCAACGCATTTGATGTGTCGTGATGCAAATGCGAAGGGCCATTAGGTTAGGACAAGGTATTTTGCTACATTTGCAAGAAAATGTGACACATTCACAAAATTGCATCACAAACGAGGTCTATAATGCCGCATATGACGAATTGTGACGCATTCACTAGTTCAAACGACACATTTGAAAGAAATGTCGCATATGCAAGAAATTATGTTGTGATTGCTCTGTTGCGACACAAACGTAGGGTAGAATGATGAAATCATCAGAACAAGATGCAATTGATGTACAGAGTGAATCAAACGCCTTTTTGCAATGCATATGAAGTCAATTCCTTTTCACGACACATTTGACTTTGACATTTGACCAAGGCTAACTGTGTTCAACTTCAAATTTTGAATTATTTCGAATTAAACAATTGATCATGATGATTTTCAAAAAGATGTTGATGCATTTTTTGCCATGTGCTGAGATAGTTAGCGCCCATTTAAATGTGTGAGAGCAGAACATCAACCTACCGATTACGGGACCAACTGACAGATCGAGAGGTCAGGTGACTGATGCAATTGGGTCTATACTACGTCACCTATATGCCCATTTTCCAGGCTAATAGGGGACTTCTGACATCATTGGCTGAGTGGTAGCATTTTGAGACTTGTTCATTCCATTTGTTAACAGGGTAGGTGACTATTACCTTGGAGGATGTATATAAGATTCTGCACATTCCTATCAAAGGAGACTGGGTTGTGTATGATCCACGGTGGGGAGTAGAGGCCATGCTAGAGGTATATAAGGCAGATGATGTCATGGGCCTTCATGTGACTACATATTAGATTCGATGGGACTATCTTGTAGAGTACTACCCACGATGGGATGCCATGTTGTGTACTCTGATTGTTGGGGTCCTCATGCCAAATCATCAAGGACATGGATTCCCGATCAGATGGGGGGATGTACTCATTTAGAAGCAACAAGACAGAGTTGTTTTTTCCTAGGGGTCATGTCTATTGGGGATATTGTACCATCAATTACATGAGATTATCTATAGAGGGGCGAGCAACATTAGTTGCGGTATGACCTTGCTGATGATCTAGGTAGGAGCATATCACGTCTTCTATCCACCGATCTAGAGGACACTGTTGGCAAATGATATGCCATATTTTTATCTATATGCAAGAGCTCTTCAGCAGACGAGAGTGGGAGATACGGGATACTGGATGCATAGGATTGATACAATGACATCATTCATTTGGAGGCCTTACAAAGATTGTGCACCATGGGCCAACAAGGGAGACCACCTTCCATTCTGCATACAATTTCGATATTTGATTGGTTGAATAATGCAGAGTCATCTCATTACAGAGATGTATTTTCCACAACATGTACTATGGTAGTTTTGAGAGTAGCAAGGTGTGCTGGTGGGGACAACGGTGTATGCACAGAACTCTCGAGAGCTTGGGTGGGGTCCAACCATATCAGTGCCCTTTATAGAGCAGCAGATTGATAGCCTAGTGGCACAACCATGGGGTTGGAGGGGTGGTGTTGCCAATTCTGGGATGACTGTATACTTTGACTTATGGTGGTAGTCTCATACACCAATTCCATTGATTGATCCTAATGCACTAGCTCCTATTGATCAAAGATCTGTTATTCCAAGGGTGCAGTGAGGATGACAGAGGGGCAAGGGGAGAGGCAAAGATGGAGGTTGAGGAGATGGAAGGAGAGGTGGCAGGGATGACGAAGGAGATGATGGAGGTGGTGATGGAGGTGGTGGGTGGAGGAGGAGATGGGGAGACCAAGGGAGACAGTCGTGGAGAGTCAGACAACGTTTCGAGAGAGTCGCACTAGATGCTATCCCTGAGGCACCATTGGATGAGGAGAGAGATGAGGGGCTAAGACAGGAGGAGGGGAGACAGGAGGAGGACAAACCGAGATAGGAGGAGGAGGCCCTTAAGGTTAGAGGAGGAGAGGAGGGAGTGGTTGGGGGTGAGGAGGACATTGGTGATGAGGAGGATGTGGATATCAAAGAGGAGATGGATGAGGTAGAGTGATAGCTCCAAGAGCGAATGATTGATGGGGATCCAGACCTATCTAGTGTGCCACTATTTCCTTGGGATGTTACCATAGATTTGAGATTGGCAGACATGCAAAGTAGATTGGATGTGGCCATGACAAAGTCCAATGCCTTACTAGCAGAGCTCGAGGTGACACAGGTGGAGAGGGACCAGGTAGAGATCTGGCGAAGAGAGATAGAGAGTTGGTGCAGCCAGTTTGCACAGTTATGCATAGGGCCAGTTGGAGATGTTGCACAGGAGTTGGATAGAGTGAGTGAGAGCAAAGGACAGTACAGGATGTTGTATGAGTGTGTAGTGCCAGTAGAGCAACAAGATCCTGGGTTGTATAGGTCAGCCAGTCAAACAAGGACAGGGTCAGGGAGTAGCCACACCCATAGTAGTCATAGCCAGAGTAGTGTGGGTGGCTCGACTTCCTTAGGAGACACATCAGGTCATAGGCCCTCCTCTAGCCATAGGTTAGGGCACTCGCATGGGACATCATGTTCAAGCCACAAATCAGTACATGATCAGCCTCCTGTGGAAGATCCATCAGTTACCGTATCATTCCAGCCTCATGTTACCGCACAGAGGATGTCATCAGTAGCCATTTTGTCAATGTCACAGGTACAAGCCATAGTGATAGGTCCTTTGACATCACAGGCACAGGTGACAGTTACCATGATGGATTTCATTCCTTTGACAGAGCATCGGTATCCTAGATCTTCTCCTTGAGGGGATGAGGACAGCATTACATAGGGACATGCTTATTGTATTTGACTTCATGTTTCAGGATTTTATGTTATGACATGTTATGTATTGACTATTGAGCTTGCGAGCTCCATTTTTGGGATATCTCCTAACTTTATCCTATGACATTATATTTTTTGAGATGATATATATGATGGAGTTTTGATGCGACCTATATGCTTTATGCTATATGATGATGCTTTGTATATGTTGGTTATGCTTATGATGTATGTTTATGTGATGTGATTATGATGATGCAGATATGATTTTTATGATGATGATGTTATCTACATGTCATGCCATGTATGCCTTTATGATGATCACTTAAGATGTGATTCCATGATAATGTGATGCTTATTTATACGTCATGATGATGCTATGTCATGGATGATGATGATATGCATAATGTATTTATTTCAATGGATACAACATTTATGATTATGTTAATGCATGACTATGTGTATATGATGCCATGTGTGATGCAATGTGTATGATTTTTGATGATATAGATGATGTATGTATGGGCCTAATGCAATGCCTATATTATTATGTATGTGCTTTTTTTTTTATGTCATAGGATATCATCATGAGATGGATGAGAGAAGATGACAAGACAAAAGGAGATGCATGTTAGTTCCTAGACCAAATCCTTCAACACATTACCATAGGACTTTAATATTTATTGCTCTTAATCATCATTGGGCATATTATTTTAACGACCAACAAACACCATGATATGGCATAGATCAAGATGTGCAAGTTCATACCATCACATAAGACAAATAGTGACAGACAAGGATGATCATGACTCATACTAAGAGCACAATTGCCCTAGTCTTTTTTGTCATAACCAACCTCAAGCATAAAAAGATAAATAAAGACAAGAAAGACAAGTCAATGAAACTAACACCATGATGAAAAATCAAGCCAACCATCATGATACGCCGTTGCTTTTCTAAATCTTGTTGTCAAGACAACGTCAAAAAACTAGTAACATGACAACCCAAAAAGACAAGACAAGACAGTCATCATGATACATCATTGCTTCTCTAAATCCTATTGCAAAGACATCGTCGAAAAACTAGTAGCATGATGAAAAGTCAAAGAACAAAATGCCAAGTCAATATTTGCTAAGTGTGTCTGAATGCCAAGTGTTTTAATGTCAAGATGTCAAGTTTGACGATGTCAATATGATGAAATGTCAAAGATTTTTCAAATTTAGGAAGGACACATCTTGAATAATGTCAATGTCGAGAGGATTGATCCTTAAATGTCAAGAGGATCACTCAAAATGCCAGATGACAGTGATGATGCCTAGGAAGGACCCATCCTAAGGCATAAATGATAAAAGCTATTCTTCAGAAGGACGCATCTAAAAGATACTAATGTTGAGAGGAGTGATCCTTAAATGTCAAGAGGATCCCTCAAAATGTCAAATGGCAGTGACGATGCCTAGGAAGGACACATCCTAAGGCATAAATGACAGAGGCTATTCTTTAGAAGGACGCATCTAAAAGATAACCAAGAGTTGATAGTTTGACCGGTTGCAACAATTTCACTTGTTTTGACTAAAATTTCACTGAAGTTGACAGAAGTTGGCCGAATTGACTTGTGATGACTACACGATGGCATTGACATGCTAGTGTGATTGTCATGTTGCATAAATGATTTCCATAATTTGTTTTAGAAGTTTTCCCATTTGGAAAATGATTTTTCTTGACTTGAAGACTTTTGATGTGTGTGCCAGTGTAGTGCCATGAACCCTAATGGACTGACCTAGTGTGGCTTCAGGGGCTCATTGACAGATGGCCTTGCCTACGTCATGCACTCAAAGTCCTCATAGTTCGACATGACCAATGACTTTCTCTTGATGACAAAATATTGAATCATGATTTTATTTTGACCAACCTAAAAGGACTGACCTAATGTCTCGGGAACTCACAGATGAGTCTTGCCTACATAGCAAATGCATAAAGACAATGTAGTTCGGACAAATGACAAATACTGACTGACTTGATGTTCTTCACGAGAAATGATTTCGTTTTTGTGTTTTTGAGACCTTTTGACTTGGTTGGGGTTTCTTTAGGATGTTTTTTGATTTTTAGGTCTTTCTTTAGGATGTTTTATGATGTTTTTGGTCTTTCTTCAGGATGTTTTACCATGTTTTTGTCTTTCTTCAAGACATTTTATAATGTTTTTGTCTTTTTTCAGGACATTTTACAATGTTTGTCTTTTTTTAGGACATTTTACAATGTTTTTGTCTTTTTTTAGGACATTTTACAATGTTTTTTGTCTTTTTTCAGGACATTTTACAATGCTTGTCTTTTTTCAAGACATTTTACAATGTTTTTGTCATTTTTCAGGACATTTTACAATGTTTTTGTCTTTTTTCAAGACTTTTTGCAATGTGTTTGTATTTCTTCAGGACTTTTTGCAATTACCATGACCATGTGTGATACCCACTACAGTCACTGGATAAATTTTGCCCCTAATCAAGCCCAAGACTTAGCATGAATGTATGTATAGTTTGTATATAAGTATGCATGTATGTGTACACATGTAGTATATTTATGTATGTACATGTGAATAATGTATACATGTATGTATGTGTGTGCTTACATGTATGTAAATTTAAGTGATTTAAATTAAATTAAACTAGAAATCATTATTTAATTTTTAAATATAAATTTAGTAAATGTGAATTTATTTAATGTAGATATGTCCATGAGTGATCCTTATGAGCATAATTTGAGAGATTCAACTATTTGATGACTGTTGACATATGATTTTCATAGTCCATAATATTATAGTTTGTAGTTTTTGGTTTTGACTATGTGAATTTTTTCCTTGACATTTTTTCTCTCTTATCTTGTTCTCTCCCTAATGATGGATCATGGAGTTTGATCTGAAACATCGAGGAAAAAAATTAAACACATTCAAAACTATAAACTATAAACTATAATATTTGAAGACTCTAAGATGTCTTGACACACTTTAACCAAATAATTTATAACACCCTAAACCTACCTAATATCTAGACAAATTGATGTCTATTAGAGTGGATAAATTACACATATGAATGATGTCATTCAATCATGTAATCCATATTCAATGAGACATTTTTTCTCTCTTGTCTTACTCTTTTCTTGATGATGGATCATGGATTTTGATTAAAAATGTCGAGGAAAAAAATTCACATAGTCGAAACCAGAAACCATAAACTACAAAAGCCATGATCCATCATCAGCAAGAGAGAAAGACAAGAGAGCAGAAATTTTGAGGAAAAAAATTCACATAGTCAAATGTAGAAACTAAAAAGTATAATATTTGAAGACTTAAATATTTCTTGGCACACTTTGCCCAAATAATTTATAACACCCCAAACCTACCTAATATCTAGACAAATTGATGTCTATTATAGTGGATAAATTACACATATGAATGATGTCATTCAATCATGTAATCCATATTCAATGAGACAAGTATTGAGCATGTTTATTTATCATCATCTAGTAGTGTTAGAGGAGCTACATGTTGTACATAGCTTAGGAGAGTGATTTTCATGTCTTGGATCTATACCATCTTTTCCCACTGTACATAGGTTGGGATAGGGTTAGGGTTTATATTATGAATAATTGTATGTATCAGGTCTTGGAACTCATCTTAAATATACCCTAGATGGTCGATGGCTCATCGTATATGTGGTTGAAAACTATTTTGATCAAGTCATGTGTGAATTGTTGTGATAAATGTGATCATCAAATAACATTATCATAAGACAACCTTGGATTCAAACCTAATGAAATCTAAATTCCATATACACTCTTTGACCGAAGAATTTTTCTTCAACTAGGATAGGTCCATGATGGGTTAATGGTCATCAATATTGGATGTATGATTTTTTTCTTCATGTGAAATTGTTGTGATAAACACGAGTTGTGCATAAATTAATAATTTAAATTGTGAAATGATAAATATTTATTTATTTATATAATTTGAAAATTTTCAACATGGATAAACTTAACATGTGCATGTGTTTAACATTTTGATTTATGTACAAATAATTATTTTTTTATTTTTATTTTTATTGTAAATGTTGATGGTCCAAAGTACATTCCAATGGACCAAATACCTACAGAGTATTAATTTCTATTAGAAGAAATTTTGAAAAACATCCAATTTCCACATGAAATCCCTCAACCTCAAAGACCCCCACCTCAACCAAAGCTCCCCAAACAACCCCCACCCCCTCCACTTGATGATCCTCACTTGCGAGAAAGTATAAATGATAATATAACCATACTTCAAGAAAAAAATATTTAATCTAAAATATGCCTAACATGCCCCTCCATGTAGCACAGTTTGCATCTTTAGTGCAAACCATTGTTGATTCAGTTAGGTCCATTGATGCAAAATTAGATAGATTTCACCTTAGGAGGGAGGAGAGGTGATGATTCTATGTAGATGGACTATCATATAGATAGATCATATATCTTCATATTACTAAACAAACAATAGCCCCATATTGTATTGACCCTACCAGAAATTAATCTATACCTCCAAACAAAAAAAATCAATCAGGTGGTGATGAGCCTAGTTTTTGGTCCAATTTTGGGTAGAATCTATAGTTTATTTGTTGGTAGATGTCATGGAATTTAATGTTAAATTTTGGTATTTTCATAATGTTTCCCTCAAACCATTGACATTGGACTTAATCCTATCTCTACAAGCTTTAATGACATTTGGCATATTATGTGGATTATTTATATTGATTTTGCATGTGGTTAATGAATGTTCCTTAAGGTGGTTATAGATGTTTAGTTAGTATGTGTACTAACATTGCCATACACATTTAATACACTAAATTGAGGAAGATACCGCTAGCTAGGCATGCACCATAACATCCAGCAAAGGAATCGCTCCAAGTCAAAGAAGGTTGACGGCAGAAGATTCTTCATGCAACTAAACGTAACCACCTTGTAGTGAAATTTAATGATCGAGCATGCATGGGCATTACTATTGTGTTGAATCTACGTTTGGACCTACATGTCTAACCAGATTCCATGCACACGTAACCACCATCACTCCATTTTCTCTACTTTCCCTAAATGGCATCCTCCCAATCGTAGAGTTGACTACCTTATTTAGCTATTAGTATAAATAATGATATGATGCTCCTTCTTCAAGGAGGTTGCAAGATTTGATATTGTACTTTGCACTTTCCATTTTTCAGTAATATAGATACATTACTCTTTTGTACTCATGATTTACAATGAATAAAACAAATTTTTGAGTTTGAGCATCTGAGTTCTCATTAGTTTTAGAGGATACTTATCCAAGGGGGGGCACTTGGTGAATAATTTGTCTTCTTAGTTTAGCATTAGTTTAGTATTACTTGTTGTTTAGTACTTAGAAATATGGTACCAACTATTCCTGTAGCCACTAGAATTCCATTTTTTGACTGTTCCTACAGCCAAAGTAGACAGAGTAGTTTCCTATTTGTTACTCAGATTTTTATTCTTATTATGCATTTCAGCTTAGCATAGTCGTTGATTGATGTTCAACATTTGTCTCATTCCTTTTCAAGAAATTTACTTTCAGTATTGTGTGTTCCTTAGCTGTAGAATGAAATGGCTACTTTGAGTTCCTAGTGCACATACTGTGCTGACCCATTTCAAGTTCACGTCCTTGGGTTGACAAGTTAAATGCACCTTCATGATGATTGAGATAGCTATTTAGGTTAGACATCTAATCTCTAAATCATGCCTGTAAAGGCTTAGTTATTAAAATCATTATAGGAGGCCAACATTTTTGGCGTCATTGTTGAGGATGGTGTTCAAACTAGGGAGTCTTTTGGAGTCATTGGTAGTTTTTCTTGTTGTAGTGTTTCTAGAAGTTGTTCTTAATATATCCTCATTTAGGAAGTAATGAGCCCCTTATTATTCACCAATTCTTTGTGTGAGTTGACTGATCATGAATGATACTACATGCATAGAGGAAGGAGAAGGGATGCTTATGGGAGATTCCTTCCTAACAATCCTAATCCATTCCAGCTAGTTGAATATCAGAATATACCAGAAGAAGAAGAAGAAGATCCACACCCCTTTGTTGATGCACATCCTGATTTTACTAGTTCTAAAGTCTCCTCTAAAGATCAAAATCAACTTGAGAACCCCTTTGCTTTGGAACCACATCAAGTAGGCATGGTTGATGTGAATGGGAACAAACCTAACCCACTAGCTTTTCCTTTCCCCATTTCCTATTAGAATGAAGTTGACAACATCAAGAACATTCCTGCCTCAGCACTCCCAAAGTTTTATGGACTTGTCACAGAAGATCCTGATACATTCTTCTTTGAGTTTGACATACTCTGCAGGAGTTATGATTACACTACTGATGCCCATAGGCCTACGCTATTTCCTACCACTTTGAAAGAGGTTGCATTAAGATGGTTTATGATCCTAGGCAAAGATACTGTGGAAACTTGGGAAGACATGAAGAAAAAATTCCTTAAGAAACACAAGGAATATTGCAGGGGAAGCAACATAAGAGGAGGTGAAATTTTTCAAGATGCAGCAAAAGGAAGATGAGAGCCTGGAAGATTACATTGCAAGGTTTTTGTTTTTCCTACAAAAATCTCCACACCATACACTTAATGAAGACTCACAAAAGTTTTTTTCCTGAGAGGAATCAATGATAGTTGTACTAATGCCTTGGACCTCATAGGAGGAGGAGATATCTTCCAAGTTCCTTGGGAATTTATCAAGAAAATATGTCAGAACTACTCTAGGGTAGCTTCAAAGAAGGGGAGAACTTACCAATCTTCCATGGGTAAGTCAACTACCAATGAAGTTTCAAGAATGGAGATTACCCATTTGCTAGTAGACTTCAAGCAAGACATTATAAATAATCTAGCTACTGAGCTAGATACACTTTAGGCCAAGAAGAAGCAAGAGGAGGCAAAGGAAATGTTGACAAAGTAATTCCCCCACTGCAGACAAAAGAAGAAGGCCTACAGATGTAAGATGGTAGCTAATCTTGAAAACAAGCAAATTTCACCTGAGTTCAAGCCAATATAGATTGAAGAATACCAATTCTACTATGTTGCACAAAGGAAGCCTTGGGCTCCAAGATAAGGTATGCCACCAGATCCACTATCCTCTATTGGGCCATATTTTAATTCCTATTCATCTAGTAACCAATGGCAACCCCCATATCCATCTAGTTATGGAGGATATTTATCACAACCTTGGAGTAATCCTCCAAATGCTTGGCCCAATCATCAAAGTTCTCCACCCCAGTGGTAGCAACCTCAAGGGAACTAGTAGTAATTTCAAGGGCATTGGTAGCCACCTACAAGAAATTGGCAGCAAATAAATCAATGGAGAGGAGGACAGCAATGGCCTACCCAGACAACCAATTACATGCAGCCACCTTCTCAGCCCTAGTAGCCTACTATAATGCCTCCACCTGCTAATCCAAGCTCAAATGCACCTAAACCTACTCAAATACCAACTCAACCCACACCCAATCCAAATAAAAAACCATAGCAACAACCTGCATAGCCTGTTCATTCAAATTAATTCCATGCATATGTTGTGAGTGTAAGTGATATCTACTTGCATTCATGAACTACTCTATCAGTCCCTTCCAAGCCCATTATCACTGAGCTTCATGTGGAAGAGGGAGAGGAACCTTTGAATGATCCCATTCAACCAAGTGTACCTAAAAGTCATGAACCAGTACAAGTCAAGTAGACTAAACAAGAACCACCATTTCTTCAGAGATTAGAAGTTTCCAAGAAGAAGGAAGAAAATGAGGATACCATTTTTTATATCTTGGATCAACTGAAGCATATATATGTCCAGAAGGTGTGCCTTCTAGGGAAGAAAATAAGACCACATAAGGTGCACCTCCTAGATTTGGTTGTTCTTATCACCCTAGTAACCATGTATGACAATCAAAAGCAAAGAGGGGCACATGTATTCTTGTCTACATGCCTCAGATTGATGTCATCTCATGAACACAAGGATTGCACAACTAAATTTGTTAAAGCAATCAGGAAAGCAATTGAATTTTAAGGAAGCATAGAGAGAGAGTAATGGAATAAATAGAATACCCAAAAGAAACAGGGTTTTACGACTGCAATGAATTTACCAAGTATGCACAAAATGAATTACATGAAAATGGCTTTGAAAATCTCTAGAGAATATATTTAAGAATTGTTTTGGTTTAGGAATTAAATTAACAGGAAAAAAAATTTAGATAGCATAATCATTCAAGCATTCATTTTCTAAATAGAAATAGAATTCAAAAAGAAACAATGGAACCTGGATCCAATCGCTTTGTTGAGTTGAAGCTTCGATGCCAAATTCAAAATCTATAGTGTGTCGATCCAATCACTCCAAATCTCTAATCAAGCCTTTTTGAACCCCAATCCAAAAACAACCGTAATTTAAATTTTGCAACAAAATTTAAAATTTTACAAGCCAATTACTCATTCAGCCCAAAAACCCCCATAAGAGCAATATTTATAGAAGATCATTGTTGAAAGATTCCAAGCTAGTTTTTTTTTTAATATCTATTTGCAGCTGCATGTTGTTGCATGCTCCATGTGATTGTCATGTGCAGTCCTATTTTAGGCAATCAATTCAATGCTTTCATGAGCCATAAACTTTATTTATTCACCAATTTATTATCATTTATTAATTATAACATTGCACTATGATTTATTTATTACATTACTATATATTTATTTTATTTTCTTATTAACTATTATTATATACGTTTACATTTAAATTTATTTATTTATCAAATGTATGCCTTTTTCCTAATAATTTGTTTAATACATCAATTAATCAAAACAACATTTATAATTAAACAAATTTAAATTAAAAAAAACAAATATGAACAATAATTACTTTGACCAAAACCCAGGTCAAAAGGCAAGACCAACTAACCACAAATATTAGACAACATTGACGAGGTAAGGAATTAGATACTCATCCTCTTCGAGGATGATAGCTAGGGTAGGGGACCAAATGTTATCTTTGATCAACTATTCCATTGGGTTTAAGGCACGCTCATACCTTCCAATTCATGTGGATTCAATGCCTAGTACTTGCAGCCTACAACACACAAAGTGGTCAAGCATATACATAATCATACAATTAGGCACACCGTGAAAGGAAATTGTAGTGTAGCAAGGTACTCACAAGTGAGTAATGCAACACTATCCCTTTCACCAAAACACATCAAAGAAGTAACCACATCAACTCATAACAATCAATTGCATAACAAAAAGGATAAGAATAATCACTAGATAATCACATAATAACCATGATCAGATAATCACATAATAAGATTAATAAGATTAATCTGCATAATCAAATAATTCCATATATTAGTCATTACATAAGCATAAAACACCAGTAATAGAAGTATCACCAAAGTATCATCATAATATCATTGTACTAGAAAGTCAAACATCAAACAAAGTGTCATAATGTCTGATCCTAAATAGCTCAAGTACTAGTGTAACAGACAATAGTATGAGGGGCACTACATACTCCCCCTAGAATCGGGCTTACTCCTAGAAGCCTGCAAACAAGAAAGGGTATAAATCTCACGTCTAGGATGCAACCTCCCAAGTGGTTGAAGAATCATTATTAGGATCCCGTTGGACCCTCACCTGCTCAACATCTCGACCCTTCAGGGCGAGTCTCTGGTGCTGTAAAATGGTCACATGCTCTAGAGCCAGTTGCCCGTGCTCTACTTGTCGCCTCCACAACTGTGCACTGATCCTCTACTTGGAAGTTATCAACCACTGCAAACAATCTATGAGACCTACTTGCATCACCCATTTTTAGTTCTGGGGCTTCCAACCTCTGACTGAATCCTTATTTTCTCTTTTGAGGACACTACCTGGCTATATGGCCCTACTAGCCACAAGAAAAACATCTTGTACCACCGCCATACCCCCTGCTACCTGAGGATATACTGGACTATTAGAAACCAACTCCACTTACTACAAACTATGTTCTCTGAGCTAGTTGTTCGAGATGATAATGCTTGGCTCGCTACCAACTCCAATTTTTCCTAGACTAAAACCTGCTACCTTTCTAAGACTGAGAATTCTCAGGTTTTGAGTGGGAACGTTATTGCTATTGTTGTTTTCCACCCTTAGTAGGTGCTTGATGGCTCCTAGAGGAACCCACTGCCTAAGACTAACCATCTTGAGACCTGAAGCCTATTGAAGGCGCACTACCAATCTGCACACCTGTATGACCTCCTAGCACCATGGCTAAATTCTCCTCTACTGAACGAGCCTTCTCTACTGCCACCTCCATGGTCTTTGGCTCAAATATAGAACTCCCCCACTAATATGGGAATTCAAACCCCTAATGAAATGCTAAACCAACATGGACTTATCATCACCAATACCTGCATACCACTTAAGCTCATAAAACCTACACTCATACTACTCCACAGACATAGCCATCTGCCTCAACTCATGAAACTCATCAGCATGACGCTACATCCAGTGATCTAACAAAAAGTGAGCTCTAAACCTCTCCAAAAACATCTCCCAAGAAATGAAACCAATATCCAAATGCAATTTATGTTCCTCCAACTGCCACCATGTAGAAGCAAAACCCCTAAGGTGCATGATGGCACATCTCGCCTTGGTGTTGGTACCATATGGATGCATGGAAAATTTAGCATAGAAAAATGGATCTTCAGACATTTTCACACTTGATATGGAAATAATTAATGATAAATTAAACTTAATGTCACCTTGATTTAGTGTTGTGAGGTGTTTTACACATCCACATTAGGTCTTGGGCCTTTACAGACTGAATAAAATGCATTTCTCGATGTATTGTAAAGATGTTGTAAATAAATTTCACACTTTTCTAGACTTTTATTAAGTATTTAAGTCTAATGGACCTATTTTTCCCTTAATTCAATATTGTAAAATGTATTTAATTGCATTCTCACATTAATCTAGAAGGCTTGTAAATTAAACCTAATTTTAATCTAGTGTTGTAATATGTTTTACACATTCACATTGGATATTGTGCCTTTCTAGGCTTTGTACCACATTTTAATGTTGTAGAGTGTATTTAATCACACTTTCACATTGAAATTTGTGTCCCTAGCCCTAATTACACTTTATATGATCATTAATAGGCCCCTATGACCCCATATTGTGCATCCATTCATTATTTCATCCATTCATTATGTATTCATGATCCATCCATCATTCATTCATGTTGCCAAGTCAAGCATTCAAGGGTTGAAGCACTTTAACATCACTTCTAAGGAATTCAAGGGAAATTTCTTCATCCATTGTTGTAGCAACTCAAGATCCATCATCATGGAAAGGTTCTAATTCCCTTATTTCATGTTCATGGTTCATCTTATTTCATCATTTTGGTTTAATTACCTAAATGGGGTTTGACCAAGGCAAACCCCCATTCCCTAACAATCAACATTTCCTCTCTCTTTCTTTGTGTGATTGTAGATCTAGATGATTTGAAGACTCGGAGATGAATGAAGAATAGGTTACAAACTTGTTGGAGTCATCTCCCTATTGGAAAGGTCAAAATATTCACAAAATGTCACTCACAATCTCAAAAATTAGGGTTTCGGATCTAGACACCTAGAGGAACAAAAAGAGCACACCAAGAGCTTTAGATTCCACTTTTGAGTTTTTCAAAAAATTCAAAGTGGACTCATTCTCCATTAGTGGTGAATGAGTCCCATTGTACTCACTTTTTAGAGATTTTTGTGGATTTGGATACTAATTTGGTAGAAATCTACTCCAGTAAAGTTTTCCAAATTTGGGACTGATTTTCCCATAATGACGAATGAGTCCCACTAGACTTAAAATTAGTATCTTCAAGATTTCATAGTTCCATTTCATCCTCAGCCAGTTTCTAGGTGCACATCTTTAGTTTTACAATTTTTTGTTTTATTTCATGGTCATTTCTAGGTCTTTTTGCATTTCACAGTGTGTTTTCAAACATCTTGCACTTTCCAAGTTTGCACTTGTTGGTGAACCCCTTATTACACATTATCCAATCCCTAGAACCTTCCCTTTGTTAGATTTTAATCTCCTTTGCATTGAAATCTCAAGGGTTTGTTCTTGAATGAAGTGTTGATCTTTGTCTCTCTCCTTTTGGGTGCAAAACCCCAGAGGTGCAAGAGGTGACAAAAAATTATTTCAAAAAAACACCTATCCAAATCTATCAACCAAGTCTCTACCTCCAAATCACCACTAGAACCATCAAAGGTAGGAGGGCGTTCCCTCAAGAGATGCCTCATATGACCTACAAAAATAACCTCCTACTATGTTGTAACATCTTTCATCCCAAGAGACCTTTCTCTCTCCCTAAGCACTTGTTGATTACCCTCCTGTCTAGGGCCTCCTCAAGCAAGTGACGTAATTGAGCTCCCTCTAACTCCAGTTGGTCACGATTCTAACCCTTTCTTCTTTAATCATTCTGAGATCCCTAGCGTCCCTCATGATAATTATCATGGGAACTCTAAGAAAGGGTGTTCTGGCAGTTAGCCCCACGGCCACCACCTCGACATCTACCATGACCCTGACCTTGACCTCTAAATCTAGGCATCTTCCAACATAGACAACACCTAAGGACAAGCCTTATATTATTAGGTGAGGATGACCGAAGGGGAAAAACATAAGCTCAAGAGTCTAAGCACTAGGACAACATAATGGGCTCATACGAAACTAGAGTACCCAGTGTTAGAACTTGGGCTCTGATACCACGTGTAACACCCCACCAAGGAACCCCAGAGGACAACACAACCAAACTAAAATAATGGAACATTTTTTTATAAAAAAAAAGGAATAGTGGAATATATAACATAACATAACACATAATCTAATTCCTAAGTCCTTTAAGGTTCCATGACTACATTACTAACTTAACTATTATTCAAGGGCTAGAATCATTCCATTAATTATGATTTGTCCAACAATCAAGTTCATTTTAAACCATCACATTAAATGATTCTACAATATACATTTCCATAACATGTCATCCATGAAACAACATGAAAGATCATTCATAAATAACTAGCAAATACATATACAAGTTTCATTACATGAGAGTACATCAAAATCTATTACATCGTTACACTATTTACAATAATGCTTCCTTGGATACAATTGGGAAGAATACATCATATTACAATAAATGGTAAAACTGATATATAAGTCCAGTACATATACCTAAAATATTGTCTTCTCGAACTAGATCAAGAACTGGAATCCGCTAAACACAGAACAATCTCCATGCACTTGAACAAGCAGCAAGGAAACCCAATGGAACCCTAAGGTCCACCCCCCATGCTAGGAGGTAACATAAGGTCCCTCTACAACCAAAAAGTCGAGAAGACAACAAGATAACATAAAAATGGGCTATGCATGAGTGCAATATTGTATCAACATGTACATCAAAACATACATTGCTCCCAAAGGCATTCCCACCACAGAAAGGAAAAACATAACTAGGGAGTGCTAGAATGCAATAGGGAAGAGTGGCATCACATGGTTCTAGCATGGGTTGTCCTAACAGCCTCTCACTAGACACCGACCCCCATCTATGGTTGTCCTGACAGTCTCTCACTAGAAATTGGCCCCATAGGGTGACACATGTGGAACCAACATTCCTTTCATAAGCACAACAAAGTTGATCTTTCCAACTAGGCCTTCTCAACCCATCCTTATCCTAAACAACCACTATAAGCATGGGTGAGGCATCCAATTATCTTGTTTAATGCGAGATCTACCCATACCCCTAATTCATTTTTAGGTTATCATTGGATTAAGAAACTCTCCAATGGGTTGTCCTGGTCACCACTTTAGGTTTTGGCCCCCATTGAGATCCACTCCCCCTTCTTGCAACTAGTATACCCTACAAAACAAGCAAGCCATTCACCATCTTGCAACTTAACACAATTGCATGGATCCAAATACAGTGCAAGGCACTAGCCCTCTCACACACATATCACAATCACAAGAATGCAAACTTAGTGCAAGGCATTGAACCTCTTGCACACAACTCAGACAGTACCAACCACTTCCAAATGAAAGAACATAAAACCCATACATACAAAATACTTCCTCCTAACCTCTAGAAGCCAAACTTAACCCTCTCACACAAAGAACTCCAACTTTGAATAGTAACCAAAACTACCCCAATTCGAATAATTCAAACACAATACTTCATACAAGAAACAAATCCAATAATACAATCATGAAATACATGGTGGATTTACTATACAACTATTACGTAATTTTAAGAGAAATTAGTGTTCATAATTGCCAAAGAAGATAATCTAGTTCTTTCATTTTAACAAATTTCTCAATTAGTTAAATAAAAATAAATCAAATAAAACCATAACATATACATAGATGCATACACACACACACAGCGACACACATATATATATACATATATATATGTGTGTGTGTGTGTGTGTTTGTGTATATATACAGATATATGTGTGTGTATGTATATATATATGTCTGTGTATATATATGTATGTATATATATGTATATATATATATGTATATATATATATATGTGTGTATATATATACATATATATATTAAAACAAAATGCACATTTAAGTAATATATTTTATATTATAAAGTGGCAACATATATATACATACATATATAAACATACATGTATATATACATACAAATATATATATACATATTGTAGACACGTAAAATATACTGATTGACATCGTGCATTTGATCTTGACTTACTAACATCATTTCTCCCTAAATCATCCCTCGGTCTAACCATTTAATCAAATTCCCCTATCTGATTAAATTCATCAATAGTCTTCTCTTAATTAAATAAATCATTTTGTCTAATTAAGTCACTTTCTCTTGTTAATTAAATCAATCCATCTGATCTAATTATCCCTATTTAATTAAATAATCAATTTATTTGATTAAATCTCTAAAGTCTATCCATTAAATCAAATAAATTAAAACCTTATTTGATTTAATCTAACACCATCCCTTTTAATTAAATAAATCAAAATCCTTATTTAATTAGCCTCTTATCATATTCCTCTCTTATTTGATTTAAATAAATCCATAAATTTGAGTCAAATAGGTCACATCATCTAATCTCCTATTAAATTAATTAACCCTTGATTAATTTAATCTCGCCTCATGTCACATCCTCTAGATAATGCAAGTTGCACATGAAAATAGATTTAATTCATTTATTAAATCCTATTTTCCTCACAAGGCATCTTTTGGAATATTCTCTCAATTTGAATTCAAAAATTCCAAGTCAACATGTACATCCAACAAGGCAATAAATTCATCTTACATGTCATTTGCCTTCACCAAGTGGCATTTATTGCATTTTCCCTTCCCTCTTGCATGTCATTTCAACAAATTTGAATTTCAAATATTATGCATTTATTGGCACAAACCCTAAATCTTGCACATCCATCATCCATTCATAGCTTGACAAGTGGCACCATATCATTGGATGAATGTTAGTCCCACATTTCTCAAATTTGGACATTCATCCATCTTGAAATCATATAAATAAAGATCTCATATCCTCATTTTGTCATCCACAATCTAAGCAAAGTTACCATGCTAAAATATTGAGCCATTTCCATCCATCATTGAATTCTTAGCTAGGCTTTTTGCAGATTTGGCTTGGAGTTCTCATCTTTCATCAAAGTGGATCAATATCATCTTCAACATTCAAAGCTTGCATCATAGGAATTGGAAAAGGGCCAATTTTCACATCAAATTGGCACCAATTCCCCCATGGGATCATGAGTTTGCACATTTAAATTAGGATTCAATCTAGTTTTGTCATTTATATTGTGTTCTTCATTGTTTTCTTTCTTATTTTGAATTTGTAAATGGATTTCATGAGGAATCCTTGTTTTGGATTGTAATATCTAACTTGAGGTGTTTATTCTTCTTGTTTTATAGGTACCAAGGTTGGGGTTCGCACATTTGGCACTAGAAAGAGGGCTTGATATCATTATATCTAACCTTTTCTTAAAATTTCTGCGTTTTTCTACACACACAGGAAATTCCAACGTGGGCTCATTAGCGTCGCTATTTTGGAACCGCGGGCTTGTCAGCGTCACTGTTTTGGCACCATGGGCTCATCCGCGTCGCTATATGGTACCGCTTGAAACACAAACTACGCTGCTGGACTCGTCCTGCCAAGATTTTTGAATTTTAAACTCCGCCGCTGGACTCGCCGACTTGCAGACAATTTCAAAAAAAATATTAAACAGTGACGTTGGACACAAACTGCAACGCAGGGTGAAAATTGCGACACAATTGAGCTCTCTGTCCTGACACAGAGCGCCGCTGACTGGTAAGCGGCGCTGTGAGGGCACCGCTGGAAGAATAAATTGCGACGCCTTCACGAGTTGCGACACTGGGAGATAGTAAAAGGGAAAGTTTGATTTTTTAGCACGTGCTTTTGATTTATGATTAATTTATGTTCTATTTTCTGGTTTTCAACTTCTCTATTTTCCAGAATCTGACTGGTTTTTCTCACTTGTAGGTTGGAAATCGAAGACAAAGGAAGGAAGGAACATGATGATGATATTTCGTCAAATCAAAGTGTTTTTAAACACTTTCGTGTTTGTTTAACACTTCTTTAAGAATTTGTCATCTTCTTCTTTCTTAGGACACTAATCTTCCTTTGGGTTTAAAAAGAATTCTTTTTGTTTATTTCTTGCAAAAGGGCTAAAACAAACTTTAGGATCACAACTTGCTAGATTTTCTTTATTGGATTAACAAAATTGAACAAAATGTTTATCACTTGTCTTTTGGTGCTCTAAAACGAATTCATTATTGCTTTGAGGATCTAAAAAGAACAAGTGTAGCTTTGTTTTTCGTGAGGGCTTACTTAGACTAAAGGCATTGGAAAAGGATGTATGCACTTCTCTCGTGCTCTATAGCGATCTTGAGAATCAAAAGGCCTTTTTCATGACTTTGGGTTAAGACAAAGCAATCACCTCCACACTTCAATTTGGGCTTAAAAATTGAACATATTGTGCGAGTGTGAGTGGGGGCTTTGTTGCATATATTCTCTCTCCTTGTTGCCAACAAGGATTGATCGAGTTACGAATATTGTTCTTCATTCACTTTTGTTTATCCTAGAGGGCTTGCCTTGGGGAAAAAGTACTCACCCAAGGGAATGACTCAACTGGTAACACTCTAAAGCCAAGAGTATTTCCAATCAGGATATAAATGTGGATATTGGAAGAAATGCCAATATCACGTGGTTGATTATGACAAGATGGATCTGAAAGGGGACTCTTGTCGTATGGGTCAACCTCCACGAATGGAAAGTCCTTACTAAAACCCATGTGGTAGAATTTTCCAAAATCCTTTAATCTATTTGTTGGTGCAAGAACGGTTGTTCTAAAGCCACTCCACACTTTTATGGTCTTCTAGTAGAGATGGAAAACATGCCATGGGAGTTTCATGGGTGTTGATGCTTGGCTACCCCGTATAAGTGAGTGTCGTGGAGGAGAGCCAGTGGGGTCAAGCATCTAAATATTGTCTTGCACATCCATAGGATTGTACTTATTCTTGGGTTACAAAATGCATTGCTTGATCTAAAACATCGTGGAAACAAACACTTGAACTTTATCCAAATTTCAAACCCTTTTGAGGACAAATACAATTGAATCAATCCATATGTTATTGCTTGCCCTTGGGATTCACGTCCTTAGAGGTTTTCAAACATTGGATTATATCTCGATTTGTCTCCTTAAGTAAACAATAGGAAAACCCTTGCCTTAAGTTCATCGAATTTCCACATAACATATCTTGTGGGGTTTGAAGAAATTAAGACATTGGACATCTTACTTTGAAAACTTAATCAAAGAAAGTGTTTTTGGTAAAATAAAGACATTAAGCAAAGCTAAGCAAAATGAACTTTCATATGTGTTGAAGACTCAAAATCCCAAAGCACAAATCATTGATTGGAAATCCGAAAATGAATGTTCAAATGGAATCTTTTCTTCGTTACAAAAGTCTATAGGAAGCATTTACATGCTCTTCAACACCTAGGTCTAGGCAAACAAAGTGTACCTTTTTAGGTTCACCTTAGGATCAAAACATATCAAAATATTTTTCATCCATCCTCCAAAACATCAAAACAAATCCATCTCATCATCACCTTTTGGAAAAATCAAAATCATCAAAATCATTAAGACTAAATCCTTGAAAACATTATCGAAAACACCTTTGGCTAGGCATATGTAGATGCATCCTTTTGCATATACTTAGTCAAAGTTATCAAAATCATCTTGTCTAGCTTAGTATATGTAGATAAATCCTTCTTCATATACTTAGGGAAACAATCATCTTGTTTGAATAGGTGTGGGTAGATGCATCCTTCTCCTCACACATGTTCAAATCATCATCCTTTGAACAAAACTATCCCTTAGATCATCATCCAAAATCTTAGGGTCTTTTTCTTCAAAATCCAAATCAAAATTAATATCAAAATCAAGGATAAAATCCAAAATTTAAAAAAAATCAAAATCCACAAGTCCTAAAACCCTAAGTGTCTCATTCAAGATTTATCAAAAGCCACAACATTTGTATCATCCATCCCTAAACATCATCATCATATCATCACCTTTGATCTTCAAGGCATCCTAAAAATTTTATACTTTGGGGCATAAAATAATGATCGATCCAAAGAATCAAGAGATTCATCTCCCATATTCTCGAAGATTGATCCTTGTTTTATGGTTCTAAATAGATCTCAATACAAGAAGAGTATGGAAGCCAATAAAGAAACACCCGCTTCAAGTGATCTTAGCCAAACAAATGAAGAAATGAATCCCACTGAATCAAGTAATCCGTTGACCCTCTCATCATCTCAAAATCTGCAAGAAGAAAATCAAGGAGAGGATCTTACCTTTGGAATGTCTCGCGAAGAAATGATTGAAATGCTTCAAAATTCAGAGAATCATAAAATCATCATCATCATGAGACTCAACCCTTCGTTATACATGCTTGAACTAGCAAAACAAGGGCCTAAGTTACCTTCGAATTTTGATGTAAGTACTATAGTGGAGAAATCCTTTCCACCTATCTCATCCACCATCCCCATTTCATCTACACCTCCATCCCAAAACATCACGCAAAACATTCCGCAAATCACAACATCGTTTGCTCCAACCCAACCCAATGTCAACAAGGGAAATACATTTCTCAATGCTCTTCAATCACATCCCCTTGTTAATAATCAAAACTTGGACACAAACACCACATTAGAATAAATATACTCCAAAAACCCTTACACAAGAATGGTCCTCTCACATTCCATCACAATCCATCATCATCATTCTTTCACGCAACACCTCAAACACCTCTTCTCACAAATTCACAAGAAGAGGGAGATATGTTCAGACCTAGGGGTATTTTCGGCACCACAACATTTTCACAACAACTCACACCCCTCACCTTTCCACCTCTTCCGCCATTGCCATTATCATCCGTACCACTCCTTGGTCTAGGGCTTCCTCCCCTAACAAGTATCAATCAAACCTATATCCCAACCATCAATCAAAGCATTGCACCAAACACTCAAAATTTATCATTGATATCGCAACAACAAATGATAAATGCACAAGCAATGGAAACATCATCAAACACACCCCTAACATCAAAAAGTATGGTATCTCAAGGACCAACCATCACATCAATACCATTATCCAACACTCAAAACATCAACACAACATCATCACCTACCACCATTCCAAATCCACCACCACCCCCACCACCACAAACATCCACCACATCAAATCAATCCAACACGGCATTGTAGGCTACTTTTCAAAGGGGATACCAACAAGTGCAAAAGCAAAAAGCCATACAACAAGCCGCTCAAGCTGCGCAAGTTGCCCAAGCTGCACTACATGTGCAACAAGTCGTGCAAGCCCAAGCATTATTGCAACAACAACAACAACAAGCCGCCCAAGCTACACAAGCATTGCAAGCATAAAGGGACGCTCAAGCACAACTTTTATTACAGCAACAAGCCACACAAGCACAAGCAGCACAAGCGCAAGCCCAAGTGCAAGCTCAATATCAGGCACAGTAAGCTCAATATCAAGCACAACTTCTTGCACAAAGACAAGCAACACAAATTCAAGCATATTAGCAAGCACTAAAGCAATACCAAGAGCAGCAAGAAGTAGCAGAATTGGCAGCCCAACAACAAGCACAACAACAAGTGTTGTTGGAACAGCAACAAGCACAACAGCAAGCACAAATCTTAGCACAACAACAACAAGATCAACAACAAGCGTTGTTCATACAAAAGCAAGTGGAAGCCTACTTCGCTCGCCAAAACATACAGATACCATCCAACAATGCACCGACCAACCCATCCATCCAACCAACGATTGAAACACCCCAAAATACTTTCATCCCACCCCCTGATCTGTCAAATGATGTGACGACACAACTCAGGTTGCTCTCACAACAAGTGCTCGACCTTCAATCAGGGCAAACAACCAAAACACCAAGCAACTTGTGTCCCTATCCATTTGATAGGAGCTTAGACATGAAACCATTCCCCAAGGGATTTGAAATCCCCAAATTTGACAAATATTGAGGGATGGGAAACCCTGAAGATCATATCAAGGAATTCCAGGTTCATTGCATGGAGGTCACATATGATGATACTTATCTAATGCGACTATTGCCTAGGAGCTTGTCAGGCCCCGCTATAGAATGGTTCTCTCGCTTACCTTTAGGCATTAGAACATTCCAATAAATTAGGGACGCATTCATTAATAACTACACATGTAACATTGCAATGGATGTTAGTCTTGAAGAACTATCGACTCTCAAACAAGGAAAGACTGAATCTTTTGCTTCATTCCTACAATGATGGCGATCCAAGGCCAATTAGAGCAAGTGGACCATGCTAGAAGAACAAAAAGTTTGCAACATCATATCCAACCTTGAAGGCCGCTTGGCATTTCATGTAAAGGTTCAGGGTATCACTACATATGAACAATTGATCTCCAAGGCGCTCAGCATCGAAAGAGCCCTTGTGACTCAACCCACGGAATCAACATCATATCACGAACAACAAAATAACTGCCCACCATCCAATTACAATGATAAACCTCATACATGGGCAAGGAACAAGAACATTACTAATGATGGCGTCGTCAATGCCAAGGTGATCATTAGTGCCACACGCCAACATACACTCGCACCGTAAATCCAAAATCTACGCCAAAATACTCATCACACAACATACCAACCCAACAACAATCCAACCATAAATAACCTCAACGATCAAAGAGGACCACCCCAACGCAAAAGTTATCCAAAATGAAAATACACCATTTTGGGGGAACCATTTGAGGACATAATGAAAAAGTTGATCGACGAAAAACTCATCAAGCCTCCTACATTCGAGAATTACCAAGAACCTGATGTCAAACCTCCTTGGTATAATGAGAATCAACTTTATGAATTTCACAAAATCAAAGGTCATACCACAAACAGTTGCATGAGACTCAAAAATATCATCCAAGATCTCATCGATAAGAAAATCATAAACCTGGAACAACCTACGGGAAATCAGGATCTTAAAATCTACACGAATCCGATGCCGAATCATGGCAACAAAGGGAATAGAAATGATAAAGACAAGGGAAATGTAAATCATGTGTACGAAAAAGTTGTTGCCTCCCTAAATGAAGACTACATGGTCATCACCATAAAGGGAGCCCATGCCGAAGATTGTTAAGTCACCACAAGAGGCGGCAAAGTCACCATCACGGGATCATCCCAACCAAATAGAGTCCCTGCATCTCGATCCATTCCTAATGGCTACAATGTCTTAGACCAACTCAAGAGAACACCAACACACATCTCCATCATGGAGTTGTTAAAAATCTCATCAACGCATAAAAATATTCTCGAGGAAGCATTAGCCTCATCCACTGTCCCTGTAGATCTCGAAGCAAAGCAATTCCAAGCTATGGTCGGAAATATCATAACGCCTAATCTCCTTACATTTTCTGACCAAGATTTCCCTGCCCAACCATCTCAAAATTGTGCACTTCACTTGGAATCCATTGTACACAAGAGCAAAATCAAAAGGGTCTTGGTGGAAGGAGGTGCGAGTTTAAACATCTGTTCTCTCAGCCTCATTAAGAAGTTGAAAATATCAGAAGATTCCATTGACAAAGGAAAGGGCATCACGATAAGAGCATATGATGACCAAGAAAGGGTGTCTCAAGGCATGATTAAACTCCCTATTCAAGTAGGGCCAACACTCATGGAAACCACCTGTCAGGTCTTGGACCTCGACTTGCCATATAATATCCTCCTGGGACACCCATGGATCCATGCGATGAAAGTCGTAGCATCAACCTTCCACCAATGTGTGAAATTTACACATAATGGACAAGAGGTTACCATCCATGGAGATCCTAAACTGTTTTCATATTGCAAAAATCTTGAAGCCAAGTATTACAAAATCCCCCAGGTGTCAAAGAATGATGAGGGCCCATCCACACCATACATTGAACCCGCCACTCTCGCAGCCACTTCTGGATAGAGAAACCCGCCATCCCCACCACCCCCACCATCTCTAATATCAAGCTCATCATCCAGGAGGACGGTTGTGGAAGCTACAAACTCCCTAACAATGCTTTTGTGTTAGGAGAGTTACCATAATCTCCTAGATCACGAGGACGTCCACAAGAAAATCAAGCTTCCACATCACAAACCTATCCTAAAAACTATCCCAAATTCACAAGATGGGGAGACCTTGGCCATGAGGTTATTGAAGCAGATCCATCTCACATGTTGTATCAAGATGAAAGACTGGCAGCTAATTTACCAATGGATGAGACAAGCAAGGGCCTACAAATGATGCTTGCAATGGGCTACGACAGAAATCAAAGACTGGGACAAAATGACAATGGGCTCATAATACCTATCATGCCAGAGACGAGACCCATAACAAATCTTGGTCTTAGATGTACCCCTCCGAGAATAACCATACGTGGTTGAAGTCCTCCAGTTAGAATGGTTAATATTTCTCCTCAGCCAATACTAGCACAAGTACACTCACCAATATTCACAGGTAGAGACACACATAACTTAGGCCTATATTAGTAGTGATGACGAAGATGCCATGACCAATCTACCTAGGTTATTTGAGGACACCACCCTGTGTATGATTAGCACCCTCTCCTTTGAAACAGACCATCCAAATTGTGAGATCTGCCTAGTCTACCCCCAACTAATCGACTATGACCAACGAGGACCATCGGTTCTTGATACATTCAAAAACGATGAGGAACTCTCAGAATTAATGGGATTAAGGGACAACATTCCAGATGGGGATCATAAAGTAGGCTTTATAATGGAGTTGGACACACATGCCTATTATGGGGAAACGATTGAATCCTTCAGTCATAAAAGTGAGAAACTAAGAATCATATCCAAGTCCTTCAGTGAAAACCACACTATGGCACTCTCTGACAAGAAAATGTAAGGAAAGCAATGGTGCGGAAGCAACTTTCCTAATGTCAAAACCACAGGGGAAAATGCATACAGTACTTTTAATTTTTCTAATTACAATCCAATTAAGGCACACATGAAATATTTTGGTGTAGAGAATATACTCAAAGACAATGAACAACAGATTTATATGGGAAACCCTTTTGGGAAAAAACCCACCACATCAAGCTGAATCTCTTTGTATTACAGTAATAAAAATTACATACAATCAAAGATACAACTCTCTAGTATTAGTTCATAGTAGTTTCATTCACCGTTCATCCAATTACAGAAATTCTCTCAACAATTCGATCTTCTCAAAACTCAAAATCGATCTGCTTTTATCTCATTACATTCTTATTTTTATCTTTTGTGCATCCTTATCCGCCATTGCCCCATCGTAGAAATTTTCCACTTGAGCGTTGATTTTTCCCTGCATGTAGTTCAGCTCCAGCATCGCAACAATTGCAAAAATCTAATTGCCACCCATTTGAAATTCACTTCCTCTAATTGGTCCACGAGGCTCCACATAGGATGGTCAATTTGGTCAAAGGCGTTCAACTTTGTTGGCATATCGGTGAGACACTAACAGTGTCTCCCCGATGCCACAAAGTCTTCATATTGGTATCAGCGTAAGTCTCAACAGTTTGAAAAATGATATACCAAATGCCATGAGTCATACTGAATCCATCAACATCCAATGCATTCCTATTGGCAAGAGATTTCTCATCGGCTAGACTCATACCGATGCTCACAAAGTCACAGTGACTTCCACTTTGCCGTCAGCAAGACTTTCCATTCACCAAGATGTTTCCCCGAGTCTCTTCAAGTTCCACTGAAGCACCCAAGTCAGCAAGACATTGTCTTCGCCAAGACCTCACAGCAAGCGCCGAGACCTCACATCGAGCAACCAAGTCTTACCGAGTTGGCAAGACTTTTGTCTTTTGTCGAGACCTTGAGCACAGCGAGCACCGAGACCTTACATTGAGCACTCATGTCTTGCTGAGTCTGCAAGACATTTGACCTTTGCCAAGACCTTTCATCGAGCGCCGAGAGCTACTCTGAGTATCCCCGTCGGTGAGACCTTTCACTGTCACTGGGATATCATACCGAAAACCCTTTAGTGTCACCACGAAGGCCATATGCTATCGGTAAGACTCTCTTCAGTCGCAGGGACTTCATATCGAGCGATCAAGTCACCTCAAAGACACCAGCCGCTGTGAGTCTTCCTGAAGCCCGATAAGAACATATTGTCCACCAAAGGTCTCCATTCGACAAAATGTCATAGTGAATGCTTCTTGTCACAGAGATAGTTCATTCAGCAAGACACCAACCTTGTCTCAGCAACTTGGAACATTTCAAAGGATTCAGAACAATTAGTCAGCTAGACATGATTAATGTCACAACGACTTTTCCCTCCAGGAGTTACATGTCAGTATGGATTGAGGCAAATATTCCAACAATTTCCCACTTGATGAAGACCTTACTGACAACTCCAGAGCATAATAAAACTACTAAAATTCATGGGCCAAGAGGCCCATCGAACTGGCACACAACCTGTATTTGTCTGTGCTCATAGGCTTCATCAATGCATCTGCAACATTTTCCAGAGTATCCACTTTCTCCAAAGAGACATTCCCATCCTCCACCATATCCCATACAAAATGATACTGTACATCTATATGTTTCGTCCTGGCATGGAAAGTAGGATTCTTTGCCAAACATATAGCACTTTGACTGTCACAGTAAATGGTAATTTTTCCTGCATCAAAACCAATGTTAGAACACAAATGTTTTAACCAGATTGCTTCTTTACAGGCATGTGTAGCTACCATGTATTATGCCTTTGTAGTGGACAAAGCGACTACAGCCTGCCGCTTTCTCATCCAACTCATTGCACCACCATTCATCATGAAAACATATCCACTGGTGGATCTTCTACTTTCAATGTCCCCTGCCTAATCAGAATCCACATAACCTCGAATATTGAGAGTCCTCTGTGATTCAACCAAGTTACCATGGTAACACAAAGCATAGTCTGAAGTCCCCTTCAGATATCTAAACACTCTCTTCATAGCATCCCAATGTGTCCTTCCAAGATTAGCCATAAACCGACTAAGTACTCCCACTACTTGGGCAATGTCTGGCCTTGTACAGACCATTGCATACATAAGGCTGCCAATAGCACTAGCATAAGGTACACTGATCATGTCCTCCATCTCAATAGGAGATTTTGTACAATCCTCAACAGATAGCTTCGTTCCCTATGTAACTGGAACAACTAGCTGCTTGCACTCAGTCATACAAAATCTCTCTAGAACAGTCATGATATACTTACTCTGACTGAGCCAAAGTTTTCTATTTTTTCTATCCCCGTTATTTCCATTCCTAGAATATACCACTGCACCAAGATCTTTCTTATTTCAAACTTTGCGCATACAACTAAGACTTAAGATCGAAATCATTAGCTTACTATTGCCTATGAACAACATATCATCAACATAGAGAGCAATAATAAGAACTTGATCACTTTCATCTTTGTAATATACACAATGATCACATTTTGATCTTACAAATCCCAATGACAAAACAAAGGTGTCAAATTTCTGGTACCACATTCTAGGAGACTGTTTTAACCCATACAGAGATTTATTTAACTTACAAACCAGTCTTTCCTTACCTTTTTCCACAAAGTGCTCCGGCTGGGACATATAAATTTCTTATTCAAGATCACCATGAAGAAACGTTGTCTTCACATCCATCTGTTCAATTTCTAAATCATACGCTGCTGCAAGTGACAAAAGAAATCTAATAGATGTCAACTTAGCTACAAGAGAAAATATTTCTCCATAATCAATTCCCTCTACCTAGGAATAACCTTTTACAACCAGCCTCGCTTTATATTTTTCTACACTACCATTCAGACCAATTTTCTTTTTGAATACCCATTTGTAGCCCACAGCTTTTCTACCCTTAGGCAATGGCACCAAACTCCAGGTAACATTCTTTTCTAATTATGCCATCTCTTCATTCATGGCTTCCAACCAAGAGTTTGAATCAAACATTTTAAATAACTCTTTTACAGTCCTAGATTCATCAGTGCTAGAAATTAAAGCATAGGCATAAGGAGACTCTATTAAAGAAAACCCATACCTATCAGGTTGCTTTCTTTCATGAGTTGACCTCCTCACAAGCAGAGGCTGAGGTGGTTCTTCATCTTCTTTAGAACTTTTAGAGCTACTTAAGCTTTCCTCAGTATCAGGTACATTTTGATTTTTCAATTCCTCTTTATTTGGTGTCGGAGGAATTCCTGCTACATCCTTTTCATTTTCTAATTTCTTCTCTGACTGCAGATCCAATGTAGAAGGCTTCAGCTCATGAAAGATAATGCTTTTGTTGTACAAAACCTTCTCAATCTCAGGTTTCCAAAGCTTGTATCCTTTTATGTCAACACTATAGCCAATAAAAATACACTTTACAGCTTTCTTTTCCAACTTGGATCTTTTTTCAAATGGCACATATGCATATGCCTCACAGCCAAAGACACGAATATGTCTCAGAGAGGGCTTGTTTCCAGACCATGCTTCCAAAGGCATCTTCTAAACAAGAGCAGAGTTAGGAGAACGGTTTACCAAGTAACATGCTATAGAGACTGCTTTAGCCTAGAACTTTTCCTCCAAGCCAGCACTACTCAGCATTATTCGTGCTCTTTCCAAATGTACTGTCCTGTTGAACCTTTCAACAACTCCATTTTGTTGTGGAGTGTAAGGTGTAGTCTTATGTCTTTTAATCCCATGATCTATATAGTACCTTTCGAATTCATCTGAACAAAACTCACCGCCATTGTCAGTCCTTAAGCAATTTATTTTCCTACCAGTCTGATTTTCAACAAGGTTTTTAAATTCCTTAAACTGACTGAACACTTCTGATTTACTTTTTAGAAAATATACAAATGTTCTTCTTGAATAATCATCAATAAATGACACATAGTATCTTGATTTAGGCAGAGAAGGAACATTCACTAGACCAAACACATCGAATGAATATAATCAAGCAAACCAAGATTTGTGAGGACTAGAATAAAATGAAACATGGTGTTGTTTACCATATATGCAATGTTCACAAAATTCAAACTCAAGGTTACAATCTTCAAGCCCTTCTACCAGGTTTTTATTTTTCAAGGTTTTTAAACCTTTTTCACCAATGTGGCCAAGCCTATGATGCCAGAGCATAGTCTTTTATGCTGGAAGTTTAACCTCCATAGTGTTTACTCCATCAGGGATGTTTCCCTCTTTTACTCCATGAGTAGATTTCTGTGACTTTGCAAAGACACTATTGCATTGAATAGCTTGTGCATCCAGCTTGTACAAGGTACCAATTCAAGCACCCCTAGCCAGCACCATAGAGCCTCTAGTCATCTTGCAGCCATTTTCAGAGAATGTGACATGCACTCCAATATCATTCAGCTTACTTACAGAAAGAAAATTATGAGCCAGACCTGGTATATGCATCACATCATTGATTCACTTCACTCTTCCATCAGGGAATTGAATTATGACTCTTCCACGGCCAACAATTTCCAAAGATGAATCACTTTCTAAGTACACCTTTCCACCATTATATTCTTCATACTTTGTGAACCAATCTCTATCAGATGTCATGTGGAAAGATGCTCCAGAATCAATCAGCCAGACATCATCTGATGCCCATGTAGCCAAAGCTGCAATGAAGGCGTCTGCATCACTCTTAGAAGAATCATTGCCAGAAGAGTTCTTCTTCTTTATCTCCTCCTTGCAATCCTTTTGGACATGACCAGGTTTCCCACAATTCCAACATTTCACTTTGGACTTCTTGCTAGGAGACTTTGATCTCCTTTTTGATTTCGATCTGGATTTCTTGTCCTTCTTCTTGCCTTTCTCCTTCGATCTGCCTCTAACAGCTAGAGCCTCCTTTTCCATCTTAGAATATTTTCTTCTCATCTCTTCTGACAACAAAGAAGCAACAACATCTTCCATCTCGAAAGTGGATGTCATACTCCCAATAGCCATTACCAAATGATCCCAAGAATCTAGCAGAGAACATAGCAGCAGCATGCAGCGATCTTCATCTTCAATCTTCACACCAACAAATGTTAACTGAGCAATCAGCATGTTGAAAGCATTCAAGTGATCAGCAACAGATACTCCCTCCTGCATTCTCAAATAGTACAACTTCTTCCTCAAGAACAATTTGTTCACCAAGGACTTGCCTTGATAAATTGATGCCAGTTTTTTCCACAAAGAAGATGCAGTCTTTTCTTCATGAACGTTCAGAAGAATAGAGTCTGCTAAACAAAGCCTTATCAACCCCTTAGACTTTCTATCTGCAAGGTCCCAATCCTCTTGCTTCATGCCTTGAGGCATTATTCCAGACACAGCAGTCCAAAGATCTCGGTCTACTAACAGATCTTCCATTTTGAGTTTCCACAACTCAAAATTGCTACCATTGAATTTCTCTATTTCCATCTTCCTAGATGTGCTCGCCATATTAATCTGTAATTAAATTATTAGACCTCTACCAAACTCCCATTGAAAAAGAATTGACACAAAAAACCCAACCCTCTCACAAGGATAACACAACTAGCCAGGCTCTTATACCACTTATAAGGAAAGCAATGGTGCAGAAGTAACTTTCCTAACGTCAAAACCACAGGGGAGAATGTATACAGTACTTTTAATTTTTCTAATTACAATCCAATTAAGACACACATGAAATATTTTGGTGCAGAGAAGATACTCAAAGACAATGAACAATGACATGGAAACCCTTTCGAAAACCCACCACACCACTGAATCTCTTTGTATTACAGTAACAACAATTACATACAATCAGAGATACAAGTCTCTAGTATTAGTTCACAGTAGTTTCATTCACTGTTCATCCAGTTACAAAAATTCTCTCAACAATTCAATCTTCTCAAAACTCAGAATCGATCTGCTTTTATCTCATTACATTCTTATTTTTATCTTCTATGCATCCTTATCTGCCATTGCCCCATCATAGAAAGTTTCCACTTGAGCGTTGATTTTTCCCTGCATGCAGTTCAGCTCCAGTGTCGCAATAGTTGCAAAAATCTAACTGCCACTCATTTGAAATTCACTTCCTCTGATTGGTCCATGAGGCTCTGCATAGGATGGTCGATTTGGTCAAAGGCATTCAACTTTGTTGGCATATCGGTGAGACACTAACAGTGTCTCCCCGATGCCACAAAGTCTTCATATCGGTATCAACATAAGTCTCAACAGTCTGTAAGATGATATACCGAACGCCATGAGTCATATCGAATCCATCGACATCCAATGCATTCCTATTGGCAAGAGATTTCTCATCGGCTAGACTCATACCGATGCTCACAAAGTCACAACGACTTCTGCTTTGTCGTCGGCAAGACTTTCCATTCACCAAGATGTTTCCCCGAGTCTCTTCAAGTTACACTGAAGCACCTGAGTTGGCAAGACATTGTCTTCCCCAAGACATCACAGCGAGTGTCGAGACCTCACATTGAGCAACCAAGTCTTACCAAGTCGGCAAGACTTTTTTCTTTCGCCGAGACCTCACAGCGAGCGTCAAGACCTTACATCGAGCACTCATATCTTGCCGAGTCGGCAAGACATTTGACCTTTGCCAAGACCTTTCACCGAGTGCCGAGAGCTACTCCGAGTATCCCCGTCGACGAGATCTTTCACTGTCGCTAGGACATCATACCGAAAACCCTTTAGTGTCACCGCAAAGGCCATATCCTATCGGTAAGACTCTTTTCAGTTGCTAGGACTTCATACTGAGTGATCAAGTCACCCCGAAGACACCAACCGTTGTGAGTCTTCTTGAAGCCCAATAAGAACATACTGTCTACCAGAGGTCTCCATTCAACAAAAGGTCACAACGAATGCTTCTTGTCACAGCGATAGTTCATTTGGCAAGACACCAACCTTGTCTCAGCAACTTGGAACATTTTAAAGGATTCATAATAGTTAGTCAGCCAGACATGATTAATGTCACAGCGACTTTGCCCTCTAGGAGTTACATGTCAGTATGGATTGACGCAAATATTCCAACAGAAAATAGTAAAAAGAAAGGACATATCGAATGGTAAAAACCTCTCTGAGGTGCTCGAGGATGAAGGATTCAATCTTCCTCTAAGAGTTATTCATCAGGAGAAGTCAGCAATCTTGGCCGAAAAATGCAATCCTGTCAACCTAGGAACAGAGGAGGCCCTGCATATCACATTCTATGCGGAATCACTATTATCAGAAGAGCAAGAACTCCTAGCAGCATTCCTAAGAGAAAGACAAATAAACTTCACATGGAGTTATGCTGACATGCCAGGACTTGACCTAGAGACTGCAGTTCATCATTTAGCAGTGTATCCAGAAGCAAAGCCGGTCAAACAAAAGCTTCAGAAAATGCATCCTCAAATCGCCTTATTAGTAAAAATGGAGCTAAAAAAGCTACTAGATGTAGGATTCATACGACCAATAGATTATCCAGAATGGGTGTCAAATTTGGTACCTATTTCAAAACCTGACATCACCATTAGAATCTGCATGGACTTCAGAGATTTGAACAAGGCATGTCCAAAAGATGATTTCTCGCTTCCTAACATTGACATGATAGTAGACATTATGGCAGGACATGAGATGCTATCACTAATGGATGGATTTTCAGGATACAACCAGATCATGATAGCAAAAGAGGATCAACATAAGACGGATTTCACTTGTCCATGGGGGACATACTGTTGGAACATGATGCCATTCAGCCTAAAGAACATAGGAGCAATGTATCAAAGGGCCATGACATTGATATTCCATGACATGATTCATAAAATAGTCAAAGACTATGTCGATGACATTCTAGCTAAGTCAAGAAAAAGACAAGATCATATAGCAACCCTAAGTGCTATCTTTGACAGACTAGATGAATACAAAGTCAGACTAAATCCCAAGAAGTGCGTCTTTGGCGTACAATCAAGTAAATTGCTAGGATACATAGTGTCCGTGAGGGGTATCGAGGTGGATCCAGTGTAGGTGAAAGCAATCCTCGAAATGGAAGCACCAAAGACATTAAAACAATTGCGAGGTCTCCAAGGTAGACTTCAATCCATCCGATGATTCATAGCACAATTGGCGGACAAGCAGAACCCATATTCTCACCTACTCCATAAGGGGGTAGCGTACAAATGGGACACAAAATGTGAAGAGGCATTTAACAAAATCAAGGAATATCTACTAACACCACTAGTTTTAATGCCACCCATCCCAAGAAAGCCATTGATCTTATACGTATCAGCAACACCAACAACTCTTGGAGCTCTCTTGGCTCAGCATGATGAAAACGAAACGGAGAGGGCTATCTACTATATCAGCAAGACAATGGTCGGTCATGAGCTAAACTACTCATTCATCGAGAAAGCATGCCTCGCAGTAGTGTTTGCATCACAAAAATTTAGACATTACATGTTGGCACATAAGATAAAGCTCATTGCCAAAATTGACCCCCTCAAGTATCTCTTATCAAAGGCAATGCTCACAGGCAGAATGGAAAAATGGGTAATGATATTGTCAGAGTATGACATCGAGTATGTAGAGCAGAAAGCCATTAAGGGTCAGCTTATTGTAGATCAACTAGCAGAAGCACCTATGTATTCTAAGAATCCCCTTGTCTCAGAGTTTCCAGATGAATCTATTTTTAACATCAACATAGCTGACCACTAAAAACTATACTTCGATGGCTCATATACACAGCATTGATCAGGAGCTGGTGTCTTCTTCATCACCCCACAGGGGTACTGCATACCAAGGTCATACAAGCTAGCATTTCCTTGTACTAACAACATCGCGGAATACAAGGCTTTGACTATAGGTCTCAGGATAGTAGTGCAATGGAACATCATAGCTCTCAAAGTCTACGGAGACTCTTAGTTGATCATAAATCAAGTCAATAATGAATATCAGACCAAAGATGATAAGCTCACTCCATACAAGAAATTGGTAAATGGTGAGGAGGCATTAACCACTCTAACCGAAGTTCATAATGGTATCTGTGGATCACACTCGAGTGGAATGACCATCGCTAAGAAACTGCTGATGATGGGGTATTATTGGCCCACAATGGAAAGAGAAGCACATGATCATGCTAAAAAGTGTTTACAATGTCAGCAGCATGGGGACCTCATCCATGCTCCAGCTCAAGAGCTTCATCCTATTATCACACCATGGCCCTTTTCGCAGTGGGGACTCAATCTCATTGGGAAAATCTCACCCACCTCATCCAATGGCCACAAATTCATTATAACTACAACTAAGTATTTTACAAAGTGGGTGGAAGCCATACCCATGACGTATATCACCGGGAAGTAGATCTCAAAATTCATCTTGAACTAACTCATCTGTCGTTACGGTGTCCCACAAGCCATTATCTCAGATAATGGGACACCATTCAAGAACCAAGAGGTTCACGACTTGTGTGAGAAATTCAAAATCCTGCATCGCTTCTCCACCTTGTACTATCCCCAAGGCAATGGCCAAGAAAAATCTACAAACAAAACCATCCTCAAAATCCTCAAAAAACCAGTTAATGATGTAGGTCATGACTGGCATTTGCAGCTTAATCCTTCCCTCTGGGCTTATCAAACCAGCATCTGCACACCCACTGGCGCCACCCCCTTCTCCTTGCTCTACGGATCAGAAGTCGTACTTCCCATTGAGATCGAGCTCCCATCCCTCAGGATATCACTGCAAAACCTTATCACGGATGAAGAGTATCAGGTATCAAGACTAAATGAGCTAGAGTTATTGGATGAGAAACAAATAGATGCTTTAAATCACTTGCAAGTCCATCAGAATAGACTCAAACGAAGCTACAACAAAAAAATTAGAAGCAAGATTTTCCAAGTCGGAGAACTGGTCTTAAAAGAAAATCAAAAAAATGTCCCAAACCCCAACAGCAAAAGCAAGTTTGAACCTAATTAGCTAGGACCTTTCGTCATCACAGTAAGTTATAAATCAGGGGCATATCAGTTATCAACACCCGAAGGGGAACCTCTGTAGGAGCCCATGAATAGCTCCCATCTCAAAAAGTTTTATGCCTAAATCTTCCAAGGTATAGAACCAAAAAATCTAAAAAATTAGAAAGAGTCCTGAAAAAATGGTTACTTAGGAGAAAACCTGGCAAACAGGCATCTTGGTGACAAGCAAAAAAAGCAAAAAATCAAAAAGTCCAAAAAAATCAGAAAAAGGATCAAAAAAATCGTCCTCTAGTGAAAACCACTTCGGTGGCACTTTGGGCAAGTACCTTGGTGAAACCTGGCAAACAGGCGCCTTGTGTAAATAAGCACTATCTATCCACCAGGATCTTTACGGCTTGTTCGGCATCATCCCTCCATCTTCCATCGCATTCAGGCCTCCATCCATCACTCATCCACTCGCATCCACACCATAGCTTGGTCATGTTTTCGTATCATGATCCCTCCTAGTACTACTTGGCCCATCCTCAAGGTCAGTTTGTCTTGCCTTTATCGAGGTAGTCTATGGCATTACGTTGGGGGCATGTTCTTACCGGATTGGATTCGTGTATGATCTTAAAGTACTCAAAATCAAAAAATTAAAAAACATGAGTAAATCAAAAAATCCAAAAACATCAGAAAATCAAAAAATCCAAAAACATTAGAAAATCAGAAAATCCAAAAACATCAAAACATCAGAAAATCCAAAAACATCAAAACAAGTCAAAAAGTCAGTCAAAAAATCAAAAGCAAAGTCATCTTGTCGAACTACGTCATCTCTGAGCTTGAACGTAGGCAAGGTTGATCTTTGATCATCCCCCGAGACATTTAGGTCAGTCCTATAGGATTCTGTCATAATAAGCTGACATCTCATCATGTATATCATCATCTGTAAATCGGTCAAATCGTTAGTCGAATTATGTGGTCTCTATGTGTATAACATAGGAAAGGATAATCTGTTGATCAGCCCTCGAGACCCCTAGGATAGGTCTTTAGGTTAGTCTCTTGGTCAAAATCTCAAAAAATCCCAAAAACATTGGAAAATCAAAAAATCAAAACATTTGCAAAATCTCAAAAAATACCAAAAATAGCCTCAAAACATTGCAAAAACATCAAAAACATCCATTTGTCTCGTCTCGCTTTCACCCACAATAAACACCATCCATAATAAACTGATCATCATCCTCAATCTTTGGCAGGACAATCAGAAACAAGTCTAGCAGATTAAAAGTGAAAACTCAAAAAATATCAAGTCTAAGGTCTAAGTCAGTGTGTAAGCAAGTTGGTTATATCTTCGTATTGGTAACACATCATCTAAATTGGTCCCATATCAATCATCCCTTAGAACACTTTGGATAAACGAAATGGTGTGCCGCCATCCACTAACATGTCCTAGGATGAATCCTTCCTACAATGGGCATTATCTTTTGGCAATAAGTTTCGGTTATCATCCTTAGAAAACAAATCCTCTTTCCGTTAGCGATATTGAAGAGCATCAGTTTGTTTGTTTACTTGGTCTTTATCTTTTGACTTATCTTATTTGCGCTCATTCCAAGGACATCTCGATGATATCCTAAAATAGAGGATTTAGAGAAATAGGAATGGGGCAATGATCATTATCTTTTGTTTGTTGTGCTTGTTGGATGTCCTTGTGATATAACCTCGGTGAATACTTGCTTTGATAGGTATGTATGGAAGAGGTCTAGGGAAACTTGTTGACTATTACAGGGATAAGTTTACCTTTCCGTGTTTTGGTCCGAGGTGTCTGAAACTTTTGAAGTACATCCTAGCAAGGTTTCTGTATGTCAGGTGTGAACAAGAATACTCCTATCTGATTGTCAAGTCAAATTCCATCACACTAGATACAATGCCATCCTAGTTTTATATACCTTGATGCCTCGTACCACGTGTTATCAAACATAAGAAAATTTGGCCCTTTGAAAATCCCAATTCCTTGGCAAGTCATCATCATCATTTTCATTTGCATCATCTTGTGTCTTGTTGAAATGACTTCTTCTCTTCTTACTAACCGCACTAACAAGGTACTATGATAGTTGATCATCATCACCATCATCGTCATCAATCCTGCATCTACAAATCATTTGCATATTGCATAAGCATATTATATAGGAAACATACACATTGCATTTTATCATCATATAAATAGGTTACCATGAACATTCTTCATAAATAGGTGCATTCATGTCATTGCATTTCACCCATTACATTGCATCAATCGTCAATCATATAAATCATCGCATAGCATCTACGAAAGCATTTCATAATCATTTTTCACATAATCATAATCAATAGATATATAAGCATTTAATTCATTAGGCATACATATTTACATAACATCATGATATCATATCACCATTTTTACATTCACATCATATTACGCTCACATATCATTTTGCATTAACATACCATTGCAGCACATACATCATCAGTTATTACTTTTAGGATAATAACATTTGTTATTCTAAGCATCTCATAAAACCATTTCATTATGCATTTACACCATTTCATTTGCACGACCATCGCATTCATATTACATCCATTCATAAATCATCTCATATATAAGCATATCCCACACATTATTGCATATACCATAACTCATATCATTTTACATATTAAAACCCATATCACATATCACATTGGCATAAAATAAATCATCATATAGATAACATCATTGCACATCATATCATAGCATAATATAAATTTGTTAGTCATAATCATTGCATAAACATCATTAGAAATAAATGCATCCATAACATATAGAAGTGGAATCATACATGCATAGATAAAAAGTATGTATTTCATCACATCAAAATCGGCTCATATATATCATCAATCATCAACTGTCATAGTACAAAAAATAAATTGAATCATTGTACATATATGTCAATCGGTACAAAACGCCCATACAACTATCAAAAATGAGCCCATAAGGCACAAAAAAAATGTATCATCAGGATCAAGCATGATCTCTGTGAATGTTGCCCTCACCCCTATCACCGTGACCCTCTGGTGGTCTCTGGCTGGCCCACTTTGAATACTCTGGGACCCAATCTGCTCTAGTTATGGTATCATAGTAAGCCCATCGGTAGTACTCTATCTCTCGGATAGCATCCCTTAGGATCGTACTAACACTGTACCCTAGGAGGAGGAGGCTATCATACTCTCGATCTGCTGCCTGTGGCCTAGCTCAGTGGTTGCCTATAGCTCTACAGCCTATCTCTACTACATAGCCTGATCCCTTTCTACTCTGAGCTACTCTCTCAGCCCTCACCTGGTCTCTCTCCACTGTCAGTGCCTAAACCTGGGCCTGCAACTGTGCAATCAGCGCATCCCGACCGTATTTCTATCCCTGTGGATGCACCTGTGGCTGCACGTGAACCTGATCCTCACCCTCGGCTCAGGGTGGTGGGATTGGCAGCTCCTATTGTTGATCCTACATATGGACATCTCTGTGACCTGGAGGGACTGGGGGCACACCTAGTGGATTCTGTCAAATCTCGACCCTCGGTCCTCGCCCTCGCCCTCATCCTCTCCCTTTGCCTCTAACCCTGCGCACCTCTGGATCCTCACCTAGAATGGTCAACCAAAGAGGAGGTCTGAACCAGTCTCTGTAGGCCTGTGCGGTCCCTGGATCTGTCAAGCCATGATCATAAGCCCACGGTCAGGCTACCAACTGCCTGAAGCTGTCAATTGCCTTAGAGGTAGGAATATTGTGTCCCCATGACACCTGCATCATGCTGCGTGCAAAGACAGCTACGTAGTCATCATTAGGTTGATCTTGTGGCTCTCCGAACTGATGTTGTATGTGCCCAGGCAGGTACCTCTCGGTCATCGTGTGCTTTCATCCCTGCATATATCAGTCCTAGTGACAATAGAAGAGTTGAGCAGGATCGTCGGCCCATCCAGGTTGACCAAGGTACGGTCTCCAAGTAAAAACAAGCATCTCATCTAGGACCCACCTCCAGTAGGGGATCCCGTGCTCATCAATGTGTGTGAAAGACACACCGCCTCTGTATTGTGCCACAAGGACATCCTCTGCCCCCATCGGAACTGGAACGATGTGTGGACATAGCACAAAAATGTGCTCCCACGCCCAAACATGAAGAAGTGTCACTCCAGCCCCTAGCGCTCTGCCATCCACGTATACATACTCATGCAAATCTCTATAGAGCGAGGCTAGAAGGATAGGCCCCCATGCGAAGCAAACTAGCCTATCTCGAACCATCTGCTCCCAGCAATAACCCCAACCGGGACTAAAGTATCGCCCTCATCGGTTTGGGGCAACCAAACCCAAAATGATCGCTTCAATCGCCCAGTGGAACGGAGGTGCGATGACCCTGTATCTCTCTAACTCAATTTGTCCCTCACAGTAAATGATGTCCCGTGTGGCGAGGACTCTGATGCAGGACTCGCGTCCCTCCATATCATAGATCACCCGACAGCCATGAATAGGTAATTGTAGAATGCGCCAAACATCCTCCAAGGTGACAGTGGCCTCGCTAGTGGGGAGATGAAACGATGATGTCTTGCTATGCCACCTCTCGGCCAGCCCTAACAACATCCCTAGGTGAGTGGGCACGAGTGCCACGTACATAATGTGCCATAGTCCTGCAACTCTCAGTCGATCCTGGTCCCTGTCACTCAGGTCTCGTAAGATGCCTGCCAAATCTCGTGACCGGTGCTCTCGAGAGTAGAGCTCCCTCGGCCCGTCCTGCGTCAAGGAAAGTCACCGTGTTAATTTTTTTTGAAAAATTCCTGGTCGAACACTCCAAGAAAGTTCTCCAACGGCGCAGCTTTTGAAGGCGTCGTAGTTTGATTTTACTCAAACTCCGATGCTCAAGCCCAAAAAGAGCCAAGTGGCGCCGCCGTGGTGCACTTTATCCTCCAGTGTCACAGTTTCCATGAAAAGGGTGCCACCACGGCGCACGTTACCCAAATTGGCCCGCCGAGCCCGAGCCTAGCGTCAAAGTTTCTAAACTCTGAAGTGCACCGCTGCAGCACAAAACGACCTCGCGGGACGTAGTTTAAATACCGAGTGACACTATATAGTGCCGCTAGAGGTGAGTTCCCCTTTTAAAGCAGTAATTAATGCATTAAATGAAAAGACGAAGCTTCAGTAAGGGTCACATACCCGTACCCCGATGCCAGGTGGCCGCTGGTATGTCCGAACTCGGTTTGAAATGTGTAGGAGAAGTTGTCATTGCACCATATCGTAGGAGATTTAGGGCTTGAATCTCAAGTTTGCTAGCAGAGGTGTGTGAAAATGACTTGAAAGTGACCCCTCGAGCCCCTTTTAAGCCTAAAAATTAGGGTTTTTTAACCCTAAATGGCTGTCTTGCTAGGGTTTTGGACCCCCAAACCTGTTTTGGTTCAATTGAGGCTTGTTTTTCATCGTTTATTGCATTTAGACACAATTTTAGCCTCCCAGACCCCTTTCGGACTTGTCGGGTACTTTGTCACCTTTTTTCATGAGATCACCCAAAAAATTAAAAAAATTCATCCGATCTCTCGAGGGGGCATTATATTGGCATGTTTTCTCTCGCCAGGCAGCAGTGGGGAAAATTTTTAAATATTGAAATTTTGGCTTTGATCGAGATCGTTTATTCTTTGAACCAACGCAACGAGTGCATTGCTTCAAAGAGGGGCAAAATGTAGACACGTAAAATATACTGATTGACATCGTGTATTTGATCTTGACTTACTAACATTGTTTCTCCTTGAATCATCCCTCGGTCTAACCATTTAATCAAATTCCCCTATTTGATTAAATTCATCAATAGTCTTCTCTTAATTAAATAAATCATTTTGTCTAATTAGGTCACTTTCTCTTGTTAATTAAATCAATCCATCTGATCTAATTATCCCTATTTAATTAAATAATCAATTTATTTGATTAAATCTCTAAAGTCTGTCCATTAAATCAAATAAATTAAAACCTTATTTGATTTAATCTAACACCATCCCTTTTAATTAAATAAATCAAAATCCTTATTTAATTAGCCTCTTATCATATTCCTCTCTTATTTGATTTAAATAAATCCATAAATTTGAGTCAAATAGGTCACATCATCTAACCTCTCTCATTAAATTAATTAACCCTTGATTAATTTAATCTCATCTCATATCACATCCTCTAGATAATGCAAGTTGCACATGAAAATAGATTTAATTCATTTATTAAATCTCTATTTTCCTCACAAGGCATCTTTTGGAATATTCTCTCAATTTGAATTCAAAAATTCCAAGTCAACATGTACATCCAACAAGGCAATAAATTCATCTTACATGTCCTTTGCCTTCAACCAAGTGGCATTTATTGTATTTTCCCTTCCCTCTTGCATGTCATTTCAACAAATTTGAATTTCAAATATTATGCATTTATTGGCAAAAACTCCAAATCTTGCACATCCATCATCCATTCATAGCTTGACAAGTGGCACCATATCATTGGATGAATGTTAGTCCCACATTTATCAAATTTGGACATTCATCCATCTTGAAATCCTATAAATAAAGAGCTCATATCCCCATTTTGTCATCCACAATCCAAGCAAAGTTACCATGCTAAAATATTTAGCCATTTCCATTCACCATTGAATTCTTAGCTAGGCTTTTTTGCAGATTTGGCTTGGAGTTCTCATCTTTCATCAAAGTGGATCAATATCATCTTCAACATTCGAAGCTTGCATCATAGGAATTGGAAAAGGGCCAATTTTCACATCAAATTGGCACCAATTCCCCCATGGGATCATGAGTTTGCACATTTAAATTAGGATTCAATCTAGTTTTGTCATTTATATTGTGTTCTTCATTGTTTTCTTTCCTATTTTGAATTTGTAAATAGATTTCATGGGGAATCCTTGTTTTGGCTTGCAATATCTAACTTGAGGTGTTTATTCTTCCTGTTTTGCAAATACCATGGTTGGGGTTCGCACACATATATATAAATCTATTTATATATATATTTATAAATACTAAATCAAATGTCATCCATAAACAAATTCATTGAATTTACATATTATCGAATACCAAGCAAATTATATATATATACAACAAATTATATAGAGTTGAATGCCAAACAAATTACATGTGAATCGAATTACCAAGTGCAATGGGTGGAAATCAAACTCCAAACATAATAAACCTCCATATAATTCTAGTTTCAACACATATTAATCAATTCCAAGGCATGAGATAAATGTAGTTTACCTAACATCAAATATCAGTCAAAAATACATTCATCAATTTAAGAAAACTGCAACACACAAATTTGACTATCAAGCATATGATGTATGCATTTCAAGTGTCAATGCTAATCATAAATAGAACATCGAATATAAACCCAATTTCAAAGCATTGACTATCAAGGATAAAATCCATCAACATGAGTTTAATATAATCAACATTGAATATAAACATAGGAATTAAGTTGTAATGTACAAAGACAAGCTAAATGCCTTCCCAAGCCTATTGCGCTACAACCAATAAGGACCTAGGAGAAAAAGAGGAGGCACATGGTGCTGTCATAATAGTGGTTTACAATTCCTGAGAGGAACGAATTTTAGCTGAAATCACATATTTTTAGAAAATATAATGATTTAAGCCTTAAAAAGTTCCATTTTAAGGATTCCAATCAAAGAGGGTTTGATCAAATCACCTTAGATCAAACCCCCTTGGATAGAACCTCGCTAGTTTTAAACCATACCTATAAATGCCTCTCCTTTACACCTATCAAAATGTTGATAAAAAATCACTTTTGATTTAGCTTTTGGGGGATCAAATGAATTCATTTAAAATTTATTTCAAATGATTATGGTATTCCTTAGAACAAGCTATCCAATGAATATAATTTTAATATGTTTTGGTTTTGTTATGTATTTGTTTTTTAAGTTTTATTAAACATAGGTTTTTCATCGAAAATGAATTTCTTTGTTCTTCACATGTGGAAAAATAGTAGATTATCAAAAAAAAATTGAAAAATATGAGTGCACCAGATATTGAAGTCCTTGATCCAACAAAAAAATAAAATAAAATTTTGACATATACAAAAAACGTTATACGCATTGTGTCTAAATTGTAATTCGTTTGACTTTGAAACTTGATTAAGGAAAAAATATTCAATAAAAACTATCTAACCAAGTGGAAGCACTAGATATCAGAGTTACAAATCTAAATTTGAAAGAATTAGAATTTTATTCTTCATGGAAAAAAGTTATGCATTATATGGTGTGCATCACTTTTTAAAAATGTCATTTTCTAAAAAAATTAATTTTGGGAGATGGAAAAGACGTGCAATTTGATTTCAAAAATTTTGAAAAAATATTTTAGAATCTACAGACAAAATTTGATGAGACTCTAGTTTGCACCATCTTCAAATTCCTCACAGTTTAGCCGCTATAGGTGCCCGAATGTGAAGATTCAGTTAAAAATAATAATTTCAGTGTCCAGTTTGGCCAAAAATTGTAAACCACTATTATGGGACACAGTCTCAAGAAAAAATATAGGCTTAACCCCCATCCTAAGTTGCTACAAAAATGATTACACAAGGGAAAGAATTCACATCAGGAAGTTATAAAAAGATGTTGCTATCAGGAAATTTAAACATGTAGTCATTGTTAAAATTTCCAAGCAAAGCTAGAGTCAGTGCACAAGGAGAAGGTGCACAACCAGGTAAGTTAGACATTTGATAGCAGGTTTTAAAAAAAAAAGTTGATTCAAGGAGGAAAATAAGACCACATAAGGTGTTCCTTCCAAATTTGGTTGTTCTAATCGCCCTGGTAATCATGTATGAGAATCAAAAGCAAAGAGGACGCATGTATTCTTGTCTACATGCCTCAGATAGATGTCATCTCATGGAACATAGGGATTGCCCAATTGGATTTGTTAAAGCAATCAAGAAAGCAATCATATTTGAGGAAGCATAGAGAGAGAGTAATGGAAGAGACATTATACCCAAAAGAAATGGAGTTTCACGACTGTAATGAATTTATAGAGATGCACAAAATGAACTATAGAAAAATGGCTTTGAAAATCTCTAGAGAATACATTCAAGAATTGTTTCGGTTCAGGAATTAAATTAACAGGTAAATGTTTCTAGACAGCATAATAATACAAGCATTCATTTTCTAAACATAAATAGAATTAAAAAAGAAACAATGGAATCTAGATCCAATTGCTTGGTTGAGTTGAAGCTTCGAGGTCGAATATGAAATCTACATCTATGCGATCCAATCACTCTAAATTCCCAATCAATCCTTTTTGAACCCTAATCCAAACACAATCATAATTTAAATTTTGCAACAGAATTTGAAATTTTATAGGCTAATTACTCTTTTAGCCCAAAAACCCCCAGAAGAACAATTTTTATAGAAGATCACTGTTGAAAGATTCCAGGCCAGTTTTTTTTTAATAACTATTTGCAGCTACATGTTGCTGCATGCTCCCTATGACAGTCATGTGCAGTCCTATTTTAGGAAATCAATTCAATGCTTTCATGAGCCATAAACTTTATTTATTCACCAATTTATTATCATTTATTAATTATAACATTGCACTATGATTTATTCATTATATTATTATCTATTTACTTTATTTTCTTATTAACTATTATTATATACATTTACATTTATATTTATTTATTTATCAAATGCATGCCTTTTGCTTAATAATTTATTTAATACATCAATTAAACAAAACAACATTTATTAAACAAATTTAAATTAAACAAACCAAATATCAACAATAATTACCGAGACCAAAAACCTAGGTCGAAAGGCAAGACCAGTTGACACCAAACATTAGACAACATTGACGAGGTGACAGACTAGATACTCATCCTCTTCAAGGATGATGGCTAGGGTAGGGGACCAAATGTTATCTCCGATCAATTGTTCCATTGGGTTTAAGGCGCACTCAGACCTGCCAATTTAGGTGGAGTCGATGCCTAGTACCTGTAGCCTGCAGCACACAAAGTGATTGAGCATATACATAATTATACAATCAGGCACATCATGAAAGGAAATTGCAGCATAGCAGGGTACTCACAAGTGAGTAATGTGACACTGTCCCTTTCACCAAAACACATCAAACAAGTAACCACACCAACTCATAACAATCAGTTTCATAACAAACAAGATAAGAACAATCACCAGATAATCACATAATAACCATGATCAGATAATCACATAATGCTCATAATAAGATTAATCCACATAATCAAAGAAGTCCATTTACTAGTCATAACATAAGCATAAAACACGAGTAATAAAAGTATCACCAAAGTATCATCAAAATATCATCATAGTAGAAAGTCCAACATGAAACAAAGTGTCATAATGTCTAATCCTAAATAGATCAACTACCAGTCTAACAAAAAACAGTATGAGGGGCACTACATCCCCCCCAGAATCAGCTTACTCTTAGAATCCTACAAACAAGAAAGGATATAACTCTCGCATTTGGGATCCAACCTCCCAAGTGGCTGAAGAATCATCATTAGGATCCTGCTGGACCCTCACCTACTTAATGTCTCTCACCTGCTTAATGTCTCAACCCCTGAGGGTGAGTCTCTTGCGATGTAGAATGGTCATAGGCTCTAGAGCTAGCTTCCCATCCTTTACATGAAGCCTCCACAATTGTGCACTAATCCTCTGCTTGGAAGTTATAATCCATTGTAAACACATTGTGATACTTGCCTGCTTCAACCACTATCGGCTCTGAGGCTGTCGACCTCTAACTGAATCTTGATGTGCTCTTTTGAGGACACTGCTTGGCTATATGGCCTCGGTGGCTACAAGAAAAACATCATGTACCACTGCCATTCCCCCTACCACCTGAGGGTATACTAGACTGCTGGAAACCACCTCCACTGACTGCAGACTGTGTGCTCTGAGTGGGCTGGTTAGGACGGTAATACTTGGCTTGCTGTCAACTCTGATTTTTCCTAGACTAAAACCTACTACCTTGCTGAGACTAAGAGTTCTTAGGTTTTGACTGGGAATGTTTTTGTTGATGTTGTTGTTTTCCACCCTTAGCAAGTGCTTGATGGCTCCTAGAGGAAACCACTACCTGAGACTAACCATCTTGAGACCCGAAGCTTGTTGGAGGTGTACTACCAATCTACACACTTGTATGGCCTCCTAGTGCCATGGCTAAATTCTCCTCTACTAAATGAGCCTTCTTTATTACCACCTCCATGGTCTTAAGCTCAAAGACACAGACTCCCCCACTGGTAAAGGCATTCAAACCCCTAATGAAATGTAAACCAACATGGCATTATCATCACCAATACCTACATACTGCTTAAGCTCATAGAACCTACGCTCATACTACTCCACAGACATAGCCATATGTCTCAACTTGTGAAACTCATTAGTACGATGCTACCTCCAATGATCTAACAAAAAGAAAGCTCTTAACCTCTCTAGAAACATCTCCCAAGAAATAGAACCAATATCCAAATGCAATGTTTGTTCCTCCAACCACCACCATGTAGAAGCAAAACCCCTAAGGTGCATGATGACACATCTCGCCTTGGCGTTGCTACCATATAGATGCATGGAAAAACACCTATCCAAATCTATCAACCAAGTCTCTACCTCCAAACCACCACTAGAACCATCAAAGGTAGGATACATGCCTAAAGAGATCTCTCATATGACCTGCTAAAATAGCCTCCAGCTCTACTGTAACATCTCTCCTCCTAGAAGACTTTTCTCTCTCCCTAACCACTTGTTGATTACCCTCTTGTCTAGGGCCTAGGAGGGCAAGTTCCTCCTCAAGAAAGTGGCATAACCAAGCTCCCTCTAACTCTATTTGGTCATGATTCCAACCCCTACTTCTTTGATCATTCTGAGAGCCCTGGTGTTCCTCACGATCACTCTTGTGGGAACTCTAAGAAGGGGTATTCTAGCAGTTAGCCCCACGACCACCACCTCGACCTCTACCACGACCCTGACCTCGACCTTGACCTCGACCTCTAGGCATCTTTCTACGTAGACACCACCAAAGGAAAAGGCTCATATTATTAGGCGAGGATGACAGAAGGGGAAAAACATAGGCTCAAGAGTCTAAGCACTAGGAAAACATAATGGGCTCATATGAAACCAAAGTACCTAGTGTTAGAAATTTGGCTTTGATACTAGGTGTAATGCCTTGCCAAGGAACCCTAGAGGACAACAGAACCAAACTACAATAATGGAAAAAAAAAATTAAAAGGAACAACAGTGGAATGTATAACATAACATAACACATAATCTAATTCCTAAGTCCTCTAAGGTTACATGACTATGCTACTAAACTTAACTATTATTCAAAGGATAGAATCATTCCATTAATTATGATTTATCCAACAATCAAGTTCATTTTAAACCATCACATTAAATGATTCTACAATAGACATTTCCATAACATGTCATCCATGAAACAACATGAAAAATCATTCATAAATAACTAGCAAATACATATACAAATTTCATTACATGAGAGTACATCAAAATATATTACATCATTACATTGTTTACAATAATTATTCCCTGAATACAATTGGGAAGAATACATCAAATTACAATAAATGGTACAACTAATATACAAGTCTAGTACATATACCTAAAAGACTGTCTTCTCGAAATGGATCAAGAACTGGAATCCGCTACACAAAGGACAACCTCCACACATTCAAGTAAGTAGTAAGGAAACCCAATGGCGGAAAAAGCACCAACTTCCCGACCATGTGGAACCCTATGGTCCACCCCCCATGCTGGGAGATAACATAATGTTCCTCTAAAACCAAACAGTCAAGAAGACAATAGGCTAACATAAACATGGGCTTTACATGACTACAATACTATATCAACATGTACATCACATAAAACACATACATTGCTCCTAGAGGAATTCCCACCAAAGAAGTGAAAAACGTAACTAGGGAGTGCTAGATTACAATAGGGAAGAGTGTTATCACACAGTCCTGGCATGGGTTGTCCTAACACTCACTCACTAGATGTCGGCCCCATAGGGTGACACATGCGGAACCAACAATCCTTTTGTGAGGACAAGTTGATCTTTCCAACCAGGCCCTCTCAACCCATCCTTAGCCTACACGAGCACTACAGGCATGGGTGAGGCATCCAATTATCTTGTTTAATGTGATATCTACCCATCCGCCTAATTCATTTTTAGGTTATCACTGGATTAAGAAACTCTCCAATGGGTTGTCCTGATCACCACTTTGGGTTTCGGCCCCCATCGAGAGCCACTCCCCCTTCTTGCAACTAGTAGCCCTACAAAACAAGCAAGGCATTCACCATCTTGCAACTTAACACAATTACATGGATCCAAATACAATGCAAGACACTGACCCTCTCACACACATATCACAATCACAAGAATGCAAACTCAATGCAAGGCATTCACCCTCTTGCACACAACTCAGATAGTACCAGCCACTTCCAAATGAAAAAACGTAAAACCCATACATACAAAATACTTCTTGCTAAGCTCTAGAAGCTAAACTTAACCCTCTTGCACAAAGAACTCCAACTTTCAATAGTAACCAAAATTAACCCAATTCCAATTGTTCAAACACAATACTTCATATAAGCAACAAATCCAATAATACAATCATGAAATACATGGTGGATTTACTATTCAACTATTAAGTAATTTTAAGAGAAACCAGTGTTGATAATTGACAAAGAAGATAATCTAATTCTTTCATTTTAACAAATTTCTCAATAAGTTAAATATAAATAAATCAATTAAAACCATAACATATACATACATGTATATATACATATATATACATACATACATATATATATATACATATATACATATATACATCTATACACACACACACACACACATATATATATATATGCATATATAAACATACATATATACATACATACATACATATATATATATATATACATATATACATATACATATACTTATATATATATATATATATATATTTATAAATACTAAATTGAATGTCATCCATAAAAAAATTCATCAAATTTACATATTATCGAATACAAGCAATTATATATATATATATATATATATATATATATATATATATATATATATATATATATATATATATATATATATATATACAATGAATTATATAGAGTTGAATGCCAAACAAATTACAGTTGAATTGAATTACATAGAATTGAATTATAAAGTGCAATGGGTGGAAATCAAACTCCAAACATAATAAACCTCCATCAAATTCTAGTTGCAACACATATTAATTGATTCCAAGGCATGAGATAAATGCAGTTTACCTAACATTGAATATCACTAAAAAATACATTCATCATTTTAAGAAAACCGCAGCACACAGATTTGCCTATCAAGCATATGATGTATGCATTTCAAGTGTCGATGCCAATCATAAATAGAACAACGAATATAATCCCAATTTCTAAGCATTGACTATCAAGGATAAAATCCATCGACACAAGTTTAATATAATCAACATTGAATATGAACATGAGAATTAAGTTGTAATATATAGAGACAAGCTAAACGCCCACCCAAGCCTATTGCACTATAGCTAGTAAGGACGCAGGGGAAAAAGAGGAGGCACACATGCAGTCTCAAGAAAAAATACAGACTTAACCCCCCCCCCCAAGTTGCCACAACAATGATTACACAAGGGAAAGAATTTGCATTAGGCAGTTATAAAAAGAGGTTGCTATCAAGAAATTTAAACATGTAGTCATCATTTAAATTTCCAAGCAAAGCTAGAGTCAACGCACAAGGAGAAGGCGCACAATCAGGTAAGTTAGACATTTGATAGCAGGTTTTAAAAAAAATGGTTGATTCAGGGAAGCAAATAAGACCACATAAGGTGTGCTTTCCATATTTGGTTGTTCTAATCACCCTGGTAATCATGTATGAGAATCAAAAGCAAAGAGGGGCACATGTATTCTTGTCTGCATGCCTCAAATAGATGTCATCTCATGAAACACATGGATTGCACAACTGGATTTGTTAAAGCAATTAGGAAAGCAATCAAATTTAAGGAAGCATAGAGGGAGTAATGGAATAAACAAAATATGCAAAAGAAATGGGGTTTCACAATTACAATGAATTTATAGAGTATGCACAAAATGAATTACAAAAATATGTCTTTGAAAATCTCCAGAGAATACATTCAATAATTGTTTCAGTTCAGGAATTAAATTAATAGGTAAATGTTTCCAGACAGCATAATCATTCAAGCATTCATTTTCTAAATAAAAATAGAATTCAAAAAGAAACAATGGAACCTCGATCCAATTGCTTGGTTGAGCTAAAGCTTTGATGTCAAATTCAAAATCTATAGGTTGCCGATCTAATCACTCCAAATCCCCAATCAATCCTTTTTGAACCCCAATCCAAAAAAAACTGTAATTTAAATTTTGCAACATAATTTAAAATTTTATAGGCCAATTACTCTTTTAGCCCAAAAACCCCCAGAAGAACAATATTTACAGAAGATCATTGTTGAAAGATTCCAGGGTAGTTTCTTTTTTTTTTAATAACTATTTGCAGCTGCATGTTGATGCATGCTTCATGTGATTGTCATGTGCAGTCCTATTCCGGGCAATCAATTCAATGCTTTTGTGAACCATAAACTTTATTTATTCACCAATTTATTATCATTTATTAATTATAACATTGCACTATGATTTATTTATTATATTATTATCTATTTACATTATTTTCTTATTAACTATTATTATATATATTTATATTTACATTTATTTATTTATCAAATGTATGCATTTTGCATAATAATTTATTTAATACATCAATTAATCAAAATAACATTTATTAAACAAATTTAAATTAAACAACCAAATATCAACAATAATTACCTAGACCAAAACCCAAGTCGAAAGGCAAAACCAACGAACCACAAACATTAGACAACATTGACGAGGTGACATACTAGATACTCATCGTCTTCGAGGATGATGGCTAGGGTAGAGGACCAAATTTTATCTTTGATTAATTGTTCCATTGGGTTTAAGGCACACTCAGTCTTGCCAATTTAGGTGGAGTCGATGCCTAGTACCTGCAGCCTACAACACACAAATCCGTCGAGCATATACATAATCATATAATCAAGCACAACATGAAAGGAAATCGTAGCATAGCAGGCTACTCATGTAATAATAATGCGACACTGTCTCTTTCACCAAAACACATCAAACAAGTAACTGCATCAACTCATAACAATCAGTTGCATAACAAACAAGATAAGAACAATCACCAGATAATTGCATAATAACCATGGCCAAATAATCACATAATGCTCATAATAAGATTAATCAACATAATCAAATAAGTCCATAAACTAGTCATAACATAATCATAAAACACTAGTAATAGAAGTATCACCAAATTATCATCAAAATATCATCATAGCAAAAAGTCCAATATCAAACAAAGTGTCATAATGTCTGATCCTAAATAGATCAACTACCAGTCTAACAAAGAACAGTATGAGGGGCACTACATCTCTCTTCTTCTTCTCTCTTATGGTAGGTCTTTTTCCTCACATGGGGTTTTGGCCTTCTCATTCTTCATTGAGAGCATTTCATTATTGTTTTTCATCTCTCTTTTGGGGAGGACATTTGTCCCACTGGGTTTTCTCCTTTTCTTTGTTTGTGAGAGATTTCATTGTCATTTCATTTTCATATGTACATGGGTACGTAACATGGCCTCAAAGTTGGGACCCATCTTTGTGTCATTTGCATAATAATATACTACTCCCTAAGTTGCACTTAAGGGGTGGGGGGTGTTGGTGTAAATAAAGTATTGTACCTAGTTAATTCATTACTAGGGGACTTACATATTAAGTTTACTTAGGTCCTAGGAAGGAATCTTTCTAGGTGTTAGTTGTCATTAGTTTTTATCTTATCTTTTGACTTGTAACACATGTAAACCTAGGTAGTTGTGATTAGTTGTCTCATGTCATATGATTATGATTATGACACTTGTCATAATCCTATGACATCTTGTATCTCACCTTGGCTATATAACCAAGGGGTCTCTCATTGTACCAACATATCAATTGAATCATATTTGCATATGCATATTCTTTCTCTTGTGCTTTCCATTTGGCCTCAAGATCTTGGCAACCATAGCCAATTCTAATAATAGTACATTCTACTAAAAATGGGGTAAACCCACAAAAGTGGTTTACAATTTGAGTGAGGAAGGAAAAGTTGCAAAAAATGACCCTGGTTCAAGCGAACCCATTAAATGCAAGGTCCCACCATTCACACCAAAAAAACACAAAGAAAACCTTTTTTGAAAGGGGATTTGCTTAAACCCCTCTTGGTTCACCTGAACCCCCCTTTTCCCATCTTCTCACCCTCAGGGACCCAAAAAGTCCAAGATTTTGTGCTTCGAAGCTCGGGTTGATGAAAATGGAGGAGACTTCACAGACCCAACTAGATGATGGTAGTCCTCGGAACACGTTATCCAATGAATATAATTTTAATATGTTTTGGTTTTATTATGTATTTGTTTTTTAGTTTTATTAAATATAGGTTTTTCACCGAAAATAAAGCTATATGTTCTACACATGTGGAAAACTAGTAGATTATCCAAAAAAAATTGAGAAATATGAGTGCACCAGATATTGAAGTCCTTAATCCACAAAAAATAATAATAATAATTTTGATACATACAAAAAAAGTTACGCGTTATACGGTCCACCTATGTTTGAATTGTAATTGGTTTGACTTTGAAACTTGATTAAGGAAAAAATATTCAATAAAATTCTATCAAACCAATTGGAAGCACTAGATATCGTAGTTACAAATCTAAATTCAAAAAAAAAGAATTTTATCTTTCATGAAAAAAAATTTATGCGTTATATGGTGAGTGTCACTCCTTAAAAATGTTTTTTACTAAAAAAAACTAGTTTTCGAAGGAGATGGAAAAAGAAGTGCAATCTGATTCCAAAATTTTTGAAAAAAATATATTTAAAAAATTACAGACAAAATGTCACAAATCACTAGTTTGCATCATCTTCAAATTCCTCACGGTTTAGCCACTATAGGTGCCCGAAAGTGAAGATTTAGTTAGAAAAAATTATTTTAGTGTCTAGTTTGGCCACAAATTGTAAACCAGTATTGTGGGATCACCCAATGGAAAATGATGAATATATAAGAAATAGGAACTTGTTTTATTTTCAAAATGAGTACTTGCTTTGAAACGGTACCCTTTCTTATTTTAGAATGGGTACCTCTTCTAAAAAATTTAAAATCATAACCTAGATTTTTTGTTTGTTTTCAAGGTCAAGAAAGGCATGGTAACCCAACCCTTAGCCTTGAACTTGCAAATACAAGGCCATGCTAACAAGAGAAAAAATGACTTTGGCAATATAGGTGATGAGCTTTTTCTTCAATTTTTTTTATGAAATTAAAACCCATTATAGATGATGATGTCTAGTTTTCAAGTATGTAAATTTTTTAATGGTTGAAATGTTAGGCATTAGTATTTTTTAATAACTTTTAATTTTTAAAATTTTTTAAAAATTATATGTCAATAATCTAGACATAATTCTTTACACGATGAAAAGGATCATTTTATGATTGTTTTAGCTCAAATTATTGTTTCTATATATGAGGGGTTCTCAAAAATAGAACTTAGGGCCAATAAAAAAAAAATTAAAAAAAAATTTGGAAACTTTTTTATAAAAAAATATCCCCATCAAACTTCAGTATTGTCTTGTTCTTATTATACTCTTTTCTTGTTTGGATATGAGCATGTACAACAACTTGAATAGGTATAAGCTTCGCTAATAGTGTATTATAATAAACATAATGAATTCAAAAATGATGATTCTCAAGACAATCATATGGATCTATGTATGTATCAACCAATAAAATAGCATCCATATGGTCGAAAATATCTAATGCTAGCTATGAGAAAGAAAATCATTGATAACTAATGAAAGAAACTTTTTTAATAATTGTGAATAATCCAAAGTAAGTTGAAAATAATGTTTTACATCATGTAGAAGATATTTTTTGAAGAGAAACTTAAATAAATTTCTCTCATAAAAATGAAAAAATCCTCATACTATACAACACATTTTTCATCCAAATCTATCCATGTATCTATTTCTTTTTCATATTATTATTTCACATATGTCCATTAGGATAAGATTTAATCAAAGAAGCCTTAAATTTATAAAAACTAACATTAAGTGCATTTTTTTCTTCCACAACAACCTTCTTTAATTCCATAAGTTTGTTTATAACAAGCTTAGGGAATACTATGAAAAATAAGGTTTCCAATTACTTTTAAATAGATTAACTTCTCTAGCCCATATTTTAAAAGTAAATAATATAGAAATGTATAGTTAGTCATTTCATTCTACTTACATGTAAAATAACATTTGATTTCCTCACAAAATTTGTAAGATATCAAATTTATCGAAAAGTCGTTTATCAAATATTTGCTAAAATATAAATCACGAGGTCAACTTAAAATTTTTGTGTGTTTCTCTTGATATCGCTTTATATCCTTAATGTGACCATTTTTTAAAATCTCTCAAAGTCCTTTTTTGGCAAATGCAGAGTCATTTTTTGAAAACCTATTAAGGTGGGGCAACACCATGCAATAACCACTTTGAGGGGGAAATCATCCTAATGCCAATTTGCAAGGGAAATATTAATAAAAGAGAATAAAATCCAAATTACAATATTTACTATTGATGCTTTACACTTGGTGGACCCTTACAATATGTTGTCTTGTTAAAAAATCTATGATTATCTCATGCATGTGTGATTAATAATTTTATTCTAATTAACTAGTGTGATGAATTACAAAGCACACACACCCACACTTTTATCTATTTAATACATAATACACCATTATACCATATCTTTAATTACATTACATGTTCATTTACAAGCTTTTGTGGTATTGTATTTTTGTATTCTCATATGATGATATTATCTTAGCAAAGTTATTTCCTTGGACCTTATGATATTATTCTATTCAATGATTTTATTCATTACATCTAGCATGTGTTTCATCAATCACTTAGTCACTATTTTTCTAAAGTATTTCCACATTAATATGAGCTTGGATATAATTGCAAATGATTTAAGAAAACGTACCCAAAAAATAATGAGCAGATAATAATGTTACCTTAATTCCAATCTTTATGTGAAAAAATTAAACATCAATGAATTGACTTCAACACCTCCCATATTGCAACATGTCCCTTGTGCGCATATTACTTTCTAGAATATAATGCATGTGGATAAATGATTTTGGTATCTAATGGATTTAGAAACATCAATACAAACATAATTTCCAAGAATTGTATGCAAGGAAATACAAAAAACACATGTGCACTCTTTAATCACATCACGCAACTTTAAGAGTCTACACTTTTGCACAATGTTCAATATTGTCAAATCCTCTAACCTTTTTGAATTATGCACATGCCCTATGTAGGGGTAGGACATGCATCTACACAGTACATTTAATTTGGTTATATATGCATCCAACACCTAACTATGCTTACTCCACATGATTGTGCCAACCAACTAACACCACATGGATCCAACAACTAGGATAATTCTAGCCAAATTAAAATCACACCATACATGTATGGAACTTGCTAACATGTTATGGAAATCTTAATTGATAACCTAATGTATAGATACAGATCACTACATATATGTAAATTAGTCTTCTAAATTTCAAATAAGCCCTACTACACTTGATCACATGATCTTGCTTCCTATCATAGTATTTATATATTAATTATGTATGCATGCAATATCAATGAATACATGATAATATTCTTCATATATTTCTCATGTCTTTTCTTTACTTTTGTCATAGAATTATATAATAATGCTTCCACAAATAAAGATTTCTATTGGAAGTAAACCTATTTCCATTGGCTTAGTTATAACTTTTCCTTCATCCAAAGTTATCCTTTGATCTTAGATAAAAATCAAATAATTCATATTCAAACATAAAGGCTTGATCTTATGTCACATATCATCAAACTTATATACTCATGTTCAAGGCATCATAGCTCTCTTCTTTTCTTTGTGTCATTACGTAGAAGAATAAATCATAGAGTAAAATGGTCTCTAGAGAGATATGGTCTTTTTCTAACCTTTTAAGATGAATGTAGTTCTTCATCAACCTCTTTATACAAATGAAAATACCTACATGCAGTGATTCAACCTTGCCTCTAATGTAGATTATTGCTATTGCGTGCTTTATAGTCTTAAGATTTTGAGTTTTGGTATTTCCTTAATGCGAATCCTTATCAATGTTGCACTACACACTTGACCTTGCCTTCCTATCATAGGAGGTTTAATTATTCCTAGGGAAAGCATTGATCATGTTCACCAGAAGGAATCCCAGTGTTATCCATGAATAGTATCCCATGTTAAAGGAACCTCCTAGAGTCTTAAACTCCCTAGCTAGATAGTGAAACATAGAAAAGTCCAACACACATAATTTCCACTTGTAGGTTAGATAACATTAAGGAAGTCATTTTTCATCCATTTTTCATTCATTTTTTTTTGTCTGGTCTACGTTTTGAATTTTTTCGCTCGCCTTGGCCCAGAGCTGAGCCTAGGCCTTGTGCCCTACTACTTCGGCTCCTTTTGGTTGTGGTGACCTTCTTTTGTTGTGTCCTCCTTGTTCTACCTTCCTTTTTTTCTTTTGTCGCTGCTCTCCTTTTCCTCCCGGTTGGTCATTCTCTTTCCCCTCTTTTCTTTCATTTTCGCCCTCTTTGCTTTCATTTTTCCTCTCTTTTCTCTGGCTTCTTTTTGTTCTCCTACTTCCTGTCATCTTTTCTTGGTTTCCCTCATCTAGCTTTTTCTGTTCTCTTGCATTTTTTCATTTCTTCTTGGTTTCCCTCACCTACTTCCCCTCTTCGTCACTTCTCCTATTTCCCCTTGGCAACCCTTTCTCTGCTCTCTTTCCCCCTTTTTGTTGTCATTTTCTTCTCATATGCCTTTTTTTGTTTCTTTTTCTGTTGAGTGCATTTTAGCTTGCTTGCTTTTTTAATGAAATTTGGCTCTCTGGGCAAGGAAGGGCAAGAAGGAAGGTTGTGAGGAGGAGCATGAGGAAGGGAATATTTTTGCTACCGCAAAAATCTCCTTCTATTGTTTGTGATGTAGATCAAGACAAGGATGGCGAAGATGATGATTCCTATTCTGTTTCTTGTTCCCTTGTCTTTGGCCACTCATCCTCATCTATTGGGGATGAGGAGGGTGAAGCTACAGATCATGACTCAGATGCAATGGTCCCTTCTGTTTCTATGTCTCCCTTTTCTTAGGTTGACTCCTAGGCTAATGGCTGGGATGAGGAAGATTTGATCTCTTCTGAGTATGATGATCTTGTTGATGTCTAGGATTGTGATGGGTCTATAGAGGAGGAGGAGCTTCTTCTTTATATTCCTCTTGAAGCACATCAGGAGGCACAAAGGAGTTTGGTTGTGAGCTCAAGGTTAAACTTGCTGTGAGTTTTTTGGTGAAACCTCTATTTCATGATCTCAATAAGGGTTTTCTTAACTCCGTTGTTGCTAAGGAAGGTGTTATTTCTCCTTCATCTTTTGAATTTTCTATTCTTGTTGTTTCCCATTTCCCCCCTTTGGTTTTTGAGCCTCCCTCTATTGTTATGACTTGTGTGATTTGGAGTTTGAGCACTCTTCAGGCTGCTCTTTCTCCCTCTCTTGAGGTTGTTCCTGCTTCAATTGAGCTTAGTACAAAGGTGGTGGATGGTACATCTATCCTACAACCTGATTTTGATTGTAAGGATATTGATGGAAGTTGCTTTGTTGCTATGAATGATGGACAAGCTCATTATGATATTCTTGACTCTTTTTTTGGGTCTTTGGATTGGCTTAAGAGCTCTTTGGCTAGGAGATTTTGTGACAATCATCCCAATATTGTTGTTGTTAGAAGATGGCTCCGTCGTGTTTGCAAGAACAGAGGGTAGGTAAAGGTAACTACTATGCTCAATGGTTTCTTTCTCTTCTCCTTTTTTTGCATGAAAGACTATTCATGGGTCCTTCTTGAAGGCCCTTGGTTTTTTGGCTCGAATGGCCTTTATCTCCAAAAATGGTTTCAGAGTTTCAACCAAATGATAGAGACTTCTAAGATCCCTATTTGGGTATGTTTTCCCAGGCTTCCTTTGGAGTTTTGGAATGAAAAGATTTTTATGTGTATTGCTAATTCTTTTGGGTAGTTTTTCACTACTGATAGGATCACCAAATCTATGAAGCATTTGTTGTCTGCTAGATTTTGTGTGTTAGTGGAAAAAAACCTTATTCTCCCCACTAAGATAACCTTATCTTCAAAATTTGGTAAATGGGAGTAGTAGATTGAATATGAAGAATATATAATTGTCTGTCATTCTTGTGGTAAAGTGGGTCATTCCTCCTTTACTTGCTTGAGGAATAAGAAATAACAAGTTCAATTTGGAAGAAAAAGGAAAAGATGAAAACTGTAATGGAAGATCACTCCACTCCCTCTCAAGAGCTTCAGAATGAAGTTCATATTTGCAATCAGTCTTTACCAATGAAGGAAAGGATGGAAGTTGTTATGGAATATTACACCACTCCTTAAGAGATTCAACATGAACCACCATTTCCAATGGTGGTCTCCTCTATTGACACCTCAGACTTGGCTAGTCAGGTTAATGGTTTTGAGTCTCCTCCTTGTAAAAAAATGATGAAAATGTTTGTGAAGAGGAATCCTTTATTATGATAAAGCAAAAATCAATGGATCAATTCTTTAAACCACGTTGACTTTGTGCTTGGTGGGAGGTGGCTCTAGTTGTATTGATTTTTTTTAGGTTGGCCTGTTGTTGTTCTCCTTATTTGTTGGTTGTTGTCTTGTTGTGTTTTTTTTGTTTCTATGGTCTTATTTCTATATATTTATCTTTGTAAAAGAGATCAAGGCCCTTTCTAATACCCTACTTATCTAATCAAAAACATTAAGGAAATCATACTCATTTGGACTATGTGTGCACACTACAAAGTTGACCATAAATTGGTTGTAATACTAGCTTCCAACAATATTGAAGTCAAATAGTTGATTATTGTGCTAATATATATTTTAGTTCCATAGTCATCCAACACCTAACCATGCCTTCTCTACATGATTATTCCAACCAACTCACACCATAAAAATTCAATAACTGGTACAATTTTGGCCAAATAGAAAGTACACCATACACCCATGAAACTTGTTTGCATATAATGGAAGGCTTATCTCACAAAACCTATTGTACAAATATACATCATTTTATAATATGTAAACTAGTATATTCTAATTTGACAATAAGCTCTAGAGTAATTTATATGGCTTGATCTAATCATACTTTATAATATTCAAAGCTAATATGTTACACTTGGTAATCCCTTACAATATATAGTCTTTCTATAGGAAACTACTACTATCTCATGCATGTGGTATGTATATTTATATTCTAATTAGCTATTAGGATGAATTACAAAGCACATGCACCCATAAATTTATTTATTTACTACATAATACACCATAATAACATATCCCTATGCACATTACATTCTATCCCCCTTTACATGTTTCATCCTTGAAACATGAAGAGAAATATCCAATCCTCAACTACATAACATGTGACAAAATATGAGCTTTAAAATTAAAAAAATCATTTACATTGTACATAAAAAAATATGTTTCTCCCAAAGGTTGAGGATCAAATTAAAGCCTGCTAATGTATTTCTTTTTCATCTTTCACTTTTTTTTTCTTTGGATATGATCTTGTATACCAACTTAAATAGTTAGAAGCTTTAATAATAGTGCATTGCAACAAGTATAATGAACTCTTGAACTTTAACCTAATGATGACACTCAAGGGAATCATATGGATCTATTTATGGCTTAACCAAGAAGATATCATCAATGTGGTCAAAACTATGTAATTCTATTTTATTTTAGAGGAATAAAATAATATTTAAGAAAAATCATTGATACCTAATGGAAGAACCCCTTTTGATAGTCGTGAATCATCAAAAGTAAGCTTAGAATAATTTTTGTATCTTGTAGAGGAACTTCTTTGAACATAATCCCAAGTAAATTACTCGTTGAAATGAAGGAGATCCTCATACCATATTATATAGTTATCCTCTAAATCTATCCATGCATCTATTTTTTTAATATTCTTCTTTCACATATGGATTAAGATAATATTTAGAAAAAGCACCCTCAAATTTAAAAAAAAACTAACAATAAGTGGATTTGTTTCTTACATAGCAACCTTATTAATGTCATAAGTTTATTTATAATAGGCTTAAGGATTCACTATGGAAACTAAGGTTGAACCAAAAAAAAAATGTTAATAGATCACCTTTTCTACCATAGATCCGAAAAGGAAATAATGTAGAAAGGTAGATTTAATTACTTTTGTCCACTTGTAAAATATAGTAATTGACACCCATTTTGTAAGATATCAAAATTATCTAAAAGTCACATGTTAACAATTCATTTAAATCTTAATCACAAGATTAACTTCAAATTACCATATATCCTTTGATATCACTACAAATATTTAATGTGAACACCTTTTGAAAATCTCTTGAAGTCCTCTTTTAAGCAAATCTAAAGTCAATTTTGAAGACCCATTTGAGGAACACAACTTGCTACAAAAAAATTAGCCCATAATAGAAAAATAATAATAAATTCCTTATACTTTACCCTAGAAAGAGCTTTGATGTACTAGATGTTATGAACCAACATACTTATAATAAAATACACTCTTACAATAGGGAAACACCATATAATAGCCACTTCAAGGGGTAAATTCTCTTAATGACACTTTGAGGGGGGCAATCCTTCTACAAGAGCATAAAACTCTAATTACAATATATTGAGATCAATGCTTTACACTTGGTAAACCCTTATAATATAAAGTATTTCTAAAGACAACTACTATCCCATGCACTTGGATCATTAATCTTTTTCTAATTAACTAATGGGATGACTTATGAAGCATATCCACATGACTATACCAACCAATTGATATCATAAAGATCTAACAAGTGGTACACATTTGACCACATTAAAAGTGCACCATACACTCATGACACTTGCTAGCATATCGTTGATGCCTTAGTTGATAGCCTATTATATGGTACTTGTCAAAATATTATGGAAGACTAAGCTCACAACCTATTGTATAAATACATATCACTTTATAATATATATACTAGTCTTCCAATTTTCCAGTAAGCCCTACTACATTCTATGGATTAATCTAGTTGTATTGTAGAGTAACTATGACAAGTTAGGTGTACACATCTTCTCATTGTTTAATCAAAAGACCATGCTTCTCGTCATAACCTTTATATATTAATTGTACACATTTTCAACATCAATGAATACACAATAATATTCTCCATACATATATTTTTTCTTTGTTCCATGATGGCATTATATAACAATACTTTTACATCTCAAGCTTTTCATTAGAACTAAACATATTGCCACTCTTAGCTATAATTTTTCCTACTTCTAAATTTATCCTCTAAACTCAAATAGAAATCAAATCACCCTAGAGGTAAAATTGGTCATGTAAAAACATATGGGTTCACAAAACAAATGTAAAGGAAAATATTTTTTTCCTAAACTTGATTTAGGCTAATTAAATAGGATGCAAATACATAAGCATAAAACAATTTATATTAATAACTAATAATGGTCTATGTTTAATTCTAAAAAATGCTAGTTATAGAAAAGTAAATGCAAAGAAAGTTTGTGGTAATTAGCTCTAGGTTCAAAGATGAATAAGTTTGTTGTGGTTTTAGAATTTGGATCGACTTAGGACTAAAAATATGACCTCTTTATTTGTATGTTTCTTCAAATTATGTGCAAGATTTATGTCTCTACCTTGGTTGAATTTGTGCTTGCAAATCATTTCTATGTCCATGGATTTGTAAGGTACATGTTCTCCTCAGCCAATCCCCCCAAAAAGACTAGCTTTATGGTTGTGTAAATGATTGACAACCAACAAACAATTGTACAAATATCCTAGATGAAGATACTGATTTAAATGTTGTTCTTTTTAGTGCACCGAACTAAAGTGTTACTAGGGTTATCCCCAAATATGAATGATAGTTGAATGATGCTTATGGATGATAAAATGAATGCAATTGAAAAACCTTTAAATATGAGTACATAGTAATTAATCATGCAAATGTGTGTTTAGTTTGCTCACATCAACTAATAAAATGGATGGGAGTCAAAAATATTTAAATTTGAATTTTGAAATTTAAGAATCAAATCCATTAACATCTATAAGAATGACTTGAGAAAATAGAACAATGCATTTTATACATGAAATAACTATCCCAAATCATATAAGATTGCACCATATTTTAATATACAATTAAATTAAAATATTCTTTTATATATCCTAAGTATTGGAAATATGTCTCAAATAAATGTGACACTAAAGTAGTAGTTTTCATAGTAGAAAGTGATAGCAATGCTTGCGGAGTGAATGATGGGTATGTGGAACTTGGAAGGTAGGGGGCCTATGTCGTATTGGCTAGCCTGGTCATCATTGGCAAGTGTTAATATTGGAAAAGCATTTCCCTACACACATTTCTATAGAATGGGGAAGCAATGTTGCCTTTCAACATAAAAGTTCGGACCCACATCGTTGTCAACTTAGTCCTGCTCGTGAAGTACACATATTAAAATTCGAGCCGTTACACAAATATCTATGCACAATCATATGCCATGCATAACACTACAAATATTTATTATCATATATAGTAATTGCAAGAAAACTTGGTTTGACTTAGCGCGGCAATTAAGACGCTAAAAATGGTTCTAAATTTCGGTGGCGTACTAGCCAGGCTACGCTTATTCTCGGGCTTCATTACAAGTTACAGATTCATTCATTATTCTTGCACACATGCACTTCTTTCCACAACCGTGTTAGATAAATACATTAGTTACAAACGGTCGAGTGAATTTAAATTTGGCAGTCAATTTTATATCTTTTAACCAGTTTACCATTATGATATTGTTATCAGGATTCAACCGTGTAGTTTCGAGTCAAACTCATTGACCCATGTTTCATGAGTAGTGGTTCAACAAGAACCCATCTCTCATGATATCGAATGGTCCACTTAGCACTCATTGCATCTAGGTGATGCTCCGAGGTGAAGCACAATTAGTCGGTCACCCATCCCTAGTGCTCGGCTCAAGCGGCTTAACCAGTTTTCTCCAAGGTTAAGCCCGTTTGAGTTGTTACCCCATTGCAAAACCTTGAGCAAGTGTTGTGCCTTATGAACCATTCATAATAGAGCCCTTTAGCTCATCAATTGATAAGTAGGAGGTACTTTTCCACAGCGTGTCAAATTATGATATTGCCATCAGGATTCAACCGTGTAGTTTCGAGTCAAACTCATTGACCCATGTTTCATAAGGCACAACACTTGCTGAAGGTTTTGCAAATGGGGTAACAACTCAAGCGGGCTTAACCTTGGAGAAAACTCCCTGTTAAAAGCGTTGCTTGAAACTGGAAGCTGTCTTGAATAGGGTGACCCCCAGAGGAGAGTGATATCTGACATCAAAGATGGGTTCTTGTTGAACCACTACTCATGAAACATGGGTCAATGAGTTTGACTCGAAACTACATGGTTGAATCCTGATAGCAATATCATAATTTGACATGCTGTGGAAAAATACCTCCTACTTATCAGTTTACCATTGCTCGGGTTGTCTTCTAATAGGTAGTACTTTTTATAAGATTGCAAGGGAAAATATTAATACATGAAATAGATATATAACTTTTTATGGGGCGTTTATTATAAGTTAAGCGTAAATGATTTATTTTAACTTGATATTCAAAATAATAAAAAATATTTGGTGTTAATTATCGTTGGTTTAATTTTATATAATATAATTTTTTCACATTTTTATTATTATATTTATAATAATTTTATATATTTAGATTTTTTTTTATTAAGGGTAAAGTTGAGTTTTTGAAAGGGTTCAAATCAATAATGATGAGTTTAGAATAAAACAATGTAGATCAATAATTAATACAAGATCAACGATATTAAGGTTGTCAACCAACAACTACAAATAACAATCTATAAGTCACACAAAAAACATATAATTAAGACAAAACTCATAAAACAATGAACAAATTAGGATGACTTAATGCCAAAAGACTCTAACAAACCCTAAATTTCATCCACAATCCTTCACTTTACCATAATTGACTTCTTAAACTTTAAATTTCATTGTGATCCTTCCCTCATAAATTTTACCAAAAAAACCTTCATAAACTCTAAATTTGCTTACATAAATAGATATAACCTCTTTAAAATTCATTTTTCATTATCATTGAATCCTACAACATGTTGAAATAAATTAATTTATTAAATATTACAATTAAAATAAAAGTATAAATATATTATAAGAAATTATTAGGAAATTTTGGGGATCACCTTGTGGTGTAGTGGTGAAAGTGGTTGTACTACTATTGGTGCAACCAAGGTTCAAATCCCTGCCTGGCCCAAACAGATGTATATCGGTTTGAGCCCACCTTGATGGACGTGTTGGAGGTTGCATACACAGGCGGTTGGTACATGTAAGGTGGTGGAGGATGGAGGGAGGTGTTAAGGAGGAACCGGTGGTCCCTAGGAGGAGGCTGACTATGCCAAACCCTCGTTGGGCTAGAGTGCTCACGGACTTGTGCCAGACCCACGGTGAAGTGTGCTACTCGCAGATCTAGCGCCTTGGCGTGTGCTACTCGTGGACTATGTGTTAGACACACGCGGGTCTTTCATGCATGGTGTTTATGTATTAGACCCACACAGGTCTTTCACTCCTTCGGGCTTAGTCCATGTTGGGATTTCGTGCTCGCGGGTCTGGACTGTCAGGATTTGAGGGTGAGGTCCCCCAATTTGTGGCCTCACTAGTTCATAACTTCAATTCAAAAGCGTTCACCAATAAAGAAAAATAAATTATTAGGAAATTTTAGAGCACCCAAATTCTCGGTAGTCTTGTCATGGGTGAGAAGTCATCACCCATAATTCATCATTTGCAAGTGGATAAGGCATACAAACAAAGTTTATAAACTTTATACTTATTTCTTCTTTCTTCAAATTTTAAGAAAAAACTACCTAAGAACTCATGTGCCTCATAGAATGAGATACTTTGAACCTTGATCCTCAAGTCCAATACCACAAAACAATAATTTTATTTTTTTAAATAACTCTTTACCATAAAAGATGAGCCTATGATCACACACTTAGGCAACAATTTACCACATTTTAATTGTTGGATGATTGATCTAGCACAAAATTTGTTCATTCTTACCAAATAAATTATGAAAGTACATGCATGGTCTTGTTAATTTATGATGTTGGGATGATTTAATTTAGTTTAGATGGTTTATAGTAAATGAGGATTATTTCATATTTTTTATCTTTTAAGAAATATTTAATTGTGTTTCAATATATATATATATACACACACACACACACACAATCTTTTATAAATATCAAACTTATGATCTTTTTTTTCGAGGATACAAAATTTTCATAAAAACAACTCAACAATTTGGAGTCAAAGGACTAATAAATTATGAAAAGAAAGGTTCATCATTTTACAATTTATGATGTTCAAAAAGTTTAATTTAATTTAAATAATTTAAAGTATATAAGATTATCTCATTCTCTACCATCTAAAATATACTTAATTATGTTTCAATATAAAATATACATATTTTATTATCTTCTATAAAATTCAAATTTATGACCTTTCTTTTCAAGGATACAATTTTTTCAAAAATACGACTTAGACATGAACCTTAAAACTCAAACATACATATCAATTTAAACATAAATGACAAATAAATTACAAAAAGAAAGATCTTATTTTTTTATAATTTATAATCTCCGAACAATTTAATTTGATTTAGATGGTTTATAATATATAAACATTTATCTCATACTTTTACCATCTAAAATATACTTGTGAACTTCAATATAAAATATAAACATCTTATTAACTCTTACAAAATTCCAACTTATACGGCCTTTCTTTTCAAAGGTACAAATTAAAAACAAAAAACAAAACAAAACCAAAAGCCAAAAGCCAAAAAAAAACAAACCAATTAGAATGCGTGAAAGCAAAGTCAGTCAAGAAGCTATTTGAATTTCCATGTCAGAACTTTGCCTTTTGTCGTTCTACATCAAGAATTGAATAGGCAAAATACAATTTTATATAATTTCCTCTTTTTTTAGTAAAATCTCGTTTCCCATTATTATCAGTAACCTATCATCCTTTTCCGTCAAATTATTTTTTATGGTCGTTCTAGGTATTATTATTGTGTCCGGAGCAATCCATAAATCCCATGCATCTTTTTCGAAGCTCGTGGATCTACGCCCCTGTATCACGGCTCTCGTACCATGGGATTCACGTAACGTTGTGCGATGTTTAATCATGAGTCAGGTAAGGTCGGGGATAAATACATAAATTATATGTACGGTTGGGTTCTGATGACAGAATTGCAGGGCGAGAGCATTGAGAGGAGTGGGCTCCAGAAATTGTGTGTAGTCTCTGTCATTTTATTTCTGCAGCAGAGTTCAACTGCTTAATTTAATTATGTATATATATTTTTTTGGGGGAAGTCGCAGTACAAAATTATGAGCCTCTGCGAGTTGATTATATACGAGAAGGTTGAAGTTTGGTTTCTTATTTGCGCAGGCATGCGTTCAAGGCGAAGATTAGGAGCTTTTTCAGGCGATTATTAGTGGCGTTTCAGTCATGTCTGAAGGTAAAGCTTGAGCATTTTTTTTGCACTATCTGGGTTTTTATTTGAGAAGTTCGTGTACCATGTAAAAATATGCAAGGGATTCGGCACTTGTTTGGTAGGATTTATTTTAGGCTTTTTTTTCAGAAGTATTTCTGCATGCTCTGGACTGTGAATTAAACTGATTTGTTAATTACATTTAGTATTTTGATCTTTTCAGTTGCATGTTGCAGTTAATTTCTCTAGATTTTTCTCCAGTTGAGTGATCATTAACAAAACAAACTATATTAGGAATTAGAATCATAAATTTACAGATTATTTTTTGTTTAAGGTTCTTTAAAATCTGCAAGAATTCAGTGATCATTAAAAGGAAAAAAGAAAAGGAAGTTTAAAGTGTGAAGTTTAAGCCTCGGTCATTGCCATTAGCAAGATAATGTTTAAAGTAACAGAGATACTTTTACAGCAAATTAACGCATTGTTAACAAATAAATCAATTCCAAGGGGACATTACCAGATTGTAGTTTCAACTTAGTATTGGTACTAACAATTTCAGCTCAAAGTTTGGGCAGATAAGGTGCTGTGTTCAATTTCCTTAGGGTACGGAAATTAGGTTGTAGCCTCACATCAATAGAAAAACACAATTTCGACCGGTTCTTTTTCTGTCTAGAGCTTTATTTTTGCAAGTGAAATACACAGTGTTGAAGGTGCAGTGCGTTTTTTGAGCTTATAGAAGAATTTTTTATTTTAAATTCAGAAGACTTGCTTAGACCTATCTCAGCGATCATCTTGAACCGGCAAGTCATCAGTTTATGGAATATTAGAGTAGTCAAAAGATATTTATCTTCGACCCTTTTGAGAAAACGACAGCTTATTTTTCAGTCCGCAGAATCATTTTGAAAAATTTGTGGCATATTTTGGGTAGCACCTATTTATACACCCATAAAACAGTATTATCTCCGACTAATTTGATTAATAATAATGAACAGCTTATCTTCTGACAATACCTATCTGTAAAGGGAAAAAGTTTAAATGGTTCATGGCTATCTGTAAGGAGCAAAAGAAGCCTGTGTCAGATACTATTTTAGACCATCTAATACTCATCTGGTGGGAAACAAAAATGGCAGAGCTCTGTGTAAAGACTTTCTAGTTTGGCCTTCATTCCATTCCAGGACATCAATATTTCTCTTAAAAGGGAATTTTGACCCGACATAGCCGTTTTAATGAGTTTGATAAAGTTTTTTTTTGCTTTGCAGTCCTCCTGCGATTTTATTTTTCACGATAAACTTAAGATTTGTTGCCTGTTATCTGCCTTGTGTCTCAGGTTTGAATTGCATGCAGAACAAAGGTCTCAGGTTTGAATTGCATGCAGAACAAAACTATCATTGCGGGTGGTTTGTACTATTCAGCAACACCAGATGCGTCGTTTCTTACTGGTGAGTATGTTAATACACTTAATTTATTCTAAATGCAAAGCTGAAATTCTCATTATAGTAGTATTATTTGGAGCCTACCTGTTACTTGAACTGGGTAATACTTAAAAAAATTTATTCCTAAATGCAAAGCTGAAATTCTCATTACAGTAGTGTTATTTGGAGCCGTCCTGTCACTTGAATTGGGTAAATACTGACTTAGAGAGGAACAGAGGGAATTCTGTTTTAGGACTTTTTCCAATGTTATTTTTAGTCCTATTTAAGTTGCATGAAAATGCCTGGGTAGTTTGCTGCTTCATTCTGTAATCTGCTTAGAAACCAGTTGTGGTTTTACTTCCATCATGACCAGAACGTCTGTATTGTCCCGGCACTCCATGAAACCTTTTACATTTGACTGATTTGTATACATTTGAAGAACCATTTCACATGCAGAAGCCGAGGAGAATGTCTCAAAAGAGCTCTCTGATGCGGGATCTGATAGTTCTTCAGCGGTCCAGATCCCTCATAGACCCTTCTATTAGCTCGCTATGGAATTCCCCTGTTATTGAATATTTGGGAGAGGTTGGAAAAGGAAGGGCTAACTCGAGGGAATTATATTGGGGTGAGGTTTTGGCACTTCCAACTTTCCACAAGTTGAGGAAATAAGGCTATAATTGTTCGTATCGAAGAGTGAGGGAAGGAAACAACGGGAAGCAGAGAAGCAAATGTCGGTGTCTATCTAAAATTCTGGAATTACATTTAATTGTATTTATTAATTAATTAAAATTTAAAATTAGGTTATATTTTGAATTTCAATTAATTAATAAATACAGTCAAATGTGCATTCAGAGTGTTAGACTATGTGACAGGTTTAGTAAATCATTTATGCAAACACAATATTAGGACTTTAAGATTATGGATAGGAATGACAAGGAATTGAAAGACAAGAATAACAATGGAATAGATAGCACAAATACATAGGAGCATATCCCTACCCCAACCATGTGTCTCATCTCCTCCCCATTCTCAAGACATGGGATGACATGGGACACCCTTGGGCCCACATGCTACCACATCTCTTATGAAACCTTAAACACATTTTCTATGTAACTCATTCATATAGATTGCCACTCACAATCACCTTAGTCATTATTCCTAGGAGGAAGGAAACACATTTGAATATTCACATTGCTTACTCAAATAAAACGTATGCCCTATTTCTACCAAATATAATGATTTTCTAGCAAATTTATAAGTAGCTCCAAATGCATTTTAGGGAAGTTGGAGATGATAGTTTGCTCAATATATTTTAATGTTTTCAAAACAATGTGCCCTTGGGATCACATGCTCATCCACTCTTATTCTAATTGTGTTCTAAACATGGAAACAATATGTTCCTTTGTTCATGACAAGAACAACATGGATTCTTGGATAGTATTCTTGAGTGGTTTAGTTCTATAGGTTAGGCACATCATTTGTTCTATGCTTCTATTTTGTTTGCTAAAATTAGGGTCAATATAGTTACTAAGTATACATTTTTCCATCTCCTTAAATTATTCCCTATAAACATACTATGCACTCAAGTGTAACATTTATTTTTATTATTAATATTTTTGAGAAACATTATATATCTTTTAATCTCTCTTATGTGTTTATGCATACAAGCTATGCATGTGTGTGTTTACATATATACTTATGTGTGCATAACATTCCCTTGTTGTCTCCATCTTAGAAATGCCATGAAACATAAAGAAATGTTGGGTAAGAAAGAAGATACCAAGTATATCAATAGAGATAGGTAAAAGATAGTCCTAGATTAAAACTATCCTTGTATTTTGGTTTCTATTAAATATGATTTAGTTTTCTAGTCAAGAAACAAACTTAAGCTAGAGAAGAAGGATACAAGGTAAATAGATATAAAAGTAATTAGCTTAAGCACACATGCAAGAAAATATTTGATTAGAGGAAATCCTACAGGCACTCATAAGATCACAACTTTAGAAACCTAATACAAAATTTGGAGAACACCATACTTACTCATTTGGATTGTTATATATGAAATAAAAGGACCATTATTATCAATTACCATAAAAAAGTGATGAAATATTTGATAAATTACACAATATACTATTTAGGGCTAAGGGAGTAGGCTAGATGATTAGTAGAGGGGGTGTAGGGTGCTTCTTTATAAGTTCTCCTAACATACAATGTCAAAGAAATACTTTAAGTAGGAAGTAAAATGGTGATACAAGAATACCCTTTGTTCGCATAATACAACTTATGAGAATTAAAAGGTCCTTAATGTTGAAGGATGTAGATGGGCAACCAATGTTGCAAGAATGAGAAATTTGGGTAACCAGTCTCAATGTGTTAAGGATGAGAATGGTGTCTCATTAATAAGCACTTGCTAGAGTGAAACATTATAACATCTAAAGGACATTTAACACCTAGAAAAAATAGAAATGTGTTGAAAAATGAGGCAAGCACTTGGTATCTAGTGAACTTTTTTATAATGTCATACACTTTAAATAGTATTTTCTTGGAGAAAAGGGCCAAACACTATTGGTCACAATATTAAGAGAATGTATAAAAGGAGGCTCATGAAACTTTCTACATTAGGAAGATAGTTCTTGCATTTAACAATAAATAGGGATCTAAATATGCAATGCTCCTTGATCTCAATCCCATAGAGGGAACAAAGACAAAACCTATTTGGATAGTTAAACTTCACTTGATGTTGGTGGGAACCAACTCTTGACTTTTCAAAAATATTACCCATGAAATTAATGCTAATGAAGGTAGAAGAGTTGAGCGATTTTGATACTGTCCTCCATTTGTAAAATTGTTTGGTGTAGAAAACCATCTTTGGGAAGAGTGGTTGAGTCAAAAGATCCAAGTGACACAATGTATTATATGTATATATCCTTCATAGCATATTTATTGAGTGCTTCCTATGGAATAAGATTAAACAAGGTACCTATAATATACATAACTAAAAGGATTTGGTTTTATTAAAGATATAAATAGAATAAAGAAGCGTTTTGGTCTCCAAATGTCAACATGTAAACTACTTAAGGGGACCCAATGAGGCAATCCTCTCTTATGAGGAAAGTGATAAATAAGTGTATATCATTTGTTAGAAGTTGAATCACCCACAGATTTGAATCAATCAAGATAGAAAATAAGCTTGACAATGCCATTGAAGCAAAATAATTATGACAAACTCCATCTAGATTATGCATTGGGGAACCTTATATTTTCAAAAGATCATTCTTTGAAGCATGATTGTATAAACCCTCTTTAGCCCAGTTTGTAGTCTCTATGTCACAATTGCAAACCTCATGCTCCTATAGAACTTGAAAAGTCTAATAATGGAATGAAATAGATGCACATAAAAACATATATCTTGTATGTGGACTAGGAAACATTGGTGTTGCAAGAAAGAGTTAGGGGTATCACTTAGACGGGATTGAAATCAATCAAATTAACACCAAAAGTAAACACACAAAGAAAAATGAAGATCTTAGAGCTTGGTAGAATTGGAATAAAAATTGCAATAGCTTGCTTGCAATATATTTAGTTCACACATATCTCTCAAACCTTAACAATTTGTTTGTCATGGTAGTTAAGAAGAAGTTATATTGGTTGATAACTTCATTGTACTAAGTTATCCACACTTTAGGACTACATGATATAGGAATAAGGTTCCAAAACGTAGCCATGAGGTTAAGTGTGCCCCTCATGCATGAGAGAAAAAGTATTCATGTAAAAATTGATACACATTTTTTTTTTCCAAAGTTGCATTCGTAAATAAATAAAAAATAAATAATTTTTTGTCTTGAAAAACTCACATCTATCTCAACCCTAACTCATTAATGTTCCTCGATATTTATAGTAGAAAACATGACTTGCTCAATAAGCATATTCCTATAAGGGCATTTGAGAAATGATGAGTGCCATAGAAAGTTTTACCTAATGAATTAAGACATGGTGGACTACAATCCCCATTTATAGTTAGGATCAAATAAATCCATTTGTTTTTAAAACTAATTATAATTTCCAACGCATCAACATATAAGAAGAAGACCCTCTTTGTTAGAGAAATATTCTACCATGTTAAAGTAGATAAATACAATATTTAATTTATTTCATGAATCTCTTATTGTAACTGACTATAAAAATCAAACAAATTAATGATATTTGATGCATATATTTAACCTGACCAAAGGTTAGCATCTCAAAATTAAACAAAATTCAAACAACATGATGTCAAGGTGGGGAAGAGAATGTTTAGTCCCTTTTCTACAACTAACAAGACAAGTAATGAAAGTATGAGAATGACTACTCTACCCTTGCTTTATACGATAAGTGGATCTACAAATCTACCATCAACGTAAGAAATGTGAAGGTTGAAACTAACCCATTACCTCATTCCTTGATCTCCAAGTGCGCATTCTTCTCTTGCTCACCCATGTAGTGAGTAAAAACATATTCACTACTTATTTTTTGCTTGTTTGACAAATAAACTTGCTTTACATGGTCATACATTAATGAGTGCATCATAGTCCTTGCTTGCTCTACAAGTTTACTTATAAGTGATATACACAGTGTTGAAGGTGTGGTGCATTTTTTGAGCTTATAGAAGATAATTTTTTATTTTAAATTCAGAAGACTTGCTTAGACCTATCTCAGCGATATCTTGAACTGGCAAGTCATCAGATAATGGAATATTAGAGTGGTCAAAAGATATTTATCTTCGACCCTGTTGAGAAAACGACAGCTTATTTTTCAGTCCGCAGAATCATTTTGAAAAATTTGTGGCATATTTTGCGTAGCACCTATTTATACACCCATAAAACAGTATTATCTCCGACTAATTTGATTAATGATAATGAAAAGCTTATCTTCGGACAATACCTATCTGTAAAGGGAAAAAGTTTAAATGGTTCATGACTATCTGTAAGGAGCAAAAGAAGCCTGTGTCAGATACTATTTTAGACTATCTAATACTCATCTAGTAGGAAACAAAAATGGCAGAGCTCTGTGTAAAGACTTTCTAGTTTGGCCTTCATTCCATTCTGGTACATCAATATTTCTCTTAAAGGGAATTTTGACCCGACATAGCCGTTTTAATGAGTTTGATAAAGTTTTTTTTTTTGCTTTGCAGTCCTCCTGCGATTTTATTTTTCACGATAAACTTAAGATTTGTTGCCTGCTATCTGCCTTTGAGTCTCAGGTTTGAATTGCATGCAGAACAAAACTATCATTGCGGGTGGTTTGTACTATTCAGCAACACCAGATGCGTCGTTTCTTACTGGTGAGTATATTAATACACTTGATTTATTCTAAATGCATTTCATTATATTAGTATTATTTGAAGCCTACCTGTTACTTGAATTGGGTAATACTTAAAATAAATTTATTCTAAATGCAAAGCTGAAATTCTCATTACAGTAGTGTTATTTGGAGCCGTCCTGTTACTTGACTTGGGTAAATACTGAATTAGAGAGGAACAGAGGGAATTCCGTTTTAGGACTTTTTCCAATATTATTTTTAGTCCTATTTAAGTTGCATGAAAATGCCTGGGTAGTTTGCTGCTTCATTCTGTAATCTGCTTAGAAACCAGTTGTGGCTTTACTTCTATCATGACCAGAACGTCTGCGTTGTCCCTGCATTCCATGAAACCTTTTACACTTGACTGATTTGTATACATTGAAGAACCCTTTCACATGCAGAAACCAGGGAGAATGTCTCAAAAGAGCTCTCTGATGCGGGATCTGATCGTTCTTCAGTGGTCCAGATCCCTCATAGACCCTTCTTTTAGCTCGCTATGGAATTCCCCTGTTATTGAATGTTTGGGGAAGATTGGAAAAGGAAGGGCTAACTCAAAAGGAATTATATTGGGGTGAGGTTTTGGCACTTCCAACTTTCCACAAGTTAGAGGAAATAAGGGTATAATTCTTCGTATTGAAGAGTTGGGAAGGAAACAACCGGGAAGCAGCAGAAGCAAATGTCGGTGTCTATCTAACATTCTGAATTACATTTAAGTGTATTTATTAATTAATTAAAATTTAAAATTATGTTATATTTTGAATTTCAATTAATTAATAAATACAGTTAAATGTGCATTTGGAGTGTGGATAGACAATGTGACATGTTTAGTTAGGACTTAAGATTATGGAGAACAATGACAAGGAATTGAAAGATGAGAATTATAATGGAATAGATAGCATAAATACATAGGGGCATATCCCTAACTGAACCATATGTCTCATCTCCGCCTCATTCTCAAGGCATGGGATGACATGGGACACCCTTGGCCTAGATGCGGTCAAATCTCTTATGAAACCTTAAACACATCTTCCATGTAACTCACTCATTCATATAGATTGCCACTCCCAATCACCTTAGTCATTATTCCTAGGAGGAAGGAAACACCTTTGAATATTCACATTGCTTACACAAATAAAACTCATGGTCTGAAGGCATTTAAATTAAACACACCCTATTTTTGCCAAATATAATGATTTTAGAACCAAATTGATAAGTAGCTTCAAATGCATTTTAGGGAAGTTGGAGATGATAGTTTCCTCGATCTATTTTAATGCTCTCCAAACAATGTGCCCTTAGGATCAAATGTGCATCCACTCTTATTCTAATTGTGTTCTAAACATGGAAACAATATGTTCCCATGTTCATGACAAGAACAACTTGGAGTCTTGGATAGTATTCTTGAGTGGTTTAGTTCTATAGGTTAGGCACATAATTTTTTCTATGCTTCTATTTTGTTTGCTAAAATTAGGGTGAATATAGTTACTAAGTATACATTTTTTTCCATGTCCTTAATTATTCCTTGTAAACATACTATGTACTCTTGTAACATTTATTTTTATTATTATTATTTTTTAGAAACATTATATACTTTTAAATTTCTTTTATGTGTGTATACATACACACTATGCATATGTGTGTTTACATATATACTTATGTGTGTATAGCATTCCCTTGTTGTCTCCATCTTAGAAATACCATGAAACATAAAGAAATGTTGAGTAAGAAAGAAGATACCAAGTATATCGATAGAGATAGGTAAAAGATAGTCCTAGATTAAAACTATCCTTGTATTTTGGTTTATATTAAATATGATCTTGTTTTTTAGTCAAGAAACAAACTTAAGCTAGAGAAGAAGGATATGAGGTAAATAGATATAAAATTAATTAGCACACATGCAAGTAAATATTTGATTAGAGGAGATTGTGCAGACACTCATAAGATCACAACTTCAGAAATCTAATACAAAATTTGGAGAACGCCATACTTATTTGTTTGGATTGTTATATATGAAATAAAAGGACCATTATTATCAATTACCATAAAAAAGTGATGAAAGATTTGATAAATTACACAATATACTATTTGGGGCTAAGGGAGTAGGCTAGATGATCAGTAGAGGGGGTGTAGGGTGCTTCTTTATAATTTCTCCTAACATACAATGTTAAAGAAACACTTTAAGTAGGAAGAAAAATGGTGATACAAGAATACCCTTTGTTCTCGTAATACAACTTATGAGACTTAAAAGGTCCTTAATGTTGAAGGATGTAGAAGGGAAACCAATGTTGCAAGAATGAGAAATTTCGGAAACCAGTCTTAATGTGTTAAGGATGAGAATTGTGTCTCATTATTGAGCACTTGCTAGGGTGAAAGATTATAACATCTAAAGGACATTTTACACCTAAAATAGAAATGTGGTGAAAAATGAGGCAAGCACTTGGTATCTAGTGAACTTTTCTATAATGTTGTACACTTAAAGTAATATTTTCTTGGAGAAAAGGGCCAAACACCATTGGTCACAATATTAAGAGAACATTTGAAAGGAGGCTCATGAAACTTTCTAGATTGGCAAGATACTTCTTGTATTTAACAATGAATAGGGATCTAAATATGCAATGCTCCTTGATCTCAATCGCATAGAGGGAACAAAGACAAAACCTATTTGGATAGGAAGAATATCATAGTTAAACTTCACTTGATGTTGGTGGGAATTGACCCTTGAATTTTCAAAAACATTACCCATAGAACTAATGCTAATGAAGGTAGAATAGTTGAGTGATTATGATACTATCCTTCAATTGTAAAAGTGCTTGGTGTAGAAAACCATCTTTGGGAAGAGTGGTTGAGTCGAAAGATCCAAGTGACACGAATGTACTATATGTATATATCCTTCATAACATATTTATTGAGTGCCTCCTATGGAATAAGATTAAACAAGGTACCTATAATGTGCATAATTGAAAGGATTTGGTTTTAATAAAGATGTAAATAGAATAAACAAGAGTTTTGGTCTCCAAATGTCAAAACATAAACTACTTAAGGGGACCCAAGGAGGAAATCCTCTCTTATGAGGAAAGTGATAAATAAGTGTATCTCATTTGTTAGAAGTTGAATCGTCCATGGATTTTAATCAATCAAGATAGATAATGAGCTTGACAATGTTATTGAAGCAAAATAATTGTGACAAACTCCATCTAGATTATGCATTGGGGAGCCTTCTATTTACAAAAGATCATACTTTGAAGCATGATTGTATAAACCCTCTTTACCCCACTCTATCGTCTCTACATCACGATTGCAAACCTCATGCTCATATAAAACTTGAAAAGTCTAATAATGGAATGGAAGAGATGCACATAAAAACATATATCTTGTAAGTGGACTAGGAAACATTGGTGTTGCAAGAAAGAGTCAGGGGTATCACTTAGATGGGATTGAAATCAGTCAAATTAACACCAAAAGTAAACATACAAAGAAAATTGAAGATCTCAAAGATTGGTAGAATTGAAATAAAAATTGCAATAGCTTGCTTGCAATATATTTAGTCCACACATATCTCTCAAACCTTAACAATTTGTTTGTCATGGTAGTTAAGAAGAGGTTATATATGATTGATAACTTCATTGTACTAAGTTATCCACACTTTAGGACTACATGATATAGAAATAAGGTTTCAAAACTTGGCCATGAGGTTAAGTGCACCCTCATACATGAGAAATAAAGTATTCATGTGAAAATTGGTAAACATGTTTTTTTGCCAAAGTTGCATTTCCTAAATAAATAAAAATAAGTAATTTGTTGTCTTGAAAAACTCACATCTATCTCAACCCTAACTCATTAATGTTCCTCAATATTTATAGTAGAGAACATGACTTGCTCAATAAGCATATTCCTATAAGGGCATTTGAGGAATAATGAGTGCCACGGAAAATTTTACCACATGAATTAAGACTTGATGGACTACAATCCCCATTTATAGTTAGGATCAAATAAATCCATTTTTTAAAAATGATATTATATTTTCCAACACATCAACATACAAGAAGAAGACCCTCTTTATTAGAGAAATATTCTACCATGTAAGTCTAAATACAATATTTAATTTATTTCATGAATCTCTTATTGTAACTGACTATAAATATTAAACAGATTAATGTTATTTGATGTATATATTTAATACGACCAAAGATTAGCATCTCAAAATTGAACGAAATTCAAACAACATGATGTCAAGGTGGGGAAGAGAATGTTTAGTCCCTTTTCTACAACTAAAAAGACAAGTAATGAAATTATGAGAATGACTACTCTACCCTTGCTTTATACAACAATTGGATGTACAAATCTACCATCGACATAAGAAATGTGATGGTTGAAACCAACCCAATACCTCATTCCTTGACCTCCAAGTGGACATTTTTCTCTTGCTCACCCATGTAGTGAGTAGAAACATATTCACTACTTATTTTTTGATTTTTTTGACAAGTAGACTTGCTTTACATGGTCATACATTAATAATGAGTGCATCATAGTTCTTGCTTGCTCTACAAGTAAATACTTATAAATTTGAACACAACTAGATTTGTTGAAAAACTAGAGTGGTACTTATATAATCATACAAATGAAATCAACTCACCCTTATCTACTTTGCAAATCAAGTTAGTGTTATAGGGTGGAAGTTCAAGGTTGTCCCACTTATGTAAGGACATGACAAATAGGGACCTAACATTTTAACTTGAATCATTAGAAAATGTCTTGTGTTTTGAATTTTGAAATGATATAAATTAATGAAATGTAAATATTTTTAGTGTATTTTATGTTTCCATTTTTTAAAATACAAAAATTATTTAGCTATAGTATTTTGTAAAATTAACAAGTTATAATTTAGTTGTTGATGAAATAGTAATTTTTTTAATATATTTATTCCCTGGAACTTTAGTGCATGTATTAAGTTCTTTTTCATTTTGATAAATATATTTTTTAAATAGAACTTGAAAGTTGCATATACTAAAAACACAAATATTTTGATGGGACAACTTATTTTCTTAACTATTTATTCAAAATAGAAAAAAATATAGTATCTTGATATAGAATCTCTCCTCTAGTGCAATGTTTTTTTTTCATTTTTTAAAATAAACTTTGATTTTCTTGAGAAGACAATCAACCTTATATTTTAAATTTTAAATTTTTGAAAACTACATTATTTTTATTTTTTTAATATTATTTATGTGAATAGGAATTGTTTGAATATATATATATATTTTATTTATTTTTAATTCTTTTATTCAATTCAAATCTAAAATAAATTTGATCTTTAATTGAATTTTCTAAGTTAATTAAGAATCCTTGTATTTAATTTTTAATTTTATTATTAAAAACAAAACTAAATTCAAATCTATAATAAATTAAAAGAAACTATAATAAACACCTTTAGTTCTTACACTAATCAATATATATATATATATATATATATATATATATATATATATATATATAATTTAATTCTTTTATTCAATTCAAATCTAAAATAAATTTGATCTTTAATTGAATTTTCTAAGTTAATTAAGAATCCTTGTATTTAATTTTTAATTTTATATTATTAAAAACAAAACTAAATTCAAATCTATAATAAATTAAAAGAAACTATAATAAACACCTTTTAGTTCTTAGCACTAATCAAAATGATATAACAATGAGTCACAAAGATATCGATTAAAAAATTCCAACACCAATTTTCCAAAAATATCTTGTCGAAAATTGTTTTTCTCCCAGAGCTATGCGAATCCCGCATGTAATCTCCAAACAAGATATAAATGTGAGTTAGAGTAGAAAAGTTGATGACGCCAAAAGATAACTAGTCGAGTCTAGTCTAGTTATAGGGGAAATGAGCGATATAGCGATGATTCGCAAGGATAATTTTTGTGAATAACTATTTTCCGACACGCATTTCTAGTTAAGGGGGACGCAACGTGGTGTTCCAACAATAAAGAAACATAATTACTTCCTATCGTTGTCAGCTATTTTCGTACGCTACCTATTACAATGCCAGCCTTCGTGTGTGATTAAAAAATATTCTCGTACAAATAATATTTATTATACCTGAGAAAAGAAGACAAAAGAATTCATATAAAAAACAAAAAAATCACTTCGAGTTTTAAAAAAAAAAAAATCTCGAAATTTTATAAGAGAGAATAATGCAACTTTTAAATTTTTTCAAAAATTATTGACACTTTCACGCTTTTGAAGTAGATGATGATAAGTAAAGAATTAAAAGGTCATGAATATTATTATTTTGGGTCTTTTTAATGACTAAATGGTTTAATGGTTTTATTTTTTTATTTTTTAAATAAGATGGTTAGTTAGTAGACATTTATTTTTGAAAAATAAAAGTTTGAAATTTATTTATTTTATTTAATTAAAAATTTTTAATTTTTAAGTAGAGTTATTATTTTGTGTTATATTAATATCAAAATTTATTATTATTAGGAGAGAGGATCTAGCAGTTGAGTACTCTAACTTCGCCCTTCTAATTATCTTACGTGGAAATTTTAAATCACTCCAATTTTTTTTACAGCGGCTTACTTGGCAAGTCCCTTGCATATAACTAAGGTTTTAGGGCCACATCAGCATGCTTTTTGTCAAGGTGTCCAAAAAGGCCCCCAAAAAAGTGAGACTGATACTTGTGCATTCATAGCATGTTTTATTGATCATTGATGTGGCATCACATGATTGGTTGATTTTTATATCAAAGGAATACATTTTATTTAATTATGGGTAGTCATCATCAACACTAACAACTTTAAAGTCACAACTATTGCTCCAATATTGATAAAAATATTAGGTATTATATAAACAAATACTGCCACAACTATTGAAACATGCTCAAGTATTGGGTCCTCTCCCCTATAGATATTCATACGTATTATATTTTACAATCTTTATTAAAAGAAAAAATATTTATTTACAATTTATTTGTTAAGTAAAAAAATATTTACAATAACAAATCAATAGCAAATTGAAAATTATTTTCCATATAAAATTTTGACATAAATATACAAAATAGAGAAATGTTTTTTTTTAGCAATAAAATTAGTTTTATTTCAAATAAAAAACAGTGAATACAAAAATATATGATACTGAAACACAAAAAAATATTATCCTTTAATCTCTCCAAACAAATTTTAACAAAACAAATACTTTTGAAACTTTACTTCTAAACTGAAAAAATAATAATTTATTATACTCAATACCATAATTTAAAAACATTATAACATATTTCAAAATCCTTAATTACAAAGAGCACATCATGTTGTCTTTACAGTGATGTAATATTTTAGAGATGAAATGGTATCATTTCCTTCGCTCATAGTTGGATTAATCTTCTTGGTAATATAAATTTATTGGGGATTCGGATCTTGAATGTATTTTCTAAAATTCTAAAAATATTATTTTTAAGTTTACCTGTCCAACGTTGCATCATTCCTTCTCATCACCGCAAACCCATCGATAATAATTATGTTATTTGGCTTCAAGTACATGTTGGTTATGGTTGGTATGATGAAGCAACGTATGGTCTCTATAACGAAACTAAAACATCCATCATTAACTCGATGCACATCTTTTGATTGTGTAAAGAAGAGGAAGGTGAGGCATTCCACCTCTCATCACCAACGCTTTGAAAGGAGCAATGACATCACCCATCTGAAGTGTGCTAACTTATTACAATGCTCCCAATTTGGGGAAAATGTTGCCATCGAAACTCATAAGGTATTTGCCACACTTTTACCAACTTTGAGGTTGGTTTACTTTGCCCAAGAGGAACGGACACCATGAGTTCAAAGAATTCATATTGAAAATAACCATTGCATTCGCTTGGGAGATGCTTGAGTGCTTTGGATTCTTACATAATAGATTATATTTGTTCAACAAGTAATCAGTTAGGTAATCACTTCGGTTTATTCATAAGTATTCGGACAGATTTTCATACATGGTTTAAAGTTTCTATTTTAAAGTGCTTTATGATAATTTTAAAATTGAGTCTACATCACTTTTACATCTTTTTTTATCTAATTTTGTCAATCGTCTACCTTGAATACTAGTAGTTGTGCTCCTACCCATCTAAATAGGACATGTGATAGTATCCTTTGTATTCAAATTCTCATTTTCTTACCTAGATATATCTCTCTCCAATCCTAATTCTACCCCTAAACACTTAGATATAAGTAGAAAGTGTTAAAAAACAGGTGCTAAAGGAAATTAAGAAGAATTAGGTTGGGGAAGGAGTATAAGCACAGTCCAAACACACATCTCCTAGGGGTTCATGGACAAAACAATTGAAGAGAACTATTTGATTTTTTGACAGTTGCACGAAGATAGTTGTGATCGCTAGAGGTGCTAACTAGGTAGTTGCTTGGCAGCTGGTAAAGGAGATATGGTGTCTAGTTTGGTGTGGGTGATAAGGAAGAAGAAAAAGTAGATGCAAAAAATAAGACAACAAAAGTGCTATGAGCTACCATAGTGTCATCTAAATTGGTGGAATACATCACATCAGAAATAAACAATCCTCATATGAGAATTCAGATGCTACGAATGTAGACACTAGTGAAAGAAATGTGTTAACCATTTCTCTACTTTTATTCTAGCTTACTATTGCATGATTAACTCATCACTATCACTTCCTTATTCACTAGCTTATAGTCACAAGTCTCATTCAAATCACAAAAAGAGCTCAATACTCTTCCTAGAAACTTATGCATCAAACTATTTACCCTAAGAAAAATAACTATGCACATGTTAGATAAAACACAACCTATTTTAGAAGTAAGAATCAAATCCATTCATATTGATCTTTGTGATCAATTACACTCTCTTTTATCCATTCAATTAAAGCTAAATAAAAATTCTTAGTATAAAGAACAAATCACCTCTTATCATTATAGTTCGAGGTTTTATAGATGCTTTACTCTATTGAACTCAAACTTAAGGTTACTTAACTCATAGTTCATATCACCACAAAATTTGCATGTATTTAATGATTATTACTCATGATGACCATTATCACTTACAAATGGGCATGCAAACTAGTTATCATTGACAACTAGTTCTAGGAACAAGATTCAAATATCTTTTTAATTGCACTTTCCAACAAACTATCATGCAAAACATGGGAGTGGTTTAACCATGGTGCAAACATTTTCCTAGCACGAAATTGTGTTTGCTCCTTAAAACACTTAACCAAAAACTATAAACCCACAAGCACAAAACAACCCAAATTACAAGGGCCTAGACATGCATCATTATGTAGTAACATATTCAATTACTCATTCTTTATGGTGCTAGCTTCTTGAATCATTGAATCATGATGTTTGTGTTTAGAACTTGGTTCTAGTAGGTTCACACATTGCAAAACTCATTAGCCAAAAACTTGATCTTGGTGATCATTGCTTGAAGATTTTGCACATCTCCTTTGACAATTATTGCATGCCATTATGTGAAACAATGTTGAATAATTTTATATGACCATTATGTTTTAGGTTCAACTTCTACTTGACCATGTTGACTAATTTTACATGCATTGCTTGGGACAATGGTATAAATAATCTATAAAATTCTCGTGCATTCACTCAATCTCCCACTCTAAAGCAGTGATCTTTTTGCTGATGTTGTCAAGCTCTTCTTTATTGGTGCTAAGGCTCAAGTAGTCTTGCTCAAGTTGTGTTAACTTTGTGCACTCAATTACCAGTTGCACCTTGATCCAAGCTAAAGGATGCTGGATAGATTACAAGACTATGTGGATCAACACCATGTCCTCCTTGATGCTCTTGATGTCAACTTGTATAATGCCTAGATTAACTACTAATTGATCTTCAAGTTCTAGAGCATTCCTCAAGGGAATCTCCTACATTATCGATAGTATCTAGATAGTAACTTCCTCAATTGTGATTTCCTTAATGGATGATGAATTTGAGCTTCAAGAATTTGGGGGAGGGGCTTGAGCATGAAGCAAGTCATGGGCCAACACCTCAAGTTGGTCAATGTGCATGACCGATGTATCAATTGGATCAAAAGGAATAATTACTAGGAATAAATCAATATGCACACTCTAGATATCCTTTTAAATCAAGTAAATTTTGTTGGTGATGCAAGTCACATGGGGGCTGGCTTGCAACCAAAGTTTTGCTTCTTTTGGTATAGTTGTTTTGGTCTTAGATTTTTGTATTTCTCACACTATTTTATTGGCTTTGTTTTGGTGGTGGATGGTATCAACTTTGAGATGTTCTTTCTTCAAGATGACTTATGCTAAATTGAAATGGTTTTTTGTTATATGTTGCATCAATGCATTATTTGCGATTAAAGATAATGTGGTCAAGAAACCATTTGTCATAGTGGGCGGTGACAACATTATACATTCACATCCTTCATTTTATTTAAGGGAAACACCCCAAGAATTGGTTGTAGACAAAATATTTTAGTTAGGGAAAGTTGGGAACTAGCTAGCTACCCAACAACCATGCTAAGACAAGATCCTTTTGTGAACAAAAAATCAAGCTCTTGTCTAGGAAAGATAGAAATATATGATGGTGGATGTTGGAGTGTAGGGGTTTGCTATGCACTATGATTAATTGTATGCACAATTAATAGATTTTGCATGAAGCAATGCACAAATGGGTTTTGAGTGGTAGTAGATGGGTTTTGTTAGGGAGTGGCATCATTTGTGATAAAAATTGGAACTTCATAATTGTGAATGTCGTGACCTTATCAATTCCTTGTTGGGTATCCTTCATAGTTTGCTCAATCGTTTGTCATTGCCTTTCCTTAATGGATTTTCCCAATAGCCCTTGGTTATTAAATATGAATGCTACTAAGCTTTCTCTTTTTGTGTAGGGGTTCAAGCATTGAGCCTTTTCATTTGTCTTGTTTTTCCTAATTTGTATGTAGTCTCCATGAGAACTTGACTTTGTGTTGGTACATTGGTCACATATACATGATTGAAAAAGTAATCGGTACTCCATTCAAGAGTCATTTCTTCTCTCTCCACATATGCTTTATCTAATACATATAATAGTTGGGACAATTCACATCTCTCTTTAATGTTGCCTCCCACATTAAGATATATCACATAAAAACATTGACAATATACATACAAATTTACAACAAAAATATTGTACCACAAGTGCATGTGGAACTTGGTAGTCTATGGTAAACTTGGCAATCAAGAAACCTATCCATTGATCTATTAGGGCATAATGTTGCATCGTATCATTAATTTTGGTGGTTTGGAGATAGAACCTTGAAAATGCAATATTGATTAGTAGTACCATGAGTAGGGGAATTGACATTGAGATATCTAAAATATCCCAATATGTGTAAGATGAGCAACATTCAAAAGTAATCCTCTCTTGTCACATGCTTCTCATGCATTTGTTATCATAGGATTGGCTATAAAAATGGCAAAGTCATACTTTGCACTAATGCCCCCAATATTATAATCGACAAATATTCCTAGTAGTAAAAGCTCATTTGCAGTGGAATTGTACAAAATCATGCCAATTAACTAGCAAGCAACTCAAATGCATATACCAAAATATCACTTTTAATCGACAAATATTCCTAGTAGTAAAAGTTCATTTGGAGTGGAATTCTACAAAATGATGCCAATTAACTAGCAAGCAACTCAAATGCATATACTTTTGCACCATCCAATTTATTTTTCGTCAGTGCTTTGAAAATATTTTAATGGCTTATTTAAGGCTTGCATGTAAGGTAATCTAGGAAGCTCAAATAGGGATAGGAGCGACACCAATATGGACTTTCCATTTAAATGTAGGATTCCTCCATGGAACTAACTAAGCATAAAGGGCACTCACATTCACATTTTTAGTGTTTCAAAATATGGCAATAGACACAAGCACATAATTTTTCCTTGGGAAAAGGGCACTGTCATCCTCATTCCATTTCCAAGTGGGTGATCCCATAATAGTGTGCCCCACTTTTTGGTCAAAGTGGGAAATTAAAATCAACATTTTTCACCAATTTTCACTTTTGGACACCTATAGTAACTAAATCGTTAAGAATTTGAAGACGATGTGGACTAGTGATATATGTTTTTAAAAAATTAGGAAATAATTTGAGTCTTTTTATGTAACTTTTAATAACTTGTTTTTTATAGTTAACAACATTTAAAAAAGTGATGTTAATTCGGTAAAGCATAAATTCATTTGTAGAAATGATAAAATTATAAAATTTTAAACATAGATTCATAACACCAATATCCAATGCACATATATTTTTTCATATTTTTTGTTACTTAATTTTTTAATCTTTTTAAAGTGAGATTAATTATACTTCAGACATAAGTGACTTCAATAATGCATCTTTTTTTGTACGAATCCAAACTAACCGTTTTTTTGTTTAAATAAGAACATCAATGCCTAATGCACATATGTTTTTCAAAAAAATTAATATATTTTACTATATTTTTGTGTGGGTGGAACAAAGATTTTGGCAATTGCTAAAAAATTGTTCATTAGAAAATAGAAAAATAAATATAATAATCAAATCAGCGTACAAATTATTTTGAGTGCTTCAATCCTACAAATTATCCTATCAAATTTATTCCATTTGTTGGTCCAACCCAAGTTTGGAAACATAAAATTTCAAGGAAAATTTGAGGCCTAAGATGGAAAGATTAGTTTTAGGACATTTGAATGAAGGCATCGTTGTTCAAAGGTATTCAAGGACCTTTAAATGAAGGTATGCCATTTACACTATTTTTTAATAAAATCTTTTGTTCAAAGTTTTTTTTTACATTTTGCATCTTCAAACGAAGGTGTTTATTACTTTTTACCTCCATCCAAATTCAAAAATGTGATGTCCTAACTTTGGGACTCACTACTGTGGGTTTACCCAAGTTACTTCATGATCAACTACTCATTTTTTTCAATGAAGTGTTTCATATTCAATAGCTTACAAGTCTTTAGTTTGTTTACAATTCTTCCTTTTGGACACAACTATTGACAAAGTGTATGAAGTGGAATCCAAAATCCAACTTGACCTCAATATTTGTGTCTTAATTGTTGATATTCTCTTATGCTAGTTTGGGTTGTTCATCACTAGCCTTCTAACCCACTTTGATGACACTAACTGACAAGATTACATAGAATGTACTTTAGTTTCACATGCAAGTAACAAAACTCTCATTAATATACTTTTCACTATCCCATTGGTTTTAGATGGATTTATGTCATCAAAATTCACTACCTACTACTATCACAAGAAACTAGAATGCATTACAAAGTTAAAAGGTAGGAGTAATTTCAGTAGAGATTTGATATGAATAAATTGATCAATGGATTGCTTAGCAAAAAATGGTGGATACGTAGACATCAACAATGGTAAGGGGTGATAAATGTGAATTAAATGATCATTAATTAATCAATTCCCATTGGGACTCCCCAAATTCTCCACCTCATCAATCTTCATTTTGTTGCAAGTAAAAGATATTCTTTGTCATCTCTTTTAATTGTATTGGCATGACATTATGACCACTTTGCATTTTAACCTTATGGTGAGCTTTGTCAATCAAATTGAGCAATACAATGTGAGATTTGTGGCATGCCATTCTTAAATGCATGCAATAAATATATCATGTGCAAGCTTCTAAATGGTGAATTGAACAACTATGACATCTCATTCCTTTAGTTTGTTAATGTGCATACTATTCACAGACAATAAAGGGAATGATTTCAAATTGGTGCATTTACTCTAGTTGATATCACATGCTAGATTAGAGTAATGACAAGCATCCCCACCTAGCTACATAACCATACTTCCGCAAACTTAGCACAATTGTAACCAATGTTGATAGATGACATCTAGTGCATTAACAAATGACTTGTTTCTCAAATTCTTAAGTGTTGTGTGTGTACTCATTATTTTTCAAAACTACTTGCGCTCTTTCCATGTGTAATTATTTCTCATAGTATCCCTAGAAATACACAAATATGGATTAATCACCATAGACAAATGAAAGCCATAAACACATAATATAGTGAAATATACTTTATTTTATGACACAATATTTCCTAAAGAGTTAGATTGCCATGATATGTGTGTTGCAACAAATGAAATTAAAATAGAGCTCTTGACGTGCACATGTAGATATCACAAGTTGCATAGTATTCCTTTAACACAAAATGGTTATAAAAGCTCCTTCAAACAATAGGTAACTTCAAATCTTCCTTTCATAGCATTTCAAAAAGTGTTAATAAAATATGCGCAAAATGCAAGAGTTATTATAATATCACCATGAACTAAAAATTTGTGCAATAACACAGGCTAGTAATATGTTATAAAACCACCAAGCAAACTGATTAAAAGAAATATAATGCAAGGGACATGAGGACTATAAAAGATAGAAGATAACAAAACAATTGTAAATGACCTTATTAAAAAAAAAAAAACAAGAAGCAAGTACTCAATAATGACACATGGTTGACATTTGACATGGTTTCAAATGTGTTGTCATTTACTTTGCCACTCAAGGGATGTCATCAAGAGTGTTCAAACTAACGTCATTCTTTACAATCTACGAAATTAAATAGGAACCAACCAATGGACATTGCTTTGTAGGGTTTTCTTAGAAGTGACTATCAAATAGAAGTACCATGTTTCTTGGTTGCAAGTTGTGTTATTTTATTTGGTGATCATGCTATAGTTTTTGCCTTTGTTTCTCAAATTTTTGTATCTAAAGTGCAAAATATATATTTTCTTCAAGTGACTTCAATTCACTAAGGCATGTTTGGATGATTTAATGTCATCTAGACAAGCAATTTGTGTAATGTGCACACTTAACAACAAAAAACTCCATAGCTTAATAAAAGTGTAGGAAAAACTTATAACTAAGGGAGAATAAATTAACCCATTAGGAAAATAAAACCTACACCAACACCCCACCTTAAACACAACTTAGGAGGATGAAAAATATGATGGGTCTTGACAAATGGTGACATGTTAAGCGCCATTATACGTATCAAATTCTCCCCCAAACAAGAAGCTCCCCCACAAATAGAGAGATACCACCCCCCCAAATAGAGAGAGAAGAAGAGGACTAAGTAGCCCCTCCCAAAGAGATCCAATGGTAGGTGCTCGAAATTGGATGTAGAAGATGGTTCACAATCATTGAACAATATTCCTCCCCTTAGGAAGAAACAAAACCAAATGTGTATGCAAGTGATCTCCCAATTCCTGAAAGGAATATGTAGGAAGAAAGTGCAAAATGTATGAAGTCTCTGAACTTGGCTCAAGTGTCCCCATGTTGATGTTGAAGGCTCTCACAATCAAATTACATTTTCTAGGCCATATTGCTAAAAGAAAAACTTGGAATCTCTTAGAGACTGATGTAAAACATAATCCAAAGACTCAAGTATCTCCTCTAAAGATGTCTTCTCCAAATTTTGATCCAAAGTATCCACACTCATGTCAAAATTTGATGAATGATCATTTAGAGAATGAACTAGAGGGTTAGAGTGTTCCCTCACAACAATTGAAGAAGAATCGACTCTATCAAAGAGAAGATGAATGCAATCAATAGTGTCTCCCAAATCTGCAATATGTGTCTCCATAAACAAGTTTGAAGTCCTAGCCAAGAGATCATCCCACACAAATGAATATGAAAGGCTATGTATGTCATGATGTAAGGAATCACTGGAAGCTTTCAAAGAAGCAACACTAGACTCTGTAACTTAGTAACAAATGCAAGGACCAAAGAGTTGTCCTCAAAGAGAAGACATATGTCCTCAATAGAGTCATCTAGACTTGATATGAGGGTCTCTACAAACAAATAAGAGATGCTTGTAGAAATTGGCCCTAATGAATTGAATCCAAAAAACATAAATGACCTTGCTACAATGAATCATTGGAGGCTCTAGAAGAAGCATCTGCATCTATGAAATTTGAAGTAGCAACAAGTATTGTTGATGTGGTGTCAATATGAGGTTAGTCAAGTGAAAGAGTCTAAACAATTTGATAAGAAACAAAAGAAATCAAAGAACAATCATATTCAAATCAACCACAAAATAAATCCTCTTCCAAAGAGAAATCATCTAAGAAGGAGAAGCCTACTTGTTCATATTGCAAGAAGCTTGGACATGATGAACTTTCTTGTTATAAGAAGGATATTGATGAATTGAAACATATTAAAAATAATCGAATTGATCTGCCTTCTAGAATGTGTAAGTCAACTTCTTCTTCAAAATTATCTAATAAGGACAAAGGTCATGTTGGTTTAGTTACTACATTAGGTAGAAAATGGCAAGCTCTTTGTGCTTCTATAGGTCTTATATTAGGGAGATGACTTCTAGATTTAGGAGCATCTCACCATGTCATCTTCATAGTCTATATTCTCTTCTTTTGAGCCTTGTGCTATGTCTCCTATTATGATGGGAAACAATACATACATGGATGTAATTGGGAAGGGATCCATTGATATCAGGGAGGGCACTTTCAATGATGTTTTGGGTGTAACTCATTTGTCAAACAATCTTCTTTCCATATATCAGATTACCCATGGTGGTGTAGGAAAGACTGTGGAATTCACTCTTCATTCAATTATCATTAGATACTTGGAGAGTAGAGAGATTATTGCTACTGGGATGGTTGATCATGCATCTCGGTTATACACCTTTGCATATGTTTCTTATGATGATGGCTTTGATCCTTCAGTTATTGATCTCACTTTTAGTGTGGACCATGATTTTAAGGAGAGTTTTGGCTACTTGAACTTTTGTGTTCTCACATTAGATCTCGTTCTTGAGCCTTGCATTTCATTTCCTCCATATTTTGTTGCATTTGATGATACTTGTGTTGTCCCAATGTAGCAAGACATACATCATCTTCTAGATATGGCTATGTATGGGATGAGTACTTGACATGCATTGTTGGTTTGTTTGTTGAGACCCACATTTCAGATTTGGGAGAGACCATTGGTCATATATATCTTCTCTTTGATGAGGACGATTCTTCTTCAATCATTGTGAGGGAACAATCTGACCCTCTTGTTCATTCTCCACATGGTCATTCTTTATAGTTTGACATGAGTGTGGATAATTTTGGACAACATTTGAAGGAGGCTTCTTTGTTTTCAAAGGAGATATGTTTGTCTTTGGATTGTGTTCTACATTCATCTCCACTAGATTTTAGATTGTCATCTTTAGTAGTGTGGCCTAGAACACCTAATTGGAGTGTGTTAGCTTTCAACATTGGCATGGAGACACTTGAGCATAGTTCAGAGACATCACACACCATCCTTCTTCCCACATCTTCCTTTTAGGAATGGGAAGACATTTTGCATACTATCTTGGTTTTGTTTCTTCCTAAGGGTGGGAAGTTGTTCAGCAGTATCAGATCATCATTTGCATTTGATGTTGAGCTTCTACCATCATTGTAGGAGACTCAACATTGAGGGGGGGGGGTGCATGGTCTCTCTTCTTCTCTCTTATGGGGGGTCTTTTCCTCACATGTGGGTTTGTCCTTTTCATTCTTCATGGAGAGCATTTTGTTTTCATCTCTCTTTTGGGGAGGAATTTTGTCCCATTGAGTTTTCTCCTTTTCTCCTTTTGTGAGAGATTGCATTTGTACATGGGTACCTAACACAACCTTGTAGTTGGGACCCATATTTGCATCTTTGCATAATAATCTACTTACTAAGTTGCACTTAAGGGGGGTGTTGGTATAAATAGGTGTTTTCCCTATCTAGTTCACTTATAGGTCCTATTCACATGTTAAGCTTACTTAGGTCCTAGGGAATATTTTTAGAAGTCTTAGTTGTCACTTAGATCTTATCTTTTTGGCATTTAATACTGTTTCCTAAGTCATTTAATATTTGGTGAGTTTGTTGTCTCATGATATAGGATTAAGACACTTGTCACGATCTTGTCTAATCCTATGTCTCACCTGGGCTATATAACCAATGGGTCCTCATTTGTAATT
>VDFB02047397.1:113717571-113825520 GCA_007258455.2 Sequoia sempervirens
AGTAGGTGAGAATATGGGTTTTGCTTGTCCGCCAGTTGTGCTATGAATCGTCAGATGGATTGAAGTCTACCTTGGAGACCTCACAATTGTTTTAATGTCTTTGGTGCTTCCATTTCGAGGATTGCTTTCACCTTCACCAGATCCACCTCGATACCCCTCATGGACACTATGTATCCTAGCAATTTACCTGATTGTACGCCAAAGACACACTTCTTAGGATTTATTCTGACTTTGTATTCATCCAGCCTGTCAAAGATAGCACTTAGGGTTGCTATATGATCTTGTCTTTTCTTGACTTAGCTAGAATGTCGTCGACATAGTCTTCGACTGTTTTATGAATCATGTCATGGAATATCAATGTCATGGCCCTTTGATACGTTGCTTCTGCGTTCTTTAGGCCGAATGGCATCATGTTCCAGTAGTATGTCCCCCATGGACAAGTGAAAGCGATCTTATGTTGATCCTCTTTTGCTATCATGATCTAGTTGTATCCTAAAAATCCATCCATTAGTGATAGCATCTCATGTCCTGCCATCATGTCTACTATCATATCAATGTTAGGAATAGGGAAATCATCCTTTGGACATGCCTTGTTCAAATCTCTGAAGTCCATGCAGATTCTAATGGCTTTGTCAGGTTTTGAAATAGGTACCAAATTTGACACCCATTCTGGATAATCTATTGGTTGTATGAATCCTGCATTTAGTAGTTTTTTTAGCTCCATTTTGACCAATAAGGCAATTTGAGGATGCATTTTCTGAAGCTTTTGTTTGACCGGCTTTGCTTCTGGATACACTGCTAAATGATGAACCACAGTCTCTGGGTCAAGTCCTGGTATGTCAGCATAACTCCATGCGAAGTTTATTTGTCTTTCCCTTAGGAATCCTACTAGGAGTTCTTACTCTTTTGATAATAGTGAGTCCACATAGAATGTGATATGCGGGGCCTCCTCTATTCCTAGGTTGACAGGATTGCATTTTTCAGCCAAGACTATTCTCCTGATGAATAACTCTTAGAGGAAGATTGAATCCTTCATCCTCAGGCGCCTCAGAGAGGTTTTCACCGTTGGATACGTCCTTTCTTTTTGCTATTTTCTGTTGGAATATTTTCCTCAATCCATACTGACATGTAACTCTTAGAGGGAAAAGTCGCTGTGACATTAATCATGTCTAGCCGACTAACTGTTCTGAATCCTTTAAAATGTTTTGAGAAATTGAGACAAGGTTGGTGTCTTACCGAATGAACTATCACTATGACAAGAAGAATTCGCTGTGACCTTTTGTCGAATGGAGACCTCTGGCGGACAGTATGTTCTTATCGAGCTTCAGGAAGACTCACAGTGGTTGGTGTCTTCGGGGTGACTTGATCACTCGGTATGAAGTCCCAGCAACCGAAGAGAGTCTTAGTGATAGCATATGGCCTTCATGGTGAAACTAAAGGGTTTTTGGTATGATGTCCCAGCGACAGTGAAAGATCTCACTAACGGGGATACTCGGAGTAGCTCTCGGTGCTCAGTGAAAGGTCGTGGCGAAGGTCAAATGTCTTGCCAACTCGACAAGACATCAGTGCTCAATGTAAGGTCTCGGCGCTCGCTGTGAGGTCTCAGCGAAAGACAAAAGTCTTGTTGACCCGATAAGACTTGGTTGCTCGATGTGAGGTCTCAACGCTCACTGTGAGGTCTTAGCAAAGACAATGTCTTGCCAACTCGTGTGCTTCGGTGAAACTTGAAGAGACTTGTGGAAACATCTTGGTGAATGGAAAGTCTTGCCGACAACAAAGTGGAAGTCGCTATGACTTTGTGAGCATCGGTATGAGTCTAGCCGATGAGAAATCTCTTGCCGATAGGAATGCATTGGATGTCGATGGATTCGGTATGACTCATGGCATTTGGTATATCATCTTGCATACTATTGAGACTTACACTGATACTGATATGAAGACTTTGTGGCATTGGGGAGACACTATTTGTGTCTCACCGATATGCCAACAAAGTTGAACGCCTTTGAGCAAATCGACCATCCTATGCGGAGCCTCATGGACCAATCAGAGGAAGTGAATTTCAAATGAATGGTAGTTAGATTTTTGAAACTGTTGCGATGCTGGAGCTAAACTACATGCAGGGAAAAATCAATGCTCAAGTGGAAACTTTCTATGATGGGGCAATGGCGGATAAGGATGCATAGAAGATAAAAATCAAAATGTAATGAGATAAAAATAGATTGATTATTAGTTTTGAGAAGATCGAATTGTTGAGAGAATTTCTGTAACTAGATGAACAGTGAATGAAACTACTGTGAACTAATACTAGAGAGTTGTATCTCTGATTGTATGTAATTGTTGTTACTATAATACAAAGAGATTCAGCTTGGTGTGGTGGGTTTTTTCTCGAAAGGGTTTCCCACGTAAATCTGTTGTTCATTGTCTTTGAGTATCTTCTCTGCACCAAAATATTTCATGTGTGTCTTAATTGGATTGTAATTAGAAAAATTAAAAGTACTGTATGCATTCTCCCCTGTGGTTTTAACATTAGGAAAGTTGCTTCCGCACCATTGCTTTCCTTACAAGTGGTATCAGAGCCTGGCCAGTTGTGTTATCCTTGTGAGAGGGTTGGGTTTTTTGTGTCAATTATTTTTCAGTGGGAGTTTGGTAGAGGTCTGATAATTTAATTACAGATTAAGATGGCAAGCACATTCGGGAAGATGGAAATAGAGAAATTCAATGGTAGCAATTTTGAGTTGTGGAAACTCAAAATGGAAGATTTTTTAGTAGACCGAGATCTTTGGACTGCTGTGTCTAGAACAATGCCTCAAGGAATGAAGCAAGAGGATTGGGACCTTGCAGATAGAAAGTCTAAGGGGCTGATAAGGCTCTGTTTGGCAGACTCTATTCTTTTGAACGTTCATGAAGAAAAGACTACATCTTCTTTCTGGAAAAAATTGGCATCAATTTATCAAGGTAAGTCCTTGGTGAACAAATTGTTCTTGAGGAAGAAGTTGTACTCTTTGAGAATGCAGGAGGGAGGATCTGTTGCTAATCACTTGAATGCTTTCAACATGCTGATTGCTCAGTTAACATCTGTTGGTGTGAAGATTGAAGATGAAGATCATTGCATGCTGCTGCTATGTTCTTTGCCAGATTCTTAGGATCATTTGGTAATGGCTATTGGGAGTACGACATCCACTTTCAAGATGGAAGATGTTGCTTCTTTGTTGTCGAAAGAGATGAGAAGAAAATCTTCTGAGATGGAAAAGGAGGCTCTGGCTGTTAGAGGTAGATCGAAGGAGAAAGGCAAGAAGAAGGAAAAGAAATCTTGATCGAAATAAGAAGGGAGATCAAAGTCTCCTAGCAAGAAGTCCAAGGTGAAATGCTGGAATTGTGGGCAACCTAGTCATGTCCGAAAGGATTGCAAGGAGGAGATAAAGAAGAAGAACTCTTCTGGCAATGATTCTTCTTAGAGTGATGTAGACACCTTCACTGCAGCTTTGGCTACACAGGCATCAGATGATGTTTGGCTAATTGATTCTAGAGCATCTTTCCACATGAAATCTGATAGAGATTGGTTCACAAAGTATGAAGAATACAATGGTGGAAAGGTGTACTTGGCAAGTGATTCATCTTTGGAAATTGTTGGCCATGGAAGAGTCAGAATTCAATTCTCTGATGGAAGAGTGAAAGGAATCAATGATGTGATGCATATACCAGGTCTTGCTCGTAATTTACTTTTTGTAAGTAAGTTGAATGATATTGGAGTGCATGTCATGTTCTCTGGAAATGGATGCAAGATGACTAGAGGCTCTACGGTGCTGGCTAGGGGTGCTTGAATTGGTACCTTGTACAAGCTGGATGCACAAGCTATTCAATGAAATAATGTATTTGCAAAGTCATAGAAAGCTACTCATGGAGTAAAAGAGGGAAACGTCCTTGATGGAGTAAACACCATGGAGGTTAAACTTCCAGTGGAAAAGACTATGCTTTGGCATCATAGGCTTGGCCACATTGGTGAAAAAGGTTTAAAAACCTTGAAAAATAAAAACATGGTAGAAGGGCTTGAAGATTGTAACCTTGAGTTTGAATTTTGTGAACATTGCATATATGGTAAACAACACCGTGTTTCATTTTATTCCAGTCCTCACAAATCTTTTGGTTTGCTTGATTATATTCATTCTGATGTGTTTGGTCCAGTGAATGTTCCTTCTCTGTCTAAATCAAGGTACTATGTGTCATTTATTGATGATTATTCAAGAACATTTGTATATTTTCTAAAAAGTAAATCAGAAGTGTTCAGTCAGTTTAAGGAATTTAAAAACCTTGTTGAAAATTAGACTGGTAGGAAAATAAAATGATTAAGGACTGACAATGGTGGTGAGTTTTGTTCAGATGAATTCGAAAGGTACTATATAGATCATGGGATTAAAAGACATAAGACTACACCTTACACTCCACAGCAAAATGGAGTTGCTGAAAGGTTCAACAGGACAGTACATTTGGAAAGAGCATGAATAATGTTGAATAGTGCTGGCTTGGAGGAAAAGTTCTGGGCTGAAGCAGTCTCTATAGCATGTTACTTGGTAAACCATTCTCCTAACTCTGCTCTTGTTGAGAAGATGCCTTTGGAAGGATGGTCTGGAAAGAATCCCTCTCTGAGACATATTCGTGTCTTTGGCTATGAGGCATATGCATATGTGCCATTTGAAAAAAGATCCAAGTTGGAAAAGAAAGCTGTAAAGTGTATTTTTATTGGCTATAGTGCTAGCGTAAAAGGATACAAGCTTTGGAAACCTGAGACTGAGAAGGTTTTGTATAGCAGAAGCGTTATCTTTTGTGAGCTGAAGCCTTCTACATTGGATCTACAGTCAGAGAAGAAATTAGAAAATGAAAAGGATGTAGCAGGAATTCCTTCGACACCAAATAAAGAGGAATTGAAAAATCAAAATGTACCTGATATTGAGGAAAGCTTAAGTAGCTCTGAAAGTTCTAAAGAAGATGAAGAACCACCTCAGCCTCAACTTATGAGGAGATCAACTCGTGAAAGAAAGAAACCTAATAGATATGAGTTTTCTTTAATAGAGTCTCCTTATGCCTATGCTTTAATTTCTAGCACTGATGAACCTAGGACTGTAAAAGAGGCATTTAAAATGTCTGATTCAAACTCTTGGTTGGAAGCCATGAATGAAGAGATGGCATCATTAGAAAAGAATGATACCTGGAGTTTGGTGTCATTGCCTAAGGGAAAAAAAGCTATGGGTTGCAAATGGGTATTCAAAAATAAAATTGGTCTGAATGGCAGTGTAGAAAAATATAAAGCGAGGCTGGTTGCAAAAGGTTATTCCTAGGTAGAGGGAATTAATTATGGAGAAATCTTTTCTCCTGTAGCTAAGTTGAAATCTATTAGATTTCTTTTGTCACTTGCAACAACGTATGACTTAGAAATTGAACAGATGGATGTGAAGACAACATTTCTTCATGGTGATTTTGAATAAGAAATTTATATGTCCTAGCTGGAGCACTTTGTGGAAAAAGGTAAGGAAAGACTAGTTTGTAAGTTAAATAAATCTCTATATGGGTTAAAACAGTCTCCTAGAATGTGTTACCAGAAATTTGACACTTTTGTTTTGTCATTGGGATTTGTAAGATCAAAATGTGATCATTGTGTATATTATAAAGCTGAAAGTGATCAAGTTCTTACTATTGCTCTCTATGTTGATGATATGTTGTTCATAGGCAATAGTAAGCTAATGATTTCTGATCTGAAGTCTTAGTTGTCTGCAAAGTTTGAAATGAAAGATCTTGGTGCAGTAGGGTATATTCTAGGAATGGAAATAACCAGGGATAGAAAAAATAGAAAACTTTGGCTCAGTTAGAGTAAGTATATCATGACTATTCTAGAGAGATTTTGTATGACTGAGTGCAACCAACTAGTTGTTCTAGTTACACAGGGAACGAAGCTATCTATTGAGGATTGTACAAAATCTCCTACTGAGATGGAGGACATGACTAGTGTACCTTATGCTAGTGCTATTGGTAGCCTTATGTATGCAATGGTCTGTACAAGGCCAGACATTGTCCAAGCAATGGGAGTACTTAGTCGGTTTATGGCTAATCCTGGAAGGACACATTGGGATACTATGAAGAGAGTGTTTAGATATCTGAAGGGGACTTCAGACTATACTTTGTGTTACCATGGTAACTTGGTTGAATCACAAAGGACTCTCAGTATTCGAGGTTATGTGGATTCTGATTAGACAGGGGACATTGAAAGAAGAAGATCCACAAGTGGAGATGTTTTCATGATGAATGGTGGTGCAGTGAGTTGGATGAGCAAGTGGCAGGCTGTAGTCACTTTGTCCATTACAGAGGCAGAATACGTGGTAGCTACACATGCCTGTAAAGAAGCAATCTGGTTAAAACATTTGTGTTCTAACATTGATTTTGATGCAGGAAAAATTACTATTTACTGTGACAGTCAGAGTGCTATATGTTTGGCAAAGAATCCTACTTTCCATGCCAGGATGAAACATATAGATGTACAGTATCATTTTGTACAGGATATGGTGGAGGATGGGAAGGTCTCTTTGGAGAAAGTGGATACTCTGAAAAATGTTGCAGATGCATTAATGAAGCCTATGAGCATAGAAAAATACAGGTTGTGTGCCAGTTCGATGGGCCTCTTGGCCCATGAATTTCAGTATTTTTATTATGCTCTAGAGTTGTCAATAAGGTCTTCGTCAAGTGGGAGATTGTTGGAATATTTTCCTCAATCTATACTAACATGTAACTCTTGGAGCACAAAGTCGCTGTGACATTAATCATGTCTGGCCGACTAATTGTTCTGAATCCTTTGAAATGTTCCAAGTCCCTGAGACAAGGTTGGTGTCTTTCCGAATGAACTATCGTTGTGACAAGAAGCATTCACTATGACCTTTTGTCGAATGGAGACCTTTGGCGGACAATATGTTCTTATCAGGCTTCAGGAAGACTCACAGTGACTGGTGTCTTCAGGGTGACTTGATCACTCGATATGAAGTCCCAATGACCAAAGAGAGTCTTACCGATAGCATATGGCCTTTGTAGTGACACTAAGGGATTTACGGTATGATGTCCCAGTGACAGTGAAAGGTCTCACCGACGCGGATACTCAGAGTAGCTCTTGGAGCTCGGTGAAAGGTCTTGGCGAAGGTCAAATGTCTTGCCGACTCAGCAAGACTTGAGTGCTCGATGTAGGGTCTCAGCGCTCGCTGTGAGGTCTCGGCGAAAGACAAAAGTCTTGCCGACTCGGTAAGACTTGGTTGCTCGATGTGAGGTCTCGGCGCTCGCTATGAGGTCTTGGTGAAGACAATGTATTGCCGACTTGGGTGCTTCAGTGAAACTTGAAGAGACTCGGGGAAACATCCTGGCGAATGGAAAGTCTTGTTGACGGCAAAGTGGAAGTCACTGACTTTGTGAGCATCAGTATGAGTCTAGCCAATGAGAAATCTCTTGTCGATAGGAATGCATTGGATGTCGATGGATTTATTATGACTCATGGCATTCGATATATCATCTGTCAGACTATTGAGACTTACGCCGATACCAATATGAAGACTTTGTGGCATCGGGGAGACACTGTTAGTGTCTCATCGATATGCCAACAAAGTTGAATTCCTTTGACCAAATCGACCATCCTATGTGGAGCCTCGTGGACCAATCAGAAGAAGTGAATTTCAAATGAGTGGCAGTTAGATTTTTGCAATTATTGCAATGCTGGAGCTGAACTGCATGCAGGGAAAAATCAATGCTCAAGGGGAAACTTTCTACGATGGGGCAATGGTGGATAAGGATGCACAAAAGATAAAAATAAGAATGTAATGAGATAAAAGTAGATCGATTCTGAGTTTTGAGAAGATCAAATTGTTGAGAGCATTTCTGTAACTGGATGAACAGTGAATGAAACTACTGTGAACTAATACCAGAGAGTTGTATCTCTGATTGTATGTAATTGTTGTTATTGTAATACAAAGAGATTTAGCTTGGTGTGGTGGGTTTTTTCCTGAAAGGGTTTCCCACGTAAATCTGTTGTTCATTGTCTTTGAGTATCTTCTCTACACCAAAATATTTCATGTGTGTCTTAATTGGATTGCAATTAGAAAAATTAAAAGTACTGTATGCATTCTCCCCTATGGTTTTGACATTAGGAAAGTTTCTTCCGCACCATTGCTTTCCTTACATTTTCTTGTCAGAGAGTGCCACAGTGTGGTTTTCACTAAAGGACTTGGATATGATTCTTAGTTTCTCACTTTTGTGACTGAAGGATTTAATCGTTTCCCCATAATAGGCATGTGTGTCCAACTCCATTATAAGGCCTGCTTTATGATCCCCATCTGAAATGTTGTCCCTTAAACGCATGAATTCTAAGAGTGCCTCATCATTTTCTAATGTATCAAGAACCGGTGGTCCTCGTTGGTCATAGTTGATCAGTTGGAGGTAGACTAGGCGGATCTTATGATTTGGATGGTCTGTTTCAAAGGAGAGGGTGCTAATCATACACAAGGTAGTGTCCTCAAATAACCTAGGTAGATTGGTCATGGTATCTTCGTCATCGCTACTAATATAGGCCTAAGTTATGTGTGTCTCTACCTGTGAATATTGGTGAGTGTACTTGTGCTAGTATTGGCTGAGGAGAAATATTAATCGTTCTAACTGGAGGACTTCAGCCACGTATGGTTATTCTCAGAGGGGTACATCCAAGACCAAGATTTGTTATGGGTTGCGTCTCTGGCATGATAGGTATTATGAGCCCATTGTCATTTTGTCCCAGTCTTTGATTTCTATCATAGCCCATTGCAAGCTTCATTTGTAGGCCCTTGCTTGTCTCATCCATTGGTAAATTAGCTGTCGGTCTTTCATCTTGATGCAACATGTGAGATGGATCTGCTTCAATAAACTCATGGCCAAGGTCTCCCCATCTTGTGAATTCAAGATAGTTTTTAGGATAGGTTTGTGATGTGGAAGCTTGATTTTCTTGTGGATGTCCCCATGATCTAGGAGATTGTGGTAACTCTCCTATCACAAAAGCATTGTTAGGGAGTTTGTAGCGTCCACAACCATCCTCCTGGATGATGAGATTTATATCAGAGATGGTGGGGATGGTGGGGATGGCAGGTGTCTCTGTCGCAGAAGTGGCTGTGAGAGTGGCGGGGTTGATGTATGGTGTGGATGGTCCCTCATCATTCTTTGACACTTGGGGGATTTTGTAATACTTGGCTTCAATATTTTTGCAATATGAAAATGGTTCAGGATCTCCATGGATGGTAACCTCTTGTCCATTATGTGTAAATTTCACACATTGGTGGAAGGTTGATGCTACGACTTTCATCGCATGGATCCATGGGCGTCTCAGGAGGATATTATATGGCAAGTCGAGGTCCAAGACCTAACAGGTGGTTTCCATGAACATTGGTCCTACTTGAATAGGGATTTTAATCGTGCCTTGAGACACCCTTTCTTGGTCATCATATGCTCTTATCGTGATACCCTTTCCTTTGTCAATGGAATCTTTTGATATTTTCAACTTCTTAATGAGGCTGAGAGAACATATGTTTAAACTCGTACCTCCATCCACCAAGACCCTTTTGATTTTGCTCATGTACAATGGCTTCCAAGTGAAGTGCACAGTTATGAGATGGTTGGGCGGGGAAATCTTGGTCAGAAAATGTAAGGAGATTAGGCGTTATGATATTTCTAACCATAGCTTGGAATTGCTCCGCATTGAGATCTGCGGGGATAGTGGATGAGGCTAATGCTTCATCAAGAATCTTTTTATGCGCAGATGAGATTTTTAACAACTCCATGATGGAGATGTGTGCTGGTGTTCTCTTGAGTTGGTCTAAGACATTGTAGTGATTAGGAACGGATCAAGATGCAGGGACTCTATTTGGTTGGGATGATACCGTGATGGTGACTTTGCCGCCTCTTGTGGTGACTCCACAATCTTTGGCATGGGCTCCCTTGATGGTGATGACCATGCAGTCTTCATTTAGGGAGGCAACAACCGTTTCGTACACATGATTTACATTGCCCTTTCCTTTATCATTTCTATTCCCTTTGTTGCCATGATTCGACATCGGATTCGTGTAGATTTTAAGATCATGATTTCTCGTAGGTTGTTCCACGTTTATGATTTTCTTATCGATGAGATCTTGGATGATATTTTTGAGTCTCATGCAGCTGTTTGTGGTATGACCTTTGATTTTGTGAAATTCACAAAGTTGATTCTCATTATACCAAGGAGGTTTGACATTGGGTTCTTGGTAATTCTCGAATGTAGGAGGCTTGATGAGTTTTTCGTCGATCAACTTTTTCATTATGTCCTCAAGTGGTTCCCCCAAAATGGTGTATTTTCATTTTGGATAACTTTTGCATTGGGGTGGTCCTCTTTGATCATTGAGGTTATTGATGGTTGGATTGTTGTTGGGTTGGTATGTTGTGTGATGAGTATTTTGATTTTGGATTTGCAGTGCGAGTGTATGTTGGCGTGGGGCACTAATGACCACCTTGGCATCGACGATGCCATCATTAGTAATGTTCTTGTTCCTTGCCCATGTACGAGGTTTATCATTGTAATTGGATGGTGGGCAGTTATTTTGTTGTTCGTGATATGATGTTGATTCCGTGGGTTGAGTCACAAGGGCTCTTTCGATGCTGGGCGCCTTGGAGATCAATTGTTCATATGTAGTGATACCTTGAACCTTAAGATGAAATGCCAAGCGGCCTTCAAGGTTGGATATGATGTTGCAAACTTGTTCTTCTAGCATGGTCCACTTGCTCCGATTGGCCTTGGATCGCCATCATGTAGGAATGAAGCAAAAGATTCAGTCTTGTTTCAGAGTTGATAGTTCTTCGAGACTAACATCCATTGCAATGTTAAATGTGTAGTTATTAATGAATGCATCCCTAATTTCTTGGAATGTTCTAATTTCTGAAGGTAAGCAAGAGAACCATTCTATAGCGGGGCCTGCCAAGCTCCTAGGCAATAGCTGCATTAGATAAGTATCATCATATGCAACCTCCATGCAATGAACCTGGAATTCCCTGATGTGATCTTCAGGGTTTCCCATCCCTAGATATTTGTGAAATTTGGGGATTTCAAATCCCTTGGGGAATGGTTTCATGTCTAGGCTCCTATCAAATGGATAGGGACACAAGTTGCTTGGTGTTTTGGTTGTTCGCCTTGATTGAAGGTCGAGCACTTGTTGCGAGAGCAACCTGAGTTGTGTCGTCACATCATTTTGCAAATCAGGGGGTGGGATGAAAGTGTTTTGGGGTGTTTCAATCATTGGTTGGATGGATGGGTTGGTCGGTGTGTTGTTTTATGGTATCTGTATGTTTTGGTGAGCGAAGTAGGCTTCCACTTTCTTTTGTATGAACAACGCTTGTTGTTGATCTTGTTGTTGTTGCGCTAAGATTTGTGCTTGTTGTTGTTCCGACAACGCTTGTTGTTGTGCTTGCTATTATTCCAACAACACTTGTTGTTGGGCTGCCGATTCTGCTACTTCTTGCTGCTCTTGGTATTGCTTTAGTGCTTGCTGATATGCTTGAATTTGTGCTGCTTGTCTTTGTGCAAGAAGTTGTGCTTGATATTGAGCTTACTGTGCCTAATATTGAGCTTGCGCTTGTGCTACTTGTGCTTGTCCCTTTGTGCTCACAATGCTTGTGCATCTTGGGCAGCTTGTTGTTGTTGTTGTTGTTGCAATAATGCTTGGGCTTGCACAACTTGTTGTGCATGTAGTGCAGCTTGTGCAGCTTGGGCAACTTGCGCAACTTGAGCGGCTTATTGTACGAATTTTTATTTTTGCACTTGTTGGTATGCCCTTTGAAAAGTAGCCTGCAATTCCACGTTGGATTGATTTAATGTGGTGGATGTTGGTGGTGGTGGGGGTGGTGGTCAATTTGGAATGGTGGTCAGTGATGATGTTGTGTTGATGTTTTGAGTGTTGGATAGTGGTATTGATGTGATGGTTGGTCCTTGAGAGACCACGCTTTTTGATGTTAGGGGTGTTTTTGATGATTTTTCCATTGCTTGTGCATTTATCGTTTGTTGTTGTGATATCAATGATAACTTTTGAGTGTTTGGTGCAACGCTTTGATTGATGGTTGGGCTATAGGTTTGATTGATACTTGGTAGGGGAGGAAGCCCTAGACCAAGGAGTGGTGTGGATGATAATGGCAATGGCAGAAGAGGTGGAAAGGTGAGAGGTGTGAGTTGTTGTGAAAATGTTGTGGTGCCGAAAATACCCCCAGGTCCGACATATCTCCCTCTTCTTGTGAATTTGTGAGAAGAGGTGTTTGAGGTGTTGCGTGAAAGAATGATGATGATGGATCATGATGGAATGTGAGAGGAACATTCTTGTGTAATGGTTTTTGGAGTATATTTTGTTCCAATGTGGTGTTTGCATCCAAGTTTTGATTATTAACAAGGGAATGTGATTAAAGAGCATTGAGAAATGTATTTCCCTTGTTGACATTGGGTTGGGTTGGAGCAAACGATGTTGTGATTTGCGGAATGTTTTGCGTGATGTTTTGGGATGGAGGTGTAGATGAAATGGGGATGGTGGATGAGATAGGTGTAAAGGATGTCTCCACTATAGTACTTACATCAAAAACCAAAGGTAACTTAGCCCCTTGTTTTGCTAGTACAAGAATGTATAACGAAGGGTTGAGTCTCATCATGATGATGATTTTATGATTCTCCGGATTTTGAAGTATTTCAGTCATTTCTTTGCGAGACATTCCAAAGGTAAGATCCTCTGCTTGATTTTCTTCTTGCGGATTTTGCGATGATGAGAGGGTCAACGAATTACTTGATTCAGCGGGATTCATTTCTGCATTTTTTGGCTAAGATCGCTTGAAGCGGGTGTTTGTTTGTTGGCTTCCATACTCTTCTTGTATTGAGATATATTTAGAACCATAAATCAAGGATCAATTTTTGAGAATATGGGAGATGAATCTCTTGATTCTTTGGATTGATCGTTATTTTATGCCCCAAAGTATAAAATTTTTAGGATGCCTTGAGGATCGAAGGTGATGATATGATGATGATGTTTAGAGATGGATGATACAGATGTTGTGGCTTTTGATAAATCTTGAATGAGACACTTAGGGTTTTAGGACTTGTGGATTTTGATTTTTTTAATTTTGGATTTTGTCCTTGATTTTGATATTAATTTTGATTTGGATTTTGAACAAAAAGACCCTAAGATGTTGGATGATGATCTAAGGGATAGTTTTGTTCAAAGGATGATGATTTGAACATGTGTGAGGAGAAGGATGCATCTACCCACACCTATTTAAACAAGATGATTGTTTCCCTAAGTATATGAAGAAGGACTTATCTGCATATACTAAGCTAGACAAGATGATTTTGATAACTTTGACTAAGTATATGAAAAAGGATGCATCTACATATGCCTAGCCAAAGGTGTTTTTGATAATGTTTTGAAGGATTTTCGTCTTAATGATTTTGATTTTTCCACAAAGCCTAGTATCAAGTTTGATTTCAAGATTTTCCAAAAGGTGATGATGAGATGGATTTGTTTTGATGTTTTGGAGGATGGATGAAAAATATTTTGATATGTTTTGATCCTAAGGTGAACCTAAAAAGGTACACTTTGTTTGCCTAGACCTAGGTATTGAAGAGCATGCAAATGCTTCCTATAGACTTTTGTAACCAAGAAAAGATTCCATTTGAACATTCATTTTCGGATTTCCAATCAATGATTTGTGCTTCAGGATTTGGAGTCTTCAACACATATGAAAGTTCATTTTTCTTAGCTTTGCTTAGTGTCTTTATTTTACCAAAAACACTTTCTTTGATTAAGTTTTCAAACTAAGATGTCCAATGTCTTAATTTCTTCAAACACCACAAGATATGCTATGTGGAAATTCGATGAACTTAAGGCAAGGGTTTTCCTATTGTTTACTTAAGGAGACAAATCGAGATATAATCCAATGTTTAGAAACCTCTAAGGACGTGAATCCCAAGGGCAAGCAATAACATATGGATTGAGTCAATTGTATTTGTCCTCAAAAGGGTTTGAAATTGGGATAAAGTTCAAGTGTTTGTTTCCACGATGTTTTCGATCAAGCAATGCATTTTGTAACCCAAGAATAAGTACAATCCTATGGATGTGCAAGACAATATTTGTTGGATTCCCACTTGGACAAGTCTAGCTACGCTTATCTCTAGCAAATGGTTAGATGCTTGACCCCACTAGCTCCCCTCCACAACACTCACTTATATGGGGCAGCCAAGCATCAACACCCATGAAACTCCCATGGCATGTTTTCCATCTCTACTAGAAGACCATAAAAGTGTGGGGTGGCTTTAGAATGACCGTTCTTGCACCAACAAATAGATTAAAGGATTTTGGAAAATTCTAGCACATGGGTTTTAGTAAGGACTTTCCATTCATGGAGGTTGACCCATACATCAAGAGTCCCCTTTCAGATCCATCTTGTTGGAATCAATCGTGTGATATTGGCATTTTTTCCAATATCCACATTTATATCCTGATTGGAAATACTCTTGGCTTTAGAGTGTTACCAGTTGAGTCATTCCCTTGGGTGAGTACTTTTTCCCTAAGGCAGGCCCTCTAGGATAAACAAAAGTGAATGAAAAACAATATTCGTAACTTGATCAATCTTTGTTGGCAACAAGGAGAGAGAATATATGCAACAAAGCCCCCACTCACACTTGTACAATATGTTGTTCAATTTTTAAGCCCAAATTGAAGTGTGGAGGTTATTGCTTTGTCTTAACCCAAAGTCATGAAAAAGGCCTTTTGATTCTCAAGATTGCTATAGAGCACGAGAGAAGCGCATACGTCTTTTTCCAATGCCTTTAGTCTAAGTAAGCCCTCACGAAAAACAAAGCTACACTTGTTCTTTTTAGATCCTCAAAGTAATAATGAATTCGTTTTAGAGCACCAAAAGACAAGTGATAAACATTTTGTTCAATTCTGTTAATCCAATAAAGAAAATCTAGTAAGTTGTGATCCTAAAGTTCGTTTTAGCCCTTTTGCAAGAAATAAACAAAAAGAATTATTTTTAAGCCCAAAGATTAGTGTCCTAAGAAAGAAGAAGATGACAAATTATTAAAGAAGTGTTAAACAAACACTAAAGTGTTTAAAAACACTTTGATTTGACGAAATATCATCATCATGTTCCTTCCTTCCTTTGTCTTCGATTTCCAACCTACAAGTGAGAAAAACCAGTCAAATTCTGGAAAATAGAGAAGTTGAAAACCAGAAAATAGAACATAAATTAATCATAAATCAAAAGCACATGCTAAAAAATAAAATTTTCCCTTTTACTATCTCCCAACATCGCAACTCGTGAAGGCATCACAGTTTGTTCTCCCAGCGGTGCCCTCACAGCGCTGCTTACCAGTCAGTGGCGCTCTGTGTCAGGACAGAGAGCTCAATTGCATCACAATTTTCACCCTGCATCGTAGTTTGTGTCCAGTGTCGCTATTTAATATTTTTTTTGAAATTGTCTGTAGGTCGGTGAGTCCAGTGGAGGAGTTTAAAATTCAAAAATCTTGGCGGGACATGTCCAACGACGCAGTTTATGTTTCAAGCGGTACCATATAGCGACGCGGACGAGCCCGCAGTGCCAAAACAGTGATGCTGACAAGCCTGCGGTGCCAAAACAACGACGCTGACGAGCCCGCATTGGAATTTCTTGTGTGAAGAAAAATGCAAAAATTTGAAGAAAAAGGTTAGATATAATGATATCAAGCCCTCCTTCTAGTGCCAAATGTGCGAACCCCAACCTTGGTACCTGCAAAACAAGAAGAATAAACACCTCAAGTTAGATATTACAAGCCAAAACAAGGATTCCCCATGAAATCCATTTACAAATTCAAAATAGGAAAGAAAACAATGAAGAACACAATATAAATGACAAAACTAGATTGAATCCTAATTTAAATGTGCAAACTCATGATCCCATGGGGGAATTGGTGCCAATTTGATGTGAAAATTGGCCCTTTTCCAATTCCTATGATGCAAGCTTCAAATGTTGAAGATGATATTGATCCACTTTGATGAAAGATGAGAACTCCAAGCCAAATCTGCAAAAAGCCTAGCTAAGAATTCAATGATGGATGGAAATGGCTCAATATTTTAGCATGGTAACTTTGCTTGGATTGTGGATGACAAAATGAGGATATGATCTCTTTATTTATAGGATTTCAAGATGGATGAATGTCCAAATTTGGGCAATGTGGGACTAACATTCATCTAATGAGTGCCACTTGTCAAGCTATGAATGGATGATGGATGTGCAAGATTTGGGGTTTGTGCCAATAAATGCATAATATTTGAAATTCAAATTTGTTGAAATGACATGCAAGAGGGAAGGGAAAATGCAATAAATGCCACTTGGCTCAAGGCAAAGGACATGTGAGATGAATTTATTGCCTTATTGGATGTACATGTTGACTTGAAATTTTTGAATTCAAATTGAGAGAATATTCCAAAAGATGCCTTGTGAGGAAAATAGGGATTTAATAGGGCGGGGGCCCTAGCTCGGTTGGCTAAGTAATTCTGTTGCGGCTTTGCTGGTCACGAGTTCCAGTCTCCCCTATCCCGTGGTACCAGAGGGCGTGTCGCGCCAGCGCCGCCGGTCATGTTAACAAGTTTACTAGGTGCACTGCAGTTTATAGGGGGTCGTGCTACCCGATTCCTGCAGTCTAAAAAAAAAAATAAAAAAAAAAAATAGGGATTTAATAAATGAATTAAATCTATTTTCATGTGCAACTTGCATTATTTAGAGGATGTGACATGAGATGAGATTAAATTAATCAAGGGTTAATTAATTTAATAGGAGATTATATGATGTGACCTATTTGACTCAAATTTATAGATTTATTTAAATCAAATAAGAGAGGAATATAATAAGAGGCTAATTAAATAAGGATTTTGATTTATTTAATTAAAAGGGATGGTGTTAGATTAAATCAAATAAGGTTTTAATTTATTTGATTTAATGGACAAACTTTAGAGATTTAATCAAATAAATTGATTATTTAATTAAATAGGGATAATTTGATCAGATGGATTGATTTAATTAACAAGAGAAAGTGACTTAATTAGACAAAATGATTTATTTAATTAAGAGAAGACTATTGATGAATTTAATCAGATAGGGGAATTTGATTAAATGGTTAGACCGAGGTATGATTCAAGGAGAAATGATATTAGTAAGTCAGGATCAAATGCACGATGTCAATCAATATATTTTACGTGTCTACAATATATATATATATATATATATATATATATATATATATATATATATATATATATATATATATATATATATATTGTATGTATATATACATATATGTTTATATATGTATGTATATATATATATGTTGCCACTTTATAATTTAAAATATATTACTTAAATGTGCATTTTGTTTTAATATATATATGTATATATATACACACATATATACATATATATACATACATATATATACATGGACATATATATATACATACACACACACATATATCTGTATATATACACAAACACATATATATATGTGTGTGTGTGTATATAAGTATATATATACACATATGTGTATATATATATGTGTGTGTGTATGCATCTATGTATATGTTATGGTTTTATTTGATTTATTTTTATTTAACTAATTGGGAAATTTGTTAAAATGAAAGAATTAGATTATGGGAAATTTGTTAAAATGAAAGAATTAGATTATCTTCTTTGTCAATTATGAACACTAATTTCTCTTAAAATTATGTAATAGTTGTATAGTAAATCCACGATGTATTTCATGATTGTATTATTGGATTTGTTGCTTGTATGAAGTATTGCGTTTGAATTATTCGAACTGGGGTAGTTTTGGTTACTGTTCAAAGTTGGAGTTCTTTGTGTGAGAGGGTTAAGTTTGGCTTCTAGAGGTTAGGGGGAAGTATTTTGTATATATGGGTTTTATGTTCTTTCATTTGGAAGTGTTGGTACTGTCTGAGTTGTGTGCAAGAGGGTCAATGCCATGCACTGAGTTTGCATTCTTATGATTATGATATGTGTGTGAGAGGGCTAGTGCCTTGCACTGTATTTGGATCCATGAAATTGTGTTAAGTTGCAAGATGGTGAATGCCTTGCTTGTTTTGTAGGGTCTACTAGTTGCAAGAAGGGGGAGTGGATGTAAATGGGGGCCAAAACCTAAAGTGGTGACCAGGACAACCCATTGGAGAGTTTCTTAATCCAATGATAACCTAAAAATGAATTAGGGGGATGGGTAGATCTCGCATTAAACAAGATAATTGGATGCCTCACCCATGCCTATAGTGGTTGTTTAGGCTAAGGATGGGTTGAGAAGGCCTAGTTGGAAAGATCAACTTCGTTGTGCTTATGAAAGGAATGTTGATTCCACATGTGTCACCTTATGGGGCCAATGTCTAGTGAGAGACTGTCAGGACAACCATAGATGGGGGTCGGTGTCTAGTGAGAGGCTGTTAGGACAACCCATGCTAGAACCATGTGATGCCACTCTTCCCTATTGCATTATGGCACTCCCTAGTTATGTTTTTCCTTTCTGTGGTGGGAATGCCTTTGGGAGCAATGTATGTTTTGATGTACATGTTGATACAATATTGCACTCATGCATAGCCCATGTTTATGTTAGCCTATTGTCTTCTTGAATTTTTGGTTGTAGAGGGACCTTATGTTACCTCCTAGCATGGGGGTGGACCTTAGGGTTCCATTGGGTTTCCTTGCTGCTTGTTCAAGTGTGTGGAGATTGTTCTTTATTTAGCAAATTCCAGTTCTTGATCTAGTTTGAGAAGACAATATTTTAAGTATATGTACTGGACTTATATATCAGTTTTACCATTTATTGTAATATGATGTATTCTTCCCAATTGTATCCAGGGAAGCATTATTGTAAATAGTGTAACGATGTAATAGATTTTGATGTACTCTCATGTAATGAAACTTGTATATGTATTTGCTAGTTATTTATGAATGATCTTTCATGTTGTTTCATGGATGACATGTTATGGAAATGTATATTGTAGAATCATTTAATGTGATGGTTTAAAATGAACTTGATTGTTGGACAAATCATAATTAATGGAATGATTCTAGCCCTTGAATAATAGTTAAGTTAGTAATGTAGTCATGGAACCTTAGAGGACTTAGGAATTATATTACGAGTTGTGTTATGTTATATATTCCACTGTTTCTTTTTTAAAAAAAAATTGTTCCATTATTTTAGTTTGGTTGTGTTGTCCTCTAGGGTTACTTGGCGGGGCGTTACACCTGGTATCAGAGCCCAAGTTCTAACATTGGGTACTCTGGTTTCGTATGAGCCCATTATGTTGTCCTAGTGCTTAGACTCTTGAGCTTATGTTTTTCCCCTTCTGTCATCCTCGCCTAATAATATGAGGCTTGTTCTTAGGTGTTGTATATGTTGGAAGATGCCTAGAGTTAGAGGTCAAGGTCAAGGTCGTGGTAGATGTCGAGGCGGTGGCCATGGGGCTAACCGCCAAAACACCCTTTCTTAGAGTTCCCACGATAATTATTATGAGGGACGCTAGGGATCTCAGAATGATTAAAGAAGCAAGGGTTAGAATTGTGACCAACTAGAGTTAGAGGGAGCTCAGTTACGTTGCTTGCTTGAGGAGGTCCTTTCCTACCTAGGCCCTAGACAGGAGGGTAATCAACAAGTGGTTAGGGAGAGAGAAAGGTCTCTTGGGAGGAAAGATGTTACAACATAGTAGGAGGCTATTTTTGCAGGTCATATGAGGCATCTCTTGAGGGAACACCCTCCTACCTTTGATGGTTCTAGTGTTGATTTGGAGGTAGAGACTTGGTTGATAGATTTGGATAGGTGTTTTTCTAAAATAATTTTTTTTGTCACCTCTTGCACCTTTGGGGTTTTGCACCCAAAAGGAGAGAGACAAAGATCAACACTTCATTCAAGAACAAACCCTTGAGATTTCAATGTGAAGGATATTAAAATCTGACAAAGGGAAGGTTCTAGGGATTGGATAATGTGTAATAAGGGGTTCACCAACAAGTGCAAACTTGGAAAGTGCAAGATGTTTGAAAACACACTGTGAAATGCAAAAAGACCTAGAAATGACCATGAAACAAAACAAAAAACTGTAAAACTAAAGATGTGCACCTAGAAACTGGCTGAGGATGAAATGGAACTATGAAATCTTGAAGATACTAATTTTAAGTCTAGTGGGACTCATTCGTCATTATGGGAAAATCAGTCCCAAATTTGGAAAACTTTACTGGAGCAGATTTCTACCAAATTAGTATCCAAATCCACAAAAATCTCTAAAAAGCGAGTACAATGGGACTTATTCACCACTAATGGAGAATGAGTCCATTTTGAATTTTTTGAAAAACTCAAAAGTGGAATCTAAAGCTCTTGGTGTGCTCTTTCTGTTCCTCTAGGTGTCTAGATTCGAAACCCTAATTTTTGAGACTGTGAGTGACATTTTGTGAATATTTTGACCTTTCCAATAGGGAGATGACTCCAACAAGTTTGTAACCTATTCTTCATTCATCTTTGAGCCTTCAAATCATCTAGATCTACAATCACACAAAGAAAGAGAGGAAATGTTGATTGTTAGGGAATGGGGGTTTGCCTTGGTCAAACCCCATTTAGGTAATTAAACCAAAATGATGAAATAAGATGAACCATGAACATGAAATAAGGGAATTAGAACCTTTCCATGATGATGGATCTTGAGTTGCTACAACAATGGATGAAGAAATTTCCCTTGAATTCCTTAGAAGTGATCTTAAAGTGCTTCAACCCTTGAATGCTTGACTTGGCAACATGAATGAATGATGGATGGATCATGAATGCATAATGAATGGATGAAACGATGAATGGATGCACAATATGGGGTCACAGGGGCCTATTAATGATCATATAAAGTGTAATTAGGGCTAGGGACACAAATTTCAATGTGAAAGTGTGATTAAATACGCTCTACAACATTAAAATGTGGTACACAGCCTAGAAAGGCACAAGATCCAATGTGAATGTGTAAAACATATTACAACACTAGATTAAAATTAGGTTTAATTTACAAGCCTTCTAGATTAATGTGAGAATGCAATTAAATACATTTTACAATATTGAATTAAGGGAAAAATAGGTCCATTAGACTTAAATACTTAATAAAAGTTTAGAAAAGTGTGAAAGTTATTTACAACATCTTTACAAGACATCGAGAAATGCATTTTATTCAGTCTGTAAGGGCCCAAGACCTAATGTGGATGTGTAAAACACCTCACAACACTAAATCAAGGTGACATTAAGTTTAATTTATCATTAATTATTTCCATATCAAGTGTGAAAATGTCCAAAGATCCATTTTTCTATGCTAGATTTTCCATGCATCCGTATGGTAGCAACACCAAGGCAAGATGTGCCATCATGCACCTTAGGGGTTTTGCTTCTACATGGTGGCGGCTGGAGGAACATAAATTGCATTTGGATATTGGTTTCATTTCTTGGGAGATATTTTTGGAGAGGTTTAGAGCTCACTTTTTGTTAGATCACTGGATGTAGTGTCATTCTGATGAGTTTCACGAGTTGAGGAATATGGCTATGTTTGTGGAGTAGTATGAGTGTAGGTTTTATGAGCTTAAGTAGTATGTAGGTATTGGTGATGATAAGTCCATGTTGGTTTAGCATTTCATTAGGGGTTTGAATTCCCATATCAGTGGGGGAGTTTTGTATTTGAGCCAAATACCATGGAGGTGGTAGTAGAGAAGGCTCGTTTAGTAGAGGAGAATTTAGCCATGGCGCTAGGAGGTCATATAGGTGTGCAGATTGGTAGTGCACCTTCAATAGGCTTCAGGTCTCAAGATGGTTAGTCTCAGGTAGTGGGTTCCTCTAGGAGCCATCAAGCACCTACTAAGGGTGAAAAACAACAATAGCAACAACGTTCCCATTCAAAACTTGAGAATTCTCATTCTCAGCAAGGTAGCAAGTTTTAGTCTAGGAAAAATTGGAGTTGGCAGCGAGCCAAGCATTATCGTCTCGAAAAACCAGTCAGAGAACATAGTTTGTAGTAAGTGGAGGTGGTTTCTAATAGTCTAGTATATCCTCAGGTGGTAGTGGGTATGGTGGTGGTACAAGATGTTTTTCTTGTGGCTAGTAGGGCCATATAGCTAGGCAGTGTCCTCAAAAGAGAACATAAGGATTTAGTCAGAGGTTGGTAGCCCCAGAGCCGAAAATGGTTGATGCAAGTAGGTCTCATAGATTGTTTGCAGTGGTTGATAACTTCCAAGTAGAGGATCAATGCACAGTTGTGGAGGTGACAAGTAGAGCACGGGCAACTGGCTCTAGAGCAGGTGACCATTTTGCAGCACTGGAGACTCGCTCTCAGGGGTCGAGATGTTGAGCAGGTGAGGGTCCAACGGGATCCTAATGATGATTCTTCAACCACTTGGGAGGTTGCATCCTAGATGTGAGAGTTATACCCTTTCTTGTTTGTAGGCTTCTAGGAGTAAGCCCGATTCTAGGGGGGAGTATGTAGTGCCCCTCATATTATTCTCTGTTACACTAGTACTTGAGCTATTTAGGATCAAACATTATGGCACTTTGTTTGATGTTGGACTTTCTAGTACAATGATATTTCATGATACTTTGGTGATACTTCTATTACTAGTGTTTTATGCTTATGTAATGACTAATATATGGAATTATTTGATTATGTGGATTAATCTTATTATGAGTATTATGTGATTATCTGATCATGGTTATTATGTGATTATCTGGTGATTTTTCTTATCTTTTTTGTTATGCAATTGATTGTTATGAGTTGATGTGGTTACTTGTTTGATGTGTTTTGGTGAAAGGGATAGTTTCACATTACTCACTTGTGAGTACCTTGCTACACTATAATTTCCTTTCATGGTGTGCCTGATTGTATGATTATGTATATGCTTGACCACTTTGTGTGTTGTAGGCTGCAAGTACTAGGCATTGAATCCACATGAATTGGAAGGTATGAGCATGCCTTAAACCCAATGGAATGGTTGATCAAAGATAACATTTGGTCCCCTACCCTAGCCATCATCCTCAAAGAGGATGAGTATCTAGTTCCTTACCTCGTCAATGTTGTCTAATATTTGTGGTTAGTTGGTCTTACCTTTCAACCTGGGTTTTGGTCAAAGTAATTATTGTTGATATTTGTTTTGTTTAATTTAAATTTGTTTAATTATAAATGTTGTTTTGATTAATTGATGTATTAAATAAATTATTAGGCAAAAGGCATACATTTGATAAATAAATAAATGTAAATGTAAATGTATATAATAATAGTTAATAAGAAAATAAAATCAATAGATAGTAATGTAATAAATAAATCATAGTGCAATGTTATAAGTAATAAATGATAATAAATTGGTGAATAAATAAAGTTTATGGCTCATGAAAGCATTGAATTGATTGCCTAAAATAGGACTGCACATGACAATCACATGGAGCATGCAACAACATGCATCTGCAAATAGATATTAAAAAAAAAACTAGCTTGGAATCTTTCAACATTGATCTTCTATAAATATTGCTCTTATGGGGGTTTTTGGGCTGAATGAGTAATTGGCTTGTAAAATTTCAAATTCTGTTGCAAAATTTAAATTACGGTTGTTTTTGGATTGGGGTTCAAAAAGGCTTGATTGGAGATTTGGAGTAATTGGATCAACACGCTATAGATTTTGAATTTGGCATCAAAGTTTCAACTCAACAAAGCAATTGGATCCAGGTTCCATTGTTTCTTTGTGAATTCTATTTCTATTTAGAAAATGAATGCTTGAATGATTATGCTATCTAAAAACATTTTCCTGTTAATTTAATTCCTAAACCAAAACAATTCTTAAATATATTCTCTAGAGATTTTCAAAGCCATTTTCATGTAATTCATTTTGTGCATACTCGGTAAATTCATTGCAGTTATAAAACCCTATTTCTTTTGGGTATTCTATTTATTCCATTACTCTCTCTCTATGCTTCCTTAAATTCAATTGCTTTCCTGATTGCTTTAACAAATTTAGTTGTGCAATCCCTGTGTTCCATGAGATGACATCTATCTGAGGCATGCATACAAGAATACATGTGTCCCTCTTTGCTTTTGATTCTCATACATGATTACTAGGGTGATTAGAACAACCAAATCTAGGAGGCACACATTATGTGGTCTTATTTGCTTCCCTAGAAGGTGCACCTTCTGGACACATTTATGCTTCAGCTGATCCAAGATATAAAAAATGGTATCCTCCTTTTTCTTCCTTCTTCTTGGAAACTTCTAATCTCTGAAGAAATGGTGGTTATTGTTCAGTCTACTTGACTTGTACTGGTTCAGGACTTTTAGGTACACTTGGTTGAATGGGATCATTTAGAGGTTCCTCTTCCTCTTCCACATGAAGCTCGGTGATAATGGGCTTGGAAGGGGCTGACAGAGTGGTTCATGAATGCAAGTAGATATCACTTACACTCACAACATATGCAAGGAATTAATTTGAATCAATAGGGTATGCAGGTTGTTGCTATGGTTTGTTATTTGGATTGGGTGTGGGTTGAGCTGGTAGTTGAGTAGGTTTAGGTGCATTTGAGCTTGGATTAGCAGGCAGAGGCATTATAGTAGGCTGCTAGGGCTGAGAAGGTGGCTGCATGTAATTGGTTGTTTGGGTAGGCCATCGCTGTCCTCCTCTCCATTGATTTGTTTGCTGCCAATTTCTTGTAGGTGGCTACCAATGCCCTTGAAATTGTTGCCAGTTCCCCTAAGGTTGCTACCACTGGGGTGAAGAACTTTGATGATTGGACCAAGCATTCAGAGGGTTACTCCAAGGTTGTGATAAATATCCTCCATAACTAGATGGATATGGGGGTTGCCATTGGTTACTAGATGAATAGGAATTAAAATATGGCCCAACAGAGGATAGTGGATCTGGTGGCATACCTTATCTTGGATCCCAAGGCTTCCTTTGTGCAACATAGTAGAATTGGTCTTCTTCAATCTATATTGGCTTGAACTTAGGTGAAATTTTCTTGTTTTCAAGATTAGCTACCATCTTACATCTGCATGCCTTCTTCTTTTGTCTGCAGTGGGGGCATTACTTTGTCAACATTGCCTTTGCCTCCTCTTGCTTCTTCTTGGCCTAAAGTGTATCTAGCTGAGTAGCTAAATTATTTATAATGTCTTGCTTGAAGTCTACTAGCAAATGGGTAATCTCCATTCTTGAAACTTCATTGGTAGTTGACTTACCCATGGAAGATTGGTAAGCTCTCTCCTTCTTTGAAGCTACCCTAGAGTAGTTCTAACATATTTTCTTGATATATTCCCAAGGAACTTGGGAGATATCTCCTCCTCCCATGAGGTCCTAGGCATTAGTGCAACTATCATTGATTCCTCTTAGGAAAAAAACTTTTGTGAGTCTTCATTAAGTGTATGGTGTGGAGATTTTTGTAGGAAAAACAAAAACCTTGCAATGTAATCTTCCAGGCTCTCATCTTCCTTTTGCTGCATCTTGAAAAATTTCACCTCCTCTTATGTTGCTTTCCCTTCAATATTCCTTCTATTTCTTAAGGAATTTTGTCTTCATGTCTTCCCAAGTTTCCACAGTATCTCTTCCTAGGATCATAAACCATCTTAATGCAACCTCTTTCAAAGTGGTAGGAAATAGCGTAAGCCTATGGGCATCAGTAGTGTAATCATAACTCCTGCAGATTATGTCAAACTCAAAGAAGAACATATTAGGATCTTCTGTGACAAGTCCATAAAACTTTGGGAGTGCTAAGGTAGGAATGTTCTTGATGTTGTCAACTTCATTCTGATGGGAAATGGGGAAAGGAAAAGCTAGTGGGCTAGGTTTGTTCCCATTCACATCAGCCATGCCTACTTGATGTGGTTCCAAAGCAAAGGGGTTCTCAAGTTGATTTTGATCTTTATAGGAGACTTTAGAACTAGTAAAATTAGGATGTACATCAACAAAGGGGTGTGGATCTTCTTCTTCTTCTTCTGGTATATTCTGATATTCAACTAGTTGGAATGGATTAGGATTGTTAGGAAGGAATCTCCCATAAGCATCCCTTCTCCTTCCTCTATGCATGCAGTATCACTCACTATCAGTCAACTCACACAAAGAATTGGTGAAGAATAAGGGGGTCATTACTTCCTAAATGAGGATATATTAAGAACAACTTCTAGAAACACTACAACAAGAAAAATTACCAATGACTCTAAAAGACTCCCTAGTTTGACACCATCCTTGACAATGATGCCAAAAATGGTTGCCTCCTACAATGATTTTAATAACTAATCCTTTACAACCATGATTCAGAGATTAGACGTCTAACCTAAATAGCTATCTCAATCATCATGAAGGTGCATTTAACTTATCAACCCAAGGACATGAACTTGAAATGGGTCAGCACAGTATGTGCACTAGGAACTCAAAGTAGCCATTTCATTCTACAGCTAAGGAATACACAATACTGAAAGTAAATTTCTTGAAAAGGAATGAGACAAATGTTGAACATCAATCAACAACTATGCTAAGCTAAAATGCATAATAAGAATAAAAATCTAAGTAACAAATAGGAAACTACTCTATCTACTTTGGCTGTAGGAACAGTCACAGAATGGAATTCTAGTGGCTACAGGAATAGTCGGTACCATATTTCTAAGTAATAAACAACAAGTAATACTAAACTAATGCTAAACTAAGAAGACAAATTACTCACCAAGTAGCCCCCCTTGGATAAGTATCCTCTAAAACTAATGAGAACTTAGATGCTCAAACTCAAAAATTTATTTTATTCACTGTAAATCATGAGTACAAAAGAGTAATGTATCTATATTATTGAAAAATGGAAAGTGCAAAGTACAATATCAAATCTTGCAACCTCCTTGAAGAAGGAGCATCATATCATTATTTATACTAATAGCTAAACAAGGTAGTCAACTCTACGATTGGGAGGATGCCATTTAGGGAAAGCAGAGAAAATGGAGTGATGGTGGTTATGTGTGCATGGAATCTGGTCAAACATGTAGGTCCAAACGTAGATTCAACACAATAGTAACGCCCATGCATGCTCGATCATTAAATTCCACTACAAGGTGGTTACATTTATTTGCATGAAGAATCTTCTGCCGTCAACCTTCTTTGACTTGGAGTGATTCCTTTGCTGGATGTTATGGTGCATGCCTAGCTAGCGGTATCTTCCTTAATTTAGCGTATTAAATCTACATGGAAATGTTAGTACACATAATAACTAAACATCTATAACCACCTTAAGGAACATTCATTAACCACATGCAAAATCAATATAAATAATCCATATAATATGCCAAATGTCATTAAAGCTTGTAGAGATAGGATTAAGTCCAATGTTAATGGTTTGAGGGAAACATTATGAAAATACCAAAATTTAACATTAAAGTCCATGACATCTACCAACAAATAAACTATAGATTCTACCCAAAATTGGACCAAAAACTAGGCTCATCACCACTTGATTGATTTTTTTTTGTTTGGAGGTATAGATTAATTTCTGGTAGGGTCAATACAATATGGGGCTATTGTTTGTTTAGTAATATGAAGATATATGATCTATCTATATGATAGTCCATCTACATAGAATCATCACCTCTCCTCCCTCCTAAGGTGAAATCTATCTAATTTTGCATCAATGGACCTAACTGAATCAACAATGGTTTGCACTGAAGATGCAAACTATGCTACATGGAGGGGCATGTTAGGCATATTTTTAGATTAAATATTTTTTTCTTGAAGTATGGTTATATTATCATTTATACTTTCTCACAAGTGAGGCTGATCAAGTGGAGGGGGTGGGGGTTGTTTGGGGAGCTTTAGTTGAGGTGGGGGTCTTTGAGGTTGAGGGATTTCATGTGGAAGTTGGATGTTTTTCAAAATTTCTTCTAATAGAAATTAATACGTTGTAGGTATTTGGTCCATTGGAATGTACTTTGGACCATCAACATTTACAATAAAAAGAAAAATAAATAAATAATTATTTATACATAAATCAAAATGTTAAACACATGCACATGTTAAGTTTATCCATGTTGAAATTTTTTAAATTATATAAATAAATAAATATTTATCATTTCACAATTTAAATTATTAATTTATGCACAACTCGTGTTTATCACAACAATTTTCACATGAAGAAAAAAATCATACATCCAATATTGATGACCATTAACCCATCGTGGACCTATCCTAGTTGAAGAAAAATTCTTCGGTCAAAGAGTGTATATGGAATTTAGATTTCATTAGGCTTGAATCCAAGGTTGTCTTATGATAATGTTATTTAATGATCACATTTATCACAACAATTCACACATGACTTGATCAAAATAGTTTTCAACCACATATACGATGAGCCATCGACCATCTAGGGTATATTTAAGATGAGTTCCAAGACTTGATACGTACAATTATTCATAATATAAACCCTAACCCTATCCCAACCTATGTACAATGGGAAAAGATGGTATAGATCCAAGACATGAAAATCACTCTCCTAAGCAATGTACAACATGTAGCCCCTCTAACACTACTAGATGATGATAAAGAAACATGCTCAATACTTGTCTCATTGAATATGGATTACATGATTGAATGACATAATTCATATGTGTAATTTATCCACTATAATAGACATCAATTTGTCTAGATATTAGTAGGTTTGGGGTGTTATAAATTATTTGGTCAAAGTGTGCCAAGAAATCTTTAAGTCTTCAAATATTATACTTTGTAGTTTCTAGATTTGAGTATGTGAATTTTTTCCCTCAAAATTTATGCTCTCTTGTCTTTCTCTCTTGCTGATGATGGATCATGGCTTTTTTAGTTTATGGTTTTTGGTTTCGACTATGTGAATTTTTTTCCTTGACATTTTGAATCAAAATCCATGATCCATCATCAAGAAAAGAGTAAGACAAGAGAGAAAAAATGTCTCATTGAATATGGATTACATGATTGAATGATATCATTCATATGTGTAATTTATCCACTCTAATAGACATCAATTTTTCTAGATATTAGGTAGGTTTAGGGTGTTATAAATTATTTGGTCAAAGAGTGTCAACACATCTTAGAGTCTTCAAATATTATAGTTTGTAGTTTGTAGTTTTGAATGTGTTCAATTTTTTTCCTTGATGTTTCAGATCAAACTCCATGATCCATCATCAGGGAGAGAATAAGATAAGAGAGAAAAAATGTCAAGGAAAAAATTCACATAGTCAAAACCAAAAACTACAAACTATAATATTATGGACTACGAAAATCATATGTCAACAGCCGTCAAATAGTTGAATCTCTCAAATTATGCTCATAAGGATCACTCATGGACATATCTACATTAAATAAATTCACATTTATTAAATTTATATTTAAAAATTAAATAATGATTTCTAGTTTAATTTAATTTAAATCACTTAAATTTACATACATGTAAGCACACACATACATACATGTATACATTATTCACATGTACATACATAAATATACTACATGTGTACACATACATGCATACTTATATAGAAACTATACATACATTCATGCTAGGTCTTGGGCTTGATTAGGGGCAAAATTTTATTCGGTGACTGTAGTGGGTATCGCACATGGTGATGGCAATTGCAAAAAGTCCTGAAAAAAGACAAACACATTGCAAAAAGTCCTAAAAAAAGAAAAAAACATTGTAAAATGTCCTGAAAAATGACAAAAACATTGTAAAATGTCTTGAAAAAAGACAAGCATTGTAAAATGCCCTGAAAAAAGACAAAAAACATTGTAAAATGTCCTGAAAAAAGACAAAAACATTGTAAAATGTCCTAAAAAAAGACAAAAACATTGTAAAATGTCTTGAAAAAAGACAAAAACATTGTAAAATGTCCTGAAAAAAGACAAAAACATTATAAAATGTCTTGAAGAAAGACAAAAACATGGTAAAACATTCTGAAGAAAGACCAAAAACATTATAAAACATCCTGAAGAAAGACCTAAAAATAAAAAAAAACGTCCTAAAGAAACCCCAACCAAGTCAAAAGGTCTCAAAAACACAAAAACAAAGTCATTTCTCGTCAAGAGCATCAAGTCAGTCAGTCTTTGTCATTTGTCCGAACTACATTGTCTCTACACATTTGCTATGTAGGCAAGACTCATCTATGAGTTCCTGAGACATTAGGTCAGTCCTTTTAGGTTTGTCAAAATAAAATCATGATTCAATCTTTTGTCATCAAGAGAAAGTCATTGGTCATGTCGAACTATGAGGAATTTGAGTGCATGACGTAGGCAAGGCCATCTGTCAATGAGCCCACGAAGCCACACTATGTCAGTCCATTAGGGTTTATGGCACTACACTGGCACACAAGTCAAAAGTCTTCGAGTCAAGAAAAATCATTTTCCAAATGGGAAAAATTCTAAAACAAATTATGGCAATCATTTATGCAACATGACAATCACACCAGCATGTCAACACCATCATGTAGTCATCACAAGTCAATTCGACCAGCTTCTGTCAACTTCAGTGAAATTTTAGTCAAAACAAGTCAAATTGTCACAACCGGTCAAACTATCAACTCTTGGTTATCTTTTAAATGCGTCCTTCTAAAGAATAGCCTCTGTCATTTATGCCTTAGGATGTGTCCTTCCTAGGCATCGTCACTGCCATTTGACATTTTGAGGGATCCTCTTGACATTTAAGGATCACTCCTCTCAACATTAGTATCTTTTAGATGCGTCCTTCTGAAGAATAGCTCTGTCATTTATGCCTTAGGATGGGTCCTTCCTAGGCATCGTCACTGTCATCTGGCATTTTGAGTGATCCTCTTGACATTTAAGGATCAATCCTCTCGACATCGACATTATTCAAGATGTTTCCTTCCTAAATTTGAAAAATCTTTGACATTTCATCATATTGACATCGTGAAACCTGACATCTTGACATTAAAACACTTGGCATTTAGACACACTTAGCAAATATTGACTTGGCATTTTGTTCTTTGACTTTTCATCATGCTACTAGTTTTTCAATGATGTCTTAGCAATAGGATGTAGAGAAGCAATGACGTATCATGATGATTGTCTTGTCTTGTCTTTTTGGGCTGTCATGTTACTAGTTTTTTGATGTTGTCCTGACAACAAGATTTAGAAAAGCAACGATGCATCATGATGGTTGGCTTGATTTTTCATCATGGTGTTAGTTTTTTGATGATGTCCTAGCAATAGGATTTAGAAAAGAAACGATGTATCATGATGATTGACTTGTCCTTTTTAGGTAGTCATGTTGCTAGTTCCTCAAGGATATCTTGGCAATAGGATTTAGAGGAGCAACGGCGTTTCATTGACTTGTATTTCTTGTCTTTATTTATCTTTTTATGCTTGAGGTTGGTTATGACAAAAAAGACTGGGGAAATTGTGCTCTTAGTATGAGTCATGATCATCCTTGTCTATCACTATTTGTCTTATGTGATGGTATGAACTTGCACACCTTGATCTATGTCATATCATCGTGTTTGTTGGTCATTAAAATAATATGCCCAATGATGATTAAGAGCAATAAATATTAAAGTTCTATGGTAATGTGTTGAAGGATTTGGTCTAGGAACTAACATGATCTCCTTTTGTCTTGTCATCTTCTCTCGTCCATCTCACGATGATATCATGTGACAAAAAATATAAGCACATACATAATCATAAAGGCATTGCATTAGGCCCACACATACATCATCTATATCATCAAAAATCATACACATTGCATCACTCATGGCATCATATACACATAGTCATGCATTAACATAATCATAAATGTTGTATCCATTGAAATAAATACATTATGCATATCATCATCATCCATGACATAGCATCATCATGACGTATAAATAAGAATCACATTATCATGGCATCACATCATAAGTGATCATCATAAAGGCATACATGGCATGACATGTAGATAACATCATCATCATAAAAATCATATCTGCATCATTATAATCATATCACATAAACATACATCATAAGCATAACCAACATTTAAAAGGCATCATCATATAGCATAAAGCATATAGGTCGCATCAAAACTCCATCATATATATCATCTCAAAAAATATAATGCCACAGGATAAAGTTAGGAGATATCCCAAAAATGGAGCTCACAAGCTCAATAGTCAATACATAACGTGTCATAACATAAAATTCTGAAACATGAAGTCAAAGACAATAAGCATGTCCCTATGTAATGATGTCCTCATCCCCTCAAGGAGAATATCTAGGAGACCGATGCTCTGTCAAAGGAATGAAATCCATCATGGTAACTCTCACCTGTGCCTGTGATGTCGAAGGATCTATCACTATGGCCTGTACCTATGACATTGACAGAATGGCTACTGATGACATCCTCTCTGCGGTAACATGAGGCTGGAATGATACGGTAACTGACAGATCTACCATGGGAGGCTGATCATGTACTAATTTTTGGCCTGAACATGATGTCCCATGCGAGTGTCCTAACCTATGGCTGGAGGAGGGCTTGTGACCTGACGTGTCTCCTAAGGAAGTCAAGCCACCCACACTACTCTGGCTATGACTACTATGGGTGTGGCTACTAGCTGGCCCTGTCCTTGTCTAACTGGCTAACCTATACAACCCAGGATCTTGCTGTTCTGCTAGCACTACGCACTCATACAACATCCCGTACTATCCTCTGCTCTCGCTCACTCTAGCCAACTCCTGTGCAACATCTCCAACTGGCCCTATGCATAACTATGCAAACTAGTTGCACCAACTTTCTATCTCTCTTCGTCGGATCTCTACCTGGTCCCTCTCCACCTGTGTCACCTCGAGCTCTACTAGTAAGGCATTGGACTTTGTTGTGGCCACATCCAATCTACTTTGCATGTTTCCCAATCTCTAATCTACGGTAACATACTTGGTAAATAGTGGCACACTAGATAGGTCTATATCCCCATCAATCATCTGCTCTCGGAGCTATCACTCTGCCTCATCCATCTCCTCTTTGATATCCACATCCTCCTCATCACCAGTGTCCTCCTCACCCCCAACCACTCCCTTTTCTCCTCCTCTGACCTTAAGGGCCTCCTCCTCCTATCTTGATTCCTCCTCCTCCTGTCTCCCCTCCTCCTATCTTAGCCCCTCATCTCTCTCCTCATCCAATGGTGCCTTGGGCATAGCATCTAGTGCCACTCTCTCAAAACGTTGTCTGGCTCTCCACGACTGTCTCCCTTGGACTCCCCCTCTCCTCCTCCACCCACCACCTCCATCACCACCTCCATCATCTCCTTTGTCATCCCTGCCACCTCTCCCGCCATCTCCTCAACCTCCATCTTTGCCTCTCCCCTTGCCCCTCTGTCATCCTCACTGCACCGTTGGAATAATGGATCTCTGATCAATAGGAGCTAGTGCATTAGGGGGTGATCCCATAATAGTGGTTTACAATTTTTGGCCAAACTGGACACTGAAATTATTATTTTTAACTAAATCTTCACATTCGGGCACCTATAGCGGCTAAACTGTGAGGAATTTGAAGATGGTGCAAACTAGAGTCTCATCAAATTTTGTCGTAGATTCTAAAAATATTTTTTGAAAATTTTTGGAATCAAATTTACTTCTTTTCCATCTCCCATGAAAATTGATTTTTTCTAAAACAACATTTTTAAAAGTGGACTGCAGATAAGCATGACTTTTTTTCCATGAAGGATAAAATTCTAATTCTTTAAAATTTAGATTTGTAACTCTGATATCTAGTGCTTCCACTTGGTTGGATATTTTTTATTTAATATTTTTCTTTAATCAAGTTTCAAAGTCAAACAAATTACAATTAAGACATAGCGACCGTATAACACGTAACTTTTTGTATATGTCAAAATTTAATTTAATTTTTTATTGGATCAAGGAATTCAATATCTAGTGCACTCATATTTTTAAATTTTTTTTGATAATCTTCTATTTTTCCACATGTGAAGAACAAAGAAATTCATTTTCATGAAAAACCTATATTTAATAAAACTCAAAAACAAATACATAACAAAACAAAACATATTAAAATTATATTCATTGGATAGCTTGTTCTGAGGAATACCATAATCATTTGAAATAAATTTTAAATGAATTCATTTGATCCCCCAAAAGCTAAATCAAAAGTGATTTTTTATCAGCATTTTGATAGGTGTAAAGGAGACGCATTTATAGGTATGGTTTAAAACTAGCGAGCTTCTATCCCAGGGGTTTTGATCTAAGGTGATTTGATCAAACCCTCTTCAATTGGAATCCTTAAAATGGAACTTTTTAAGGCTTAAATCATTATATTTTCTAAAAATATGTGATTTCAGCTAAAATTCGTTCCTCTCAGGAATTGTCAACCACTATTATGATAGCACCAATCGATCAATGGAATCGGTCTATGAGACTACCACCATAAGTCAAAGTATATAGTCATCCTAGAATTGGAAACACCTCCCCTCTAACCCCATGGTTGTGCCACTAGGCTATCAATCTGCTACTTTATAAAGGGCACTGATATGGCTGGACCCCACCCAGGCTCTTGAGAGTTTTGTGTATACTTCGTTGTCCCCATCAGCACACCTTGCTACTCTCCAAACTACCATAGTACATGTTGTGGAAAATACATATTTGTAATGAGATGACTCTGCATTATTCGACCAATCAAATATCAAAACTGTATGCAGAATGGTAGGTGGTCTCCCTCATTGGCTCATGGTGCACAATCTTTGTAAGGCCTCCAAATGAATGATGTCATTGTATCAATCCTATGCCTCTAGTAGCCTGTCTCTCCCACTCTCGTCTACTGAAGAGCTCTTGCATATAGATAAAAATATGGCATATCATTTGCCAACTGTGTCCTCTAGATCGGCGGATAGAAGACGGTGATATGCTCCCACCTAGATCATCAGCAGGGTCATACCGCAACTAATGTTGCTCGCCCCTCTATATATAGTCTCATGTAACTGATGGTACAACATCCCCAACAGACATGACCCCTAGGAAAAAACAACTGTCTTGCTTCTTCTAAACAAGTACATCCCCCCATCCGATTGGGAATCCATGTCCTTGACGATCTAGCATGAGGACCCCAACAATCAGAGTACACAACATGACATCCCATCATGGGTAGTACTCTACAAGATAGTCCCACCGAATCTAATATGTAGTCACACCAAGGCCCGCGACATCATCTGCCTTATATACCTCTAGCATGGCCTCTACTCCCCACTGCGGATCATACACAACCCAGTCTCCTTTGATAGGAATGTGCAGAATATGATATACATTCTCCATGGTAATAGTCGCCTACCCTATTGACAAATGGAATGAACAAGTCTCAAAATGCTACCGCTCAGCCAATGCTGTCAAAAGTTCCCTATTAGCCTAGAAAATGGGCATATAGGTGACATAGTATAGACCCAATTGCATCAGTCACCTGACCTCTTGATCTGTCAGCTGGTCCTATAATCGGTAGGTTGATGTTTTTCTCTCACACATTTAAATGGGTGCTAACTATCTCAGCACATGGCAAAAAATGCATCAACATCTTTTTGAAAATCATCATGATCAATTGTTTAATTCAAAAGAATTCAAAATTTGAAGTTGAACATAGTCAGCCTTGGTCAAATGTCAAAGTCAAATGTGTCGTGAAAAGGAATTGACTTCATATGCGTTGCAAAAAGGCGTTTGCGTCACTTCATACATCAATTGTGTCTTGTTCCAACGATTTCATCATTGTACCCTATGTTTGTGTCGCAGCAGAGCAATCAAAACATAATTTCTTGCATATGCGACATTTCTTTCAAATGCGTCATTTGAACTAGCAAATATGTCACAATTCATCATATGCGGCATTATAGACCTCGTTTGTGACACAATTTTGTGAATGTGTCGCATTTTCTTGCAAATGCAGCACAATACCTTGTCCTAACCTAATGGTCCTTCGCATTTGCATCGCGACACATCAAATGCGTCCAATACGAATGTGAATGCGGCTTACGTGCACACATATGCGTCGCTACACATTCGTTACGTAACCTAAAACTCAAAAAATTGCACGTAAAATGATAAAATCACAAAGTGGGATAGGGGCACATACCGTTGACTCTAAGCCCTCTGGCCGCCTGAAGGTCCACACGATCTCCCTGTGATGCTTTGTGACTGGGATCACCATCCTCGCCAAAGTCCTCCTTGCTATGAGCTCTCAAATTTACTATGGTGAAAACTGAAAATGAATTGACTTTTACCCCATTTTCAATCTATTTATAGGGTCAAAATGGCATTTGTCAAACCTTTTATTATTGGAGATCCTTTTGGCCAACTTTGACCACCTTTTTGGCTGCTCTAAACTCCTCGAAATCTGAAACCATCTGTGCCATTTCCTTTCCCGTCACCAAATTGACTTATCGGGACACCTTCCAATTTTTTCTGTCATTGGCCCAAAATTTGAAAAATTTCTTGAGGGGGCATCAATACTCTGTACCTTTGTTAAGGCATGACTTTAACTTATTTCTTTGTCACAATGCAACATGCTACATTATGAAAAAGAGGGGAAAAATGTAGACACTTAAAAATGACCTAGGCTTACAAGCTCTATTTTTTTTACCACTTTCATCCTAGCATAATTATGACATTTTCATTATGTCCTTGGTCCACCTTCGACTATTAATTAAGTAATTCATAATTATTTAATTAATTCATGTCCTTTTATTCTTCATGATTATTAAATAAATAAATTTTATTTATTTATTCAATACGTCATTAATTGTCTAAATCTTCTCATAATTAAATAAAACTCTTAATTTATTTAATCATCTCTATTCATTATATCTTCCTGATTATTAAATAAATATATCTTATTTGTTTATTTAATGTCACTATTTCTTAAATCTTCTTATAATTAAATAGATTTATTAATTTATTTAATTATTAATCACATTCTCTAAATTAAATAATTATCTTTAATTATTTAATTGCCTCATTTAACATGTCCCTCATTTTAAATAAAATTAATTATTTAAAATGGCTTCACATTATTAACTGACACTTCTTTTAGTAAATAATCTAAAAGATTATTTACTGTCATGCAAAATCCACATTTTTGAATTAATTTTAATTCAGAAATGGTAACATTCTTCCATAAATCAAGTAATCGATCAAATTATTGATTTTCCAAATTTGTCTTCTCTGTTTAGTCTTTATCTTCTTGATTTTTTGAAATCTTTATCTTTTTGGCTAATTGTCACATTTATTCTCAACTGTCGATGTGATTTTCTAAAATTGCATCTTGGCCACTCATTTAAGATTGTTTCCCTAATCCTAATTATGGGTTGTCACATGCAATCTTGATCTCTAATTTTAGGGTTTCATCTATTTTTAATATTGACCGTCTGTCCAAAATTGCATTTTCTATAAAATTCCAATTTTTCTCACATTCTAGGAACCACTTCATTACTTTACAACACTTATACTTACATTTTGTAGCATTCTTAGCATTTGACATATTTGATTTCATTATTCATTAAGTCATATTGGCATTTCATAGGCATAGTCATATTTGCATAATTTTAACACTTATCATTTGCATGATAGTATAGTATTTGTCACTCCAAATCCTTCAAATCTTGCATTGGACAATTGTCATAGTCACTTGCTCACACACTTAAATCTAAGGGAAACAATCACACACTTGCAACAAGCTCGAAGGTGATATGGAGGTGAATCATGGAGGCTTCAAAGGCGATATGGTGTAATTGTTCTATTTGTTATTTAGCTTTCATTGTGCTCTATAGTTTCTTTGGGTTTTTATATTATTGATTTAATCTACTAACCTATCTAAAAAATACCCATTGATACATTGGTGAACCCGACACATTTATTTATTTTTAGTTTTCATACAGTTTTCAATTTTTCTGTTCTTTTTGTAGATATAGGTATATAATGCTACATTTGATTTTTCTCGAGCCACATGTGATGCATCACTACACATTCGAAAGTTGAAACGATGTAATTGCTCTGAGGTGCCGCATACGCAGTCCAGAAAACTGCATTTGATAGACTGAGTCACATCTAATTCTTCAAATGACACATTTGATGCCCGAGATGCATCTTCCTGTGAAAGTCCAAAATGCAAAAACTGAGCCGCATTTGCTGCACAGAGCGATGCATTCACTCTGTTATGATGCATCTACCTGGTAATCATTTTTCTTCTTTTTGCATTCGGGTTTTCCAAATTTCCTTTGGCATTTTGGTTTTCTTTTCTGCATTCTATCTAGCATAGGTGTTTTTGAGTTACTAATCTTTGTTTGCAGCATGTGGCATTTATATTTCGTGGGTCCAAGACAACTTGATCAAACTTCTAACTTGTGATTTTGTAGGTTTAAGTGTCCAAGACTCTCACTTCTAAACATTGTGCTTGTGATTTTTAGATTAGAAAACATTTCATTTGGTGTAATAAAAAGAACATGTCTTATATTTTGTTTGACTATGTTTGAAGGTGGTAGGTGACTCTGCTCTCACCCTGTGCAAACTAGGTGATTAGAAAACCAGACCCACCTTGTTTCTATGTAACCTTGATGCAATAATCGAAGTATCCTCTCCCCTTGCACAATCCTAGGTGTAAGAGAAACAGTTATTTCCTCTAGAACTTGGGCCTTCCTTGGTGGGAAAAAGTACTCACCCCAAGGCGACTCAGATCGACAACGAAGTTTTTTGGCCAAGCTACCCCCGACCGGTATATAAATGTGAATTCTAAGGGAAAGCCTAGGATTACGACTGCAAATGTGTCATACAGACCAAGTAGTACTCCCCAAAACCCTGTTGAGCTTAACTTCTTGAGGCTGGAGTTTCTCCTAAATGGAGATTAATCTTGCATGCCATGTATGGCCACTTGAATGGGGGTCCCAAATTAAACACCTTTGTGTAGTAGCCAAAAACCTTCTATTTGCTAGCACAACACTGGTCGGTGTGAAGGCATCCACATATTCACAGTCTTTAGTAGAGGTGATCAATCTACCATGGGAGTTTCATGGGGTTGGAAGCTTGGTTGGCTTGAGAAGAAAGTGCACTATAAGGGGGAGCCTGTGCAACCAAGCTTCTAAATTCACATGCTAGGATATGCGGTTGGGGAAACCCACATGGAATCTAGTAGATATTGTCCTGGCTTAACCTTAGGATTGTACTTGTTCTCTTTTGCATTTGTTTACATTCAAAATATCATGCTTGCTAAGTGTTTTTTGGATACTAAAACAAAACAAACAACATCCACACATCTTGAAACAATTAGTCAAACTTCAAATAATTTGGATTTTTGACCAAAACATAATTTTTTTATGACTTTTTTCTCTATGCACTGCATCTTCTATAACAAATTTGCTATCTCGCACCGCATTTGACAATCTCTGCAACACATCTAATCTACTAAAATGCATTCGCTACTCTAAACACTGCATTCGCCTGTCTTGCACTGCATCTGCTGTTCAAAAACCTGCATTCGACATACTAAATCGCATATGCTGTCTACAGAGTTGCATTTGATAAACTAATGTAATCTACAATAAATAAAGGTAATCTGCAATTAAAAATTTAATGTAAATATATATATATATATATATATATATATGAAGTTATAATATGTCAAAGCTATCTAAGAGTACATATGTAAATATAATAAAAAATGTCAAATCTATGTAAGACTTTCCAACTCTTTCAAATACAACATTATAATTAAGATACCTAAACAACAAACTCAAAATACCGCATAAAGCAGTGAGCCAAGATGTCTAACATTAACTAGTACATGATAAACATGTTCAGCTATGTCATTTTGTACAAATATTTTAGTGGCCACCGTGTGAAGGTTCCCTCTTTCTCTTTCAGATGAACAACTCCATCTATTTTGTCTTCATAAACAAGGGGTATGTTACTTGTGACCTTTAGAATTTTTACATTTGCATCTCCTATTCCTTTCAAGTTGACTCCCTAATTTTATCCCCTTCTTTGAGTTTATCAATACATTTCTACAAAAAAGAAAAAAAAATAACACATTATATTACATAGGTAATGATTACCCTTGTTTGAATAATAAAACAAACATTACTTACTTAAATAGTACTTGCATGTGTGTGCTAAAATAATTGCAATTTTTTTTTTTTCAAAAATAATTGCAATGATCAATCTAATACTTAAAAACCAACATTCATTGCACTGCTTACAATGTTACTATTAGCTTCATGCTAATCAGATATAAAGGCCACAAATATAAAAACTACATTACCATGCATGCAACATGAGAACACTACTACTACTGTTGCAAGGTGAAGGTGAAATACATTGGGATGTACAAAAGCATTGGCATTAAAGCTCTAAAACATAACCCCATGCATTCAAAAATTGGGAAAAAATTAGATTTAAAAAAAGGTAAAAAATTGTAGAACAAGAGATAAAAACTATTTTTTTTGAAATTGAAAGGAATTTCCATAGGCTAGAGATATAGAGAGAAAATAAAATATAGAGAGCAAATAAAATATAGAGTTTAACTAATGAATTGTAAAAAATAGATTTATGTAGTTTATATTCATATCTTTGATTACATTGCATTGTACACCTTTCAAACTCAAAGCATTACTTCACATTGCATAACTAATAACTAGATGTTGATAGATGACAACATTTCAATTACAATATAGTTTTTACAAAGTCAATCTAAGTAATCATGCAATTACTTCACATTGCATAACTAATAACTAGGAGCAGCTTCCAATTGCATTTGCTTGTCATGGCATTTTATGAGACCACATTTCTTTGAGGCATTTTTTCAAACAGTTCATCGCCTTGTCTATGCTACCACATTTTCCATACATGTCTACCAAAGCATTTTGTCAAACAGTTCACTCCCTTGGAAAAAATCTCAAAAGAATAATAGTAAGCATGAGACCATAATATTATGAGGCTCCATAAATCTTTCCCCGTCACTAAATAAAAATTAGCACTATTGGCCTAACAATTCCTCATCGATGGAACCCCCATTATAGCCTCACCGATGGCCCGATTAAAGCAAATCATAACCTAGTATCGGTGTAACAATACCTTATTGAGCTGAATCTTAAGGTACTCTCCCCAATAGACCGACAAAGTCAACAAAAGTAAGCACATCATTGTGACACATGAACATCAGTGGAACAAATGTTTGCATTCCCTCGATGGCTTGATATAACCATGGATTGTCAAGTGCATAATGTATATCAGTGGAGTTGGGGTGCATCAGGGTGATGTTATATGGCGTCTCGCCAATAGACCTAAGGAAAGTTGTTCATCGGTCATCATTGAGGTATTTAAAATTAATGTTCTCCCCTGAATGGTGGTGTATTTAGGGAGCTCTAAAATGGAGTAATTGCAGGTTTTTATTCTTGAAGTTGAAGTGAATGAGAGAAGTGTGTGGATTCAGGTGGCAGCAATGACTGATGTATGCCAAGCATTTATGGAAAGGAATGTGAATGAAGTTATTAAATTCTTGAGGCATTACATTGTCGATGCTCTTCTACTGTGGTGAACAATAGGTGTGAAAACAATGTATAGGAGGTGGTGGCTTTGTCGCTATAGAGGTGATGGAGGCTAGTTTCATGCTTAAAATGAAGAAACAACTCTCACACTTTTATGGAGAACCATCAGTAAAGAGACTGATGGGGTGTTTCCTATACAACGATGAACGATTAGTGCAATCAGTGCAACTAATTTTGGGAAGAGGATTCGACAAGCTCACACACAGGTACAAAACTAATTTGGACATTTATTTGCTCATAATGGCTTGGGGCTTAGATTTGGGAGAGTCGATTGAAGTTGTGAAAAAGGTGATGAAGGCACTGGTGCATAAGGATTAGCTGAATAACATAGACTCACTATTGGAATGGATGATTCCGGGAGTTGGGATGCATATCAGTGAGGGAATTGAAAGCGAAGAGGACGAAGAAATAGTGAAATGCATACCCTTTGTGAAATGGCCAGAAGGAAAGCATAAAGCCAGATGGAGAGAGGGAGCAACACATGGGTGGGAGGCTCTCAAATTGATTATGGAATTAATAGAGGTTGAGGCAGTGATAGTGAAGGCAAAGGCTGAAGCGAAGCGACTGGAGAAGTTGGAGCAGCGACCTTAGAGGAAGAAGAAGAACGAGATCTCTATGGAAATTGTGGCAAGTAGCTCATCTACAACTCTATATTTAACATAATACTCTACCATGAATTTGAGCTTTTTGGTTGTCTGTAGTTAGTTTTTGGGGGTTTTACAAAACTGTGGACAATGAAAAGAATTTTTTGGTTTGCAAGGTAGTTAGTAGTTATTCGTAAAAGACGGTGAATGTAATTTTTAGTGAAATTTTTGATTCTAAAATAGTTGTTAAGGACTGGCAGTGAAGTCACTGTAGATAAACTGTAACTTTTGAAAATAATGAATATATAAACTCTCCAGCCATACAACTATAATCTCAAAAAAGATTGTAAATAAGGAAATTAATAGTTTGAATGCAAGTAATCTATCTCAAGTGTCAAACATTAATATTCTCTAGTTGTCACCTAAACCTGATTTAATAAGTAATAAGCAAATACTGGTAATCATGCCTTCCCACCAAAGTGGCTCATATAGGTAAGAATAACCTCCCAGTCCTGCAATAATTTTTCCATGGTCACTGTTATTATGTAAAAATAAATTTGGAAAGAACAAAGCTGCAAAGATAGAATAGAATGAAGACTCTAAAGAAGCTATTTTCACATTGTAGCTTTCTAACAATCCAACATGACACTGAAGCTTAGTTTTTGATTTTTGTTCAACACAAAAACAAGAACTGAGCCATGGGATAAAACACTGAAATCATTTTTTTTTTCAAAATAAGTTAGTATACTCAAATGTGAAAGGAGATGAAAGCATAATCAAAGAAATGTGTTAAAAGGGTGCCTCCATTTATGTGCAATCCAGGTGGCAATTGTCTAAATTTTGAAGTTTAATATTGAAATTTTATTTAAAATTGAAATATAAATGTCCTTAGTTGATAGGAAGTAACTAGTAGATAAAGCTAACTAGTTCAAGGTATTCGCTATCATGTTTACACATTCCCTAAGTATCTACTAAACAAATAAATCTTTCATAGAATGTATATATTTCTAATTTGAAAATCATATTTAAAGTCATGGAGAGTTACAGGAGGTATAGGTTGGGTCTCTAGTTGATATATAATTGGTGCAAATCTAAGGTCTTAAGTTTTCCTACCCAATAATCTTTATTCCAATCTTTAAATGACATAAAAGATTGAGGCTTATCCTTTGTTGTCCTCAAATTCTCAATCAAACCATCTTAACCATATCATACTAAAAGTCTATTGTCTGGACCAAAACATGCAATTTTTGAGAGTCCCTCTCAATCTCAAGGCCAAAGGCATAACATCTGGTTTAAAATAGGTACAGACCAAAATCTTCAAATAGTATAGTGATATCTTCAACAAAACCCTAAGTACTTAAATCATTCCATGGTTTTTTGTTGATGTAATTAAATTATCACAGATGATCTAAAAGGCCAAAGGGTCATCAAGGTGATTACATGACTGGAACACGTGTGAGGTAACAGAAGGAATTATACTTCTTTCCTCATCACCCAAATCAAGATTTGAGGCAAACAGAGGAATGTAGCCTACTCACTGCTTCTGCACAACAAACTTTAATCTATAATTTCTTTATAAATGTTCTAAAAAATAATGTCATATGACCACCAAAATAATTTCAACTATCGTAGTTATATGATTTGTCATGAACACCATCTCATTACAAAACCATCAGTTATAATTTAATCTCGACTGAGGAAATACATACCCAGTACATCCTCTTGAATACAAGGAAGGTGAGCTCAGTCTTTTGTTCAAGCCAACAAGTACTCCACAACCTCTCTCCTCCTAGCATGTAACACCCCTTGAGTTCTCTCAATGGACCCTTCTACCCATCAAGCTTCAATTTGATGGAAATTTTTTGATGCAAAGCAATTTGGCTTTGAACAAATCATCACAAAACAAGTTGACTCAAAGAACCAATTGATTCACAAAACTCTTCCAAATCACTCCTTTGCAAAAACTCTTCAACTCATCTAGTAGGTTTGCAAACCCAAATTTTTGACTTTATCTCACAATGAACCACTCAAAAATCAATCTATCTAATCTTTTAGACACCCTTTATGGAAAACTGTAACTTACCTTCAAAAACATCATGGGTCCCTTTGGACCGTCTCATGAAAAACCTAGAAAGAACACTGTCCTAATAGACCAATTAGGTCTCTATTTCAAAGGAGGTACCTCAAATTCTTTCCTCCAACTCCAAACAACCACTCAAATCTTCTTACTAGTCAACATAGGGCCCTAATCAACAATTTTTAGATGGGAAAACTTCTATCTAACCTCTGTAACTAAAAACCCTCACTTTACACTAGATTGGGGTAGGGTTTATTGAAAAATGACATTACCAACCTCTCACATCTCTGCCACCACCTCCAACACTCTTCATTATGCCTGCACATGCTTACAATATGAATTGGTTAATCATGACCTTATTAATGACTTCTAGACTCAAAAATTAAATTGACCTAAGACCTCCATGAATCGACATTTCACAAATACCTTGTTGCTCTTGCAGCAATTTTTAAATGTTTAATTCAAGAAGAAATAGAGCGATTAAGATATACAAGTTAAAATCAAATACATTTTTACATTTATGTATTGGTATTGTAAACTCTTTTATGAAGGCTTATACTAGGGTTTTCCTAATTGGTGCCTCTAGATTCTAGGTTAGAATCTTACAAGACTTAAATAGTGTAGATACCAACCTCCACTTTACTATCACAATGACCACTGTTACTATTTTCCCCCTGAATACATCATAGTACCATTGCCAAGAGTCACCCAGAGGTCTCTAGCAGATGATAAGGTGTAATTAGCAAGAGGGGTGTATACCTCTGTCCCAACCACAAAGGTTTTCTGTGGTAAGGTAAAACCCCACCTTGAAACCCCAAACCATATAAACTCAGTGCTCCACGGGGACTCGTCCCCTACCTTGGTACCCCTGTCCCCATCCTGGAAATGTTTCGGGGACTTGGGGGACCTAAAAACTTCCCCTTGCCTCTGCATCTAATAGTGACACACACTTGAGCTCCAATTTTGATATAGACCTACTAGTTGCATCTGTTGATTAGGGACAACCATATATTTTTTATGTTTTTTTCATTTTATAGTTGAAACTTGAAGCCTTTGGGCACTTTGTTATAATTCTTATTTAATATATATGCACATTGACAATAAAAGAATTTGAATTTTGTTACTTTGTTTGTCAATTCTTATGTGAAATCTCAATTCAAGTCTAATTTTATGTATTAATCTTCTACAATGCCTATGATGAATGCTTTATCAATGTTCTGGTATGAATATTTGAAATTTCTCTATATTTTTAAAAATTTCCCTATTTTTTATAGCCGTCCCCTAGCATCCCCTAAAAAATGACCCAAAAGTACCCCCGTACCAAAAACACGTCCCACCGTCCCATGTCGTCGTGTCCTCGAAACTTGGGGGATCATAGTATAAACTTGATTTTACGAAAAAAGACATTCAAGCATACAGGAAAATCTAACTCTACAAGATTGAAAACACCAAATAATAACAACTATAGGAAAAACTAGATTAAGTAGACAATATATGCAAGATGTGGAATCATAGACAAAACACTTGAATTATTTGATAGAATGCCTCAAAAACATGTCATCTCATGGAATGAAATGATTGATTGTAGAATGTGCACAAAATGGATTTTGTAAGGAACCTCTCAAAATATTTGAACTAATGAAGCATTGTGAACACATCCTAACATTGTAAGCTTTGCTTGGGTTCTAGGTGCATGCAGTTATGTAGGTTTAGTGGATGAGGGCTGCACATACTTCACATGTGAGTAACCCTTATTATATTACAATTTACATATATAGTTGATCATTAGGTGTGCATGGTTGATCAACCATTCATATTTTTAGTTGGATCCTAAAAATGCTACAACTTATGTTCTCTAAAACATCTGTACGAGGTTCAAATAGTAAAGATATTGATGAAAGATAGAGGAATTAAAAAGATACCTAGATGTTATAGTTGGATATGCTCTGGTAGACATATATGGAAGATTTGGAATCATAGACAAAACACCTGAATTGTTTGATAGAATGCCTCAAAGAGATGTCATCTCATGGAATGAAATGATTGATTGCAGAATGTGCACAAAATGGATTTTGAAAGGAACCTCTCAAAATATTTGAATTAATGAAGCACTCTGGAACACATCCTAACATTGTAAGCTTTGCTTGGGTTCTAGGTGCATGTAGTCATGCAGGTTTAGTGGATGAGGGTTGCACATACTTCACACGTTAGTAACCGTTATTACATTACAATTTACATATATAGTTGATCATTAAGTGTGCATGGTTGATCAACCATTTATATTTTTAGTTGGATCCTAAAAATGCTACAACTTATGTTCTTCTCTAAAACATCTGTACGAGGTTTAAATAGTAAAGAGATTGATGAAAGATAGAGGAATTAAAAAGATACCTGGACATTATAGTTGGATATGCTTTGGTAGACATATATGCAAGATGTGGAATCATAGACAAACACCTAAATTGTTTGACAGAATGCGTCAAAGAGATGTCATCTCATGGAATGAAATGATTGATTGCAAAATGTGCAAAAAATGGATTTTGCAAGAAACCTCTAAAAATATTTGCCCAAATTTGAAGATCTCTAATGTTTAAGGCACGTTTTGCCTGAAATAGCCTGACACATTTTCTGCCCATGCCCTGTTGTTCTTTATCATCATTTTGCTTCAATTTCCTAGCTCTAAACCAAATCATGATGATCAGAAAATAATTCTCAATCTTCTAAGTACATTTGTCTTCATGTTGGGCTGTTTTAAACAAGATTTGATTGAGTTTCAAACACCCATTCAACTCTATTTGGTTCCAAATTTTTTTTCCATATCATTTGAAACAAAACCCTTGAACTCCATCTGCTTCATTTTGATAGAAATGGCTAGAAGAATTCACACACCAAGGGTTCTATTGACCAGACATGTTTTCTAGTTCTAGTGATGCATTGATGATTCTATTTTTTCATTAGCATGAGGATCTTCTATTGGCGAGACGAGGTCTCCTATTCCCATGATGGTCTAATGGGGATGTCGTCGGTGGAGTTTGTGCTCATCATTGGAACCTACTTTTTCATCGATGTGAGGATCTTGTATTGGTAGGATGAGGTCTCCTGCTCTTGTGATGGTCCGATGGGGATGTCATCAGTGGAGACATCCCCATTGGACCATCGTGGGAATAGGAGATCTCTTTCTACCAATAGAAGATCCTCACATAAATGAAAAAGTAGGTTCCAATGACGGGCACAAACTCCACCGATGACATCCCCATCGGACCATCATGGAAACATGAGACCTCGTCCCCCCGATAGAAGATCCTCACATTGATGAAAAAATAGAACTGTCGACACATTGTTGGAACCAAAAGACACATCCGGCCAATAGACCGATAAGGTGGGGGTAGCCAATTCCATTTCTTGTAATGTGGTAAGAGTCATACAAGTAACGCTATGTCAGCCTACAGAACTCTTTTTGGAGGTTCTAAATGATTTGCCTCTTTTTAATACGACTGTGTTGGCAGTGCCACCTAAATCATAGTTGTTTGGTGGGATTCCAAACCCATACAATGAGGTGCAGTTTTGCAAAATCTCATAGACAGAAGCTACAAGCTACCATGATGATTTTTCCAAGTGAGTTTATATCAGAGTCTTGCTTAGCATGGCTTAAGACATGTGTAGATGATATTCTCCCTGCATATAGGCTTGGGGGAAAGTATTTTCTTGATCTTGTGAAAAGTGGCAAAGAACTTGCAGACAATGAGACATTGATTAGAGAAACATTAGATAGTCTGTATGCATTTAAAGGGATCTTGGAGTGGGTAAAAATGGTTTTTGGTTCAAATGTTGAGTTTCCATGGCAATGCATGTGTGAGATTGTTTTGAAGCACTCAAAGAGTTTGTGGGATTAAATTTTTGAAAGCCCATTTGTTAGTAGGGTGAAACAAATAATAGCTGATGGATTTGCAGATCTGTGTGAGAGAGTTAAGGTTGGTAAATGCCTTGAAGCCATAGTTACATATTTGGAAAGTTACAAAGATGTTGAAACCCATTTGCATAAATTAACTACTAGTGAGGGTTGGCTTGCCAAGAGAGGGGACCTAAAAAGTGTCAATTTACCTAGGTTGAGTTTTAGATTTATGATGACAAATGATGAAGACTGGTTTGGTCACCTTAATGCTTATTTTGGAACTGAGGTTAGTCAAATAAAAGATACCATAGATGAGGGGTCCAAGAATATTCTGGAAGACCTACTAAGTTTTCTTCATGCATATAAATCTCCTTCAAGGATAAATGATTGAGCACCTTATTTTCAAGATAAATGCTTCCATTTTATCTCAGGGTGATCCCACAATAGTGGTTTACAATTTTTGGCCAAACTGGACACTGAAATAATTTTTTTTAACTAAATCTTCACTTTTGGGCACCTATAGCGACTAAACCATGAGAAATTTGAGGATGATGCAAACTAGAGTTTCATGAAATTTTGTCTGTAGATTCTAAATATATTGTTTTGAAATTTTTTGGAATCAAATTGTACTTCTTTTTCCATCTCCCTCAAAAACTAGCTTTTTTCAGAAAACAACATTTTTAAAAAGTGACACTCATCGTATAATGCATAACTTTTTTCCATGAAGGATAAAATTCTAATTATTTTGAATTTATATTTTTAACTTCGATATCTAGTTCTTCCACTTGGTTAGATAATTTTTAATTAAATATTTTTTCTTCAATCAAGTTTCAAAGTCAAAGCAATTACAATTCAGACATAGCATGATCGTATAAAGCGTAATTTTTTTTGTATATATCGAAATTCAATTTTTTCTTTTTTGGATCAATTACTTCAATATCTGGTGCACTCATATTTTTGAATTTTTTTTTGACAGTCTTAGATATTTTTCCACATGTGCAAAACAAAGAGTTTGATTTTTGGTGAAAAACCTACATTCACAAGAAATAAAAAATAAATATAATAATAAAATTAAATTTATTTAAAATTATAATTTTTGGGAAGCTTATAATAAGGACTACATACTTACAAAAAATAAATTTTAAATGAATTCATTTTATCCCCCAAAAGGTAAATCAAAAGTTATTTTTTATCAGCATTTCGTTAGGTGTAAAGGAGACTTTGTTATAGGTATGGTTTAAAACTAGCAGGGTTCTATCCAAGGGGGTTTGATCTAACCCTCTTCAATTGGAATGCTTTAAATCATACTTTTAAAGGATTAAATCATTATATTTTCTAAAAATATGTGATTTTAGCAAAAATCAGAATCTCCCAGAAATTGTAAACCAGCTTTGTGGGATCACCCCTCAACATTGATTTTTGAGATTGAAGAACATCTTGCACATCTTTTAGAAGCTCTCTAGATCAAGAAATGAAAAATGAGGAGATGCTAGAAAAAATAAACAAGGAGACACTAGAACCGACAATTATAGTGGAAAGGGCACTTTTCTTAGGAAGGCTTTTAGCTGCTCTCAGTTTTCATTCAACTTCCCTTCCACTAGTTCTTGTCTCGTCTCAACTCTGGTTTGTTGAGAACAAAGCTTCAGTTTGAGGGAAAGGATCTTCAACTTTTAGATATTCCAGTACTAATTTTGATTACCCTCTTCTAGACAGTTCTGGAAGAAAAATACTAATGAGAGGGGTTGGTTTGAAGCCTGAATCACAAGATAAAAATAATAGCACTAAATTGAATAAACTAAGAAGAATTATGCACAATCTTTGCATTAGAGCTCATAGCATGTGGATATTGTGGATAACTGAAGAGCTTTCAGGTATTATCATAAGAGATCTAAGGGAGGATGATTCTTTATCCATGAGAACTCCTTTGAAGGCCTATATTCTCATTTGCATTGCATATTTTGTTTCCTGTGGTTTATGAAGTTGGTTTCATTTCCATGATTCATCTAATCACTAATCTCTTGTTGTAGTTTTTATGAGATTTCTTGTAGTTCTGATTTAAGTCATCATGTTTTATATTTGGATATATTAATAACCGAATGAGAATAAAGCATCTAGAGTAAAGAGCTACATTTGATTCTTTCAGTCACTTCAAACTCTTTATTTCCCAATAAATGGAAAAGAATAACATGTGCTCTTTCAACCCTTCCAGTCCATATTAATCATGGAGATGTAATCTATAAGTATGCAGAAAAGTATTAAAGGGGAGCCAAAAATCTAGAGATTTTAATAGGGCCTATGAATCAGCTCTTGTTGTTTTTATATGAAAATATTGTTGTTTGTTTTCTATTTATAATATCTATTGGTGTCATTTGGGAACTGCTATTTTTGGGAATTCAGTAAGAGTTCTCAAACAACGTAGGATGAAATCTACTATATAATTGAACTACTATTCCACTGCACCGTAAATGTTAAACCCCTACCATCCCTAAGCTCATTTCATTGTAATCTACATGGTTGATAGAATAGCCACTTTTCACTTTATTATTGTTCATCCTTTTTCTTTACTTGCTACTCTATTTTTTACACTCAACTTCAAAAGTGATTTGCATGCCTCTTCAAAAAGTGGAAGTTAATTTTAAGAGTTCAAATTCTAAAATTTGTATAGACAACTCAATCTACGTGTCCCTTATTATCATTTTAAAAGATAAAAGTAAGTTCTCCTATGAACTATGCAATTTGATAGTGGAAACTTCAAAAAAAAAAGATCACTTTTAACATCTCATAACAAAAAAGAAAAGAATAAATAGACCTCGATTCCAAGTTCTCTATACAAATCCTGAACTTCTACAAGATAAGATGGATATACTTTTCCATAATTAGCCTAAAAAAGAACATAATCACTGTTAGTCGACAAGCAACTAGTAAAATTATTAAAAAGAATGGATCATATGGATCATATGGCTTGACCATGTATAAATTTGAAAAGTAAAATTAATTGAAACCATGGAAAGTGACTTACCACAAGATTCTACAAAAATCATGTTTGATGCAAAAAAATGATACAGGTTGCAATCCAAAATCAGGCGTCGTGCTTTACTTCTCCATTTTAGCAGGCTACCTTGAAAATAAGGTTTCGACTCACTACTACATTTTGGCAGGCTACATTGAAAATAAGGTTTTCATGAAGGTTCTAGAGTATGTTTATTAAAATGAAAATTATGCTTATAAAAAAAAAAATGGTCCTTTTTCCTCTTAGATTATTTGGTTGCTTATTCTTATCTTTTGTTTTTTCTCTTCCTTTTGCTTATTTTTTTATTTTTCAAGGTTTTTGGGTTTTAGTTTTTCATGTTCTCTTATGGTTTTTGTTAATTTTTATAATTTGGTGGTTTTTCATCAATTTAGAAGAAACTTTGGTGTTCATATTATGACACCAAAAAAAAATATTTATTCCACAAAAAATATTTATTAGTAATTTTAGTTGTAATATTTTATTATTAATTATGGCGGGCTACAATTCAAAATAAGGTCTTGACAAAGGTTTTAGAGTATGCTTATTAAAATGAAAATTATGGCCAAGATTTTAATAATGAGCACAGTTATTTAGTTATTTATTTAGTCATTTTTAATTGTCTGATAATAGTCATTTATTTAGTCATTTAGTTGTGATTTTACCTGATGACCAAATTAGTCACTCATAAATGACCAAATTAGTCATTTATTTTTCAAATACTACTAGTGTTAGTCACGTGACTAAAAGTTTTAGTCACATAGTCATTTATTTTCCAAATTCTACTAGTGTTTGGATTATAGGGTTTTGGCTTCTAGGTTTTAGAGGTAAAGTTTAAGATAGATAAGGTTTCCACAATTTAAGATGTGGTTAACTAGTAAGGGAAATTGGATTCAGGATTGGGTTTTGTGATGTAGGGCTTGGAGTTTAGCATCTAGAGTTTTATTGATTTAGGATTTGGTGAACATTAAGGGAAATAGGACTTTAACATTATGTTAAAAGGAGAAAAGACATTGGATGTCAAGAATGATATTTTATATGATTGCACATGATCTCATTCACTAAAGTAATAATGAATTTCTAACCTCCCTTAACCTTACTAGGGTATATTCTTCTTTATTTATTTATTATATACCCTAAAGTTCATTTTATTTACTTGAATAAGAAATATAGAGTTTAGTATCTAGGGTTTTATTTATTTAGGGTTTGAAGAACATTAGAGGAAATATGATGTGTGGATTGGGGTTTGTGATGGGTTTGGAGATTAACTAGGTTTGAAATATATATAATTTATGCTTTCAGATGTATATGGTTTGTACTTGGTTTATATTTTGTAGTTTAGGGTTGGGGTTTAAGAGGATTTTAAGGCTTATATTATGCTTTATTTAATAGGATAAATTGGGTTAACCTACATCCTTAAGGCTTATGATTCAATTGAATTTGCATAGTTTTGGGTTTCAAATTTTGGTGTTAGGTCTAGGATTTTAATAGTGTTTGACATTTGGGGTTTAGAATGTAGGGTTTGGGATACAAGATATAATTTGGTTTTACTTGGTTTAGTTTGGATGTAGGGTTTAAAATATTAATGGGAAATAAAAATTAGGATTTGGGGTTTAGGGTTTGGTATTAGGGGTTTATGGTTCAATTTGTATTTTAGGGGTTTAAGATATAGGGTTTAGGATTTATGTAGTGCTCCTATGTATTGGTCTTTCTGGACATTGTGTAAGTGTTTATTTGTGATTTTGTTGTTATTGTATTATATGGTAAACATAATATTTTAATGGACTTGTTAAATCAATTAATTAAATTAAAATTGATTACCAAGTAATTTTTAAAATAAATTTGGGATGAAAATAATAGTTCAATAAATCAATTTTGTGTGAAATCGAAAGTAAATAGCTTATTACTACATAATTAATTAATTTTATTTTTTTAAAGTATTGTTTCAAATGGTATTTAATAATAACTGAAAATTTATTATTATGTGAGGATAATTATTTAAATTTAAAAAAATTAATGATATTTTTAAATAAATTAAGATGATTATTATTGTCTGTAGACACGTAAAATATACCGACACACTTGATCCTGATTTACTAACACCATTTTGACCTAAATCATCATATTTCATCCCTTAATTAAATAAATCATTATTTATCTAATTAAGTCATTCTCTCTTGTTAATTAAATAAATCAATGTTATTTAATTAACCCTATAGTCTTTATTTAATTAAATAATCCATTTTATTTAATTAAATCTCTAAAGTCATTCTATTAAATTAAATCAATCCTCATTTAATTTAATCTAACATCATCCCTCTTTAATTAAATAAATCAAAATCCTTTATTTAATTAAATCTAAATCACATTCCTTTGAATTTTGATTCAAATCAATCCAAAAATCTAAATCAAATAGTCACATCAACTAATCTCCTATTAAATTAATCAAATCCTGGTTAATTTAATCCTAATAACTAAAATCCTCTAGATTTTGCCACTTGCACATGAAAGTACATTTAATTGATTTATTAAATCCTTATTTTCTTTCAACATGGCATATTTAGGGGAATATTACTCTAAACTTGAAAATCCCTCCAAGTGGTTTGTCCTTCCAACAAAGCATTTATCTCTTCTTACATGTCCTTGTGCATTGAGCCAAGTGGCATTTAATTCATTTTCTTTCCCTCTCCAACAAGTCATTTCACAAATTTGAAATTACACCTAATATCATTTATTGGCACATTGGCCAAAATGTGTTCAACCTTCAACTTCTCACATGTTGACAAGTGTTATTTGGCCATTGGTTGGAAATTAGTCCCACATTCATCTATTTTGCCTTATTCTTGAACATATAAATCTATAAACAAGAGGCTTTCATTCTCATTTGGGATCGACAACTTAGAGCAAAGTTACTCTCTTCACATTGAGAGCTAATTTTATCCATCTTCATAGTATTTGTCATCATCTTAGCTAGGTTATTGTAGATTTCATGAAGGAGCTCATTGTTCTTCATCAAACCATCACAAAGCTTGCAAAGGAGTTGGGAAAGGGCCAATTTTCACATCAAATTTGCACCAATTCCCCCATGGGATTGGGAGTTTGCATGTTTAAATAGGGTTTCATTGCTTTCTTGTTTTGTTCTCAATTTTGTTCCTATTTTGAGCATTGTAAATGAATTTCATGGGGAATCTTAGTTCTAACTTGCATTTGGATCTAATAATGTGTTTGTTTGCTATGTTTTTGTAGGTCTAGGATTGGGGTTCTACATTTTGGCACTAGAAGGAGGGCGAATCTCAGGTTCTCAACACATTTTTTAACAAAATTCTATACTTTTTTCTATTTTTTGTGTCTACAGGAAATTGTGTCGCTATTAGTCCAATGATGCCATATAGCGCCACTATCATTCCAATAGTGCCATACTTCGAGGCTACAAACTCCAAACTCTGCCGCTAAAACCTTCTTGCCTAGAATTTCAAATTTTCAAATTGTGACGTGAAGTTGTTTTCTGATGTTGGAATTGTTAAACTTCAAACTATGCTGTTGAGAAAAACTCTGCCACCATTGCGCTCTCTGTTCTGCTACAGTGCATTTATGTCAAACTGAGTGGCACTATACAAGGCCACTGACTTCTTCAAACAATGACATAAATGTGGGTTGCATCGTTAGGGTGGGGTAAAAGATCAAATTTTTAGTTTTTTTTGACATGTGCCTTTTTGCTTTGATGATTTTGAGCTATTGACTTGTTTCTTGCCTTTTTTTTCTTGGATTAATAATTTTTTGTAGGTGGAAGCAAGGAAGGAGCAAGGGAGAGTTTGAAGTATAACATGATTTGTCCATTGTATCAAGTGTCTTTAGACACTTTTGGAAGCAATTATAATTCCAAGTCTAAAGGACTTTATCTCTTCAAGCTTTTTAGGACTCACTAATTCCATTTGGGCTCTAAAAAGAACAAGGAAAAAGGTGTAAAATGAACTTTAGGAAAACTTACTAGATTTTGTTTAAAGGTTAACAATTGAACAATCAAATTTCACACTTCCTTTGGTGCTTAAAAAAATCAAATCATTATTTTCAGGATATAAAATGAACATGTGCATCTTTGTTTTGTAATCACTGACCCAAAATAATATCACCTAAAAGACGTATGCACTTCTCTCACACCTCATGACAATCTTGAGAATCAAAAGGCTTTTGTTGATCTTAAGTTGTGTAAGTGATTTCCTCCACATTTCATTTGGGTTTAAAAATTGAACAAAACTTGCGAGTGTGAGTAGAACATATTGCGTGTGTTCTCTCTTTGTGTCTCAAAAAATATCAATCAAACTATGGATATGTTTGCTCGCTTTTGTTTACTTTAGAGGGTCTGTCTTGTGGGAAAAAGTAATCACCCAAGGGAATGACCCAATCGGGAACATGCTAAAGCCAAGCTGCTTCAAACCTATATAAGTGTGGGTACTTGAGGAAAGGCAAGTATCACTTAGGATTATTTAGATGAGAAGGGCAGAAATGGTCTCTCACCACATGGATGGTCCCCATGAATGGAATTCACACATTAAAAACCCTTGTTTAGAAAAGGCCAAAATCCTTGATCTATTTTTGGTGCAAGAACGGTGCCTGGGCCCCACATTTTTATGGCCAGTAGAGACGAAGTACACACAAGAGTTTTATGGGCATTGATGCTTGGTTGACCCGAGAAGAGTGCACTATAAGGGGAGCCTGTGTGGTTAAGCATCTAATCATTTGATAAGAGTAGGCTGTAGCTAGATTTATCCAAGTGGGAACTCAACAAATATCATCTTTCATATCCATAGGGTTGTACATGTTCTTAGGAAACAAAACACTTTTGTTGTTCATAAACATTGGAAAAACAAACATTCAACATGATCATCAAATTTCAAACCCTTTAGGAAGCAAATATCTGTGACAAAATTCAAGTGTTATTGCTTGCCCTTGGGATTCTATCCTTAGAGGTTTCTAAGCATTTGAATTTATATCTCAATTATTCTCAATTTTCTTACTAAAGTCAACAATAGGAAACTTCTTCCTTGATTTCCTCGATTTCCACATAATAGACTTTGTGGGATGATAAGAAGTTAGGACATTAGAAATTTAGTTTGAAAACCTAATCAAGAATTGTTTGTGGTAAAAGAAGTCACTAAGCAAAGCTAAAGAACAATTGGACCCCACACATGTGTCTCAAATGATTTCACGCAAAATCAAAATCCAAAAACCAAAGTCAAAAGCTCTTAGTCCAAAAGATCATCAAAAGCATCTCTCAATGCTCTACTGAATTCAAACAAATGATTGTTTTCAACTTTTATAAACATGCATCAAGGAACAACCCAATTTGTATTCATTTTATTATTGTAGAATCAATACTTTGTCAACAATTTGAGCATCTTGTTTAGAGTAAAGTGTGTTCTTCAAACCCAGGTCTTGTGAGAGTCCTTTTGGCACACAGATCAACCAAAATCTTGATCCATCCTTCAAACATCAAAACCAAAATCATCTCAAAACAACTCTTGGAAAATATTGAAACCATCCCTTTATACTAGACTTTTGGAAAATGCATGAATCAAAATCTTGTGTGCCCTCAAACACATGCCCCATTCTAATGGAACCCTCTCTATCTTTCTCCTTGTGGGGGTCATTTTGTTTCTACCTCATTTTATGTCCCCCATTTTGGTTTCCAAAATGGTCGAGCCTTAAATTATCATATTAGGTTGACCATGTTTCACCCTCCAAAATTTTCTAAGTCCTAGTTCCTTGTGGATATCCCTTGGCAATTTGCCTCTGCTAGCATCCCTGGCACCCTCTGGGTCTACCCTTGCAGGTTTCCCATTATGAGTTTCCCTTTGGTATTTTCCATTCTAGATGGCTGACGAACCTCGTCCTTCCACGTTTTGGGACCCATTACTTCGTTCGCTATTTCTCCGTGTCTTCAACAACTAAGTTTAAATGAGTATCTTTGAGACCTCTTGGACCCGGCCTGCCAGGATGCTCCTGTTGGATTTCCTTTGCTCTTCCACCATTTCTAATGACCGTCCTTCAATGGCTTCCCACCACTTGGAGTTTGACATCCTCAATGCCGCCCTTGTTTCTTAGGTAAGTTTCAAATGGCCATTTGCCGTTAGCTTTCTGACCACCAGACTCTGGCCCGCCCATGGTCGATCCTGAATTTCAAATTCACAAATTTTGGGACTGACCGTACACACATTCATTAATAACATTTAATGTCATAAAATCCTATAAATAGGCCAATTTGACTCATCATTTTCATATGTCAAGACAGCCAAAGCGAATTAGAGTGATCCAGACTAGCCTCCCATTATCAGTCCCTTGCATTTACTAGCATTTCATCAACTCCATTCACTAAATTCTTGTGGTAAGTTTTCCATCCCCTCACCTGTTGTGTTTTTTGTGATTTTACACATGAATAATGGATAAAAGGGGTTAAAAATGTATGTATTTGATAAAGAGAAATGAGGTGTTTAAAACCCATGTGGTAAAATTTTAAGGAACCCCTACAAATCACCCTTGAGACCCCAAACCTTTACTTCCTCAGTGCCATTTTTCGGACGAAGCTTTGACACTCTCTGGGCCTGGGAATTCCCTTTGCCACCTGCAACACATGAAAATGAACTCAAATCGGTGAAATTCCCTTGTGGGTCCGCCATCATGGAATGCCTTTGCCCCCTGCCATTCAAACTTGGTGAAAATGTAGGCCAAACTAACAATCCTAACTGCCTCCCTGGTCCGCCCCCATGGAACTCTTTCCCTGGGGTGTTGCTTATGTATTGTCATTTTGAAAGCATTCTAAAACCTGTTGTCTATCCTTCGGGCTCCACCCATCAGTTTGCTACCTGACATTTGAATTGAAATCGCCACATCCTAACGTCCTCCAGGACCTTGTCCACAGATTTCCATTCGCAGGCCACCATTGTAACATTATCATTTCTCATGACTATCAAGTAGCTGCTCCCACCTTTTGGGTCCTGAACGTCCTAGTACTATGTGAATAAAATGATGAAACTTAGGTTTCCCAACCCTTATTGGGTCCCCTCCATCAGAATTTCTTCGTCAAGACTCCGTCTTGTCTCAACCATTGCAAAAAGAAAACTGAAACCATCCTTCCACCATTTGGGGCCTGGTATCCCCATTGCCAATGCAACTCAATGAATAAAATCTCGAAGCCAAGTTTAAATCCGAGTTCGTTCCGCCGGCTTGCTCCCATCAAACTTTCTTTCACCGATCGCTATTTCAAAACGACAATCCTCAAGCAGCTCCCCATCTCCTTTGGCCCAAACACTTAAATGATCAAGGAGTATTGCCGACCATCTTTCACAATCACGGGTCCCAGAGTTTGGAACTCCATTCCCAGAACGCTGCTTCACCAGAACCATTCCAAACGACAATACCTAGGCGGCTTTCCCTCCTCTTGTCTCTGAATCCCTCAGTTATGGTCTAAATGCCTTCCAATTTGGAAACAAACTTTGACCCACATGTTCAAATTGGACCCTCTTACCCATGAACCTTTCAAATCATCTAAATCTAAAGGTGGGAGAAACCATGCGGATTTCCCTGGCCTGTTTTCCTTTCAAAACAGTGATTCTCCCAGGGAAGTCTAACCCCTGGGACCCAGACCATCCAAATCCCCTTCAGTAAACTGTGAATGACCATCTAGAATAAATGTTAGATTTCTTGATTACTGTATTGTCCAATCTAACACCATTTGCAAGGATTTGGCTAACCTCTTGTGTTTGCATGCTTGATTATACTCACCTTGCCTATGCTTGTAGAATATATGGAATTAGGTGCAGGACCTATTAATAAATATTCAACGAGCTCCCTTCTGGTGTATTTTACTCTAGGTATCAGCCAGTGCATCGTAGGGAATCCCCACTATACTTCCATGTGTCATAGCTGTGGGCCATTTTGATCATTCCTTTTTGCTTCCTGATCGATCTCCGCTCGAGTGCCACAAAGATCTCATTCCCAAAGAAATTTGGCGGGCCCCATAATTGTTTTCTGTGATGCACTCTTGCTACATGTCTACTCTTCGCAAATCTTTCAGCGAGAGGGTGAAATAACAACTGCGAGTAGTGAAAAGCTACTACAAGTCTCTTTTGTGCCCAACCAATGATCATTTCTTCCACTTTTGGATAGAGCTCTGCCCACTCAACACGTGTAGCCTTGGCACAAGGCTTCAACGGTGAGAGATAAAGGTTCACACGGGCAGTGAAATCCTGCCATGTGCCTATTTGACGGATCTCGTATTTGGGCGATGAATCAGGTGAACCAAATGCTGTGATTGGCCACCGCATGTCATAATCATTTGCACGAGATGGTGACACTTGTCTGTTTAACCTTTCCGAAACCACCACCATCATTTGGAGGAGATGCACCTGAGCCTAGAATGACCAGATGCTTGGTTTTGAATCTTTTCTATTGCAATGACTTGGGGAATATTGTTATTTCTGCATCATTGCCTAGGATTGCGAAATATTTTCTGTTGCTACTCTCGAAAGTGGTGGGAGTTTTATGCTATATATACTTTTCTCTGTTGTGAGAAAAGGGTCCATAATTTTGAAGGAATACTAGTTTTAGGAAAAGACACCAGGCCTTTATTACTGTTTTATTTTATTCCAAAAGACTTTCAGACTGTGCCAATTGTTTGACCTTTCTATTCTTTCATGCTATTTGATTAAATTGTAAACTATGCTGCTATTGTCTGGAAATTTCATTTGAGAACTTCTATATATATTGAACGCAATTTTTCTGATCTAGATTATGTCTAATGACTCTTCTTGGTAGTAGGAATGTATGCAACGTTATTTTATGTTAATGAATGGATTGTCTATGCTCTAATTTTTAGTTTCTACTTTTCTAGAACACTACAAATACCAATCAGGCCCTTAGATCTATGGTTTATCATGCCTATCGTGAAGTCTTGGCACATCACCTTAAGTTAGACTTTATTTTATTATATCTGTTTCCTTTTCCCTTTCCAAAACCCCATTATAGAAGAAGCAAACTTCTCTAAAAACCCGGAGGTCACTCAGTTTAGCACAAAAGGTCTCCTATAAACTGAGTTTCCCATAAGACACTATTACCTTGTCAAATGTTGGCATCAACAAGACTCTCGAGGCTAGTTGCAAAGAAAGACAAAGGAAAGAAAACATGAAAAGCTCCTCTTGGAAAGAAAAATAAAGACCAAATGAAATACCAGTTCCAAGGGGAACCGTTGTAATCTAAGGTTACCACTAATTGGAAGGAGGTCTCTGACATTGACATAGGGCAAGTGGACATTGATGAATTTACGCGAAGAGTCAAAATCAACCCAAAGACAGAGAGTGCCAGATTGATCAGGGGTAGCAGGATAGCCAAAGCTGCAAGTTTTCCTCCTACTCTTATCGCACCCAAAATAGTAATGGCTTGCAAAGAGGTATACTAGCCGGAAACTAGAACAATCATGGACAAGGATGGAAACGTGTTGGTCGACATGTCAGGAAAAGTAATAATGAAGACCTTCCATATCCCTACTTTCAGGGAGATGGAATTTCCAACCATAAAGGAATGCAAGGCAATGTGGGATGAAGACCCAATTAGATGTAAGAAATTGATAAATTAATATTGGCTCAAGGAGAAGAGGGGAAGTGTTGCAAAAGTTCCCTAGGAACTTTACCGTAGCGATTTCTATGAAGACTACCATGATCTAGTAACCCTGCTAAGCAGATTAATGGGCCTTGCTACTACTACATACTTTCAAGAATGGATGGTCTACTTTGTTGAGCAAATTCTTCATGGAAGAGAGGATGATACCACAGAGACCACATTTTACTAGGGAGGCATAATAAGTGATTGCTTTCATGAGCAATTCATGAATGCCAAGAAGACCTCCAAGTTTTATATGACATTCTACCTAGTCAATTCACTGGTTGAACAAAGGCAATATAGGGAGTTGTTCAGAGCTCCGAATGAAGAACAAGGTAGGGAGCTGAAAGTTTATGATAAGTACCCTCAGTTACAATTCAAAAACTACAAGGACTACTGTAGGGTTAATGACACTTTCATAGGTCATATCATCAGATTTATTGGAGGTGACTTTGAGAGACGAGTCTCCCAAAGTGCTAATGCCTTCCTAAAACAATATGCTTTCTTATTCATTCAATACCTGAAGTTTACATACATTCACGCTCAAGGATTCTAAGAAAAACTAAACAAGCTACCCCGATATCCCAATAATTAGATAATATTGTTGGATATTTCACGGTAGCTACAGCATGTGCACACTCTCTTGAGCAACAAACATCTAGTAGGGGTTTCCTATCCCCTTTCTTTCAGCCAAGGGATGTATGAGCTCCATACCTTGCAATGTGTAGGTAATTCAGAAAAGGATTTGGTCAAGTACCATTTCAGACTTCACACTGCTCACCCATGGATGGATCCTTATAGACATATAAGGAAGGCGCTTGGACCCGAGTATGCACATTTGCACAAAGCTGAGGATTTCTGGGAAAACTGCCAAGATGACAAAGAGGTGCAGATGAGGCATTCTATGTGGATGACCACATACTTCACAAAGAGGGTAAATCTATTCCTTGTGCCCAATCAAGTGGAAGAAGATGAGAGCACCATCATGGATCCTCAATACAATGTAGTTGCTAGCCTGCTGCTGCCATTGATAGATTGGGATGAGTAAGAGGTCGATGACCTCGACATTATAACCAAGTCTGTGAAGGCTCATACAAGAGAATGGGTTAATGGGAAAGTTTCCCGCTTGAAGTAGGAAGGGGTTGTGTTGAACTACAAGGGGCTTGAAAGTGAGCCAAGTGGAAGAAATGGTGGGGTAGCTACTGTATCAATAGGAGAAACTTGGAAGTCCCCTCCACTCACACGGTCAAGGAAAAGAAAAGAGACTGATGAGCAATATCCCAATCAAAAAGTGTATTCTAGAAAGGCCTCAAAAGGTGAGCCTTCCAAGAGACATAAGAAATTGGGAAATGTCACTAAAATTCTTGTTATACAAGGGGATCCACTCCATGAGGGAGAAGATATGGAGGTTGATCAACCCAAGTCCCCACCATCTGCCTCCACTATTGTTTCTCTTTCACTAACTTCTCAAGCAATGGTGGCTACCTGCCCACATGCTGTGGACATTTCAGTTCACCTTGTCGCTTCTTCACCAATTGGACCCATCATGGTGGTTGATTCTTCTTCGGCCACTACCTCTCCACTTTCTTTTGCTTCAATGTTACCAACCATGTCCTTAGCCACAAAAACAATGCCTATATCAACACTCTCCCTTCCAGAATCATTCTCATGGCCTATGCAAAATGTCCCCTCTGAGATTTTTGAAGTGTTGTTGGATCCAACCATTGAGGTTGCTCTGGCACAATTTCTTGCTACCATTCCCTTTTCAAAGCCTCCAACTGAACCACCTGAGATGAAAGCCACAATGGAAATATATGAGGAATGGGAAGGATGAGCCAAAAAGGAATTGGAGGAGGAAGCATACGACTACCATGAGCATCAAGAACATTAGCATCTACAAATCGATAAGGTAGTTCGTGAAGGAGAGGAGACAAAGTCTTCTAGGAGCTATGAAGAGGGGGTTGCTAGTACTAAGATTGTACAAACATTTGATGCTAATTTTGAGGAAGAGCTGGCTTGACAACTAAAATATGTTTGGGAGGAAGTGGAAAGACCACCTTCCGAAGAAGAAGGGCAGGAAGATGACAAAGTGGAAGAAAGCACTAAACTTCCAACCAATGAACAAGAAGAAGCCCCCAAGCACGATGAAGAGATGCCTCTCTTAGAAGGGTAGGAAGAACAAGAAAAGAAAGAACATAAATATGTGCCACCTCCACATGAGGAAGAAGAGAGTAAAGAGAAGGATGAACATGAAGAAGAGGATGAAACCTACAAGGATTCGAAGACTGAGTAGCCTAAAGGGAATGAGCATGAAGATGAAAAGGAAGAAAGAGATATTGAAAGGGAGGACAACCCTACCAAACACTTTCCCACTAAATCCCCCATCAAACACACGGTGTTCATCCAAGACTCTGATGAGGAAAAAGAAGATACAAGGGCAGAGAAAGAAACTCCTAAGGATAAGGAGATTGAAATCAGGAAAGATAGAGAGGAAGGTGATCAAGAATCACCTAAAAAAAAGTCTTCAATGCCTGACTGGCTAGAAAGGCAAGTGGTGAGGAAAACTCCTACCCCAAAGCATCCAAGAACAAGATTGGAGGCCACATTGGCTTGAGTTCAGATCAACACCAGAAAGGAGAAAAATCCTAAAATTAGATCAAAGGTGATGATGGATGACTCTGGATCCATAATAGTGCTGGTAGCTACGCTAGTAGTGGGAGAAGAAGGAATGAACTACAATGTCTCCACCATCAACTTGGGAACTGCTTCAAGGGAACAAGAGGTGGATCATCTTCAGGAGTCCATAGCCACGGTGGTGCACTTGATCCAACAAGATAAGATCTCTAAGGATGAGCTCAAGGCATAGGTGGCTGATCTGACAGCCTACATCCAACAATGATCATCAATAGAGGAACTACCTACCACATCTTTGGCTCTACCACAGTTGTTGTCCAAAGAAAAAATAGACAAAATTGAGAAAGGAAAGAACTTGGATAATGTTGATGCGTGTTTTATGACTCACCAAGCACTCTAGAATAAAGAATCCAAAGACACTCTATCCTCTCTTGAAAAACTGACTAGTATGCTAAGATTGCCAAAAAGATCATACAACAATTCCAATGTTTCATAAGTTGGGTGTGGAAAAGCTCTGTGGAAGATGTGATTTTTCTGGTAACACAAAGGGATTTACTCTAGCAAGTTACTTAGAAAGCAAAGACCTAGATGCAGTGATTTTTTTTTTGGATTTTTCAAAAATAAATGAAAAGGGAGAGTAAGGGTCGAGGAATCCTATACTATTCCTATGAACTCAAGAGACAATAAAGATTGAATGAAACCCAATAACAATACTTTTTTTTGTCACGCTATACGACAACTACACAAAGCAAGTGCAATCTTCTGGGAATTTGCGCTTAAAATTTTCTTACTATGAACAACACCATCAATAGAACAACATTATTCGAAGTAATACAATGAGGCATGCACATTAAAAGCTCAGTCTAACTTTATGCATTGAATAGAAAACATCCATCCAAAGAAAGTATGAGTGAAGTTTCACTAATCTTCATGATCAATCTATCATTCCTTTAACATACATCCAAAATAAATTCTAACTTGAAACCATTCAATGAGGAAGAGAAGTATGTAACCATGCGACCATTTGAAAATAAAAGAATTCAAAGCATCTCATGCATCATGAACTTTATTATCCAAAATAGTCTTTTGCAACAATTTCATAAACTCTTTCTCTCTTATTATTATTTTTTCTATCTATTCTTCTTATCTCTCCTTCTATTCTTCTATATTTTATTGTCTCTATCTCTCTATGTAAATGAAATAAAGAGAGAGGGTTTATATAGAGTTCCTGGAGTACAATGAACAACCGAGATTAATCCAGAATCAATGGAAGAGATTAAAAAATAAACAACCCTAATTAGGGTTTCTAAAAACACAATCAGATAACAGGCAGTGAACTGAAGTGAAGAGCTATTCTTGAGGAGGTGCATCCTTATCCTCTTTGGTTGCAGTATACTGGATGAATTTAGAAACTATCATGTCAACCTCCTCAATTGTGACAAGTGGCAGTGCATTGAACCTGAATTCCAGCAGATCAAGATCATCCGAGCAATTGACAAAAGTGTCTTCCCATTCTGATTCCTATTTCTGGAAATTGCAAAAGATGAACAGGAAGTCAGCTGCCTTAGTCAAATTTTTCTTGCAGACAGGCCCATTGGTGAAGAAGATTTCTTGAATTTTGTGCTTTAGGTTTTCAAACTTCAGGTTCTTTGCTCGTATAGTGTCCTTTTCTAGTGCATCTGTAGCCACAACTAGAATCTTCTCCCAAACTTCTTTTGTCATTTCCTCAATTCGGAGGGAATCTGCCTTTATCCTTTCTATAATTTCACTTCGTATGATCAATTTCATGTACCAACGGCCAAAATCATAAGCTTCCCTTGGTGCAATTACTTTTCCGTTGACTAGCTCTTGCTTTGACACTCCTTTAAGCACTTTGAAACATGGAATGGTTCTGTCTCTAACATCCTGAGCATTATCCCATGCTTCTACCAATGTTACAATTCTTGAGAGCAAAGAAGAAGTCTTGCCATATGCCAATGCTAGTCTTTCTACAAATACTGCCACCTCTTGCCTATTGCTACTTAGCAATTCTTTAGTTTCCTTGGCTATATTCTTCTCCTCTTCAAAAATATCTTGAGAAGTATTCATCAGTGGAGGAACTGCTAAGGTGGTCTGATCGAGAGGTTTAGTTAGGTGCTGAATATACTCTTTGAGTCGTTCAACCTCTCATTTATTTAGGAAACTGGATGTACTAGGATCCATATTTTCCGATAAGGCTCTTTGCTTCATGTGTCAGCCTCTGATGGGTTCCCCCTTGCAGTATCCTCGTGATGAACAGCAAGAATGCATCGTTCGCTCTTCTGAAATGGGATTTGGGAGAAAGTTGCAATTGAGGATAACATTCATATGCCTTGAATTGATTTTCTCCATTCCTGACAACACCTTTGCATATCAATCCAGGATATTTATAGGCTCTGGCCAATAGGTAAATGATGTAGGAACCCATATGAAATGACTTAGTCCTTTCAAGGTTAATCAATTTCTCATGGATGTTATCACTCATCATTCTTGACTAGTCAAATATTCTAACTCCGAAGGTGATTTCCTCGATAAAGAAGTACATCCATGTTTCAAAATAGGCACCTTGAGGATTGCCCATTATTCTGTTTACAAGCAAAACAATGTCACCATAGTCCTCCATAAAGTCTGTCCTGTGTAGCTTCTTAGGCATTTTCTTAGCAGAAGCTCTTGGGTTTTCCAACCATGGTTTATTGATATGAGTCACACATTGATCTGCTCTATCGTCAAAGATTATTTTGGCTTCCCCTTTTGTTTTATATGAAGTTCAAACATGGTCAGGTATGCCAAATTCCTCTTGGATAGCTAGTGCTCCAAGGTGCACCAAAATTCTTCCTTCAGGAGCTATAATCTATCTTTCATGTGGATTGTAATGTCTTGCACATTCGACACACTGCGTTGTTGGAGGAAATTTGGTAGCCTAGACAATTCCATTGTGCATCATTCGGCAAGCAATCGCTATGGGCATAAGTCCATTTAATTGATACATCCTTTTCTTGAATTCTTCAAAGTCCACATGTCTAAGGTCCGTATCTGCAATGTTCTTCCATTTGGAAGTGATCTTCATCTCCTGTTGGATTCCCTTGCTAGTGAACTTCATTGGTGCTTTCTTTGACGATCCTCCAGGAGTGGTCATCAACCTGTGAGAAAGAGAATACAATAAACATTCAATTATTTTTCTCTAAAATTTTCTTACGAAAATTCTAACTATCAGCTTGTTGAAAGTTAAATTCGATGAAAAAGCAAGTTGAGTATAACACTTAGTGAATTTTTTTGAAGATAAAATGAAGACCCAGGTAAAAATAATTCACCAAACTTTGAGATTATACTCTGTGGCTAGAAATTTTAATTGAAACCTTCAAAAATCTGGTCTTTATTGCTGAAAAAGCAAGCAATCTTTTGAAAATTTTGACCTTCAACCAAGGGTTCCACCTCTTTCTTCATTCTTTCTCCTCAAAAAGTTAATTATTCAACTCTCAAAATTTCTATCTCTCAAGAAAATTTCTCTCTTGAGAAATTTCTAACTCTTAAAAAAAATTCTAACTCTCGTAAAAAAATTACTAACTCTTGAAAGGGAGAGAGAGCCAAACTACTTCTCAAATCAAAATTGTGAGTTGATAATGACTTGCAAATGCCTTGTAAAGTTGAAAAAATTCGATCCACTTAGCAATTCTCTCAAGTTCATTGAATGTAGACTCTTGCTTACCGAGGAAAGTTTCTAAATTTTTAGCTCTTCATCTTTAGATCCTCATCGAAGATTTGAAGTTTATCCATAGAGTTCGATTTTTCTCTAAGTGTTTTGAGATAATTAAAGGTTTTTCATGTGATTTTTTCTATTTTCTCAACCTTTAATTTTTTAATTTTTTAATTTTACCCATGTTTTCTTTTAGTTTTCATTTTTTCATGGGTTTTTATTTCTTTCTCCATCATGGTGGACTTTCTCATGTCTTAGCCATTTCATAATTTCCCTTTGGATGTTCTATGCCTTAGACAAATTTTGCTAGGAAAACTCTTATCTTTCTTCACCATGTTCTCTACAAGTCGGACTTCCAATATATTTTTCCATCCATCTTCTAGGCAAGGTGGACTTGGAAGAATTCTTTCCATTGTCTTTCCAAGGTCTAGGCAGGCTTTCATGTTTTTATTCCCCTTTCATCTTATACTTAGTAAAAAATACAAATTTTTCAAGCTTGGGCAGACTTTCAAGAAGGTTTTCCAAGTGTTTTATACTTAGTCAAAAATTTAATTACCTCTTCCTTGGGCAGAATTTCCTTCTACCTTTCCACTTGCCAACACTTAGCCAAAAAATTCCAACCTTTTCTTTTTTGCTAGGCTGGGTGGAATTTCAAGAAGTCTTGCCATATGCTGGGCGAACTTCAAGAGATTCTTTCCACTTGCCAAGGGTGGAGTTTCCATGGAGACTTCCATATGCTATCAAATCAAGGTGGACTTTGGAGAGGTATTTCCATTTCTCTTTTGGCATGGGAAGACTTTGGAGATGTCTTGCCATGTGCAGGTCAGACTTTCTCAAGGTCTTTTCATCTATCCATCGGCTACTGGTTAGACTTCCCTTCTTAATTTCATGCTTTTGATTTGCTTTTCATATGATTTTACATGCTCTTGATCAGATTTTTGGGTGATTTTTTCACATTTTGCATTTCTTTTCATGCTTTTTTGTATGATTTTTTCTAGATTTTTGATCTAAAGGACCTGCTTTTTGATTGATTTTCTAATTTTTCAATGGCCTTTTGCATGCTTTTTATGATTTTTGGGTGTTTTTTGGTCCAAAAGGAATTCTTTTTGGTTGATTTTTTTTTCCCTATATTTTTACATGCTTTTTACTTGCTTTTCAGTCTAAAGATGGAAACTTTGACTCTTTGACTGGTGGTGATCTTGACACTTGCCAAAAATAGAAAGTTTCTAAAAATAGAAAAAAAAAGCAACTTTGTAAAAATAGTAAATTCCCAAATGGCGTAAAAGTGCCAAAAACGAAAAAAGCAAAAAGCAAAAAAAGCATAATCCCTAAAAAGTAGGAAGTGTCAGAATTGGGCAAAAGCACAGGCGATCCTCATCTGCAGGGTCCTCTAAACACTTCTATGAAGTTTATGTACAGTTTAAAGCTTGAAATCTCAACTTGGCTTGGGTGATAACTCCAGACTGAAACTTGAAACCCACAGAGTGAAAGAGCCCACGAAATTACAACTCAAAACTAAATCCTAAAAACAAACCGGCGAGGGTCCCCATGTGTAATGGGGCGATGTGTGAAATGGGTCACAACATTTGGCGACTCCACATGAGGAATGTTCCTAAACATTCCAAAGATAAGACCTGCTTCAAACTTGGAATCTAAAATTAACTTTAACTAACATACCCCTCGGCTAAAAAGAGTACTAAAAAAGGAAGAGGAATCTTAAACTATATCAAGGTCTTTCATCCTTTAGTCACAAGTGTGTGCAAAATGTGTTTATTTCCGTCTCATGAGACCATTACGACTCTTTGGTTCCATTATGAATTTCTTGATTTTGATGTTCATGGAGTATGTTGCTTTGAAGATGCAAGAAGGTAGCCCTATCATTGATGAAGAATTCCTAACAAAATAGTTGTAGAAAAGGCAATCAACAAAAAGACAGAATGCTACAGTGCTGCCACTAGAAGACAGAATAGGGATAAGGACAAGAATGTATTTTAAAATGTGAATTATTGTGGGGTAGGGAGAACCCTAGTTTTTAGTGAATCTTGGCCATTCATTCTACTTTTTGGACACTATAAATAGGGGGGGTCTCCTCTCATTTAGGAGAGAGTTGAGTTGTTGTAATGACATGTTGCTAAAATTTTAATAGAAGTTCATTGACTTGGTGAATTCTTGTGTTTCTTGGCATGTTTCATGGTTCATCTCTCATAGTTAGTTGATTTAGTTAAATTTTATTTGCTATTTTAGTTAGTTTTAGCTTGCTTTGATAGATTTAGTAATGTTGTTCAATGGTTGTGTAGATTTCTGCTGTGTTGATGACTTTCTTGTTCATATATTTTGCTATTTATTGCTTGTAGATGGTTGTGCAAAGTTAGTTTGGACTTAAATAGAAAGATGCTCTTAAAATTTTATCTTTGTTCATGCATGTTCATGGTGAATGAATGGGAAAATATTTGTAGTCCTTAGAAGCTAGCACAAGTTTCATGATACTATGAGTTTTCTAGTTAAGTGAAATTTTGTTTTAAGGAAGTTGTCCAGAGTAGAACCTCCATGATCACTATTCATAGTTAGTTTCAAATACAGGAACCTCTTCTCTTCCCTGCTTTTTTCTTTTTTTAGAAATAGCCTATGCTAAGGTTCATTGCACATTATAAAGCCAAAGCTTAAGAAAATATTAGAGTTTCAGACTACTGTTCGAACTTGCAGTAAAGTGCACATCAACTTCCCATTTTAGGAACTCGATTCTAAGATCCACTTCATCCCATCCAGTTTTGTAAGTATGCCTTGTGATTACTAGAAAAATCACATCAAATATCAACTAAGGAATTCCATGGAAGTCATGACCTTCCACCCGAGAGACCTTGGGGTGATTTTCAGTAACTTGTTATTGGAGATTTCCTTTCAAGAGAGGTAGTGCATTTATGTATTACCTGTGTTGAGAAGTGTATAAAAACTACATCAACAAAACTAGAGCTAGAAGTAGGGCCTTGTGAAGCTGGATTGAATTGGATCATTCTCCCTTGAGAGATTTTAAAGAATTTTAAGGTCTACGCCAAATAAAGGGGAATTCCAAGAGTTGCATCCCCCCACAAGGGCTAGGTGAACTAAGGGAGAGGACGTAGCCTCTTCCTCTTCCTCCATCCCTTCCACCTCCCCTCCACCTTCACCATCCTTCACCTTTCATTCATCCTCCACTCAAGCATTCCAAACTGCCATCAGGACTCATCCTTCCCACAACTAGGGAGTAGTCTCCACTCCGGCCTCCCAAGTCCAAGGTAGAGTCCCAACGACCGCTGCCCCAATTCAGCCCCAAGTTACTATTTTGCAACAACAATTACAACCTCTACCTCCCTTCATGGCTTGGATAGGGAACAACCCTTCTCAGTTGCATTTCAACGCTTACCATGATATGCCTAAGAACCCGAAGGGATTTTGCATGAAGTTCAACCTTCAAGATCTGCAAAGGATAGCTGAAGAACATATCAAGATCTTCCAAGCGACATTGAAGGATATGCAGATTGATCAAGAAGATGTAGCATGCTGAATTTTCTCTTACTCCTTGGGGGAAGAACCCTTCTACTGGTACATCAACTTATCGATGGGATCCATCTTGTCTAAGGCTTTATTAATCAATACTTTTCTATAGAAATATAAGATTCCCACCAGCCCTTCAGAGCTGTACCAACAATTTATAGCTATTCGTAGAGAAGTCAATGAGCCAATAGGCTCCTTTATTGATTGATTCCACCGGGAATACACAAGGTTGCAAACTCCTTATGCACTTAATCATGTTGCTATTCTACTTTTCTACTATAATGCCTTGGACAATCTCACAAGAACATTTGTGAAAAGAATGAATCAACCACCTGCGAGACTAGTAGATGCTTATGCTGAGGTTGTTAAGGCCAGCACAGACTTGGAAAAAAAATATTTTTGTCCCTCTACCTTCTTTGGGGCAGGTTGCTCATCCTATGTAGATTCAAGGGATCAACTAGGCTCTCTAGCACCATTCGCCTCTTATGAGTCCTATGCCGCAGTTACCTATAGCCCCCCATCTAGAATAACCCATGAATCAAGCACCTCGAGTGCCTCACTACCTGCAGCCTCAACAACAAAAAATTTACCATCAAGTTCCCCAACAACAACATGCATTTTCTCAGTATCCTCAAACACCATTGTACCTACAAGGACTAGAATTTTCCCTAGCACATCAAAATCAGCCGGTAGCCCCACCTGTCTTTCTCCAAGACCCAGTGCTGCAATCAAGTAACATTGAAAATGATCAATTTGATGAGTTAATAGAAATGATCAAGAAAATGTTCATGGAGATGACACACTTGATAAATCATAACAACCGGTTGCAAGCTTCTCAATGTAGCATTCATGCCAATCTTAGCTAGGACAACTGGGATAATCGTGATGCGGGTTCATCCTCAGCAATGCCAAATTATGAAAGAGGGCAGAATTCCAACCAGACTTTTGAATGGAGGCCAACCCAAAGAAAAAATAGGATGTGGAATACGAGGCCCAATAATGGGGGTGTTCCTACTCCATTGGACCAACCTACTAGCAAAGAAAAGACAACTAGTGGTGTATATCTTGTTGAAGCAACTCTTTTCGGATGGTGATGGATTCACAAGACTAGTAGACACTCCGAGTTGGACTATCCTAAGTTCCTTACAACTGCAAAATTTTTCCACCTTGAAGTTCAAAATGCTATGGACAATATGGATGTTGCGATATAGTCCCGTCCAAGCCTTATGACTCATCCTATCTTGTGGTTAATTTGGTGCCATTCCCATGGAGTGACTGCAACAAGCTAGAGGTCGGGCTACTGTCACTAAGAATGAAGAAGTACAAGAGGTAAGTAACGAAGAAACCTTGTCTCAGCTTTTTGATTCAGTAGATAATGGTACTGTAGATGAGGAAGAACCGTATGTAGATGACGTCCACATGTTCCACCAAATAACAACCCCCTACTACCTCAGGAATAGAGAGGAAGGTGGACCTTTCATGACTTCAAGTCCACCAAATAATTTTAGTACCCTGCTTGACCCCAATGCCATTAATAATCCTGGAATTCCTCATGTGCCCACTCAATACTTAAATAAGGACAGGCCAGAAACTCGGCCATAAACCCGGCCACAAAATCAGCCTTAAGGCCAATCCCAGAATCAATCAAGTCAGGTGCAATCTCAACCCGCTAGCTCCGCTATAGGAAAATCTTTCAAAACTGAAATTGAACAAATGGGTGAATACGTAGCAGAAGAATTAGGGAAAGTCAAGATCAACTTGTCTGCCTTTGAATTGCTTAAGGTTCCTATGGTCAGACACACCTTCTTCAGAGTTATCAATGGAACCTTGTCCTCTAAGGTCACACAGGAAATACTAGCTAGGAGGGTGTCTTTTGGAGACCCTCTGAGGGAAATCGTTATATAGCAGATCCATGACAAGAAGGAAAATCTACCTCAAAACCAGTTAACAGGTAAGCAGCCTACAAGGGAATTAGATCAGAATAATAGGCAAAGCCCCAGGGATCAACCTTTTAGAAAAAATAAAGATAAGCCTGGTGATAAGAACAAAACTCAAGTAGCTCCCATGGACATGCCTATGGGCCTTTTCCAAGGGAAATTGGAAACCCCCCTTTCCTCACCACCATCCTGATATTCAGGAAGAATTTGCATAATTGTTTGATTGACTCTGGAGCATCCGCCAACGTTATGCCCTTAGCTATATGAAAATCCCTTGGGATTACTCCCTCTCCTTCAAAGAAAAAGGTAACTTAGTTGGACAAAACAAAAATTAACATTGTGGGAGAAATGAATTGAATCCCCATGCAAATTGTTGTAGACCCAAGGGTATAATAGGTTATTGACATCCAAGTTGCAGATATTCCTGATGTATATGGGGTCATCTTGGGAAGAGACGTCACCCATGCATTGAATGGATATGTTGCAATAGATTTTTCTCACATGTGGCTACCATGGAAAGGGTTTCCAAATCAGATCCGTATAGACTGATAACTGCGTATGAAGTTTATGATCACATAATACAACAATCTGAATGAGGTATTATTTTTTGAAACAGAGCTGGGGAATTATTGTCCCTTTGCTTATCAAGAAGAGGCAGAGATTCAAGAAGAAGGGATGGTTGCAAAGGTCCTACTGGTGTAGTGCAACCCTCCAATTGATTTAGCCCATACACTTCAGAGCACGAAAATGTTGGTAGAAGCCAATGAAGAGGAATATCTGGAAGATGACACTTTGGGATTGCTAGATGGATTTCAAGAGGTCATGGAAAAGTGTGCACAAGATCAATTTAGCTTGGGTGCCAAAATGGATTTCCAAGATCTCTTGCTGCCAAATTGGTACAGAATTCACAATGTTGCCCACTTCGAGTTTGAGTGTTGCTTGTGCTAAATGATGGTAGAACATGCCAAATGATCAATTGTCCCTCAGAAGGAAATTGCAAAGGAAATGCTAGCAGAATTTCCTACTGCTAATCACACTAAATTGACACATTCCCTGAAGGCCACAAAGGCAACCACCTAGCCAAAAGTAAATGAAAGCTTGATTGGACTAGGCATCGAGGAGATTTCAAAGTTTTGGATGCTTTGATTTGATGGATCTAAGTCGAAGCAAGGAACTGGTGCTGGATCAATGCAATGGGTAAGACCTTTCTTGCTACCCATAGGTTGCAATTTTATTGCACTAAGAACATAGCCAAGTATGAAGCTCTAGTACATGGTTTTCTTATGGCGTTAAAGAAAAATTTCAAAATTCTACAAGTCTTTGGGGATTCCAAACTCATAGTCAAATAGGCTAGAAAATTATACTCCTGCCACGATAGAAGATTAGCTAACTATAGGCATAGAGTCTGGGATCTTCTAGAAGGTTTAGACACATAATATTCAGTTGATCCCACACTCTCAGAATCACACAGCTGATGCTTTGGATCAAGTAGCCAACACGTTTCAGCCACTGTCCCTTTTGGAGCTCAAATGCTTCGTAGATGAGTTGACATCCACTCCATCTGTTCCAAACAATGTCACTCACTTTCAATTATTTAATGATGTAAGCACATCCTCAAGTTCATCATGAGCTCTGATGTCTTTTCCACCCAAATAATAGATAAAGATGATCCAGAAGAAGCTGAATTAGACATAGGAGTCATAAATCTTAAGACTAACACAATTCCCAAAGGTATCATTTAGCTAGAACGTATATTTGATTTAGATCATATTAGAGACCGAGACCAACAAGCCAAGAAGGCATCCATCATCAATCAATGTGATGTCCACAACCTTTGAACTACTAAGGAAATAAAAAATGTATTTATTGGCAAGGTGTGTACCATAGAAGAAAAGAAAGGGATTGTTGATGCTCTTAAAAAGTATCACGATGTGGTTGCATGGAGCTACAAAGATCTAAAAACTTATGATACTTCCATCATAATGCACACCATTCCCCTCAAGCTTGATGTGAAACAATTTTGACGATGACAATGCCCCATAAACACATTACTGGAGCTGATCATTTAGAAAAAAGTGCAGAAGCCTCTTTCAACAAGGATTATCTTTCCAGTTTGACACTCTACATGGGTGGCCAACTTGGTTCTAGTCCAAAAAAATAATGGAGAAATTAGATTGTGCATGGACTTTCGCAATATGAACAGAGCCTTAGAAAAGGACAATTACCCGGTACCTTCATTAGATGGGGTACTACAAATTGTTAATGGTTCATAGATGATGTCCTTCCTCGATGGCTATTCTAGGTACAATCATTTGATGGTGTAATATGAGGACCGCCACAAGAAAATGTTCTCCACCAAGTGGGGCACTTTCACCTATAGACGAATGTCATTTGGGCTCATTAATGTAGCCTCCACCTTTCAACGTGCTATGGACATCGCATTCAAATATTTGATCAGAAAATGCATAATCATCTACATGGATGATTTGATGACATTTTCAAAGAAACAGAGTGATCATGTCTCTGGTATGTACAAAGTCTTCTAGAGATATCAGGAATTTGGAGTTTCCCTCAACCCAAAGAAATCCATCTTTGGGATAACTGAAGGAAGGTTGCTTGGGCATATAATATTAGAGCTGGGGATAGCTATAGACCTTGAGCGCATCTAGTCCTTACTAAAAATCCAGCTACCAGGTAGTAAGAAAGAGCTCAAATATTTCTGTGGAAAGATTAACTTTGTACAAAAGTTTATCACAGCCTTCGCTGAAATGGTCAAGCTGCTCAACCCCATGCTAAAGCAAGATGCGAAGATCGAGTGGGCTCCCAAAGAAAAGAAAGCCTTTGAAGAAATTAAGCAAGCAATCACTGAAGCCCCTGTGCTGGTCTGTCCAGACTATCTAAAGCCTTTCTACATTTATTCGTTGCTTCAGAGCATTCATGTGCCAACATTTTGACCTAGAAAGATAATGAGGGGAATGAGCATCCAATCACCTTCATGAGTGCCCCTTTGAAGGATGCTGAGCTGTGTTACCGTAACATAGAAAAGAAAGCATATGCCCTTGTAAGGGGAGTGAAAAAGTTTAGACATTACATCTTACACAATAAAGTATTCGCCATCATACTTGACCCAGTCGTGAAGACACTGCTTATGCAAAATGAGTTAGGCAAATGAAGGGAAAAATGGGTAATGTTGCTGCAAGAGTATGATATGGAAATCCAACCAATGAGGCTAGTACAAGGAAATGAACTTACCCGAAGAATTGTTGAAACAATAGTAGAAGAAGGACTTGAACTTACGGTGTAGCAGTACCAACTTGAGGATGTTTGCCTAGGAGAATGGTATGATGACGTAGTTCATTATATGCTCAATCACAAGTGCCCACCTCACCTACAGGGAGTTTAGAAGTGTGCTCTCTACCTAAAAAGCAGTAGTTACATGATGCAAGGATCCATTTTATATAAGAAAAATCATGAAGGTATCTACTTGAGATGCCTTGACAAAGAAGAAGAAGATCGAGTCCTGAAGGAATTTCCTAACAAGTTCGGTACTGGTCATGGATTTGGACCTTCCACTGCACATCAGATATTAAGAGCAAGATATTATTGGCCAACAATCTTCAAGGATGATTATAGCCATGTTCGCTCGTGCCACACATGCTTGACCGCTGCTACTAAGGAGAAGAATTCTATTGCCCTGCTACAACCCTCGAGGTGAGACTATTTGCACAATGGGGTCTTGATTTCATTGGTTCAGTATGACCACCATCATCTAAAGGACACAGGTACATTCTAACTGCTTCTAATTATTGCACTAGATGGATAGAAGCAATTACATGTAGGCAATGCTCAACTGAGGTAGTCACAAATTTTTTGGAAAACTTTATTTTAAATCACTTCAGTTGTCCTTATGCATTAGTGTGTGACAATGGACCTACATTTGCTTCGTTAAAATTTGCTAGTTAGTCTTTCAACTATGGGATTTCCCTTAAAAAATCATCCAATTACTACCCTCAAGGCAATGGCCTTGCAGAATCCATAAATAAGAATTTTATAACTGTGATAAAAAAGCTGCTTGATAGGAATCCCAAGAACTGGCATACCTAGCTCCATTTCGCCCTTTGGGCAGACCACACCCACCATAAGGTTTCCCTTGGTGATTCCCCATTCCATCTTGTTTATAGCTTAGAGCCTATTTTTCTGATCCACTTGAAAATTCCCACCGTCCAATTCATCAATGACTTTTACGAAGGAGGATATCGTAGAGAAGCTCGATTAGCTGAGCTCTTGCATGTAGAAGAAGTACGAGACTACACAATAGAAAATTTTACCCAACATTAGGGCATGGTTAAGAGATGGTTTGACCGCCAAGTAAGAATCAAGGCCTTTAGAATTACAAATTTAGTCTTGTATTAGGACAAGGCCCATGAAAAGAAAGGGGGACATAACAAATTCAACAAGCTTTGGCGTGGAATCTTTCAAATAGCTAAAATCCTATGAGACAATGCGTTCCGCTTAAAGACCTTAACTAGTGAAGATGTCCCATTGCTAGTCAACGTGCAGCACCTCAAGCATCACTTCCAAGCTTGAGCTCATTTGATTTGCTCTTTGTAAATACTTGTACATAGGTTAGGGTAGGTTAGTTTTGGTTTTCTTTTGTTTTGTTGTTTGTGTCACTTTGTTTTTCCCATTTCTTGGCTGTTTTGTGTTGATGAGGGGTTCTTCATTCTTGTTGTGGTGGTCATGCTCATTCAACGAATGGTTCACTTTGCTGCCCGTCCTTAGTGTTCTTTGGCTAAACATTCATTCTTGACTATTAGTCCTTGATAGCTGCCCAGGAATGCTTTCCTCATTTGAACTCTGTTCTAGAACTTGACCCTTGGTTGAATCTTTTTACATTCATCTCAAATCTTGCACACAACATATGTTAATTATTTTGAAGGGGCTATGCAATAGTTGCTATGATAACTTGGCGAGTGAAAAATATTAAGTCCTCTCTAGTGACCACTGTGGTTCTCAAACCCATCGTAGGCTTCAATGCTTACACAGTTGAGAAAAAAGATAAAGTGCAGAAAGAAATATCAAAAACAAAAGAAAGAAAGAAAAGAAAATTCTAAAATCAAGCAATCGTATGGGTGTGCGAATAACTCTACCGGGGCTATGGATGCCTAGCTGATAGGAGAGAAATATTCGTGGGACACAGTGACAACTCTGCCATGGCTATGGATGCTTGGATGGCAGCGGGGCAATGTCTAGGTTACTTTTAGTGTTGGATGTTTTATGTAGCTTGTTTCGTTTGATTAGTCACTAACTGTCATAGTTCCCGAGGGAAGGACTGAATTCACTAAGAACACACACTTCTGAGATGTTTCGTAGGTTGACTAAACTAAGGACCCTATTCTCCTAGTTCACTTTTGGAACTCGGCCCCTGGTTTGCAAAACCAGAGATTGTGGGTTATGAATGAATCCTTATCCTCATAATGCTTAGGAGCATTTCCTAGTGGAGTTGCCATTTTTTGTGCCCTTAGCACACACGTCTCGTTCGAAACGGGGACCCTTTCTTTCCTTTGCCTTGCTGGGTTGTTTTTGTCCTCACCTCATTTTGTGAGCCCCCATTTTGTTGTGCCAAATGGTCAGTAAGCCTTAAAGTATCATATTAGGTCGACCATGTTTCACCTTACAAAATTTTCTAAGTCCTAGGTCCTTGCAGATATCCCTTGTCAGTTTGCCTCTGCTAGCATCCTTGGCACCCTCACGGGTTTCCCATTATGGGTTTCCCTTTGGTATTTTCCATTCTAGATGGCTAAAGGACCTCGTCCTTACATGTCCTTGGACCCATTGCTTCCTTCGCCGTTTCTCCGTGTCTTTAGCGACTAAGTTTAAATTAGCATCTTTGAGACCTCTTAGACCTGGCCTGCCGGGACGCTCCTGTCGGACTTCCATTGCTCTTTCACCGTTTCTAATGACCGTCCTTCAATGGCTTCTTGCCACTCGGATTCTAACATCTTTGATGCCTCCCTTGTTTCTTAGCTAAGTTTTAAATGACCATTTACCGATGGCTTTCCGACCACCAGTTTTTTGCCCGCTTGCAGGCAAACCTAAATTTCAAATTCACCAACTTTGGGCTGACCGTACCCACATTCATTAATGGAATTTAATGTCATAAAATCCTATAAATAGGCCAATTTGACTCATCATTTTCATATGTTAGGACAACTAGAGCAAATCAGAGTGATCCAGAGCAGCATGAAATGTCGCCCTCGAACCTAAAGCCTCCCATTGCCGGTCCCTTGCATTTACTAGCGATTTCATCAACTCCATTCATTGGATTCTCGAGGTAAGTTTTTCGTTCGCCCACCTGTTGTGTTTTCCATGATTTTATGCATGAATAATGGATAAAATGGGTTAAAAATGTATGCATTTGATAGCGATAAATGAGGTGTTTAAAACCCATGTGGTAAAATTTTAAGGAACCCCCACAAATTTCCCTTGAGATGAATCTGAAACTTTACTTCCTTGGTGCCATTCTTCGGATGGAGCTTTAACACTCTTTAGGCCTAGGAATCCCCTTTACCACCTGCAACACATGAAAATGAACTCAAAACAATGAAATACCCTTGTGGGTCTTCCATCACGAAACGCCTTTTCCCCCTCGCCGTTCAAACTTGGTGAAAACGTAGGCCAAAATGACCATCCTAAGCACCTACCGGGTCCACCCCCGCAAAACTCTGTCCCTGGGGCGCTGCTTATGTATTGTTGTTTTGACGGTATTCTGAAACCTACCATCCATCCTTCGGGCTTCCCCTGTTTTTTAACCCCCGACATTTGAATTGAAATAACCACATCCTAACGTCCTTCGGGACCTCATCTACAGATATTTGTTCGCAGACCACCATTTTAACATTGCCATTTCTCACAGCTATCAAGTGGCTACTTCTCACCCTTTGGGTCTCGAACGTCCTAGGGCCGTGTGAATAATATGATGAAACTTAGGTTTCCCAACCCTCATCGGGTCCCCTTCGTCTGACTTCGACTACTGGGACTCTGTCCCATCTTGGCCGTTGTAGATAGAAAACCGAAAACATCCTTCTGCCATTTGGGGCTCGGTATCCCCATTGCTGATGCAACTCAACAAAGAAAATATGGAAGCCAAGTTTAAATTTGGGTATGGTCCACTGGGTTGCTCCCATTGGACTTCTACTCACCGCTCACTATTTCAAAACAACAATCCTCAAGCGACTCCTCATCTCCTTTGGCCTGAACACTTAAACGATTAAGGATTATTGTTGATCATCTTTCACACTGACGAGTCCCAGACTCTGATACTCCATTCTCAGAATGATGTTTCACCAGAGCCATTCCAAAAGGAAAACCCTAGGTGGATTTCCCTCCTCTTGATTTCCAATACCTCAATGATGGTCTAAATTCCTTCCAATCTAGAAATGAACTTTGAACCACATGTTCAAATTGGACCCTCTTCTTGATGGACCTTTCAAATCATCTAAATCTGAAGGTGGGAGAAACTATGCAGATTTCCCTACCTTTTTCTCCATTCAAAACAACCATCCTTCTAGGGAAGTCTGACCCTTGGGACCCGTACCGTCCAAATCCCCTTTAGTAAATTGCTAATGACCATCTAGAATAAATGTTAGATTTCTTGATTATTGTATTGTCCAATCTAACACCATTTGCAGGGATTTGGCTAACCTCTTGTGTTTGCATGCTTGATTATGCTCACCTTGCCTTTGTTTGTAGAATATATGGAATCTGGTGCAGGACCCTTCGGGGCAGTTGCAAAGAAAGAAAAAGGAAAGAAAATGGGAAAAACTCCTTGTGGAAGGAAGATAAAGACCAAATGAAATACTAGTTCCAAGGGGAATCGTTGCAATCTAAGGTCACTAGTGATTGGAAGGAGGTTTCTATCACCAACATAGGGCACATGGACATTGATGAATTCACCGTCATTTATTCCTATACAGATGCTCTCACTTCCAAAAGCTTTCTCACAGCATATGCAAAATGTTCCCTTTGAGATTTCTTAAGTGCTATTGAATCAAGCCATCTAGGCGGCCCTGGCATAGGTTCTTGCTATTGTTCCCATTTCAAAGCCTCCAATTGAACCACCTGAGATGAAAGCCATAATGGAAATATCTGAGGAGTGAGAATGACAAGCCACAAAGGAATTGGAGCAGGAAGCAGACAACTACCATGAGCATCTAGAACATCAATATTTGCAAATCGATAGGGTAGTTCGTGAAGGAGAGGAAGCAGAGTCTATTGGGAGAGGGGGGTGCCGGTAATGAGATTGTACAAACATTTGATGCTGATTTTGAGGAAGATCTAGCTTGGAAACTAAAATATGTTGGGGAGGAAGTGGAAAGACCACCTTCTGAAGAACAAGGGAAAGAAGATGAAAAAGTGGAAGAAATCACTAAACTTCTAACTAGTGAACAAGAAGAATCCCCCAAGAACGATGAAGAGATGCCTCTCTTAGAAGGGTAGGAAGAACAAGAAAAGGAAGAACATAAAGATGTGCAACCTCCATGTGAGGAAGAATAGAGTAAAGAAGAAGACAAGTATGAATAAGAGGTTGAAACCTAGAAGGATCCAGAGACTAAGCAGCCCGCAGGGCATGAGCATGAAGATAAAAAGGAAGAAAGAGATATTGAAAGGGAGGAAAACCCTACTAAACACCTACCCACTAAATCCCCCATCAAACACATAGTGTTCATCCAAGACTTTGATGAGGAAAAAGAAGATACAAGGGTCAGAGAAAGATGCTCCCAAGGATAAGGAGATTGAAATTAGGAAAGATAGAGTGGAGGGCCATCAAGAATCACCTAAAGAAAAATCCTCAATGCTCGACTAGCTAGAAAGGAAAATGGAGAGGAAAAATATTGCCCCAAAGGATCCAAGAACAAGATTGGAGGCCATATTGGCCCGAGCTTAGATCAACACTAAAAAGGAGAAAAATCCTAAAATTAGATCAAAGGTGACGATGGATGTCTCTAGATCCAGAACAGTTTAGGTAGCTATGCTAGTGGTGGGAGAAGAAGGAATCAACTACATCTCTACCATCAACCTAGGAACTGCTTCAAGGAAGCAAAAGGTGGATCATTTTCAAGAGTCTGTAGCCACAGTGGTGCACTTGATCCAACAAGATAAGATCTCCATGGATGAGCTCAAGGAATAGGTGGTTGATTTGATAGCCTACATCCAACAGTGGTCATCAACAGAGGAACTGCCTACCATGTCTTTAGCTCTGCCATAGTTGCTGTCCAAAGAACAAATAGACAAACTTGAGAAAAAAAATAATTTGGATAGGACCATGATAAACTAGTTCCGACAGGTCTTGTATATTGGAAACATGGGCATCAATCATGTTGTTAGGATAACAAAAAAATCCTTGGATGTACAAAAGTCTCTTGAGGGCATAAGGAAAGTCTACACTGACTTCCTGAGGAGGTATGAGTCTACTTACCCAAAGATTGAGGTTATCCTCAAACTATCGAGCGAGACTTGGGAAAAAGAGCTTGCATTCAAGAAGGATGATCATTGGTTAATGGATTTGTGGAAGCGAGATTTTGAAAACTGAAAGGAAAGGTTGGAGCAAGTTCTTGATAAGGTAGATCTAGATATCGATTGGGCCAAGGAGGTTTGGGTGGATTGTAGTAGATATTTGAGGCTAATGATGGGGTATGATATCCCTGTTGTCCAAGTTGATCCAAAAAAGATAAAGCCTCATTTCTAGAGGAAGATGGAGAAAGGGATATTGGGTGAGATAACTACTGAGTTCATGAGTTTTTCTGCCTGTGCCTTCGCCAAATCTGAGCTATTTAGAGACCACACTTCCAAATACAATGAGGACTAGGAGAAACTCACCGAACAATCCAAGGAGTGGAGTTACCAAATGTTGTGATCAAAAATTTTGGAGGTTGATAAGCTCTAGCCGCTGATTTTGAAGTTCATGGAGTATGCTGCTTTGAAGAACTAGGAAGGTAGCCCTAGTATTGATGAATAAGTCCTAACAAAATAGCTGCAACAAAGACAATCAACAAAAAGACAAAATGCTACAGTTCTTCCACTAGAAGACGAAATAGGGATAAGGACAAGAATGTATTTTAAAATGTGAAATATTGTGGGGTAGGGAGAACCCTAGTTTGTAGTGAATCTTGGCCAGACAATGCAAATAAATCTTGGCCATTCATTCTAATTTTTGGGCACTATAAATAGGGGGGTCTCCTCTCATTTAGGAGAGAGTTGAGTTGTAATGAGATGTTGCTGAAATTTTAATAGAAGTTCAATGAATTGATGAATTCTTGAGTTTCTTGGCATGTTTCATTGTTCATCTCTCATAGTTAGCTGATTTAGTTAGATTTGATTTGTTGTTTTAGTTATTTTTAGCTTGCTTTGATAGATTTAGTAATGTTGTTCAATGGTTGTGTAGATTTTTGCTATGTTGATGACTTTCTTGTTCATACTTTTTGTTGTTTACTGCTAGTAGATGGTTTTGCAAAGTTAGTCTAGACTTATATAGAAAGCTGCTCTTAAAATTTTATCTTTGTTCATGCATGTTCATGGTGAATGAATGGTAAAATATTTGCAGTCCTTAGAAGCTAGCATAAGTTTCATGATACTATGAGTTTTCTGGTTAAGTGAAATTCTGTTTTAAGGAAGCTGTCCATAGTAGAACCTCCATGATCACTGTTTATAGTTAGTTTCAGATCTAGGAACCTCTTCTCTTCCCTTCCTTTTTCCTTTTTTAATAAAAATCCTATGCTAAGGTTCATTGCACATTGTAAAGCCAAAGCTTAAGAAAATATTGGAGTTTTAGATTGTTGTTCGAACCTACAACAAAGTGCATATCAACTTTCCATTTTAGGAACTCCATTTAAGATCCACTTCATCCCATCTAGCTTCGTAAGTTTTCCCTATGATTACCACCAAAATCACATCAAATATTAACTAAGAAATTCCATGCAAGTCATGACCTGACACCCGAGAGACCTTGGGGTGATTTTCAACAACTTGTTGTTGGAGATTTCCTTTCAAGAGAGGTGCATTTATGTATTACCTATATTGAGAAGTGCATAAAAAACACATCAACAGATCCTTGTAACAAAATCCTTGAATCAAACATCAAGTTTTTTTTTTTTGCTAAGTAGGTGTAGATGTATCCTTCTCCATATTCTTAGTTGAATTAACATGAAATCATCTTGTTTGATTAGGTGTGGTTAGATGCATCCTTCTCCCTACACTTAGTCAAATTATCATCTTGTGAGAAAGTCTACCCCATAGATAACATCCAACAGCTTGGGGTCCATTTGTTCATTATCCAAATCCAAAAATCAAAATAATCTAAAATCAAATCAAGGTCAAAATCCAAGAATCCAAGAATCCAAGAATCCAAAATCAAAACAAATCCAAGAATCCAAGAATCCAAAAAGTCCCAAAAGTCTAGCATCCACCTCAAGATCTTCTAAGAGTTCAAACATCCATATCATCCATCTTTCATCTCATTGTTACACTTTGATCCTTAATCATCCTAGATTTTCTCTTTTGCATCTAAAGTTAGATCAATCTAAAGAATTAGAGGTTCATATTACACATTTTTTGAAATTGATCCCTATTTTATGGTGCAAACTAGATGTCAACACAAGAGGAACATGGAAACCAACAAAGAAACATCAATTTCAAGTGTCCTAAGTTAGACCAATTCTGAAATGAATCCTGTTGGATCAAGCAATCCCATAACTAGTCTTCCTCTATAATTACAAAATTCTCAAGAGGAAGGTCAAGTAGAGGATATCACCAATAATTTCTCCAGGATGATACAAGATGAGATCATTGAAATGGTTGAAAATCCCAAAAATCATAGAATTATCAACATTATGATGAAGCTCCATCGCTCACAATATATGCTTGAATTAGCAAAACAAGGGGCTAAACTCCCTTCCTATTACAATGTGAGCACCATTGTGGAACAACCTCTTTGGATCATTCCACCAACATCATTCAAACTCCCAATTTCATCCACACCCCTAATCCAAAGCATGACCTAAAATATCCCCCAAATTACATCATGCATTGCTCCAACTCAACTCATTGTTAAGAAAGGGAGTGCATTTCTGAATGCACTACAAACACACCCCCTTGTGAATAATCCATATGTCCCCCTCACCTTTCATGATCCCAATGACCCATCATCATGATTTCATGCAACACCTCAAACCTCTCTCCCTATGACCTCGCAAGGAGAAGGTGACTTATTTTGACTAGGGGGAATTTTTGACCCTTCATCTTCATCATTTCCCTAAGGGAGTATGCCACTCACTTTCCACCACTTCCACCAACATCAACATCACCTTTCAGTTTGGGGTTACCTTTGTTGTCACCACTCATTCAAAGCAATCCCTTGATCATCAATCAAATCATCATTCCTAATCCTCCCATCTTGCCATCAATATCACAACAATAGTTGGAAACCATGTCAATAACACAAGAAACCATCACATCATAATCCATCCCCCAAATATCTCAAAATATGGTCTCTCAAGGACCAAACATATCGATCACACCATTCACTACACAAGTCTGCATCATCAATACAATGGTGCCTTTTATCACAATAACAAACACCATTTTGAATCCACCACTACCATTGCCACCAAACTCAAACACGTCAAACCAATATAGAATTGCATTACAAGCCACTCAACAAGTGGCCTATCAAAAGGCACTCCAACAAATTCAAAACTGACAAGCTGTTCAACTAGCCGCTCAACAAATATAAGCACAACTAGCCACTCAATAAGCACAGGCACAATTAGTTGCACAAACTGTGCAAGCAGCTCAAGCAGCTCAAGCCACTCAAGCTGCATGGGCTACAAAAGCACAAGCACAAGCCTAAGCACAAGCCCAAGCTTAGGCCCTATCTTAGGCCCAAGCTCAAGCCCAATATCAAGCTTAGCAAGCATACACACAAGCACAATACCTCATGCAACAACATGTAGACCAACAACAAACATACGAACAAGCACTGAAGCAATACCAAGAATAATAGGAAGCAACCCAATTAGCATCCCAACAACAAGAGTTGTTGGTACAACAACAACATCAAGCTCAAAATCAGGCATTATTAGCACAACAATAGGACCAACAATAAGCATTGTTGGTACAGTAGCAAATACAAGTGTACTTGGTGCAACAAACACATGCAAACACCATCCATCAACACACCAACCAATCCACCCATCACTCCAATGATTAAACCACCACATAACACCTTCATTCCCCCTGATCCACAAGATGAATTAACAATGCAAATCATGTTTCCCTCACAACAAGTGCTTGATCTTCAGTTAAGGAAAACCACAAAGACACCCAACAACTTATGTCCCTATCCATTTGATAGGAGTCTTGCAATGAAACCATTCCCAAAGGGATTTGAAATCCCAAAATTTGATAAATACTATGGACCAGGAAACCCTGAAGATCATATTAGGGAATTCCAAGTACATTGCATGGAAGTCACATATGACAATACATATCTGATGTAGCTATTTCCTAGAAGTTTGGATGGGCAAGCCATGGAGTGGTTCTCTCACCTTCTTCCTGGCATCAAATTGTTCCAAGAGATAGTAGATGCATTAATAAAAAATATGCCTTCAATATCGATATGGATGTCAGTCTAGAGGAACTATCAGCTCTTAAATAAGGTAAAAATGAATCATTTGCTTCCTTCCTACAATGATGATGATCTAAGACCAATAGGAGCAAATGGGTCATGCTAGAAGAGCAACAATTTTGCACCATCATTTCTAATCTCGAAGGAGCCTTGGAATTCCATCTCAAGGTGCAAGGTATCACCACATACGAAGAATTAATCTCCAAGGTGCTTAAAATTGAATGAACCCTTAGTGCCCAAGGAGGGACACCTACATATCCTGAACAACAAAACAATCTCCCATCCACCAGCTATAACGAAAAACCTCGTACACAGGCAAAAAATAGAAACATTACCAATGATGGTGTTGTTGATACCAAAGTTGTCATCAATGCTCCTTGATAAAACACACCAGCATCCCAACAAAAACCCCCAAAAAACAATTAGAACAATTATCAAGCTAACACTGTGACTCAACAGCCAAGCAATCAAATAGTTAACAATGTGAATGATCAAAGGGGGCCACCCCAGTGAAACAAAAAACTCCCCCAAGTGGAAGTACAAAGCCATTGGGGAATCAGTTGAATCCATCATGAAGAGACTGGTGATGGAGAAACTCATCACAATGCCCACCTATGATAACTATCAAGAGCCCTTGGAAAAACCACTGTGGTACAATGAAAATCACCTTTGTGATTTCCACAAAATAAAGGGACACACAACTGCTATTTCTATGAGGTTGAAAATTTTGATTGAAAACCTCATTGATGACAAAATCATAAATGTGGAATAACGAGCAGGATATCAAAATCTCAAGATCTACACAAATCCAATGTCAAATCATAACAACAAAGGGAACAATAACAATGATAAGGGAAAGGGTGCATTGAAAAGTGTGAATCATGTGTATGACCATGTTGTCACCTCCCTAGATGAGTAGTGCATTGTCATCACTATCAATGGAGCCCAAGCCAATTGTGGAGTCACCACAAGAGGCGGAAAAGTTACCATCGCAAGATCATCTCAACCTCCTAGAGCACCCCCTTCTAACCTGAGATCTACTCCTAGTGGATATAATGTCCTTGACTAGTTGAAAAGAACTCCAACTTAGATCTCCATTATGGAGTTGCTGAAGATTTCATCAACCCACAAAAAGATCCTTGAGGAAGCATTGGCTTCATCCATCGTCTCTATGAATCTTGATGCTGAACAATTCCAAGCTATGGTCAGAAACATCATTACCCAAAATCTCCTTAAATTCTCTGATGAAGACTTTCCCACCCAACCATCTCACAATTGCACACTCCATCTGGAGGTCCTAGTGTATAAGTACAATGTCAATAGAATCTTGGTGGATGGAGGTGCAGGTTTAAACATCTGTTCCCTCAAACTCATAAAGAATCTAGGAATCTCAAAGGATTCCATTGAAAAAGGAAAATACATCACAATCAGGGCTTACGATGATGAAGAAAGATTGTCTCAAGGCACTATCCAACTCCCTATTCAAGTAGGGCAAGTGATTATGGAAACCACCTATCAGGTCCTTGACCTCGATTTTCCTTACAAGATTCTCCTCGGGCATCGATGGATCCATGGGATGTAAGTAGTGGCATCAACCTTAGACCAATGTGTCAAGTTCACATACCAAGGACAAGAGGTCACTATCCATGGGGATCTGGAACCCTTTTCTTACTAGAAGAGCCTAGAAGAAAAATATTACAAAATCCCCCAACTGCCTAAGAATGATGAGGGCCCCGCAACTCCATACATTGACCCAACTACTCTCAACTCCACTTTTGTGACATAGACAACCACCATCCCCACCATCTCCAATATCAAAGTCATTATCCAAGACAATGGGTGTGGGGATTATAAAATGAAGAAAGGTTCTTTCATGGTAGGAGAGTTACCACACTCTCCTAGGTCCCATGGGAAACCCTAACCAACTGGAACATCATCCCAAACATTCAAAGCTGACCCTTGTAGGTTCAGGAGTTGGGGAGGCCTAGGTCAGGAAATAATAGAAGAGGACTCATCAAACCTCTTGTACCAAGACAATAGACTAGCAACTCGCCAACCTATGGATGATAATAGTAAAGGCTTACAAATGATGCTCATCATGGGCTATGATAGAAACTAGAGGCTCAAACAGAATGACAATGGGCTTCTAGTACCCATCATTCCTGAGACGCAAATGATAAATCTTGGTGTCATATGTACCCCTCTATGTATAATCATACGTGGCCAAAGTCCCCCAGTTAAAGTAGTCAAGACTCCCCCTCAACTAACAACAACCAAACTTTACTTACCTGTATCTACAGGCCGAGTCATAGACAACTTCATGTTTGACATAACCGATGTCTACAGTAGTAGTGATGAGGAAGATGCCATAACCGATCTACCTATGCTTTTTGAGAATTCCCCTCTCCTTATGAATAGTACCATGTCATTTGAGTTAACCAGTCAAGCCCATGAAATAAACCTAGTCTACCCCCAACTCATTGATTACAACCAAGGAGGACCACTGGTTCTAGACATTTTCGAAAATGATGAGGCACTCTCATAATTCATGGGACTGTGGAACATGATTCCATACAAAGATCATAAGGTTAGGATTGACATCATACTAGACACACAAGCCTATTACAGTGAAACGATTGAATCCTTTAGTCACAAAAGTGAAAATTTGAGAATAATTTCAAGCTATTTGAGTGAAAACCACACTGTGACATGGTCTGACCAAAAAATAGTAAAAATAAAGGATGTATCCAATGGTGAAAACCTATCGAACACCTGAGGATGAAGGATTCAAGCTTCCTCTTAGTGCTCTACATCCATAAAAGTCAACGGTTCTAGCTAAGAAGTGCAACCCAATCAACTTGGGAATAGAGGAAACTCCACATATCACATTTTATGCTGAATCATTGATGATAGAAGAACATGATATCCTAGCTTCTTTGTTAAGGGAGAGAAAAGTTAACTCTTCTTGGACCTATGCCGACATGCCTAGGCTTGATCCAAAGATTGTGGTCCACCATCTAGCAATTTACCCCGAAGCAAATCCCGTCAGAAAAAAGCTTAGAAAATGCATCCCTAGATAGCCTTGTTGGTTAAAAGTGAATTGAAGAAGTTACTTGATGTAGGGTTCTTACAGCTGATCGAATATCCAGAGTGGGTATCAAATCTAGTACCCATTTCAAAGACCACTGGGGGAATCCGTATCTACATAGATTTTAGAGACTTGAATAAGGAATGTCCCAAGGATGACTTCTCACTGCTCAAAATTGATATGATTGTAGATATGACTGTGGGACATGAGATGCTTTCATTGATGGAAGGATTTTGTAGGTATAACCAAATCATGGTAGCCAAATAAGATCAACAAAAAATGACTTTTACTTGTCCATGGGGGACATATTGCTGGAACATGATGTCGTTTGGTCTAAAGAATGTTGGAGCAACATATCAAAGAGCCATGAAATTAATCTTTCATGACATGATCCATAAGACTATGGAGGATTATGTTAGTGACATATTGGAAAAATCCAGAAAGAGAATGGACCACATAGCATCATTAAGTACCATCTTCAATAGACTTGAGGAATACAAGGTCTGCCTTAATCCAAAGAAGTGTGTCTTTGGTATACAATCAGGGAAGCTATTGGGATACATTGTGTCTATGAGAGGTATTGAAATATATACCGCTAAGGTAAAGGAAATCCTTGAGATGGAGGCACCAAAGACATTGAAATAGTTGAGAGGCTTACAAGGCAGGCTCCAGTCAATCCGCCGATTCATAGCCCAGTTAGCAAACAAGTCAATCCCATATTCTCACCCACTCCATAAGGGGGTAGCATAAAAATGGGACAAAAAGTATGATCAGGCCTTTAACAAGATCAAAGAGTATTTGCTAACACCTTGAGTGCTTATGCCACCAATCCCAAGAAAGCCTCTAATCCTCTACATATCAGGAACAACACTAGCTCTTGGTGCTCTCCTAGATCAACAAGATGAAAATGGAACAGAGAGGGCCGTATATTATATTAGTCAAACCATGGTAGGGCATGAGTTAAACTATTCCTTCATCGAAAATGATTATCTAGTAGTGGTGTTTGCCTCACAAAAGTTCAGACACTACATGTTAACACACAAAATCAAACTCATTGCCAAGATCGATCCACTCAAGTACCTACTCTCCAAAGAAATTCTCAAAGGAAGGATGGCCAAGTGGGTCATGATCCTATCAGAATATGACATTGAGTATGTAGAGCTCAAGGAAATCAAGGGACAAGTGATCACAGACCAACTGGCAGAAGCACCAATGTATTCAAAGAATCCGCTAATTTCAGAGTTCCCTGGTGAATCCATCTTCAACTTAATCATAGTTGACCATTGTAAGTTGTACTTTGATGGTTCCTACACATAACATGGATAAGGAGCTAGAGTCTTTTCCATCAATCAACAAGGAGATTGCATACCAAGATCCTACAAGTTGGCATTTCCTTACACAAACAATATCGTAGAATATGAGGCTCTAACCATAGGACTCAGAATGGTAGTGCAGTGGCATATCATGGCTCTTAAGCTATATGGGGATTCACAGCTGATAATCAATCAAGTAAATGATGAATACCAAACTAAGGATGACAAGCTAACTCCATACAAGAAATTGGTGGAAAGTCTTAAGGAGTCCTTCACTGAGATCATATTCAAGCTGATACCTAGAGCAAACAACAAAGCAGTAGATGCCATGGTGACAATTGGATCCCTATTGGAAATCTGTCATAATATCCCAAAGCATGAATTCCTAGTAGAGGAGCTTCTCGTGCCTACATTTGAGGTACCAAAGTTTGAATTTGTGTGCAAAATCGTTGGTCCTGATGATCCTTGGTACCATGATATATACACTTATCTGAGAATAGGAGTCCTCCTAGCCGACATAACCTCAAACCTTAATAAAAATTTTGTCAGGAAAGCATCCTGTTTCATCATCCTAGGAGATACCCTTTACCATAGAAGCATCGAAGGAACCCTATTACATTGCCTAAACGCTAAGGAAGCCTTGATTGCTTTAGCTGAGGTACACAATAGTATTTTTGGTTCACACTCAAGCGGAATGACCTTGGCTAAGAAACTGCTGAGGACAGGGTATTATTGGCCCACCATGGAAAGACAAGCACATGATTATGTTAGGAAGTGCCTACAATGTCAGTAGCATGGGGACCTCATCTATGTGCCAGCTCAAGAGCTCCATCTGATTGTCACACCATGGGCCTTTTTGTAGTGGGGGCTTGATCTCATTGGAAAAATCACCCCCACCTCATCCAATAGCCATAAGTTTATCATCATTGCCAATGAGTATTTCACAAAGTGGGTGGAAACCATCCCAATGACCTATATAACTAGAAAGTAGATATCAAAGTTCATTTTGAACTACCTAATATGTCGCTATGGTGTCCCATAAGCCATTATCTCAGATAATAGGACACCATTCAAAAATTAGGATGTCTGTGATCTATGCTACAAATTCAAAATCCAACATCACTTTTCCACCCCATATTATCCCCAAGGAAATGGCCAAGAAGAAGCTACCAACAAAACCATTCTGAAAATCCTCAAGAAAATAATGAATGATGCAGGTTGTGACTGGCATTTGTAGCTAAATCTTTCCCTTTGGGCCTATCAAACTAGCATTCACACACCAACAAGTGCCACCCCATTCTCCCTGGTCTATAGATCAAAAGCCATACTCTCCATTGAGATCAAGCTCCCGTCACTGAGTATATCACTACAAAATCACATCATGGATGAAGAATATTGGGTATGAAGACTGAATGAGCTGGAGTTACTGGATGAGTGATGTGTTAGGTCTCAAAAATGCAAGAAAAATACCTCTAGAGGTTGCCAATCTCTAGATACATTTCAGGGTAATAGACAAGGCCAAATGAATTGAACAATCTACTCTTCAAGTGCTGCCAAACCTAGGCGGGTGTACCTATAAAAATGAGGTAGACTTGACCTTTGTTTATCTCCTAAAGCAATTTACCCACACTGGAAAATAGGAGTGGATAAATGAGTTTTAATTTGGTATAAATTGTATAAGCAATATCAAGGCTAAAATATAATGTGTTCATATGAAAAAATGAATGAAACTAAATAGTAGAATGATAGAGACTAGTGCCTTATTGGGTATACGAAGTTCAAATGATAATCTGAAATGAATAACCTCTTTCTGGCAGATACTCAAATTGTTTGGCATACAATTTTAAGTTTATAACTGGTATAAACATGCAAGTATGTGACTACTAAGTTCTTAATAATCCAAATGAGATTCCCTAATTACTATGATTGACTAAAAGTATTTAATCTCTCCTTGAAAGAACCAATTAATCCAGCCATATAGATACAACAAGTGTGCACTTATAAACTAAAAAAATATCCTTGATATATCAATTTAAACAATTAGAAAACATCAACCTTGGAGACAACTTTAGCAATACTTTTTAATTAACACAACAAACAACTGAAACCAGAAAAATGCCACCAAATCAAGTAAACTCAATTGAAATCTCCATTGCTTTTTACATGCATCATAGTCTCAAAATTATAAACATTCTATATCCTACTGTATTTTCTTTGATCCTCCCTCTTTCTTTCACTGTCAAAAATGGGTACTTATATATTAGCCACATGAAAGGTCGCGTCCATTCGTATTCCAATCTCGGTGATCTATTGTATTCGAGCCTTTCCAAATGTTCACTAGACACCCACAAAGACAACATGTAGTTCCGCCGATGTTCAATGTTACTTCGAATATCACTTTGGTGTCCCATAGTCTCATCGATGTTCTGAGTCTCACCGATAGCCAATAGATCATATTTCGCGATGGTGTCATGCAGTCATACCGATGTCACGAGTCTGCCAAACACTCATGCCTTCAATCTTGAGTATCGTTGTGGCTATAGGGGTCGGAAAACATTCCTTCGAGTACTCAAGTCTTACCGAGATGTTTCCTTCAATTTGCTTTCTAATCGTCGAGACACAGTGGTTTTCTTGTTGATGGAACTTCATTCAGCATGAGCATCCTAGCTCTCTCAAACAAATCCCGTCTCGCTGATAATAAAACATATTGCTGTGACTCTGGGGGTCGGCGGAACTCCAAGACTTCATATCGATGACAAAGACAAAATATTCTCTTGCTTTATCAACAAAACCAAATGAGTGCTCTGGGACATTACCCTGACGACCCAAGTTTGGCTGATGAATTTTGTTATTGGCGAGACTATAGCAATATGGTGGGTCAACAAGAGTTCCTTGAACTCACCTCAATGACAATATACTACTGATAGGATCCACTTTTCTGAGAAACTTGTTAAGAATATTATAGATTCCTATTTGATGCTCTAGAATTGTACCATGATCGGTAAGACACAAATAAGCTCGTTATGACTTACACCATTGATCACTATTTTTCCTATAGGACCCCTGTGTTGTTGAGACTGCAAACTGCATCATGCCGATGTGTATTACCAAATGAAATAACATCGGTGATACTTTGTCGATGTCTTGCCGATATGGTTTACACATTGAATCACTCAAGGACAGGTGAATTCTATGGGACCGAATGATAAAATATGGGAAAATTTGTTATGCAAATTAGATGCATGTGCTTATGGTATGGGCATTTTTTGGGAACTAATGGGTATGCACAACCATGAAATTTTCAAAATTTTACAATTCTAACACGACGTATGGATACTTTAAATCATTTGCAAGTCTATTAAAGCTGATTTAACCAGAGTTATAACAAGAAGATCATAAGTCATACATTCCAAGTAGGAGTGATGGTGCTGAAGGAAAATCAGAAGAACGTTCCCAATCCAAATAGCAAGGGTAAGTTTGAACCCAATTGGTTGGGACCATTCATCATCAAAACAAGTTACAAGTCAGGGGCATATCAGTTATTGAAACTGAAAGGCAAGCCTCTATAGGAGACCATGAACAACTCCCATCTCAAAAAAAATTATGCCTAAATCTTTCAAGGTATAAAATGAAAAAATAAAATAAAAATAAAAAATGTCCTGAAAAAATGGTCACCTTGATGAAAACCTAGCAAACAGGCATCTTGGTGACAACAAAAAAATCAAAAAATAAAAAAATCCAAAAAATCAGAAAAAGGATTAAAAACTGTAAAGAGAAAAATTGTCCACTTGTGAAAACCACTTCAGTGGTGCTTTGGGCAAGTAGCTTGGTGAAAACGTGGAAAATAGGCACCTTGTGTAGATAAGCACTATCCATCCACCAGGATCACCATGACTCATTCTGTATCATCCATCCATCACACTTCCATCACATTCCATATCTCCATCCATCATCCACTTACATCTGCATCATAGCTTGGTCCTGTGTTCGTGTCATGATCCCTCTTAGTACTACTCAGCTCATTCTCAAGGTTAGTTTGTCTTGCCTTTATCAAAGTAGCCTATTGCATCACATTGAGACCATGTTCTTGCAACAGATCGGATTCGTGTATGTTCTTGAAATCCCAAAATCAGAAAATCCAAAAATATCAAAAAATCAGAAAAATCCAAAAACATCAGAAAATCAGGAAAATCCAAAAACATCAAAAAAATAAAAAAATCCAAAAATAGTTCAAAAATTCAAAAAATTGAGCTGTTTGGTCGAGCTATGGGTCTCCGATCCTTGAACGTAGGCAAGGTTGATCTTGGATCATCCCCCAAGACACTTAGGTTAGTCCTTTAGGAGTCCGTCATAATAAATTGGAAGTCCATTTGTTCATATCTCATTGATAATCAAGTCTGTGTCAATCAAACTACAAGGTCTCTGCATGTATAATGTAGGCAAGGCCAATTTTTTGATCAACCTCTAAAGCCCCTAGGATAGGTCTTTAGGTTAGTCTCTTGGTCAAAATCTCAGAAAACCCCAAAACATTTGCAAAATCTCAAAAATACCAAAAAAAAAATAGCCTCAAAACATTTCAAAACCCCAAAAACATCCAAATATTTGAAAAAATCCATCTGTATCATCTTGCTTTCAGCCGCAATAAACATCACTCATAATAAATGAATCGTCATCCTCAATCTTTGGTAAAACAATCAGAAACAGGTCTAGCAATTCAAAGTGAAAACTCAATTGTCAAGGTCTCAAGCCTAGGTTAGTAAGTAAACAAGTTGGTCAAGTTTTCATATCAATATCTTATAATCTAATCAATCCCAAATCAATCATCTAATATCATCATGTCCTACGATACATCCTTCCTACAATGGACATCAACATTAGGCATCACTGTAGTTTAGCCTTGGCTAGCGGTATTGAATAACATTAGCTTGCTTGTTTACTTTATCTGTCTTTTGGCTTATCTTATTTGCGCTCATTTTGATGACCTCTCAATGATGTCCCAAATGAAGGGATTTAGAGAGAAAGGAATGGGGTAGCGATCATTATCTTTTTATCTGTTGTTCTTGTTGGATAGTCTTGTAATATAACTTGGTTGGTCCAAGTTATTTGAAATGTTTGAACTGCATTTTAATAAGGTTTTGTATGCTAGGTGTGAACAAGAGTACTCCTATCTTATTGTTGAGTGAAAGTTCATCGCACTAGGTGCAACACCATCCTAGTTCTTTATACCATGATGCATTGTACCTATGTATGTTATCAAACATAAGGTAATTGGCCCTTTTAAAATCCCAACTCCTGGTAAGAAGATCATCATCATCGTCATCAGCATCTTTTGACTTGTTGGAGTCTCTTATTTTCTTCTATTTTCTTTCCTCACTAACATAGTACCATGACAATTAATCATAAATCACCATCGTCTATGCATCCATCCTGCATCCACAAACTTTCAGCATAATGCATATCATATCATATAGGAAACACTGAATCATCTAACATGCATTGCATTAGATTGGTTAATCTAAGCATCTCATAAAACATCACCATATCATATGCATCATCATTCATTTGCATCATTATGTCATCCATAAATGCATTGCCATATCATACATGAGAAAAACACTAAAAAGAAAAAGATTGCATCTCATATATTTTATCATCCATTAGGTGCATAATATAGATTTGTTAGTCTAAGAATTTGCATATCATAACATTTTGCATTATCCATACATCATTATAAAAAGTGCATAAGAAAAGATACTGAAAAAAGAAATGCATCCATAAATCACTGCATCACATAATATCATTGCATTGCATCACATAAGCTAGAATTATTACATCGCATGTAGAAATAAAAATCCATCCATAAAGCATAAATAGAATAGGACACATCATCGAATCATAACATCTCATATACATCATCAAATAATATACTGCCATAGTACAAAATATGGATCAAGTGTGTATCAAATATATTAAGTATAGTCGCCCATGGGGATATGAAAAATGAGCCCATGGATCGCAAAAGAGGAATCGTGTCTCTAATAATAAAAATAGGCTAACCCTATTGACTGCCCTTGCCCTCACCAGGATGTTTCTCTCCATGATCCTCGAGGGGTCTGTAACCTGTTTGCTGAGAAAATTCTGGGACCTGAGACACTCGGGGCACAGCCAGATGATAGTGAACTTTGTATTAGTCAGCCTCTTTGACCGCCTCCCTATATGCTCATAACGACATTGAACTTGAGAGGAAGGGACAAAAATGCTCTCAAGCTACTGACAACAACCCATTTCCTCAATTTCCCTAAGCTTTGCAGCCTACCTCTAGTGGACAACCTAATCTCTCTCTTGTTATAGCTGGTCTCTCTCTACCATCAAGGCAACAACCTATCGTTGTAGCCCTGCAACCTGAGCCTGTAGCTGCTATCTCAGGGCATCCCTCTAACCCGGTGATGGTGGAGGTCCCTGATCTCTCAGTGGCTATTGATTTGGTTGTTTTCCTTGTCCATCTTGATCCTGCCGCCCCTGATCTTGATCCTTTTGCCCCTGATACTGGTCCTATTTTGGGGCATCTGGCTATTGATCCTGTGGAACCCTACACTCATCTGGCTAATTAGGTGGCCCACCTCCTCCCCAGTCCCCTTCTTCGTTTACATCCCCTCGGCCTCCCTGGCCCCGACCTTGTCTTTCTCCTTTTCCTCTAGCCCTATACCGTGCTGATGGTGTCCCTGGCATTGTCAATTTGAGAGGTTGTTGAAATCAATCTCTGTAGGCCTGAGTAGTACCTGCATCGGCCTAAACTTGATCATATGGCCATGGCCTGGCCACCAACTATTTGAAGCTCTGAACTGTCTCGTCTACGGGAATGTATCTGCCCCATGAAGACTCCCTCGTAGTACGCACAAATATTGTAATGTACAGGTCATCCGGTTTGTCGTGAGGCTCCTCGAACAATCTTTGTACTTGGCTAGGCAAGTATTATCATCGTGTGCTCCTTGCCTTACATAGGTCTATCCTGCCGAGCAAAAAATAGTTGTTGGGTGTCATCATACCATGCAGACCATCTAAGATATGGCCACCCTTTGAAAGCTTGGATGTCATCAAGGACTCTCCTTTAATGAGGAATCCTTTTTTGTCTTGTTTTTGTAAATGAAACACCTCCCTTGTACCTCCAGAAAACTAGATCGTCTGGCTCCATATCAATAGCTACAACTCTCAAACGGAGCACAACAATGTGCTTCCAAGCCCATATGTGGAGTGTGACCCCAGCCTCGATGGCTCTGCTATCACTGTATACGAACTCATGTAAATCTCGGTATAGAGAAGCCATCAATACTAGCCCCCACATAAAGCGAGCCCCCATGCAAGACTGAAATATCGGCCTCGCCGATCTAGTGCAACGAGACCTGAAATGATGGCTGCTATGAACAAGTGAAAGGGTGACATAGTGAACCTGTAATGCTCCAACTCAATCTAGCCCTTTGAAAAAAATGATCTCATCAAGGCCCATAACATTGTAGCATACGTCCCTCTCGACATCCACATAATAGATAACGTGCTCTCCATGGATATGAATCGAAGTATTTTCCACACGTCCTCTAGTGTGAGTGTGGCCTTGCCTGTCGGAAAGTGGAAGGAGGATGCCTCGCTGTGCCATTAGTTTGCAAGCACTGTCATCATACCCAAGTGAGTCCTCATTGGTGATGCATATGTAATATACCAGAGTCCAATCACTCCTAGGTGCTCCTATAGCCGCTCGTGCACACCCTCTAATATGCCAAAATGTCTTTAGGACCTGCGCTCACATGAATAAAGAATCTCCACCTCCTCTTGTATTGGAAAGTCACTACGTTAAATTTCATAGAAAAAAGTCATTGCATTAAATTTCATAAAAAATCATGATCCTGATTTGTCTCAACGTGCTTGAAACAGCACATGCGTCACTTTTGTGGGTGCAACGCAGTTTGAAAGTTCCAAACTGCGCCACTAGGAGCTCTAAATTCTCAAACTTCGTTGCTGTGATGCATTTTGAAGTGCGAGTCAGTTTAATGTTAAAACCTAGTTTGCAAGGCGGCCCGCCATGTGGATGTTCTCAAATATGGTCCAGTTTGGAGTTTGAACCCTAACTGTAAACTGTGACGCGATATCGCTATTCATGACTATGGCCTAGTTTGAGGCCATGAGATGCTGAAATCAAGTTTAAAGTGGCATTGTATTCAACCGATGGGCTAAAAATAACTTCCTAAGCTAATGAATGCACACAAAAATAAAAAATGAGGTTGGGTCAAGTTGACTCACCATTGGTCCAGTGCTAGGCAGCCTTTGGTGCACTCGTACTCGATCTGAAATATGTCATGGAAGTGGTCGTTGTGCCATCTCTCGAAGGGGTCAAAGATCAAAATCATAGAATCTCAAAGCCTGGCTATATGTGCAAATGAATTAGAAGTGGTCCTCTGAGGCCTATTTAAGCCTAGAAGGTAGGATTTTTTACCTCGTTTAGCCGTCCAGCTAGGGTTTTGGACCCTCGATCCCATTTTCAACTAATCAAAGGCCGTTCTCCATCGTTTTTTTGTGTTTTTGCATGTTTTTGGCATCCCAGAGCCTTTCTGGACCCGTCAAGCACCTTGTCCTCTTTTTTTCGCAAGATCACCCTCAAATTTAATTTTTTGTCCTATCTCTTGAGGGGGAATTATATCAGCATAATTCTGCTGCTAGGGCAGAAGTGGGGCAATTTTGAAAAGTGATTTTTTTTTTAATTTTGATCAAGGCAGTTTATTCTTTGAACCAACGTAGCAAGTACTTTGCTTCAAAGAGGGGCAAAATATAGACACGTAAAATATACCAACACACTTGATCCTGATTTACTAACACCATTTCGACCTAAATCATCTTCTTAGCTAAATCATCATATTTCATCCCTTAATTAAATAAATCATTATTTATCTGATTAAGTCATTCTCTCCTGTTAATTAAATAAATCAATATTTTTTAATTAACCCTATAGTCTTTATTTAATTAAATAATCCATTTTATTTAATTAAATATCTAAAGTCATTCTATTAAATTAAATCAATCCTAATTTAATTTAATCTAACATCATCCCTCTTTAATTAAATAAATCAAAATCCTTTATTTAATTAAATCTAAATCACATTCCTCTCAATTTTGATTTAAATCAATCCAAAAATCTAAATTAAATAGTCACATCAACTAATCTCCTATTAAATTAATCAAATCTTGATTAATTTAATCCTAATCACCAAAATCCCCTAGATTTTTCCACTTGCACATGAAAATGCATTTAATTGATTTATTAAATCCTTATTTTCTTTCAACATGGTATATTTAGGGGAATATTACTCCAAATTTGAAAATCCCTCCAAGTGGTTTGTCCTTCCAACAAAGTATTTATCTCTTCTTACATGTCCTTGTGCATTGAGCCAAGTGGCATTTAAGTCATTTTCTTTCCCTCTCCAACAAGTCATTTCACATATTTGAAATTCCACTAAATATTATTTATTGGCATATTGGCCAAAATGTGCTCAACTTTCAACCTCTCACATGTTGATAAGTGGCATTTGGCCATTGGTTGGAAATTAGTCCCAATTTCATGCATTTTTCCTCATTCTTCAACATCTCAATCTATAAAGAAGAGGCTTTTATTCTCATTTGGGATTCACAACTTAGATAAAAGTTACTCTCTTCACATTGAGAGCTAATTTTATCCATATTCATAGCATTTGTCATCATTTTAGCTAGGTTATTGCAGATTTCACCAAGGAGCTCATTGTTCTTCATCAACAAGTGGATCAATCTTCATCAAACCATCACAAAGCTTGAAAAGTAGTTGGGAAAGGGCCAATTTTCAATCAAATTGGCACCAATTCCCCCATGCGATTGGGAGTTTGCATGTTTAAATAAGATTTCATTGCTTTCTTGTTTTGTTCTCATTGTTGTTCCTATTTTGAGCATTGTAGATGAATTTCATGGGGAATCTTAGTTCTAACTTACATTTGGATCTAATAATGTGTTTGTTTGCTATGTTTGTGCAAGTCTAAGATTGGGGTTCTACATTGTCATTGGATTTTAATTAATTAAATGGGAAGGTAATTGAATTTTAAATTAAATAAAAGAGATAAGATTCTCAAACTGAAGTATAAAGATGGAAAAAGACAATGCGTGCACATGCACGACTTCAAATGGTTTGTTGAATTTTTTTTTGGTATCGAAACTTATCTTTTGGATTTTTAGTTTGGAAAAAATAAAAAAATCTTTCTGGTTTTAAGTATACGGGTTCTTTTTGGAAAAATGTTTTTGGATGAGTAGATCTCATTTTTGAAATGGAGAATCTTTGCTCTGCAAATTAATTTGAGAAGAATACAGTGTTAGGATCGAATATTTTCTTTAAAAGTGATTAAGTTTTAGAGGAAGGAAATTGTGGCTACGAAAGGAATTCTTTTCGAAACATCTTCTTCACTACCGAGCATACGAGTTCAGGTCATTGTTGTAATTGATTTTTATTTTCTTTTCACTTTCTAATTTATGAAAATGAATTCTCGCCTTCTTGTGAAACGACTGCTTGAATTCTATTTTGTGAATCAAATCATTCTTTTAAAAAGATTGCATTTGTTCTATGAAAAATCTATATTTTAGTTTGTTTCATTTAGTCTCATCTTCAAAAGAGTATTGAAATCAGTGTATTTGGCTATAGTTCTACATACTTAGCGCCTTTGTTTCAATCTGTAGATGACTTTACGCTGTTTGCTTTTCTTCTTAAGGATTTCAAATTTCTCTCTCCATCCCATATTATTGAGTCCATGTTCCAGCTAGCCAATTTTATAACCATTCATGGTTTTTATTCTATGCCTGGCTTGCTTTTATTTGCTGTTGCATAGTGAATTCAGGTCTCTAGTTATTTGATAGCTGTAGATTATGATTTTAATAGTATCAAGCCGAGGAATTCAGCCTCACACCTATCATTTTTATTTGCTACAAATACTTTCAGGTCTACCCTCAATCCATTGGTGTAATCAATGTTTCTTCTGATCATATGCTTGCCTTGATGAAGCTGATTCTCCTTGGCTATGAGTAATATAGAATATGAACTTTTTGTTAGCACGTAGATCATATTGCTTCTACCATTTAAAGGCCCGTTTTATGCTGAAGAAAACTCATCTTTTTTTTAATTGACTGAACATCGCATGTACACACTTTTACTCTCCTTGAAATTGGCTATACTAATGGAATCAACTGCTTTGTATGCTCTTGGCTAAAATATTGGTAGCAACTTCCTATTTTGATATAAGAGATTATTGTTTATTGGCGGAATTATTCTTGCTTTGTTTCGATTTTTGTGCTAGCCTTAATTAGCACCCAACGTAGGAGTTTGACCATTCAATGCCTTTGTTTCTTTTTGTTAGAGTTTTGATTTTCCCCTATACTCCTGCACCATCCCTTACCACTCTAGTTTTCTATAGATTTCATACTTTTAAGATAGTGATTTTGCTGTGGTGTCGACCTCTTCCCAAGTTGTTCTAGTTGTCGATTGAAAATTTGTATTTAGAGATACATATGGAGTGAGGAATATTTGTATGTGTTATTTTACCAGTTAAATTTTGGGAGTCCCATTCTGTACCTATTAATAACTAATTTCATTATGGGGTTTATCTTGGGTATGAGAGATATAACCACCGATTGAAAAAACTTTGGGAACACTTGGACTTTAGCTTTTAAGCCCTACTTGGGATGCACCAGCCAGTCCTCTCTTCAAGAGACTCCTTCTACTTGCATCGAACTGGTTTGGTTTGGTTCTTATGGGTTGATTTGTTTGGAATTGTTTCTTTTGCATTACTAATAGTCTCCTCCAAACTTGTCACTGTTTAGAATCGTCCTCTTTCATCAGTTAAAATGTGATGTTTCTTGCTGCCTTGGAATCGTTCAAGTCTATGCCTATCAATGTTGAGCATAGGCCAAACCTTCATTGTCTCAACCCCTTATGCCATGCAGGCTGCGCCCATCTGGTCTACTCTAATTATTCTTTTGCTTTTTCTTAGGCTGCCCTCTCGGTTTAGCTTTTCATGTATTATATATATATAGTTATATATATATATAGATATATATATATTATGTATTAATATTAAAAAAATAAATGATAAATCTTCGGTAAAATTTAATCTAATATGTCAGATGTAAAAATCCATCTACTAATATGAAAAATCTAGAATTTTAATGTTAAGGTATAAATATATATATATGGCTATACATGTTATGTATATATTTTTTGTGAGGTTAAATGATTATATATGAAGTTTATATAAGTTTGGAGTTATATAGATAGGTGTTTGATTTTAATCAAACCTCGTTACCATTGGTTAGGGAATTAGTCTCATCAAGATTTTTATATTAACATTTACGCATAAAAATAGACTGAAGATGTATATGTAGGTTTATAGGTATATTATATTAGGGTTAAAGATTATAGAAGAAATGTTTTTAGAAAGGATTATTTAACATATTTAAATTAGGTGCATTAATTTATTCAAATAGAAGTAAATGAATGATTAGATGAATTTTGATTAAGATTATAGAAGATGTTGAATTAGTTAATGATAAAGTAATTGATTTGTTATAGATAGATGAATTATCTGGTCTTAGTAAATAAAAGATTAATTGAATTAGAAAATAGAGGTTGTTGATTTAGATAAACAAAAAGTAACAATATAGTAAATGAATTGGAAATTATTAGAAATGGAAGAATATGTTTAAATAGTTTTCTTTAATTATTTTATATAATTTCATAATGAGTGTATAAATAAAATGTAATTGATTAATTATTATTCTTTATACACACACACATACACACACACACACATATATTTGGATGATTTTTCTCAAAAAATAGAAGCTAGTACGATTACGTTTGAGTTGAGAAATGTTTATTGTTTTGTTAGTTAAATTTTTTGGAGTTCTTGTTCAATAAATGAAATATAATATCTTTTGAATGAGGGCTTTCTCCTTAATTAATTTATATTTGAATTGATAATAGATGTTGATTTTATTTTATAAGGTTTACTCGTTTACTTGTAATAAATGAAATGTCGAGTTATTTATAAATATGTTTATATAATTTATCAAATGACTCTATAATGAACGAATAAACAGAAGGTAATTAATTGTCTAACTTATTCTTTATGATTAATACATGGATTGAATTCATGCATATAAAGGTGGATTTTTAATGGTTCCATTTTGATGCGACTTCCTCTTGAGTTAATCTCGATTTGAGGAGCCTTCATTCATTGAAATTATGTCGCAATTTATTTGGGAACCCGTATTGTTGTGATTTACCCTCGCTTGTGAGTTCTTGGGTAGTCGTTCTTTTTGGGCTTCCAGAGGTGGGGAAAGAAAATGTAGGTTTATTATTGGTTTTCAAATTGATTCTTTGTGAACTATTTTTCTTATGTTGAATTTTATTTTGGTGGGTTTATCCTTGCACTTGAAAGTGGTTTCCTTTACCATGCAGTGTTAGTGTGAGATGGTGCATGCCTCACTTGATGTAATCACTTATTTGGCCTTGATATTTTTTGCAAGTTGGATTGCCCCATTTGTGTTTATGATATTTTCTTGCTACAAGGGAGAGTGGCTTCCCACGAGGGTTGAAACTCTAAGTGGTATATTGGGTAAGTCATGTGGAAGTTGAGTTAATCAAGTGAAAACCTAATAAATAATTAGGGGGGTTGGGTAGTAATCACACTGATACAAGATAATGGATGCCTCTTTCATGGCTCAAGTGCTCGTTGAGGTTTGAGATGAGATGAGAAGGCCTGGAATGGAAAATAAACTACCTTGTCTTCATGAAATGTGAGTTGATTCCACATGTGTGAGAGTGGGGGCCGGGGATTGGTTGAGGTTGTCAGGGTAACCTTGGATGGGGCCCAGTAACCTATGAAGATCTGCATTGGGTAACCCATGTCGAGCCATGTGATGACACTCTTCCTTTAGAAACCTTGCATGTTTGTTGTTTCCCCCTTGTTGATTTTGCTCCTCTGGAAGCAGATGTTTTCTTGTGTTTGTTGTTGTTTTTGTTGTGATGTCTTGTTAGTATTGTTCACTTGATTGTCTTCCCTTGTTGTGGGTCCTTCTTGTCATCTCCTAGCACTGGGGGTGGACCTTAGGGTCCACATGGTTGGGTGGAATGTGCTATGCACCCCATTGGGTCCCCAACCAAAGATCAAGCTATGCAGAGTTGAACCATTTGCGGTGACTTCAGGGATGTGCCAGAGTTGGATCCAGTCTTGGTGCTTTGTGCTTATTCTTTTCAAATTTATTATTCCATGTTGTTGTACAATTCTTGTTCATGTTGGGAAGTACCATTGTATTGATGTAATCATTGAAAATTGTGTCTTCATATCATAAATGGAATGATTGTAATCTTTGGCATTATCTTATGATTGTTGATGGATGCTTATCTTTTATGCAATGTATGTTGATCTTTGTAAATTATTATGTGTTTATTATTTCTCAGTATGTGATCCTTAATGGTGTTGTATCTGTGGAAATATTTATATTTAAATTGATTGATGTGATGGATGGTTTTCATTTATATTATGTTATGGATGTACGTTCGTTGATAATTAATTCTATATAATGGTTAAGTGGAATATACAATTAGTTAATAATCATTATGGGAGTTGGATTATGTTAGAGATATTCAAATGTAATGCAGTCATGTTACCCCAAGGGACTTAGTTAGGTGATATATATCTATATGGTTTCATTACTAATGATATATGTTAATGTACACTTATATTAGTTTACTTTAAAAAATGTCATAAATGTTAGAAGCTTTAGTGTCCTTTGGGGTTCGCATGGCAGGGCGTTACAATTTAGGATTGAGGGTATACCTAATTTAACCATTTAAGAACTTATCATTTAGGTTTTGGAATTTAGGGTTCAAGGTAAATACTTGGGTTCAACTTTAGGGGTTTAAAGATTTGAAGACTTACGATGTAGGTTACATCAGTACTGATATGGGTCCTATACATGCTTCAAAATTGGCATTTCATAAAAAAATACAACTTCATTAGTGTGGAAAATGAAAAATATTTTTATGGATCAAGTTCCTCATTGTTAATTACATAGCTTTATTTTTTAATTATATGGATTTCCTCCTCATAAGGAGCTTGATGTTACTTGTTAGGATGAGGATGACTTCTTGGATGAGGAGAAAATCTAATTAAATTATTATTTGAGATCTTTTAGCATCTTTATGTGTGCACGTGATTATTACTTTTATATTTTGTCCTTATACTTGATCCTTTTGTCATCTTCTATATTTTATTGTATCCCATATGTATTGTGTCTCCTCTTATTCTTATTTCACCATCTGTATAAGGCCTCATACTTTGTTTCCCACATGGAGACATCTTCTTTATCATTGTTGAGTGCTTCCTTTACTTCCTATATTCTAATTTATCTAAGTTCACATGTTTATGATATTTAGCTCCTATGATTTCCCATGTTTTTCATTTATTTCATATTTTTTCCTATTTTATTTGTTAATTTTTATATCTCCCATGTCACCTATTCACTATTTACAATTGTCATGCTCCTTAATTTGTTCTTATATTTTCATGATTCTTGATGTTACTTTGATTCCTTATGTTCCATAACTATTTTGATTACCTCTTATCCTATGGAATTCTCATCAAGTGATTACCCTTAATTTTAAAATACCTATCATATTTAGGCTTATAATGTTTGTGTGCCCTACATGTTTATAGTCCTTACCATATGTTCATGTGCCTTATTATGTTTATGTATCCATCTATTATGACACCAAATCTATGATCCATATCATTTTTATATTATATGATTGCATATTATAATCTTATTCCTGCTTATCTCTCACATTTTATTAGTGCTTATATGGATGTTATGTAGTATTTATGGCTTCTAGCATTTGCCCTAATTAGAAGAATAATGAGGGCATCTTTCCTATCTCATGTTATATCTAATTTAATTATCATATCTTCCTTATGTCCTTACATGTTTATCTATGATGATAAATTTTAGGGTATGTGGAGGATCATCATGGAAAAAATAGGCCCTTAAGTGGCAATGAAAATTCAGAAAAATCATAGTTAGGCAACTTGACGTAAAAAATTGAATAAGTTATCTATATTATTTAAAAAATATGTAGGAATAGAATCTATGGAAAATTGAATGTAGTTTCTAAACTACTAGGTTTATTTTATTTTATTTTTAAATTATTTGGTGAAATTTTAAAATTTCAATGCAGTAGTACTTAAATTTCAGGAAAAAAATAAGAAGTAGGTGTCTGTCTGACCACCCCGACTATAATAAAATCATAATATTTTTTTATAATATTTTAGATATAAGTAGAGGAATCATGTCCAAATGTGATGCATTATTTTTTTTGTTTTTAAGTAAATAATTAATTATGAATTTTTATTACAAAATTTAAAAATATAAAAACTTGTATGTTTGACCACCTTTAACTTGGTCAAAACTCATGTCTGTTTTTTAATCCTATAGTATGCGAAGCATAGAATGTGATATCATTTGAAAGTTATAGATGTTTTTCAATCAACCTATCAATCAGGACTTTAGTCGTAATTTTAATAAAAAAATGAATAATACTTATTTATTAGATTCAAAGTAAAGTATAATTTATATTGGTGGAAAGTTGAGAAGCTCCTTTACAAACCCTTTTCGTTTCATCAATTTTGGGTAAAAAAAAAGTTGTCAGCCACATGGGCGAAGTCTGGAAAAGCAAGGTAAGTTGTTAAAGACATTTTTTGTGTTGACTTCTTAGGATTGGCAGGTCTAAACCAAATTCCAAAGCAAGCCCAAGGTTAATCCCTAGGCATTAAATTTTGTGTCAGAGATATTAGATATCCAATTGAAATCCGATATCCGATATGTTTTAGATATGAGTTTAAAAAATGTTATACAATTTATAATATATGATTTAAAAAATGTAATAAAGTTTATAATTTAATATATAATATACAATTTATGATAATCTCTTATTGAATTATGTATTTAATATATAATATATTATATTATTGTGTATAATATATAAATATTATTTCAATGATATTCTAGTTAATGTATCAATATTTATATATATATATATATATTACTAATATATAAAATATTTAAATAT